>CM070821.1:35313818-35913818 GCA_036326025.1 Chrosomus eos
CATCCCGGATAAGCGCAAATTAGTACCCTTTTAATTAGCAGTCTTACCTACAATCTCTGTTCTGTGTAAACAATGAGTGACGTACACGCGCGAGGTTTCACTTCCGGTGCTTTCCGGAAAAGAACGAAGCGCTCGCGACCTCTCAGATCACTTGGACGTGGCTGTGTTTACAAGAGGTAAAAACTATATAAATACTGTTCGTTTTCTCACAAAAACCACTCGTTTCGTGTCTTAGGTCATCAATGTGTACTTACGTTTACGAGTCATTAAATCATATTTAATTTGGACTTCTCTGTGTATGCTTTTTAAGGTGGTTCCCTATTGCCTGCATTATATGACTGACAGACAAGAACGGTTTGACCTAAAAATATCAAAATTGAAAATACTGTGGCCACAAAGACACCTACATATTGGATGCCCTTGAGGTAAGCTAAAACATATCAAAAATTAATTTCAAAGTGAACTATCCCTTTAATAAGCTCAAAACTTAAAAAAAAAACACTGTAAAATAAAATAAACAGCTTTTTTTATTCAGGATCTTTATTGAAGGTTTGTTTCTGTAGAGAAATGCCTCATTTGAATCCTAATATTGTCTATATTTATATTTATACTTTAACCCAAGTTAACATATTTGATACACAAAGTCCTCTAAATTATCAGCATGATTAAAACTTTACTGAAAAACCTGTTGTACACAATCTACTACATCGTCGGATTAATAGTTTATATTTTCTTAGCAGGTAAAAGGCCGTCCAAAGATATAAGTTTTGTTGTAAAAATGCCCACCTTCAGAACTTTTTCAGAACAGGCTTTTGTTTATCTCTCAATCATCATTGTATTGCATGGCATTTTGTTTTTTTCCCACCTCAATGAAAACTAAAGAGATCTGATCATAAAACTAAGTGTTTAAAAAAACAGTCAGTATCTGGTGTGACCACCATTTGCCTCACGCAGTGCAACACATCTCCTTCGCATAGAGTTGCTCAGGTTGTTAATTGTGGCCTGTGGAATGTTGGTCCACTCCTCTTCAATGGCTGTGCTTTGATAGCCAAAGGGCTCTTGGCAAAAATGACACCCAATGACATTTATGCACACAGAGTGGTTATTTTGAGCTCAAAATACTGTTTAAAAAGACAAAAACGTCTAGAAGCAGACAAAACCATGAAGCAAATCCAGTTAGTTCAGAGCTTAATAATATATTACAAGATTATATGAATGGTTATTCGGAGGGGCATGTTCAGATCGGTGATACGGCTTGACATAGTTCCAGCATCTATGCAGTCTGATTGTGTCATCTACATTATTAGCATTAATAACATATCTGCTACTGTACTACATCACAGATTGGCACAGCTTTCATTGACACTCTTTTTTACTGTGGAAAAATTTGGAATTTGCCATGTTTTTCCTTTCTTAGATTGATATGCAAGACATTTCAAGTTCTACAACAGCCCTGTAATTACAGACTATTAAGCAATGAGGCAATCTGGATCACATAGCAAATTAGCAGGTTTTAAAAACCCTTCCATAAATGCCGTTCTTTGAGCCCAGTGCACCCACTGTGAAATATACAGAATGTGTGTTGAATTTATAACATTTAAGTATTCTCCCCGTAAGCCCTGTGAGTCATGTGTGAATCCCCAGCATTGTGGAGTAGCTCCCTCCATATTATGACTACATAAGATCAGTTAAATGCACTGGAGGAAAGAATAGCATTCCTTTAGATTTCATGCTAATTCAACCTTTCTAGAGCCTTTTGGGTGACTGGAGATGTCAAGTCTCTATTGTTCTCTTAACATGCACTCATTTTAAAGCAGCCTTTAGCATTTTTGACATAATGCCAGCTGTTGAAGCTTCGTTAGATTTGCCACTGTCTCAATATAAAAGCCTGGACTGCTGCCCTTTCATTCCGTAAAAGTATTTTTTATCCTCAGATTCTAAGACATTCACATGTCACATACTGTAAATGTATCATCTCTCTAGACCCGGGGTCTCAAAACTCGGTCCTTGAGGGCCACTGTCCTGCAGAGTTTAGCTCCATCCCCAATTAAACCAGCGCAGTCTCATCCCAAGAAGTCATATATTGACGTCTTGGGACGTCTTTTGACCATACGTCAATATCCGCCTTTTTAGGGTACCCTTAAACGTCGGTTAGATGACGTTATCGGATCCTAACTCTACCCCAGACCTAAACCTACCCCTAAACCTACCCCGTCACCTAACTGACGTTAAAGGTAAAGCGTCAGTTGTATGACGCCCCAGGATCGTCATATAACCGACGTTTAAGGGTACCCTAAAAAGGCGGTTATTGACTTATGGTCAAATGACGTCCCAAGACGTCAATATATGACTTCTTGGGATGAGACTGTGTTAATTAAACACACCTGAACCAGCTAATCGGTGTCTTACTATAGGGCCTAGTACTTTTTATCATATATTAGTGATGGGCCGTTATCGGCGTTAACGTGCTGCGTTAGCGTGAGACCCTTATCGGGCGACAAAAAAAATATCGCCGTTAATCTATTCTCAAAGTTGGGTTGGGAGTTGGGTGTATACTACGCAAGCTATGATGACTTTCACCTTGCTATTTTAGCGCGGATGTATACCTAGCCGAATTGTACTGTAGGGGGCGAGAACGAGTCTTCGTACCTGTGTGTATGCCTACTATGAAATTACCACATCAAATGTGACGTGCTAACATGGATGCAGCTATGAAGCCGCCTTCAGGGAAAAAAATTTTTTAAAGAAGCTTCCCAATAGAAACCTCGACAAGATGCACCTTGTGCAATGTGGAATTAGTTTACTGTAGCCAGTAGCAATCGGGAGAGTCGGGACTTTTCCAGGTGGGCCGGTAGTGTTTTGAGGCCGCGAGGGCCGGGCTGATAATAGTTATTCATTGCAAGTTCTTAGCAACACCATCCGGCGGCCGCTGCCCGCAAATGCAAACAAACCCCTCCATCAATGCAACGTCATTGCCATATTGCCAAAGAGCTGCATGATCACACAACTCGGATCTGAACAGTTGCGATACAGTGTGGACATCATTTTAGTTCAGATTCCAATCGGATACAAAGATAATCGCATTTGGACTGACAGTGTGAATATAGCCATAGTTAACTACTATACGTCAACATTTTAGCCATAGTCAATGCTTAATTTACACATGTGGCTGATAATGTGCCTCTCTCAACCACGAACGCCTTCTTTAATCCGTTTTTTGCACTCTTCTCTTTAACTTTTGGCAGTCTATAGAACTAGTAGTACAGACCAAAACACAACCATTTTTCAGCAGCAATAATCAGCCAAATATGCAAGTCGGTTCAGTTCAGTGGCATTGTTTACGTTCAGTACCTCCAAAATGACCGACTTCCGGATGGATGACATGTCATGAAAACCCTATATATATATATATATATATATATATATATATATATATATATATATATATATATATATATATATATATATATATATATATATATATATATATATATATATTGATCAACCACTAAATATTAGAATGTTATTTTTCTTTCTTCATCCTTTCCTCCCACTTTGTAACAAATCTTTCCCTCGCGGGTCAAAATGACAACAACAAAATAATAAATAAAAAACAAAAATAATATAACATGATATTTCATGACTCTTGCCACTAGATGGCCTTATAGCTTTATATGGAGCAAATGAGCTGTTCCGATGGGTCCTAACGTCATTTCACTTCAGTATTCATTCAGATATAAATATTTTTTTTGTTACAGTTTTAGTATTTTTAGTTTTAATTGAGCATTTTTAGGTGTTTCTATGTCTATTGAAGCATTACCCGCAATCCATTCATTCTTAAGGGGGTCAATTGATCTGCGAGGGAAGGATTTGTTACTTTTTTTAGGGAAGGGAAGTATAAGGTTAAAGGGGTAATTCACTACTAGTAAAAAAGGCTTTCAATAAACCTTGGCTGTCTATGCAGTAGACAAGTTTTTTTTTTTTTTTTTTTTTTTATTTTTTTTTTTTTATTGGTGCTACATAACTAGAAAACAGAGAAAAGGGGCTGTGGTGTTCCCTTTTGCCAAAAAAGTAAGAAACTTCAACACCCACAATGCACTGGGCTGTGATCTGTGATTATTGATGGAAAAATGTGGAAGCATGTTCTCTTTTCACAGAAGTCTGTCAAAAGTTCACAGATGACACGTTTGTGGAAAAGTGGACTTTTGCTGACAAACGGAAATGTAAGAGTAATGAGTGTAGGTACAGTGGAGAAAGAGTGGACACTGTTCATTTAACAATACAAAACTGGTTGAAGATCGTCAAAGTTAATCTGCCATTGTTGTTCATTTTTATACTGTGATTGCTTGTACATGTACAAAGCGGTATATTTGAACATATGACAGTGTTGTGTGGATAACTGTTGCTCTGATGGCTGTTGTTTTTGCTGATGGGGGATGCAAGTTCAGCACGCTTGCCACATTTTGGACAAGAGTGGGTGTTCAGCCCACATGGCAAAATGAGTGGAGAGCCTCTGCAACAGGCTTTTGTTATTCTGAGTACCAGGCTCTTTGAGAACAACATCATGTTCACATTGTTTTCAAAGGCTTAGATTGTTGTTTGTTAATGTCATAGGTATAGTTGCAGGCTACAATACTTAAAGCCTTTGCAGTGTTGGCCCTTGTATTCATTAAAGGTAGGTGCTATCCACCTATTTTTGTTTGTTTAAACTTTTCTTCTATTTTTTTATGTGTAATATTTGATCAATTATAGTTGACCCTATAAAGCACTGCTGCTGTTGCGGTGTGCCCCAAATCTGTTGAAATCTTAGACCTCCAAATAGAAGCGCTGCAAGCTGTTCCTGGCTTCCAATGCTTTTTCCATAAAATCGCCAAATTGGATTTGTTTGCCATGAGTGGAATTGGATGTGGTGTGTCTGCAGATGGGCTGACAAGCCACTTTTTTCTTTTGTATCACTATTTGCCACACTCAGAATGCAGGAGGAGAAAAAAATGGCTGTCATGACAACAGCTGAAAAACGGTCTAGATGACCATTAGAGGTTCCTATTAGGTAGTTTGTTGACTTGGTAGTTACTTTGACCTGACACCATGACACAATGTATCATCCTGATGATATTCTCAAAAGCCAACTTATCCAAATGAAACAGCAAGCATCAAGTTCCGAATATTGAGGCCAAAAGTACAACAATATGTTTGATGTTGCTTTTATACAACAGTTCAATAAAGAAGTTAATATTGAGTAACTTACTCGTAATGCACAATATTGCTGGTGATTTGTGTATAATATTGCTCGCCAATGAAATAGTTCCAAACAAAATCAAAGCAGAACCGTTGTGAGCCCTCGAGTAAACAAACAGAAGTGATGTTTTGTTCCTGACTTAATCAGTGTGTTTGAACAAATTAGTGGAGTGAATGATTCAATGACTCGCTCAAAAATGTGTTCATATGTTTTTTTCCTAAATTAATTAGTGTGTTTTGAACGTCTCACTCACTCACTCATGGACACGTGTTAAATGAATCAGTATGTTTTGACTAATCAGTGGAGTGAATGATTCAATGACTTATAAAAGTTTTGTTTCTAAATCAATCAGTGATTTTTGAGTAAATCATTTGAATGAATGATCAATGACTCACTCATAAAGAGTATCACTTGTTTCATTCCAAAATTAATCTGTGCTTTTTAACAAATTGAGTTGAATAAACAAATCAATAACTCATGCAAATAGACATTCAGTTACGTGATACAACAATCTTCAGAAAGAGTCATACAAGCATTGTGATACAAAGTCCCAGTGCTGTTGGAAAATATATTACAGTCCTAGGAATACCACTCTATCAATCAAATGTCAGGGCTGAAACAAAATGTGGTAGAAATTAGCATGTCAATTTTGGTCATTATTATCAAAAGAGCTATGAAATTTATACAAATCGGTGCACAAATTGCTTTCACAAACTCCTGAAGTGTTTGTTTAGAAAGTCCTGAAAGTGTGTGATCAACCGTATGTAGCCAGTTTGTCAAACTAAACAGAGGCAGAGATTTGTTCAGTCAAAAGTACCCACATTTCCCTTGAGTTGTTCTGCACAAAGACACTATTAGAAGACTAAACAAGGTATTGCCTCGTAGCAGCAGAGCCAAAAGGCTTCTGATGTTTAGCTGTTGTGGAGCTAATCTAACACTGTTGATTCTGACAGTTTCAGCTGCTTAATTGTGCTTTAGGGAATGGAGACAGAAATGTGATTCATTCCATCTCATTACAATAAACATGTAAACCAACATGCTTTTTCATCCCAGAGCCTGCCTTCATGCATTCTTACAGCACTCAGAATGAGGACTGAATTTGAATTGATTTCCAATCTGCGAGGTCGGGTGGGAATTTGGCTCCCGGTGGGGCTTTCTGACAGTCTCTGAGATGTTCTCTGGTTTAAAGCTCATGGTGAAGTGTAACTCTGACTGATAACACTCTAGTGAATTGAAAAACAACCCCACAAGTGTGACTCTGAGGGAAAATCCTTATTTGAGGAAGCAAAACTTGACGTCTCATTCAAATAGTCTTCAAATTGGCATTCCTTGTGTATTTATGGTGTGTTTTTCTTATTTGTTTACCAATTATTACTACAAAGAATTCAATACTGAAACATGTACTTAGACATGTCTGTTTTAAGAACAAGACATGAGAAGTGAGATTCAAACATAAAATGTGCTTGGAAAAGCTGTTCCCCTGGTGCTTTTACCTATCACGACATCATCACTTCAGGCTTCAGTGTATATTTGGACTCTTCATTTTCACACAGCAGAAGGTGAAATGAGAATAATCAAGACATTATAGGGCAATCAGAATAACACCAAAATGTACGATTTAATCCATCCATTTAAAAATAAATCAATTTCAGAGCATAGCTTGAACACCAACGTTACTCAAAAATATTCTCAGAATGGTATTACACTTTAGTATACTTTTAAAAGAAATTGAAAACTTTGTTACAGAAACAATATACTATAAAACTGTACTTAAGTGTGAACTGATTGTTTTCGGACACTGCGATTTAATGAAAATGTATATAATTAAAATTTATGTTAAATGCAATTTAACTTTAGATCCGCTTAAGTAGGACTTAAGTATTATTATATTTACCTCCGGTTTCACAGACAAGGCTTGAGCTAGTCCCAGACTAAAATGCATATTGAGCTGTTTTAACTGTAAGTAACTTGGGCTGGCATATCTTAAAATAAGTCAGTTCCATTGTCTCAAGATGCACATCAGTAATGTTTTTTTCAAAGGCATGTTTATAAAAGCTACTTAAATGCCCTAAATGAACATGGGCTAATCCTGGCTTAATCTAAACCCTGTTTGTGAAACCGGGCCTTAAGTTCATAATTAATTATATTGCCTTGATGATTGATGATTAAAGTGTGCTTCAGAATGTACTGACAAGTATTTATGGTTAACTAAAATATACTTTTAATGTAATTTCTATTGAAACTTTCATGTCAGGTATTTTGTAAACACATTTGTAATGATCAATTTGGAATTTAATTTAGTAGTATTAAAATATATAAACTTTAAACGTAATGTTGAATAACACACTACAGTTCAAATTATAGTAAAGGGTAACACTATTTCGATAGTCCACTTTAGACACTAAAGTGATAGTAACTTTTGCAACTACATGTCAGCTAAATCTCATTAGAGTATTAGTAGACTTAGGTTAGGTTTAGGGTTCGAGTTAGTAGAATAAGTTGACATATTAGAAAAGTTACTTATAGTTAGAATGTCTATTTGCGGAACATCAAATTAAAGTGTTAGCAGATATTAAGCACAGTTTACTAAAACTCTAATGAGAGTTAGCTGACATGTAGTAGCAAAGTTACTTGTAGTTAGTATAATGTCTAAAGTTGAAATAAAGTGTTACCTAAGTGCTTTATGTGATGTATTAGTCAACACATCAAAATAAGTGTAAATCTTTAAACCACACCAAAATATTAATGACTTAAGTGTTTAATTTTAATTAATTAAGTATTAAGTGCATTCAAATACTCAATTGCTATGAAACTTTTAATATTTGAACTGAACACTAAAAGTGCACAATCACTACAATGAGAAATTTATTGTGGCATTTAGTGTAAATGTATCTATTTAATTTGTCCTGATTAATAGATTCAACCAACCCTATATCACATGAAATACGTTCTGAGGAAACTATTTTGCAAATCGAAATTACGTTACATGCCAACATATAAGCAGTGCTATTACGTTGGTCCTTAACCTAATATAGCATTATTGATTACGTTGGTCCTTAACCTAATATAGCAGCCTGGTCTCATTGTTAATATGTAGGTATTAATACGTTATTTTCAAAGACAGAAAACCTAAACATATCCATTTTATACAGAATATAAAAAGGATAAAACACTTGGACAGAGATGTACGTAAATGGCAGTTTTATTAACAATATCATTAAAATATGTTTTGAGCCACTAACCTGCTCCTACCCCTAAACCTACCCATAACCATTCCTTAAAACTAACTTACGTAGGCTAACACAATTATGAAGAAAACATAACAGACAGACAAGTTATACATTTCACAATATTTTATTTATTGCGAAAATGTCAAAACCGGTAACGTTAACATTACCAAAAGTCCACATGATGATGCGTTGCAGTCGCAGTCCTCTCTATAGTAGTTGTGTATGAGGTACAGATCAGATTTTAAGTTATTAACGTTAATCCATGAAAATGTTAATCCGATTTCGGTTCGCTCTCTGAAGACGCGCGCGCTTCTCCATTTCAAATGTACTACACCGACTGAAACACGGCATGTCGCAATCTGTGACGAAGCAAGCGAGAGCCAATAAGCGTTTGATATCACCGCCGTAAAACCTGTCGTGACGGGTCAGGGGATCTCTGGATAATCCGTAATTCGTTTGTAATAATAAAACGAAAATACCGTTTTTCTGTTTTTTGTTTCAAAACGAAAAACCAAATAACCGTTTTTGGTGTCAGAATCAAAAAACGAAAAACCAATTAAAAACGGCCCGTTTTTCGTTTTTGGCGATCATTTTTATAAGATAGTCTTTGAACTTCAGTCAATTCGTTTTTCGTTTATAAACCAAAAACGGAAGTCACGTGGTCTATTCCTTTTTTGGAAGCGGCTGCGGTACTAACCGGAAACACTTTCAAAATAAAAGTAGCTATAGTTAGCGAGGGGATTGTAGACTAAAACTGAACTAATATAACGTTTTTTAGTACAACTAAAGTAGCACTGTGTGTGAAAAAACACTTTAGTTAACTGAAATAAAAATTAAAACTAATAAAATAATAACTCTGGCTGTTAGGGAGAATTAAACATTTGTAAGACCATTGGTGACCTGTAACTTCAGATTAAGACAAGTGAACTCATTTTATATGTATCTTAGGATAGGAGGTAGCCTATTTATTTGTAAGTTTCTATTATTCAGTTCACATTTTAGTTTTGTAACATATTTATAGCCCTTCTTGCTATGTGGAAGCTCGACCAGCAGAGGACACTCTACCCCCTTCTGTGCACAACAGGCAACAAGGGTTTGACCTTTTGACTTGTGTTTATATCAAAACAAAACTCTTCCAAAACAAATCTATAAATTTGTATACTTTTTATTTTCCTTTGCATTTTTCTCCAGTGTAAAGTAGATGAAATATTTTTTTATGCAGCTAGTAGTTCTCATTAGTTATGTAGACCGTGTAAAAACCTAGCATTACCCAGTCAATATTTTCAGATCTTTTAGTGCTTTTTTGGGATTAATTCTGTTTGGTGAACCACCAGGGAAAGGCAGTGCTCTGTACTCTTGGTACTTGTGTAAAGTAAAATAAAAGTGAAGTTTTTGAAATTTGAACCATCATAATGGAAACTTATGATGGATGAATTGCTTTACTCATGGCAGGGGCCTTGTCTGGACCACTTGCCATGCAGGTTGTTTAGTCAGAGCTGCACCACAGCCTGAGGAGCTGGATAACATGTTGCGCCAGACACATTTTACACTTAACAAGAGTATTACTATACTCATTTGTTTTATTATTTATTTAATTATAAATTGATTTGGGGATGGGGGCCACAGACACCATACAACAGACACCACAGAGAAAGGACAACACCAGTAAGAGAACGGAGATGGGGGCCTGAGGAAGAGAAAAGACAAAAAAACACAAAACCAAGAGGCAACCAGCCAAATAACAGCAATAAACAGCTAACGTAAGAAAACAACTGAGGGAGAATCAAAAGAAGAAACAGTCAAGCAAATTGAATAAACACAGCACAGCCATGAGAACTAGAAAAACAACAATACATTTAAATAAATAACTTAACCCTCTGGGGTCCTTCGTTTCAGAGTCACACTCAGGACCTTCGGGTCCAAATGGGCCGGAAGGGTTGATTTCATATTTATTAAAACAAAATCATCATTTTTTTTTTTTTACTTGTTTTTGATAATATTTTTTCTTTTCTTTTTTGGTGTTTTGAGATAATTAAATGATTTATAATTAATATTTATGCAACAATTATGACCCATTTCCCCCCCATTGAATATAATAGAAAATTATTAAAAAAAACAAAAAAAAATAATTTTCTTTAAAAGCTGTATTTCATTTTAGAGTCAAGCCTAGGCCTCATGAAAGCAATTTTTGAAATGAGATGGATGCCATCTGGTGGACAAACTGAGCATTTAAAAAATGCAAAACACATATGTAATCTGAATTTATTAGTGTTTACGTGTATAAAAGTGTGTGTGTGTGTGTGTGTCTGTTTTGCACTCTTGATGTTTTATAGATTCACCCCTTCACTGTTGTGTGCTTTTTTTCTGGATCGTGGCTGATATGTAGATTGTACACACAAAAAAGATTATTCAAATCCTGTCCCCAATTTTTTTGGGTGTTCATACCAAGTACCAACAAAGTCCCCAAATTTCAGACCATTCCGACGAAGCTATGATTTAAAAAAATATATATATTTAAATGATTCGGGTCCATTTGGGCCGAAAAGCATAAAGAATACTACATGTGACAACAACAACAACAACAAAAAAATTGTTTGGGTGAATGTAAATTTTTTACCATAAACATAATAGTAGAATTGTTTGTTGGGCTGGTGATAAAGGAAAATCAACCACTAATTTGTACCCTGGTCACTCCTTTTAACAGTTTTCATTACACTCCATTTAGTGGCACTTGTGTCCCACTATTTCCAACAGAAGCATTACTAGTGACACTGGGTGCCGCACTTGTAGAACCAATGTCACAATTAGTCTTAGTACACACTTATTTCAATATCCAATTCCACAAAAGTAGTGCCCCAATTCAAAGATGTGGCTTACCATAAACCATGATGTAAATATCTGAAAGTGACAAGGCCCTTTTCTGGTGCCGGAGGACGGGAGTGGTGTGCTGCTTTGTCCCAGTCCAGCATTTATTTGAAGAGAGAGTGATGGTAGGTGATGGGCCAGTCTTGATACTATCATCAGTCCTTAAACCCTGCACACAGTGACAGGCTCACAGCCTGTATTGGGTCAAATCTGGAAGGTCCTGAGATGAGTACCAGGGAGAAAAACTAAATGATTTAACTTTTATTTTACTTTACACAAGTACCAAGAGTACAGAGCACTGCCTTTCCCTGGTGGTTCATCAAACAGAATTAAACCCAAAAAAGCACCAAAAGATCTGAAAGTCCCAGAGCTAGAGATCATTTTAGACTGAGTAATGCTAGGTTTCACACACACGTTTACATAGGCCTAACTATGAGAACTACAAACTGCATAAAAAATATTTCATCTACTTAACTAGCATAATAAGTAGGCTATATTACACTGTAGAAAAATGCAAAGGAAAATAAAAAGAATACAACTTTATAGATTTGTTTTGGAAGAGTTTTGTTTTGACACAGGTGTAACAGTAGATGGTGGAAGCTGAGAGTGTTTATCAGATATAGTGCCATATAAAGAGGAGCTGGAAGGTGAAGTTCTGCACACCCTTCAAACTCAGTGACCAGCTTCTGTTGGTAGCAGTGCTTGAAGGGGGTAGATAAGGGGGTAGAAAGACCTCTGCTGGTTGAGCTTCCACATAGCAAGAAGGGCTATATGTTCCAAAACTAAATTGTGAATTAAATAATAGAAACATAAATAAATAGGCTACCTGCTACCTGAGTTCACTTGTCTTAATCTGAAGTTACAGGTCACCAATGGTCTTACAAATGTTTAATTCTCCCTAACAGCCAGAGTTATTATTTTATTAGTTTAAATTTTTATTTCAGTTAACTAAAGTTTTTTTTTTTTCACACACAGTGCTACTTTAGTTGTACTAAAAAACGTTATATTAGTTCAGTTTTAGTCTACAATCACCTCGCTAACTTTAGCTACTTTTATTTTGAAAGTGTTTCCGGTTAGTATCGCTTCCAAAAAAGGAATAGACCACGTGACTTCCGTTTTTGGTTTATAAACGATAAACGAATTGACTGAAGTTCAAAGGCTATCTTTATTTTTTGTTCAAAAAGTAATAACGATAAAAATGATTGCCAAAAACGAAAAACGGGCCGTTTTTAATTGGTTTTTCGTTTTTTTGATTCTGACACCAAAAACGGTTATTTGGTTTTTCGTTTTGAAACAAAAAACAGAAAAACGGTATTTTCGTTTTATTACTACAAACGAATAACGGATTATCCAGAGATCCCCTGACCGGGACGCTTCTTGAAGGCGCAATTTTTGAATTTGAATTCATCACCAGCGCAGGATAGATTTGACGTTTGCGCCGCGGTCGCTGCTGAGAAATGAAGATGAAGATCACTGAAAGGCTGAATTTGGATATGTTTCTTGCAAACAACGTATGGATTCTAGGATTTGGATTACATCAAGCTAATAAAATGTATGTCTTTTGTGAATGTATCAGTATGTTGTGTTTTATTGGAGAAAATGCTTTTTGTGTAAATACAATATAAATACTACAAAATTGTTAAACGATTAAACAAGGTATTTTTAAGTTAAACGTGTATTCCTTTTTAACCACAGGCTAGTCCTCCGAAACGAGTTTGCTGCAGAAGGCACAGAGCGAAACGTTAATATTTGTAGGCCTATTATATTAATAAATGCGAATGAAAACTTAATTGATAAGACAGTTGAATGCAATAGAGTCAAAACATTAATGCCACAATTATGCATAAATAGTAATACGTACAAATTTCTACTTCGGTAGATTTGTTCATACGTAAATAAATTACGTTGTGCTGCTACGTGTGAAAAGAAACCTGCTTTGGATGTAACTGTGGCAAAGCGGGAGAGGAGGGAGGCGCTCTCGCCTCTTAGAGCAAACTTTAAGCTCTATAAGAACAACGGTCGACTACGCCACCCCAGAATACTGGGGACTAACCGCCCTAAGGGCACACAGGTTCGTTATCTAATTTGTGGGTGAAGAGACGTGGGGCACACATAAGAAAAATATACACTTTTATTTGTTCTATACATTTACATGATAAATAATTAACAGGTCACAATACTCTTAAAGTCAATCCTACAGTAACGTGCAAAGTCTGTATCAGACACACAAACAAACCCAGATTTCAATGTGGACAAATTGGACCGGAGCGGCGGTACCTGGAGGTACAGGCTAGCTGCCAAGTTAATAGGAGCCCATAACCCCATACACACGCCCACACGTGAAAATTTGAACATAAGAAGAGACACGGCATAGGTGTAATCACCACACACACACCATGGCAGCTAGCCACCCATCTCCAGAAACCTCCAGCTCCTGCAAATAAAGTTACACAGAGAAACAAATCAATAAAGTTAACATTAACCACATTATAGACTCACGCAGACAGAAAAAGACATAATCACTTCTCTCCTAAAAGAGAACAAATTAAGAGCACATGGTTCACTCAGACTATCAACATTGGTAATCCCGATGCCCAAAGTGAACTGTGAAGGATAACGAAACAATCACAAACATTCATATAAACATCAACTCCATCCACTAATGCACCATCACAGGATCAAGCAGGTGGCCGCGGGTGAAGACAGACCAACCAGCAAGTCGCACTGCAACGACGTGCGCACAGTCACTCTGAGATAAAAACCATAGAGGCAAAAGAGCAACGTAGTCACTCAGACGTTTCCCATTCTAATATTGACGCTCACTCCCGTTAGGTAGACAGAAAGAGCCCTCAGATCTCCAGATAACCCTGCCGAACATAACATGTTAAAGAGAGTAACATTACTAACGTCAACAGAGCTATAATTATACATACCGCGAGATGGACAATGTAAACAACCCGGTCATGGTCACGCACCATGCGGGGGATACAGTCGTTCAGTCCGAAAACGTGCCGCTGTGAATGACAGACGATAAATATTTCGCTGAAAGCAGCAAAACAGACAACACTTGTCTAACACGGCTGAACAAAATAATACCTGAGGAAAGTCGGTCACGAGCGCGCAGCAGACAGGAAGACCAGGCCGCAGGTTAACCCTTCGGCGGCCACAGATGACGTGACATCACGACACTGCCAAGACGCATATCCGGTCCCCAAAACCACCTTCCTTTATACGCCATACAAGGCCGTCAATAAACACACGCATGCGTACCAGTCTCCAAATAGGTGGAATTATTCCATCCTGCTACATAACGTATTATGTTCAGGACAAACGTAATAGCACTGCAATAGATTAGGTTAAGGACCAACGTAATAGCACTGCTTATATGTTGGCATGTAACGTAATTGCGATTTGCAAAATAGTTTCCTCAGAACGTATTTCATGTGATACACGGTTGGATTCAACATAGTAGTAATATTTAGTAGTAATATGTAATTGTTAGTAGTTTGTAGTGTATTTTAATACTTTTTTTAAAGGGTGACTATACTGTAGTTTAACTACTTTAAACAAGTAGCTTGGGTGTTTAAAAAAAACACTGCCAAGCATTGATGGCTATGCTGTAATTTCTGATCTCAGCCGGAGTTCTCCACTCTTTCTCACCCCAGGGACGGAGATACAGTCAATTGATTGACACACACTGTCCTATTAGCAGCGCCATGCTGGAATATAGACAGGATCTGCTGTTTAAGGATCTTCTCATATGTAATAACTCAGAAATGTGGTCCTTTCTGATGATTGCCCTCATTTCATCAGTAGCTTCATCTGTTTCAACAAGATACTTTCCGATGTCTTTGTGTGGTAGTTTTTTTCTATTCTTTATTTTTAACCATTTTTATGTTTTGCAGTAAATTGTGTTATTTCTATGGCACTATGTTCTGTGGCCGTTATATCCCAATTAAAATGGTGTGTTTTCAGTAGAAATCCTTTAAAATATCAAATCTTGTGGTTGTAGCTTCTATTATTCCTTTTTTTTTTCATTCACTTTATATAGGGTCTTTAACACAACACCGTTTTCAACTAAAAAATAGAAAACTTTTTATTCGTTTTGGCAGTTCACTTACACGACAACAGCGTATGGGAGGCCTGAAAATGAAACCGTTTGAAATCAGGTTTCAAATTGGGTTTGCAAGTTTTTGAAACCGATACCGTCATTGTCTTCATGAAAACAACAAAAACATGGATTTGTGAAAACGGTGCGTCGTGCATATTAGGTGTTCAGTCTATAGTTGTTTTTTGGATTATTTTGAAGTACATAGTACATCGTTGTCATGTAAACACCCTTATATTACTGGACTATTCACGAGTGACTCTACTAACGACATCACTGTTTAGTCTACCAGTGACATCACTGATGCTTAGCTTGTTTAGTGACACATATTTTGACAGTTTCACCTATGAGATCTTAATGTTAATTTAATAGATGAGGACATGGAGTTTATCAAGAACCTAATTGCCGACATCAAAGAAACTGCTAAGATAAGGTCAGCTATGAGCCATCGATCAAGCCTCAAATAACGTTTGCAATTAGGTCATCTCTGTGTTGTAATAAGATAAATTATTAAGTTTGAAGTTATGCTTTACCAGCCAAGTAGCCATCATCTCACACAAAGGGCTTTTCATTCTACACTTAACCCTGTGTGAATGTCTTTTTAAAGGTGATTTGTAAACTAAACAGTCCTTACTTCAATAAATATTCATCTGATGTGTACAGTCTCTGAAAATGTCATTGGTTTTATCATTTAGTTGAATTAGTTATTTATTTTACAGTACATTACTTTCTAATTTGTCAAGTCTTTAATGAGGTCGTTCATATCTTCAAAACAATGCGCTCAAAAACAACTTCAGCATATTTTGTCTCAAGCAAACAAAGAAACTGACACTTCTGAGGCTTTGTTCCATCACAGAGTAAATGTCCAACACCGCTTTAACCCAAGTCTAAAAAAAACTCTCTGATAGCAGCATATTCTTAAAATATTATGACAGAACTGAGTAGAGGTGAGAAGAGTGTCCTCAGGTGTAGTTTGACAGGGGAGCTGAAGAGGGACGAGAGAGGGGATCGGGGATAGTGGTGACATGTAGGACAGGATGATGGCACTTATCCAGGCAGGCATGACTCACAAGAGCAGAGCAGCGGAATCAGTAACAGTAACGTCACTCTCTTATTAAAGGATTAGTTCACTTTTAAAAAAACTTTTGCTGATAATTTACTCACCCCCATGTCATCCAAGATGTCCATGTCTTTCTTTCTTCAGTCGAAAAGAAATTAAGGTTTTTGATGAAAACATTCCAGGATTTTTCTCCATATAGTGGACTACACTGGGGTCCAAACGGTTCATGGTCCAAATGACAGTTTCAGTGCAGCTTCAAAGGGCTTTAAACAATACCAGACGATGAATAAGGGTCTTATCTAGTGAAACGATCAGTTATTTAAAAAATAAATAAAAAACTTTAAGTTTTATGAGCACAAATGCTCGCCTTGCTCTGTTCTGTGATGCGCGTTCGTGACTCTCCTGTTCGAACTCGTTCGTCAAAATGAACGAATCTTTTTTCGAGTCATTTCGTTCATTTCGTTTGTTGAATGTACGAAATGACTCGAAAAAAGACTCGTTCGAAATGAAAATGCGATTTTCTCAATGTTTAGATTTCTTTGCACCCTCAGATTCCAGATTCTCAAATAGTTGTATCTCTGTCAAATATTGTTATATTCTAACAAACCATACATCATTGGAAAGCTTATTTATTTAGCTTTCATACGCTGTAGAAATCCATGTGACTGGTTTTGCGGTCCAGGGTAACATATAGAGGGCGCAGGCTATCAGGTCCTTTACATGCAATCTGCAAGCAATCAGATCATTACCGCTTAGCACAAGCTGATTGGCCTCTGCTGATCCTGCAGCCAATAAGATTGCTTTCTCAACATTTAAATAGTCTTCTTTGCTTGCAGAAATCTAGTCCTGCAGTGCGCTATCAGAGTTTCTCTGAAACCCTCCACCTCCCTCAGCTCCACCTGCCTAGATCTGCTACAGGATTTATGTATGTCAATTCATGTAGCAGCAGCAAATCTTACATGCTTACACCATCGTTTCTGTGTATCTATTAGCAGTAGCAAGTCCATACTTTATCTGAAGCAGCAGCAGCAGTGTGGCAGGCCTAGTCTGCAAAGACAAAATACATTAAAGGTGTCCTATTATGTCCTTTTATGAAGTCTTGATTTTGTTTTTGGGGGTAAACAATAATATGTTTTCATGCTTGATTGTTCAAAAAACACATTCTTTTTTACTTTTTTACATTATAACAGCTCCTCTCTCTAGTCTGGCTCGAACATACCGGTTTTGATGAAGCCCCTCCTTCCGAAATACTAAATGTGCTGTGATTGGTTAGCTGACCCAGTGTGATGTGATTGAAAGCGCTTAGCGCATGTTCAGTTCTACAGAACTACAGTTCTTCTCTAGTGTAAATATGAGTAAGGATGGTGACAATTCCAAACCAATTAAAGCCCAATTCAGACCCTGACAATGTTAACAAACAAGAGGATCATGCTGAATGGATTTCAAGCACAAACTTTGCAAACACAGATTTCACAGGACGTTTCAGAGGGGTATGTTTTTTGTAATTTTCTTATACATTATAGATACGATGTTATCCACCATTTAATCATAATATTTGTTGGAATACGAAGGCAGTGCAAACAGTAATTAATCACAAAACCACAGTTAATTTTCCTAAGGAGCGGTGAACCATCTTACAAAAGCAACAGAAAACAAGCTGTTTTCCATAAAATGTGCTGCACACAGATAAATGTTGTGGTTATAATGTACAGGAGCTGTGTTTAAAAATAAATTAACCACTCTAAATTCATCAGCCTTAGGAAGGTCAAACAAATGAGTTTTGGAAACGTTAAAAAAACTGTCTCTTTGACATATAGCGACAACACTGTCTTTTCTAATGCAACAGGCATCGCCCCTTTTTGTGCATTCCGTGGGCTGAGATTTTTTAAATGAGTCTCATTGTGACTTCATAAGATCCAGAAAAATCGTGTTTTAGTCAAAACGAGTCGTTCGTTGTAGTTCTTGGAAAGTGAATTCTATTAAATAAAATGTCTTTCTTTAGAGTGGACTTTGAGCTTTGTAACCTTGCAAATATTTGTTATGCTCAAACATCAAAATTCAACAACTAAAGACCATTTTCAATAACATGCTAAAACTATTACAAGAGTTGTCATGATTATATACTACAACTAATAATAAAAAGTGTTTGTCAAATACTAATGTTGTATATAATATGAATTAATAATATAATACATTTTTCTTATTATCATTATTATTATTAGCTATTATAGAAATTCTCAAAACCATTCCTCATAACCCTGCAGTGTTTTAGTGTAAGAACGCAAGGCTAGATCAGGTCAGCTCCTAAGAGAGACTGTATATTAAATCGCTCATTATTCTTTCAAATGACACTCATTGCCAGGTTTCACAAATGTTGCCCACGAACACCATGGTCATATTTAATTCACAAAGGACATGAGCATTTTGTAAATACACAATTAATAATAGTCAAGGACATGAGACTCAATAGATACGACCCTGAGTGCAGAAAGGCCTTGAGCGTCTTATATGTAGAACAAATCCCAACGGCCTCTATCAAATAGCAGCTTGATCCGCACCTAGTGCTCAAGGCCTGGATGTGTGTTTTTATTTCCAGTGATCATCAGTCATAAGTTTACTTTTCTTTTGAAATTCACATCCCATAAAACAAGCATATATTTTATCACGCTGGATGTATGGGGTTATTTTAATGAGACAGTGACACCAGCACTACATTTCAAAGCACGAATACTGTCACCGTTTGTCAGCACCCTCAAACATGCCCCATCTGTCTCATTGCTGCCAGACCTTACAATTTATTTTTCCAGCACTTTTTTTTTCTCTCACTCTCTACTCCACTGAATGCACTATTTCATCTGAGCTAGGATGTCTATTTGTTTTGCTCCCATTTTCTCCTCAAGAGTAAATTTACTTTCTCAAGTCATATATCTCCCTGACCCTGGCTGAAAACAATATTTTTCAGGTTTTATTGCCCCGTCTTTTCGGCAAAATCAAACCTGACAAGCTTGTTACAATTGCACCAACAACAGCATAGAAATAAACTATAATCCCTAAAAGAAGTTTTTCACTTTTTTGAAAAAACGTCATTAGGCGAAGTGTAGATGGTCTTTTGAGGCTGTTTGAACCCATGAGCGTTACACTACGAAAGCAATCCGGTCGAATGCATTTTTGACTACTACTGGAAGTGGTCGAAAGCGTCGTCCACTTGTGATCCGATCGACCAAAACGCATCTTAATAGCAGGTTTAAACAGGGCCTCAGTTTCAGGGGGAGACCGAGAAACTGTCTTAAAATCACAACTCTGTTTTATCACCGCTGGGCTTTTGAGCAAGGTGCTTAACCCCATTTAACACCTGGGTAATTGTCCCTGCAATTAGTGTACCCGAAAACAACACTAAATGAAGAAAAGCTACTGATGGTAAGAAAATAAGATCAATTCAAAGTTAACAGGCTTTGCCTCAAACTAATGGAATTCAATTAGATTTGTTTCACTTCAATAAGCAGAACAAGCCCTTTTCGCTCAGGGTATTTCATAGCTGCTGTTACACATGAGGGTTGCTGGCCCTCGTGTGGATTCATGCAGATCCATCACTTAAATTCAGAGGGTTGCGAGTCAAAATTAAGCCCAGTGTGCAGACTGAACCACAGACCGCCTTAATGGACCCCCTCATCACAAATGTTCCTGGTCATTGCACATTTACAATAGTTCGAAATTCATACAAAAGTTTATAAAAGTTTCCTCACTTACTCTTCGTCCGTAGGCTGCCGCACCTCGCCACATGTCAGACCCATCTCTTTAAATTCTTTCCTCACCGTGCATCGCCATGTTGTTTTAGGTCGCTCTTGTTTTCTTCTGCCAGGTGATGTCCATCTCAAAGCAGTCTTTGGGATTCAGAACATGAACAGTTCTTCACCTGTGGTTTTCATAGGCCAGAATATACGACATATCCTCCTGTGCCATCCATTGTGGAAGACACTGATCTTGTTCATGTTAAAAGGTTAAGGTCGGTAAAACTGTTTATACATTGTTACAAAAGATTTCTATATCAAATTAATGGTGCTCTTTTGAACTTTCAATTCATCAAAGAATCCTTAATGGCCATAGCTAATAATAAGAAATGTTTCTTGAGCATCAAATCATCATATTAGAATGATTTCTGAAGGATCGTGTGACACTGAAGAGTCAGACTGAAGTAATGATGCTGAAAATTCAGCTTTGCATCACAGGAATAAAACTTCAAAATCTGTGACACACACACACACACACACACACACACACACCACACACACACACACACACACACACACACACACACACACACACACACACACACACACACACACACACACACACACACTAAAGTATCATGAAATCTCGTCATTATTGATAATCCCCCCATCGTTTCCTTTCAATCTCAACCTAAATGGGATAGAAGTGAAATGTAACTGCATGTGGCTTTAGAACAACATGACAATGAGTAGCCTAAATAATAAAAAATAATTTTCTTTTTTAGTGAACTCTCTTACACTTTTTGGGTGATGACACCATATCTCACTTATTGCTGCATGTCCTGCTTGTGAAGTCACTTCATGTTTTTTTCAAAATGTTCAGTGCTTTAATAAATCACCACCAACCTAACTCATTCAACCCAGCCTCTGGCTTAGACAAATCTTCAAGTCAGAGCCTCTAGTCTGGTTGTCATGAGGGACATACACAACACACACACACACACACACACCCTTCTGCATGTCAATTAACAACTCTGCATTTTTCTCCAGCATGGGATGTTATTATGGACGCTTACAAGGATGTGGTGTGAATTCTGAAGCCTGGCAAGGCTTTAACTGTTACACTGTAAGAATGCACTGATGGCATAATGGCTTCAGCTATAAACGGCGACGTACTCGCGTCATCATAGGAGGAGGGACACTAAATTAGATGCAGATGTTCAGCTTTCAGTATCCATCCATTGAGAAGGGTTTCATTACACACCAAATAAAGCTCCCCAAACCTCCCCATACTCACTTTCTGATGCTGAAAGCAAACGCTTTCCCATCAATAAATGTGTAGCGTATTTGCACATGTGTGTGTACATACTGGACAGATATATTTGCAGTTTCTAATTCTCCAAGTACACACTAAGAATTGGGCCTCCACACTTTCCCTTTTGATTTTCCCCAGTTTCTCAAATAGCGAGAAATGCATTTTTCCTTGAGAAATCATTTTGCTCTGATTTAATGGATCAAAAGAGAACGTGTAATTTTGTAGTATTCAAAAAAAAGAAGAAAAAAAAGTAGCCTATGAGACAAAACAGAGATACTATACTGCCCTCTGCTGGCTTAGTAAATGCAGGAGGTCCATTAATAGTGCAGTCATTCTTTGTGAAAGGACGTTGCACGTTGATGCACCATAACTAGTAAATTATGGATAATTATTAATAATATAATATCATGTTTAATCAAAGGAGTAAGATGACATTAATCACTATAATATATCAATGTCGATTAATATACAGGAAATTCTAGGTCATAATTCAACCATTCTGACGATCTGAAGAATCCACATGGCGCCGTGAGTGTTTTTCCATTTGTGCAGTGGTGCCATGGTACATCCAATTGGTAAACCGCAGAAACAGTAAAGTATAAGGAGACTGTATGCAGTAAGGACACAAACTGTCACCCAGAAAAGAAGGCCTCTTGGACCAGGTGTTGAAAATGATTTGGTCAATCTTACCACCATCATACTTCAGCTTCAAATATGTGCATATGGAAAGCCAGAATCATTTTGAAGAACAGCACTCACTCGTCATCTAATTCTGGCAGAAGGCCCAGTGTCATTCAGCGTCTCACTAGACTCAAGAAGAGTTTCTGTTCTGCCTGATTGATCCCCTCCCTCCAACCCCAATCAGCTGCAGTCTTTCATATTATTATTAGGTGTAGTATTCTGTGCCACACTGTGCACTATTCCATTGTATTGTGTGTACAATCATTGTTTGACAATAAGCCGTTAAAACCTCAGCAAATTGAGACTAAATATCACACAAATATTGAACTTTCTATGATAGTCTGGTCTATTACATTAAAAGTGACAAATAGATTTAAATACCTGCTGAATAATTCAGAATAATGAACCGAACTCATATCTAATTAATCTCATATCTGTTCAATTAAATTTAAACTCTTACATTTTAGGAACACCATGACATTAATAGCACTGAAAAGTCCCTTTCATTATTAATTAATTATATATTAGTCCAAAAAAAGCAAGATACATAATCATTTCTTTTTCCAAGTAATGCATTGTTTTTAAGTTTTCAACAATGCATTAATTACTTTTTCAAATAAGCAATTCAAGTTACTTTGTTTTCCCATTTATTGACTGACTCCTCTTCTGTCCTCATGTTGGGAGAAATCGGTTGTGCAGTGGCGTTGTGTGTGCTGTGTTTATTGTAGTTCTAGACCAAGGGTGTCCAAAGTCGGTCTTTTAGGGCCTCTTTCCTGCAGAGTTCAGCCAAAAACTTTGGTTCAGCTCCAACTTGCCTCAGCACTCCTGCCTGGAAGTTTAGTATGCATAGTAAGACCTTGGTTTTCTGGTCCAGGTGTGTTTACCCTGCATGACAGTGGACCTGCAGGAGCACGATTGGATTAAATGTGAGCATATATTTGTCATCTCATCTCATCACACTTGTACAAAAACAGATTCAGTATTTC
Source organism: Chrosomus eos (assembly GCA_036326025.1). Lineage (NCBI taxonomy): Eukaryota > Metazoa > Chordata > Actinopteri > Cypriniformes > Leuciscidae > Chrosomus > Chrosomus eos. The sequence continues at coordinate 35,337,031 of CM070821.1, forward strand.
TCATAATGAGCAAAAACTGAAATGCGAACTCAGAATATTACAAAAACCTGCAATAATTAAATACGGTAAATAAAACAAAAATACTTTATGTATTTAATCTCACTTTATTAACAGTGTCTTTGATACTGACCTTCAAGGATCTGACTCAATACAAATTAGCAAAAATTACAATAAAATATGTTAATTTTTTTAATTTCTTTTTTTTTATTGCTGAACTAAAAGTGTTGAACATTCTTCTCCTGCATATTATTCTTATCCAGAATGGCAGAAAGGCTGAAGGGTTGTTATTCACTTTTGTTGTGAAAGGGCCTTTACATTTCCCAGAAATATAACTTTTTTGTTTGTTTGTTTTCTGTTTTTTGTATAAAAGGTTTTAAAGGTTTAAACCTTTTTTTTTCTTTTTTTTTAATCAGTGCATTCCTTGGAAATCAAACCCATATATACACACTGAGCCAGAGGGTAAGTTAATCCAAAAACACTTTATTGGTCACACATTGGAGACAAACAGGTGAGTAAATATTGGTTATCAGTTGATGAATGACAGAATGATAATAATGAAAGGCTTTCTCTTACAGATTCTGGTTGGAGAGTGAACTGTTGGAGCACATACCTCAGTATTTTGGTGGAGTTATGGGATACTGGTAAGTATCGCAGGAGAGGACAACACACTTGAAGAAACGAGAGGGAGAATCACAGGCAAGTCTGCTTGAGAATATTCACAGGTGATCAGGAGATCTCAGAAATGAGTCTGTTTCTATAATTCAAGTCTAGATAAGTGACTAAACTGAGGTGCTTTTATGTTTTTGAACATTACTGTGTTAAAATGATTTATCCATGCACATCATTATTTAGTGCCCTAACCCTCATCATGTGCCCTCATAATCTTGAATCAAAATAACTTCCCCTCCTCTTGCAGTGACATGTTGGCTGCATCCGAAATCACATACTACATGGTAGGCGAAAAGTATGTGACAAAAGAAGTATGTCCGAATTCACAGTACTCATAAAGATTAAGCAGAAAGAAACCTGATGACCTATACTATTTCCAGTGAGATTCTGAAGTGTGCATATGATGGATACTTTACTATCCCATGAGGCCACAGGAGAGGATTTGTGAATAGAAGTGAAGTGATGCAAGTGCTGTAGGTCACATGATAATGACAACATGGCAATAAGCATGACCAGATAATTACATTTATATAAAACATATCTTTTCAGCAGACGTGAAGTACTACTCAAGAGTGTATGTTCCCAATGGACAAAATCAAGTCCCACTCAATGTTTTTTCTTGTTCAAGATATTTTCACTTGGATATAGGCTAGTGAAGAAAAAACTACCATCATTTCTCTCACGTCGACTTTAGCATACAGCATCATTAACCATAAAAATTGGTAAAATAGCATAATTTACAGCCTTTCTGTCATTTAATGTCATAGTACGAAAGCAATCGGGCTCAGGGAACTGACTAGAATCTAGAATCTCAGATTGCCCACATGAACACATCCACACTGACCACCAGGGCGCAGCTGCAACACAACCTCTTGTGTTTTGTAATCGAAATGAATCATCAGTGTTTGGTTGGTGCCCCAAAGTCTCTCAGGCAGCTGGGGCTCCATCCTGCCCATCATCTCGCTGTGTGTGAAGCAGAATGTAAAGACACACAGCACTTCGATGAGTCACATCTCACGCCAGCACTCTCAGAGATACGGCTGGCATCCAGCCTGCCTCCCCGCACACCCCCCTTACCCAAACCACACACTATTCTGGGCCGTGATTAAGCCTCACACCTCCATCAACAGGGAAGTGTAGGCAATGTGGGACATGATCGAGAAGACATGAGAAACGAAAGCGGGGGAAAAACGCAACCCACCACGTTGCTTAAGTTTGTTGTTATGTTGGCTCTGGTTTGGTTTGCAAGTTATCTGTGATCTACTACTTTCTAAATGGCTGTTGAAACATATTAAGGACACTCGCAAAGTCCATTAAGGTGGTGTGGTCTGAACTGTTTGGGTGAATCAAGAGTTATAGTTCTTCACCTCCTGTATGAAACGACAAACCTTTAAAAAATTACCTGCTGAATTCACAACTTGTTTTGTTAATTTGACACCACAGTTCAACACCATAAACACACAGGTTTACAATCAGCAATCAGATACCACATGCATTTAGTCTCCTGTGGTAATTGCAAATAATGTGTTTCTTTGAATGTTTGTATTAATATATTGCACTGGCATGAAATACTTTTGAGAAGTTGATAGTTGATAATGCTAAACTAGCATTTTGCTAATTACTTCATAAAATTATTAGGCATGTGGCTTTTTTGACCTAATATTAAACCAAATTAATTTGTCACACAGCAGGACCATGTAACATGAGCTAAGGTGAACGTGATTTCACCAAGTACCACATGATCCAGGATCAACATCTTTGTTGATCCTGGATCAACTTTCCAATCAACCAATCAGATTTGAGGGACAAGTTTACAGTTTATGTCATGTTTAGGCTTAGAACCAGGATGAAGTACTTAAACATCAATGTTATTCACCTTTCATTACCCTCTGATTTTAGGGGACCGTTATGGGTAGGGTTAGGTTTAGGGGTAGGAAGTGGGTAAGAACTACATTTTGGGACAGGAATGTTGATCCAGGATCAACAACATTATGTTGATCCAGGACCATGTCTGACTTGGCAAAATCACGGTGACCCATGAGCTAAGCAAGGCAAAATGTGAATAAAAGGGCAAAAATTAAATCGAGTGATCATTTACAATGCTTAAACACTTTCACTATTAATATCAGTTTGAACCCAAAATCTTGAATAAAGTCTATGGATATGCATCAACTACCCTCATAATCATACCTGCATTTTGCACAAATAAGGTCTATTTTGCGCTGATTTCATGCATGTGTGGACCTTATACAGTGAAGTTTCTTTGGTTATTTAGCCTATTAGCCTGCATAGCCTAATGTTTTAGCACTGCAACAACCTTGTGAAAGCACACAGAATAATGCTGTTATAAAAAGTGACAATAGGGATCTTGAATCTCCAGTTGAGAAAGTGAACTGGTATGCTTTTTCTACTGCTGTATCCAGCTTCTCAAGAAATAGTCCTGTTATCATATTTGGATATATTTATTTTAAGGTGATCATCACATGTAGAATATGCGTGAACTGACTTTGAGATTTCAACAGATGGCAGTGTCTACATGGGTACCTTCAAAAAGTTTTTGTTTTGTCTGTAACTAACTGATATAATATATATAAATCACATGCCAACTGAAGAAGGCTGATTTTCGAGTAACATCTGAAGAAGGCTGATTATCGAGTAACATTTGGACTCATTTAACCACATTGAATATCGCTGGACTTTATCTCTGGATATAAGTGCATTGCTGCGTGTAGTCTGATGTTTTCATCTTTCAGAGGAAGATGGTATGAGAATAACTTATACTCATCTAAAAAATATATTTTATCTTGAATCTAGCAGGTTAGAATGTCGATATGGTGTCAGTTCTCCGTGTTACGAAGGGTTAACACAACTTCATTACATCACCGGCTAAACACAATGAAAGCGGCCATCTTTACCAACAGCAACAACTGATACTTCAGTGAAGAAAGAGAATAAATATTCTGCCTGAATTCTATTGTATTCTAGATGTGTCATTCAAGGGAACACGTATAATTTAGAAGCCAAGAAACGGTAAGTTCGATATTCGTTTTTTCTTGCATATCTATAGCCTATAAGATGCTGCCGCACGCCTGAGTGAATGACACTCCACAGTCTTTAATGCGTTACTAGTGACACTTTATATTAAATACCTGCGCAATAATTCAGAATAATGAGTCATAAACTGAACTCTTATCTAACGGGACAACTGTTAAAAGAACATTTTCGCTGCGCACACAGTGTCATGACACTTTAGGAACTATTTAGAGGTTTAGGGAATATTTAGGAACATCATGATGACATTAATAAAACTGACGTCAATTCACTATTCTATTAGTATTCTATAATTATCTAATTCTAATAAATATAGGTAATATATCATTAAAAAGTTTTAATTCTTGTACATTAATCGTAAATTTAATTTCAAACAACTTTCTATTTCAGTAGTTGGGCATAGCTATTTAATATATTTAATTGATTTAATAATTTGATTATTATTGCCTGGTTATTATTGTATTATTATTGTCATTGTTGCTTATTTTGTAGGATATCTCCTCTCTATTTCACATTGAGTGGAAAGTTTTCTTTAATATTATTGATTTGACCAATTTTTGCCAGAAAATCGGATATTGTCCAGTATGTGGTGTTGTTATTTTTGTGTTGTTGTTGTTGTTGTTGTTGTTGTTGTTGTTGTTTGTTTTGTGATCAACCTACACAATTTAACTTAACACTTGATTTTTTTATTGATAAGTGTACCATACACTGGTTTTCATAAACTGGTTTTATTATTTTAAGTTTAAACTTATTAAAAGTCAGAATCAACCTAAATACATTAGGATACACAAACAAGTAACTTTAGAGGCTGCAAGTTAAAATACCTTCTTAAAGCAACAGCGGCACATTTTCACTTTGTACAGCACAAGTGTTGAAAGATAATGCTAACAAAAAATGTGGTCTCATGCATCTGTTTAAATGAAAAATTTGTGTGCTTCACTCGATCAGGTGTGAGGGCATTGAGGGCAGTTTGTGTTGCGTATTTGTTACCATAAACAACTGAAACGGCCTTTATAGCTCATTAAAATGTTGTTAAGTGTACACACCAAAAGGGCACACTCCGGACTTGTGGACTTCCACAGAGTCCACACTTTGGTGACGTCATGTAGTGCAGACCTATAGGGCCCTTGGCGCGAGTCCACGAGGGAGCATTGATTGGTATTTTTGGGACAGACTCAATCGTCATGCCGGAAATAGGAAGACAGTCTGTTTGTTGTTATGGACAGGAGCTGCAGGTTCTGGGAAATCTGCTGCCTATTGTTGTTTTTACCATTTGTGTTTGCGAGAAATCACTATTTAGGATCGATTGAGAACAGGATTTCTTTTCTTTTCCCAAATCTTATCTCCATTTTACATATGACTCAAAGCCCTGTCATTCGGTTCCATTTATTTAATGAATCATAATGCGATCGTATTATTCAGCACGCTATTATTAGCCTATGTTTGAGACATCAACCACTGGTCGATGACCATAATGTTTGTATAAACTGTAGGTAATAACTGGTAAAATGTACACTTAGGTCATAAAAACCATAATAATGACACTTACACTTAAATATTTTCTTCTCAGCCATGTTAACAATTTTTCGTGAGCGAAATCTCCTCCCATCTGTTGTCCGATTGGCCTTTCGCAAGGATTCCTGGGTAGTTAAAGTGTGTAGAGCCTGCATCCATGCGGGGTTCGTGGAAGATCGCTTCAAGGATGCAAAGGGGGCGCTGCTGAGCACACTTCAGAGCGTTAAAATGATGAATGGGACGGCCTACGGACTCGTAGACTCAGCGAGCACGTGCAATTTTTAAGTCCACGAAACCGAAAGTCCACATGAAGTGCACCATTTGGGACAGGGCCACACTCATGGGTGTGTCTGCATTGTGAATAACAGCATTGTTGAGCGTTCCCTTGCAGCGACCTTTAGCCTCAGTGTGAATTGTGTGGAGGGAGGCACAGTGCATGAAACACTCCCAGTTACTGCCACAGGCCTGAATAATTACTCTACTGCAGGTAGAGAATCCTTAATTAGGGTGGCTTTATGCCTAAATATACTGTGGATTGTAGGCCACATTTTCTTGCAAAACATATTCACTATAAATCAGTAAATTCTGTTCAATAGGTCGTCCTTTTGACTCATAATGTCACTGGACACTTACTGTTATTCTGTTTCTGTCTATTTGCAGTCATTGTAGTCAAGGAGAACATGACAACCATCAAAAACTGGAGGGACCAGATTTTTATTATTGATATTTATTTAAGCTTCTCATATTAATGGGCAAACCAAAAACAGGACATGATGTCACAAGATGCTCAAGCATACCTGTTTTTTCTCATCATATGAGATACGTTGCCTATTACAGTTTGGTACAAGTGTCAAAACCACTGTCTCCTCAGATCTTTATTTGTGTGCAATTCTAGTGCTGTTTTGGCTTTATGTGTGTTCTCAGCTGGTAAAAATACCATCATATGTACGCACACAAAACAGTTTTGGATGTTCGGGAAGTTCTGTCACAAAATAGTTCATCATAAAAGCTGTTTTTTGTTTTGTTTTGTATCTTTAGGTTTGGTGAAGTAGCTGACTAAATGTATCAAGATAACTGAACTACAATGATCTCAATTGTATTTTTCTCAAAATAGCCTATGTTTTTATATTATTCTCTAACCAAAATAGTTTTTCCTACCTAAATATAGCTTATGGACGTTGACTTGACAAATAAAGCATTCTTCATTGATGACAGGCTGAATCGTACCCACCGCAGGTGTCAGTTCACCACAGCATATTTCACATACATCTGTCATTCCTCAAGCGGCATGTGCTGAAAAGATGAATGGTGAGGACTGTTCCCTGTCTTTGAATCAATTTAAAGGAATTATGACTCTTAAACAACGGCCCGTGTTTTGATACTCTCTTCCATCCTCTGGTCCATGTCCACACTCCTACAGTTAAGACAGGACCTTTAGACTACAGCTGTGCTCAAGCAGAACTTGAAAGCTGGAGGTCCTGGTATTTATAGTGACTGTAAGCATGGTTTGTCCCTGGTGGTCTGGACATTGTTTTCTTAGTCTGCTGCGTCGCCTGTTTGACTTCAAGCTTGCGGCCTCAACGTTGTTATCGTTACCTGTTATCAACGGGTAAATGTTATTTTGTGCATTTGAACTGTAGTTTGGAAAGTTACAGTTCACAAACAAGAATGAGATCATTGCTTTTTTAGATATCAGTGTTCCGTTACGCTAAACATCTTCCTGGCTTTTTTCAAGTTCGTATTTCAAACGAATGCCTGGAAAAAAGAGAGTCGGGATAATCAAAAAAAAAATTCTTTCTTACTCTGCTCACATGACACAATAACATTCCACTGAGATGTCATGTGATGTGACTTCACAGGCTTTGATGCTGATGAACCAGATTCATATCCATGCTCAAGTGTCCTCAGATCAAAAGACTTCAACATAATTATTAAGTCAGCGCTGCCAACCAAAAGTTAAGCCTCTCAAATGGTCAACGAACTCGCGTAGGATGCGCTGTGATAATATTGCGCAAAATGACTCGTTGGTTGGGTCGCGCTGGTTTTCCTCATATCTTTTCTCTAAGTATCTCCAATAGTATTTTACAGAATGGGACAGAATAGCGTTTAGCATGTTTTGTTAAAAATAAATATTGAGAAAAAAAATCATGTAGTGCAACTTGCAGAAACATGCAAGGGTGGGAAAACAATTAAATAGAAAATGATATCATAAAAGTACCCTATCTTTAAATATCATATGATTTGACCTTATTAATGTGGTCAATGACCTACATTAACTGATGTAGTAAGTAATATTTATGATATTTGTACAAGTAATTTTTACCTTTAACAATATATTTTAAAACAATTTTTTAAATAGCATTTAAGACATCCATTCAAATGTATTCAGTACATGAGGCAAATATTACTTTGTATACACCGCATGACATTTTAGAGTAATTGAATTTAAACTTTTGTTGTATTAGTCATTGCCCTAGCTGTCATTGTTCCTGTTTGTTTTTGAGTGAAGCTAGCACTGATGTCAGGTGTTGGTGTTTGTTTACCTGAAAGTGCTTAAATCATCACTCTGACCATTATTCATCACTCTTGTTCATTGGACCAAGTTAATGTCATTGTTTGCCACATTGACATTGTTGCTTGATGAAAATAGGACACTATTATGAGTCAGACTGACAAACATCTGTTGTTCTGAAAAAGATATGTTATGTTTCACGAAAACCTATTAAAACTCAAAATAACTGCACTTCTAACTTATTGGGTTGAATCATTGTCAAAAAATGAGAAGTAGATTCTGAGAAGGAATTGTATGATCGTGTGGGAACCAGAGAGTCAGCTTCTGAAATTGATTAAATCATCTATTAACGTTACTTTTAAGTGAATCTCAATCTTTTGATGGATTGATTTTAAATTAAATCTGTAAAACATCAGTATATGCTGACAGCAGGCTGTTTTGATTAGTGGTTTAGCGATCCCTCACTACTGACTCCCTGGGGAGTCCTGTGCTGGGCCAATGACATGAGGGGAAGTGGGAGGGGCAAAGGCCATGTGCAATGCGCTCAGGGACAGCCTCTTGGGAATTAACTGGCTTTCTGGGAAAGTTAAAATGTGGGATAATTTTTGGGAACGGTAAAGGAATTTTCCCCCTCTCTTTTCTTTTCCTCACTCGAGCGGGTCTCACAGTGTTTTCTTTGTGCTGACTCCTGATGCCTGCGTTCTTCGCGCACACATGGAAAAGCGTTGGAGGGGTTTCTTTTTTTATTTCTGATGCTTATTTTGGCAGGTCTCACAGCTATATTTAGCAGAACAGCTGACCCCCTCCAGTTTACTGTGGATGAGTCATTCAGTGTTTGTGTGAGGAGAAGTTCTCATTGTGTAGTAATGTGGTAACACGGCCATAATGTGTTCTGCCAAATGCCACTTGGATTTGGTGTTTGGACTGTACGGAACAACTGTTAACTATTTTAAATAAACAGAATTGAAAAAACACACCTAGGACTTTTTTTCCCATTCAACATAAACTCAAATTGCAAAATGAATGTTTTATTAAGGCCATTACAATGCGTGATTGTATTAATTAACGTGCTAACACTTTACGATAATGTCTAATTTGTTAACATTAGTTAATGTGAACTATGAGCACTATATTTTACAGAATGTATTAATCTTTGTTAATGTTACCTAATAAAAATAAAAATTGTTTATTGATTGCTTTTGTTAGTTTATAGTACATTAATGTTAACGGATACCCGGAGCTGTTCACATCCTCAGACTCAGATTTATGCGTGCCTGTGTCAACACTATCAATGCCTAAATGAATCTGCAGCTGTCAGGTGGTAATAGTAAGGGCTCTGTAAGTTGTTTACATTCATTATTATTGTTTTTGTGCTTTGAGACATGAGGTGATTTAACGCCGTCTCGTGTTGCTTTGCAGACTCTGCTGTGTCATGTGTTTTGAAGGGGGCGTGGCTTTGCTCTGAAGGGAGGGATCTCATGCTTTCAAAACTAGCTTGCTATTGCTAGCTTTTCCGAAATTGCCTACCCTACATTTAACTGCCGTTTTCTCACCTTCATTTAAATGAAAGCACAGAGCACGTACAGTATTTACATAGTCATCTAAATGTCGCTCTCACCAGTGTGGACGGTGTCAGGATGTTCGTTAATATTAAACCGGTTGTATTTCGAACTTCTTTTTACCCCTATAAACGAAAAAACAAAAAAAGAACTTCGCTGTGAGTATAGAGACCTTATGTAGCGTTTCGGTTATATTTCCACTGCATGAAGGTAAGATCTTACAGATTTATAAATGAACCGCTCGTTTTAAAATCTCCTCTGTCATCTGTCTCTCTCATTTATGACATCAGTTTCAAACATTACAATGCTCATGATAACTTTTGTTAACTCTACAATAAGTAAGTCCACTTCACCACTACTCTTCGACAGTAATGCCATATAAATATAAAGAGCTACTGCAAAAAAGGAAGTTCAAACACCTGGGAATCGAACCCATGACATTGGTATTGTTGATGCCATGCTCTACTATTTGAGCTAAAGGATCAATCTCCCTCCGTCGGGAAAGTCAAGTTGTTTACACTGAGTTCTCAGTCATGCACATCTTGACTTCCTTTTCTAGGTGGAGTGAACACAAAGCAGCCACAGCAGTGAACCGGCCATTGAGTTTACTGGCTGACAGTGGTACTGTGATGTCCCCATTGGCCCGAGTTTCCTCTTCAAATCTGAAAACATAATTCTGTTTGAGGTTTCAAAATTGTGCTGGACTAAGATGGATTCTCAATGTGTCACTGAGAGGGGCTTACCGCTGATCCTTAGCGAGAAAACAGCCGAAAGTCTTTAAACTCAGCTGAATAAGATTGAAAGCAGGGAATGTGAGCAGGCAGGAAAGCCAGCCAAGGCTTAGTCAAGTCATCAAGGCTTGAAAGTCTGGAAGAGTTAAGACATTCATCAGCCTGTTGTTTTTAATTTGCAGAAGATAACAAGATCACAGTGCTCACTGAGTTACTTAATCTGCTTTCCATAGAAATCGTGAACTCAACAAGCTTATAGTCATCAAGTCCACATATTTAGGATTACAGCTGTAATGATTTCATCATAGAAATGGATGCTGAAGATGAAGCTGGTGAATATTTCTGCAGAGGGGGTCATGAACCTATTATTCTGAGGGGGCACCAGTGACCAGTCAGTCTTGGATAATATTGGTGTATCCCTATAATGTGAAATTGAACACTTTTGCCACATCATTTAAAACAACAACAGTTTAAATTTCACATTGCAAATACAAAGACACGTTTTTTGTTTGTCCGCTGCATTTAATATTCAGACATGACACTTATAGTGTGAAAAAAGATCAAATGTAAACAGAACTTCAGATGTGCTGTAGAGAACAACACGGCCGAATGTTTGTCTTGTTGTGCTTTAATGAATATTAATGCTCTGTTTGAGGCTGGAGTAAAAGCTCTCATAAGCGTGTTTTCCATATCTCTTAATGGCCTCTTCTGTGGAGTGGCACACATCCATAAATATCTGTCATCCTATTGTTTAGCCATTAATCAGTGCACAAGCAGATTAGTGTTTCCACAGCAACTGCATTGATTAGATGCAAGCCACCCTTCCCTTTCCTTGCCCTCTTCTTCACATGCTGGTTTGCAGTCGAGGTAGAACGGCTCTGCTTTCACCTACGGAAAACTTCTAATGGAAAGGTTTACGAAGTTTGAACCTGTTGTAGTTCTGTTTCATTTAATGACAGGATATTCCTTTGTGTTTCAGAGGCACCATGACCTAGTGATCTTCATCAGGAGCACTGTAGCACAAAGCGTCCTTCTCCTTTGACAGGTAAATCTCATCTTCGAGAGATTAGAGTTAGTTACTCTGGGAGAATTGTCATTTTATATGAGCAAGTAATTGTAAAACAGTGTTTGTGTACAGCATTTTCGTTGTCACTTTTGATGACAGTCTTACTTAAGCACATATTTGTTTATTTTAATATTTATCATTGTGATTTTGATTCAAAAAGTTTTTAAAAATTTGAACTGGCAGATAAATAGTTCAGGCATGAACTCTAATGAACGCTGATTGGTTCTTTCAATGCCGTGACACCAGCCAATCAGAAGTGGTTGCAAATCCACATTGCCATATATATCTTACCTTAGCCTCCCTCCTCCTCCCCAGCTCCACATGTAGAGATCTGCTATGGGGGTTCTGCCATTTCTTGCAGCAGCCTTTCCTTTGTTTGTTATTTTTACTAAGCTGAACAAATTATTGTATATGCTCAGCAGCAACATAGCAGTATCTCGTCTGCCAAAATCAACCTTAGTTGACACTTCAGGACTGTGTTGTTGTCGTGTTCAGGCGCAGGTCCTTCATCAGATCTGGATACGGTCTGGATCCGGCGGACTGCGGTAAACCTCGGGATAAACAGAGAGACTAATATTAGACGCCATCCTTATGATGTAACAAGTACATCAGAATTTATGGGAAGTGTTCCCAGTTCCGACTGACCTAATCTATGCAGCCTAACATTGAATTATAGAAGTCTATAATGTGTTATGTGTATGCTTGGTCAAAGAGATGTGAAGACTGTTCCAAAGTTTTGGTGTTAAATAGGAGAAGGTTCTACCACCAGCAGTCGATTTTGATATTCTAGGTATTATCAACTGGCCAGATTTTTGAGATCGCAATAGACGTGAAGGACTATAATGTGTTAAGAGCTCGCTCAAATACTGGGGAGTCACCATTTAGTGCTTTGTAAGTAATCTGCAATATTTAAAAATTTATACGATGTTTAATAGGGAGCCATCCCTCCGTCTGTCCCTGAGTCCATCTATTCATTCATCCATCCATCCCTCTGTCTGTTCATCCATCCATTCATTCATCCATTCCTCCTTTTCAAAGCATCCTTCCATCCATCCCTCTGTCTATCCCTCCATCCATCCATCCATCCATCCATCTATTCATCCCTCCATCCGTCCCTTAGTCCATCCATCCATACATTCTTCCGTCCATCCATTCATCCCTCCCTCCATCATCTATCCATCCATCCATCCATCCCTCCATCCATCCCTCTGTCCATCCCTCAGTCTGCCAATCCCTCGATCCATCCCTCAGTCTGTCCATCCATCCAAAATGTAACTGTTTTGAAAACACATCTGTCTCATCATTGTAGCATATGAGGACTACAGTGCCATCTGCTGATGGATAAAAACTATAAAACAAGCTTTTATGGTAGGATAGGCCTACTAAACAAAAGCATTATTCATGGCAAGATTTAATTGACTGAGGTTATCATTCTTGCGTCATAAGATTTTTTATTTTATTTATGAAGAATATTATAGAAAGAATGTTCTATACAACTGTACAGTGGGCGGATAATGTTTTGAACACTCGTGCCAAGTCAGTGTCAGCCTATAATCACTATTTGTGAGAGTTGTGACACGCATGGCTTCAGAACAAAAGCATGTACCCGTAGGGATGCGCCTGTGCTTGTTCTCACCATCAGCCCTGCTGAACTGAAACCTCCAGAGAAAAAAGCAACACCATGAGAAGGTGGTGGGTGTTTTTGGGACATCAGTTAAGCATTCCTATCTCACAACAAAGCAACCATATGAGCCCTCTCTCATGTGGTTGATTTAAAAGCTTGATTTTTAATATTTTTTATTTGTCCAGTCCATCAATTGCTCACAGGCAATCCTCTATCCTTCAAAAGAAACAAAAAATGGATGTGAAGTTCTCCAGACACATACTAGGGGTAGAATAAGCAGATGCTGCGGTTTTGCCCAACTCTACTTTGTCTTCAGCTTGGCATGGAGCATCCAAGAGCAGGATTTGTCTTTAACAGGGCCATTTGCATAGTTTAATACCTATAGCTCTTCATCCCATTGGTCAGTCTGTTAACTCTAATGCTGCCTCTGTAGTTTTTGTACCCTTCTAGAAAGAGAACCAGCTTCTGTTTCAGAGCAGACATCATGCACAATACATTTTTTTTCTGAATGTAGACGAATCTTTAGATCTTTTGGTAAACTTTTTCATAAATTTTCAATGTTCCTTTAGGTTTACATAGTTAATATAAATATAAATGGGTAATTTCAGATAGAGGATCAGAATGGGTTGAAACAATTATTTTTAACCCTCATTCCAACATGACATCATGACTTTTGCGTAAACATACACGCCACTTTCAAGTCAAGTGGCGTGTTATTTATACGCATTTTGAGCTATCCGCGTGTACGCGTGTATATCTACGCCGTTATGTCCGAGTGATTCCGCGTGTATGTACACGCCGTTAAAAATCCGAGCGAAATAAAGCCAAAATTTTGATATACATCTGGGGAGCGATAGTTTTCTTACTAGGATGGCAGGGAAAGACTTATAAATGGTATTAACCAGTGACGGGTAGGTTTAGGGACGGGGTTGGAGTAGGTCATATATTTGTATATACAGTAATGTAACGTTAAGTTAACGGCGTTCATAAACACGCTGAAAAGCGATTTTGCGTGTTGATAGCACGCCAAAAATGGAAATAGGAATTGGCGTGTCATACATACGCAGTTTCATGAGATCAGTCTGCTCATTCTGACCCTTTGTCTGAAATGTCCCATTGGGGCAGCTCCTTTAAGGCTTGTCAGTAAAGGCCCACTGTTATGATTGGCTAACATTGTGTTTTGAAAACATTATACCCATAAAACCATAATTTACAGACTTTATGAAATACAGACAGCATTATGAAAGCATTTACTTACAGTGATGCAGCTGTTGTCAGATCCAATACAGTTGGCTGCTTCATCTTTCAACAAAAGTTTCTTTGTGAATTCTTCATTACACTGTGCCTCGTTTATAAAACAAAATTCTCCGAACAAACATAATCCTCTGACGAGATGCAGGACGGCATTAAAATAAACCATCATTGTTTTCAAGGCTGGGATCCTTCTGACAGAGAATCAAACGAGCTGTTTAAACTGAACGTTCCTTTACGGTTCTATTCACTCTTCCATTTGGCCTGTTGACGAAACACTCAAGTGCGTGGAGTGTCAGAAACTGAACACGCATCTGCATACAGACACAGTCATCGTCTGCACCAGTCTGTCTTCGTCTTCGCTACACTTCCCAGAATCCTTCTTGTCTCCACACCTGAACTCACTCCCTCAATTACCCACCTGTTCATCGTCCTCATCATCCGTGTCACCTGTCCTCACCTCAGTATTGTTCGTTTGTATCTGTATTTAGTTTCCTTCTACCCAGTCTGTCCTTGTCGGTTCTTGCTTATGTTTCGTGGTTGTGAACAGGGCTTGACATTAACTTTTTTGCTCACTAGCCAATGTGGCTAGTGGTTTTTCAAAATTACTAGCCACGCAGCATTTTTACTAGCCACATTTTTGTTGTTGGAAAATTACGTTTTATATGATTAAAATTGACAATGGGGCTTAAAACTTGAAACTAAAATGTACTAATATCATTAGCTCTGATAAGGTTGTGTGTACAGTTTTGCATCAGGTTTTTTTTATCAGTAAATACTGTAATAATTATCTGCATTAGAAACAACGAGCAAAGAATAAATGATTTGTTCTACGAAAAAATCCACTAAGGCAACATGATTAAATCTTTATATAGGCCTATGATCGTTTTGGAGACTTTGGATTGTTTGTTTTGCATCTGCATATCCTCAGAGCTCTGACTGGTTTAATAATCATCATGAAGCTCTCTGAGTAACTGGAGATATGTCCACCTGAAAGTATAGGCCTACAGGTCTTTATTTTCCAGATTATTCCCACAAACGCCTCTCCTGCTTTCTTTCATGGCATGATTAATTTATTAAAACATAGAATTAACTCTGGAAATATACACTGTAAAAAGAAAAGGTGCCTGGAGGAACCTTTTGGGGTTCTTCACTTCGCCACACCGGCGGAACCGTCTGTAGATCCTCTAGGAACCCTTTAAAAAGATGCGGTTCTCTGAGGAACCACCCAGGTTTCATGAGGAACTCTTATATAAGGCACTGTGTGGAACCGCTTTGGGTGCCTTATTTATTATTTTTATTTATTTATTATTATTTCATGTTGTTACTATGTTACCATTAACTTCTATTATAATAAACAAACTGAACCAAATACCAAAATAAGAATTGTTTATTACATATTTATTTATTACATACCGGTATTACATACATATTTAATACATACACTTCATGCACTTGGGAAAAGAAGCTAGTAATAGAATAATATCAATGAATAGAATACACAAACAAATAGTATAATACATAATCAACATGAATAATCAACCATGTATATACAATAGGCTATACAAGAAAAGACATCTCAACAAAATATGTTCCATGTAAAATCAATGTAAAAAAAAAGAAAGAAAAAAAAAGTGCATCTTCACTTAAGTTGTGTAAAGCTTGTTGTGTGAGGTTTCCAAATCCAAAAGCTCTATCAGATGCCAAAAACAAACAACAAACGTTGCTAATGTACACTCATTGTGCTGTAATATTCCTGAAAATTATGATCCTAACTTTTATCTCTATACCGAAATCTCAGATGGTTAGTTATCCAGCTATTTTGAATCGTAAAATATTGAAGCCTGGGATGCCGTGAGACTGGAGACTGTAATGTACACTATGGCTTTTGAAAAGCTTAAATGTGTGACTTGAATCAACAGTGCTCATAAATGGTTCTTACTAGAAACAAGATAGATAAGGTACGGTAAAATTATCTGTTGTTGTTCTGTGAATTTTCAGCCATTTCAATTAGAATCCACACGATCAGCAATTTCGCGTGTGGTCAAAAATGTCACTATGGGACTAAGTTGGTCAGTCAAATTTGCTGGATTTGACCAACAGAAAGCTGCTTGGAAGAGACTCCTGTGTGAGCTGTGCTCGTCGCTACACTGATGACAATGGTCAATGAACTTTTTTGCCTGTGAAATTCACAAATGTGTTATGTTGCAGCGAGGCCTTTACTCACTGCAACATAAATTGCAATCAATAATAAATCTTCACATGTGGACATGTGAGGTATTTAACTAGTTAGAAAAGTGAAAAGCTTCATTTTCCGTTTGTTTTTCCTCTTTTCTGGTGGATGGTCCAGGCACTTCAATGATTTTCAGGTCTACAGGAGGATTTTTATCCTTGTTCAAACTTGTATTTCAGCTTACCGAGGTCCCTGCAAAGAACAAAAATTACTGTTAGTAATGTTATTAAAGTGATAGTTGTGAACTTAAAATAATTTCCTCAGCCTTGTGACATTACAAACCTGTTTGACTTTCTGTGGAACCCAAGCAGATCTCGGGCATAATGCAACCGCAGTCACCATTCACTTTCACTGCATAAAACACAAGCAGAACAAAATAAAATTGTGTAAATCATTCATGAAATCATTCTTATGTACACTTGTCTAGTTCAATTCAATGCAACAATTTATGTAAAAATTTATATTCTGTTAAGCTCCAAAAATGTTACAGAAAATATCCTAAAAATATGGAAAATTAAAAACAATGTAGTCCACAACTCATGTGTTATGAGTTGTGTTGTAAGTCTAGCCTGGTTCAACCAGACTCTCGTACATTTCATTTGTACAGAGAGTCTGGGCTCGCTCCATTGAGAAACGTTTACTTGTAGGCGGGTTCTCTGTTCAAGTTCAAAACTATTGGATCTGCCCAGAGTCACTCAGGATCTGTCATAGCCAATCGCTAACGTGTGGTCCTGACGTATGTCATGCGCCGAACCCGGTCGGAAACAAGTCCGAATGATCAGAGGATATGTTTACAATAGGATGTCTGTCAACCAGAGCTGCAGGTTTTGTTCATCTAGGAACAATTATTAATTCGAAATGTATATTTGACACTAAGGACAGTGATGTATTCATTCAACGGTCGAAGCTGGGTCTAATCATTAAAAATACACCGCTGCGGTCGCTTCGGATCTGCCGCAAATGCTGTACAGTGAATGATCTGTCTCTATCTGCAGATGTGTAATAAACAACCATTTTTCATATTATGTCTTATTGTTTCTTAATTACCTTAATTAATTATGGTCTTCAAAGTATGTGTTTGTACATTTTTATTAAAAACAAATACAACAGATTTTTATGATTTACAACATGTAAAACTGACACACCAACCATGGTCCTGCACGAGTACACAAAGGGGCTCAAAGTGTTCTATTTAGCTCAAATTCTGAACAGTAAATTTAGTGATTCTTGTGATACTGACATCCTGAGTGCATCTTCAACAACAGTTTAGCAGCCAGGACTCGGGGCTTCCGAACACCAGGCTAAATCGTCCGTCCAAAATGTCACGGTCATCGTGAACGCCGAGCTGCCCAGCACGAACTCCTAACTTTTCTGCCTCCTTCACTTGGTCCTCCATTAGTGCAACAAGAGGGGAGACGACAACAACTATCGGCTTTGCATCCCTATCGTTCGCCTTAGCTACCTCATTCACCACTAGCGGAGTGAGCTGGAAAATCAAACTTTTCCCGAATCCCGTGGGGAGGAGGGCCACAACATCATGGCCAGCAGCAAAACTTAGCAAACATTGTTCTTGCTCCGGCTTTAAATTCTGCATATTCGGCAGTTTTCCAACAACAGACCGAATAGCTTTTCTCACGTCTTTCTCCGCTGCCATTACTGAACTCAAACTGACGCGCGCGATACATCAACGTCATCGTTCTCAGCCACTCCCTCTATTCGCTGATTGGTCCTACAAAAAATTGATTTCTGGAAACCAAAGTCTACGGCACGATCCCAGACGGAGTACTGAAGGAAAATGAAATTGAGCGGAAGTGCGTAGGAGGGCGGAGCCAGGCTATTGTAAGTCTTCCGAAGCCATATAATAGCTTTTTTTGTCAAAAAAGCCTAAACTTGAAGTTATAATTCAGAGTTCAAATGTCTTATATTCAAATGCAAATAATTAAGGTATAAGAAACATGAATGAGATTACACATTCAAACAATACAATGTCACACCGAGAAGTTCATAGTAATAAAGTAGCTACTTGCATGTGGTATAGGTAACTTACTGTAATTCAATGTTGCTTCTGAAATGTTCAGATGATTTTAGAAATGCAGTGGTTGTTCTGGGGAAACAAAAAAACAAAGCTGATTATATCCATTCACAACATAATATGTATTGGCCAGTAAAGGGCTTTAAAATGGTATTTGAAAGAATCAGGGCACCTGTAGTAAATAAACAAAAACCGACCAAACTAACGTTAACTATATCCACGTGTTATTCATAACAAACGCCATTAACAGCAGGAATCCGCTATTAATTAGTTGTATCAGCAAATTGAAGACACAGTTCTAAAGAATACATTGAATTGAATGTTTTAACGTTAGTCAATCTAAGACAATAAGTCAATGATTTCCATTTGTTCATTTAGTTCATTAGCAGCTAGCGCTAGATTAGTTAGCATCGCGGCTAAAACCTTCATACCACATAGGCTACTGTGCAATAAACGAGTGGTAACGTTAAACACGGTAAAAACGATAAATAAATAAAAATTAATTTAGTTTATATGTATGTGTTTGAAAAAATAGTGAGTAGACTCTGTATTTATATTTTTTGGGCGAGTTTACAAACCTTGTAAAGAAGAGCCGAACAAACAGCTGAAGCTTTGATGAGAGGAGCCGTTACTTTCAAATCCGATGATGATGATCAGCTGATCTTGGTTGCGCGCGTCCGCGCGAGTAGCGCGAGGTTCACTGAAGCGATGACAGCAGAGGAATAGCAGCAGTTTCGTGACAGAATAAAACTCTTCTTCTTCTTCTTCTTCTTCTTCTTCTTCTTCTTCTTCTTCTTCTTCTTCTTCTTCTTCTTCATCTTCTTCTTCTTCTTCTTCTTCTTCTTCTTCTTCTTCTTCTTCTTCTTCTTCTTCTTCTTCTTCATTGTTGTTGTTGTTTAAGGTTTCAATTAATCAATAAAATAGGCCTATAACTATACTAAATAAATGTAAGCCTATATGTATACTGAATCAGAAGTATAATTTATTAAATATATTTATTATTTTTTATAATTTTTTTACTTAAATATAATAATAATAATAATAGGATAATAATAATCTTATGGCCTCACAGAACCATTGGGTTCCTCCAGATGCTGGCTTTAACATAAGAGATCTTCCAGGAACCACTTAAATGTTAAAAGATCTTACAATAACCCTTTTATAGCATTCAGGTTCCTCTAATTTCCCCCAAAGCACTTCGAGGTCTCATGGTAGTGAAAAGGTGACTCCAGAACCTCTGAACTGAACACAAAGTGCTTAAAGGATCCCTTAAGTTCCAGCAAGAACCGCAAAGATTGTCAATGCTCCTCCAGTAACCCTACTAAAGGAGAAAGAGCTTTGAGGCACTTAAATTACATTTTTAAGTTCCTTGAGTATCCAACAGGATATTTGAGGCACCTTTAGTTTTTACAGTGTAGTTGTGATGTGACATAAGGGCAGCCCTGTTAGTAGTTACACCGTGTCCCTTAATCATGAAGATATTTTTTTCTTTATCTCAGCTCTGCCTATTCTCTTTATCTCGTTCTCCAGCGCATTTTTTCTACGCACTGCTCGGCCACGCACACTCACGCACTGACTGAACGCTGTGTTGATGTGTGTGTGCATGCGACCATTCGCGTGTGATGACAGAGATCGTACGTACCATCAGGTTAAAATCAGGCGGGAGGATGACGGTATACAGGTCTGAGGAACTGTGGCTGCCCTGTGACAGATTCAACTTTATCGTTTGACAAAAGTCTGGATGTCATATTTGGCGCGCGCACCCTCGCGCACTGCAGGAGAGCGTGAGACGCGCCTGTGGTCTGGATTCTCCTGCTATTAAAAAAGTTCGCTATATCATCGCTGCTGCTGGTTAAGTTGATAATTAAGGGCAGACTAAAACAGCCCTCAGTCCGACGGCCAGTCCGCGTGTTTTGTTATTTCAGATGCCTTTTTGACATGACTACAATTTTTCAACACGCCAAAATGGCTAGTGGGAGTGACTGTGTTACCCGCCACGGGTGAAATCCACCCGCATTTGGCGGGTTGGCGGGTGTTAATGTCAAGCCCTGGTTGTGAATGTTACCTAGTGTTTTGTTATGTGAGCCTTCTGCCCGTCATCATGTACCTGTATTTGGAATAATAGTAAATGTTTGAATTGGAGCTTTTGCCTCAGCCTCTGTCTTCATCAACCTGAACCACACCCAGGGGTTAAAGTGGGCCGGAACGGTCCGGAACTGCATTCTGGCACCTCAGATAAATTAATAAATAAATAGATTCATTAATCTAAACGAATCTCGCTGGTCCCGAGATGGGCCGACTGACCGACCAACCTCCCCTCCTCCCCGCTGAATCCGAGCGATTACAAATGTGTGAAATGCACTCACGGTGGTTGAGCGCGGTAAGGTTAGTTTAATGTTCGATATTTCGCCGGACATTGTTCTCTTACGAGAGTATCTCTCGTACTGCGTAATATCTTACGCTATGGGGAAACACTCTTTCCTCGAGATATTGAAGCCAAAAATTATCCTTAATTTTTTTAATCATGCAAAACGCTTTTGCAGCAGCAAGCAGACAAGGGCGAAACAGCTCGCGCGCCCATTGGCTGCCTCGCTGGAAAAGCTGCAGCCTATCGAGTGAAGGCACTGCGTGACGTAATGACGAATGAAGACGCTTCGCGCTCATTTCGTCATGTCCCGCCAGTATAGGCGTGGTCTCGCCCTGTAAATACCCCTCGATAGCTGTATTTCTCTGATTTTTCATTCTTCACGCGAAGCTCATGCATCGCGGGATCCAGAGTGAGAAGCCGCGCCGTTGACTTGTAGCCTTCTCAGCGGGACGTGCCATCTTCTGAAGTCGCTGGCCCAGCCGCCTTCAACTGCCGTACCTGCTGCGCTTTCCGGCGTACTATATCCTTTTACTCTGCTAAGTGTGTGTGTGTGTTTGCTTACGTGACGCAACACCCATTTCTACTGTTCTAAAAGAGCTGCGTCTTTTTAAAGATGCTTTCCTGTGGTTCTTGCCGAGCCCCACTCAGCGACGAGGACCGCCACGTCATCTGCGTGTCCTGCCTGGGTGAGGATCACGCGGCCACCGCGCTCGCTGACGGCGGATGCTATCATTGTAAACGCTTGCCTATGGTGACTCTGCGGACTCGCCTGGCGTCGTTCTCCGAGCCCGCATCCCAGCCCGCCGTGATGCCGCGCCGCAAGAAGCGCCGCGCCCTGCGCGCTCCCGAGCTATTTCCAGCCCGCCAAAGCTCGCCGGTTCGCCCGCCAGCTTCGCCGGCTTCGCTCGAGTCGCTCCCAGACGGACAGCGGCCGCCGTCTGCCGCCGCGTCCGCACTTGAGCTCGACAAACTACCGGAGACGGCATTGAAACTGAGCCGATGCGTCCGCTCTCTCAAGCCGTGGATTACATCGGCCTGAATGGTGAGATACATTTGTGGCTAACGCTATCCGAGATGACGGAAGCTGAGCGCTCCGTGTTCCTCGACGTTCTCGCTCTGCTGGACGCCGCCCCCCTCAGCGCGGGCCCCGGCCGAGGATTGAGATAGAGCCCGAGGTCTCAAGGCCTTCCTAGTCTCTCTAGGAAAGGGACGGTGTTCAGTTCCCGCTGCGGCCGGATTTTCACCAAAACTTCTCGCTCGTTCAGTTCCAAGCAATGTGACTGTTCCAGTGTATTTCGCAGTGAGCAAGCTGGTTCCACAGCCCGCTTGCCTGCGCACAAAGCAAAAAAAAAAATCCCACGGGATTCACCCCCGCTCGCTTTCTATGCACAACCCGTCACAGAGAAGCTGAGCGCGGCCAGGCTGCCCGCTGTGATTAGCGCGCACCTCGCACGCTGTGAACACAGCGTTGATTCAGTCGGCGCGAGCTGACAGTATTCTCAGTGTAGAAAATGTGCGGCATTTAGTAAATGTGCCCACATTCCCTCACACGCGCCGAATCCCACAGGATTCGCCCCGCTCGCTTTCTCTGCGCGTCCCGCCATAGAGAAGCTGAGCGCGGCCAGGCTGCCCGCTGTGATCAGCGCGCCCCCCGCCTCGAACGCTGTAAACACGGTGCTGTGTTCCCAGTACACAGGGGCTCTCGAGCCGCCGTCCTGCCGCGGCCAGAGCCCAGATTTCATTCTACCCCTAGCTATTCACGCAGATGCGTGGTTAAGGCTTCCCGGGGTATCAGAATGGGTGTTGAACACTATAACGAGAGGCTGTTCGCTACAGTTCGCTCGACGCCCCCGCCGTTATACGGCGCGAGTCGAAACTACGGTGTATAGCGAAGTGTTTCATCTACTTCGAGCCGAGATAGCGAAACTACTGAGAAAAAGGGGCTATAGAACCTCTATCTCAGGGCGAAGGGGGCTTATACAGCAGATATTTTCTGGTACCGAAAAAGATGGTCGGCTCAGACCCATTCTAGATCTGCGACTGCTGAACAGAACGCTCGGGAAGCGCCAGTTCAGAATGCTTACGACCAGGAAAATCTTCGCGCAAGTGCGCCAAGGAGACTGGTTCATGTCAATAGATCTGAAAGACGCCTATTTTCAAATACAAATAGCGTCCCATCAAAGGCGATTCTTGAGATTCGCCTTCGAGGGCCAGGCATATCAATACACAGTCCTGCCGTTCGGCCTGTCAGTAGCACCCCGTACGTTCACGTAGTGCATGGACGCGGCCCTCGCCCCCCCTGAGACTTCGGGGCATGCGAGTTTTGAACTACTTGGACGATTGGCTGATTCTAGCTCGTTCACGAACGGAGCTCATAGAACACAGGGCCGCATTACTCGAGCATCTCGAGGAGCTGGGCCTTACAGTCAATTGGGCGAAAAGCTCACTGCTCCCCAGTCGGAGAATTTCCTTCTGGGAACAGTGTTGGACTCGCTATCCATGACAGCACGCCTGTCACCGGAGCGCGGATTAAATATTCAGCACGTCGCGAGATCCTTCCGCCACGGCTCTATAGTCCCGCTCAGAAGGTTTCAGAAAATGCTGGGTCTGATGGCCTCAGCAGCCTCCGTACTCCAGTTGGGCCTGCTCCGCATGCGCCCACTGCAGCTATGGCTAAAAGCACGAGTTCCCCCAGGGCGTGGACCGCGGGTCTATTTCGCCTCAGGGTCGACCTTCAGTGCGTTTCAGCTCTGAAACCGAGGAAAGTGACCGGCTGGTATCAGTCAGGTGTGAGTCTGGGGATCGCCTCGGGTGTGAAGGTGGTGTCTACGGACGCCTCCACATCGGGGCGGGGAGCGCTGCTCGAGGGCAGACCACTAGCTGGCCTATGGTCAGTACGGGAGAAGCTCCTTCACATAAACTGCTTGGAATTAATGGCAGTCGACAAAGCGCTAAGGCGCTTCTGTCCCCAGATAATAGGCCACCACGTATTGGTCCGGTCGGACAACATGTCAGTGGTGGCGTACATAAATCGCCAGGGCGGCATCGGGTCCACACGCCTTTGCAGGCTGGCGGAACCCCTCTTGGTCTGGGCCCAGCGCAACCTCCTTTCTCTGAAAGCGGCGCACGTGCCTGGGCACCTGAATACGGGTCCAGACAAGCTGTCCAGAGACAACGTCCCGACAGGAGAATGGTCGCTGCATCCGCAGACGGTCCAGCTGCTGTGGGAAACGTTTGGCAGAGCGCAGGTGGACCTGTTCGCGTCCCGCGAGAACGCTCACTGCCCAGTATTCTTCTCGAAAAGCAGGGACGCGCTGGCCCATGCTTGACCCAGCGGTCCCCTGTATGCTTTTCCCCCTGTCTCGCTCCTGCCTCAGGTGTTGGAACGGATCAGGGAAAATGGATGCCCAGTGCTGCTTGTAGCTCCGCTCTGGACGAACCAGGCTTGGTTTCCGGTCCTGATGCGGATGGCCAGCACTGCCCCGTGGCCTGTACCGTTGAGGAGAGATCTCCTCTCTCAGGCGGAGGGCTCGATTTGGCATCCTCGCCCGGAACTGTGGTCCCTGCACGCATGGGCCATCAATGGGTACCCGCTAGCCTCCCGGAAGGAGTGCTAAACACGATCGCGCAGGCTAGAGCTCCGTCTACCAGACGGCTCTATGCCTCGAAATGGTCGGTGTTCTCTACTTGGTGTCGAGCCCGTGGCTTTTCACCTGTGGACTGCGGGGTTAAGGAAGTGCTTGCCTTCCTTCAGGAGCTGATGGATAAGGGAAGGACCCCATCCACGCTCAAAGTTTACGTGGCGGCCATAGCACCGTTTGCTAAACCGGTGTCTGGCCAGTCACTGGGGAAAAACGACTTAGTCGTGCGTTTCCTACGAGGAGGTTAAACCCTCCCAGGCCCCCTTCAGTCCCGGCTTGGGACCTTTCCACGGTCTTGGAGGCCATGAAAGGCGCCCCGTTTGAGCCGATCCAGCTGTCGGACATGAAGCACCTGTCCCTTAAGACGGTGTTTCTATTGGCTCTCGCTTCAGTGAAGCGTGTAGGGGACTTACAGGCGCTTTCTGTAAGCGCGTCTTGTCTGGAGTTTGGGCCTAACGACTCAAAGGTCGTACTCAAACCGAGGCACGGCTACGTGCCGAAATCCCTCAATACACCGTTTAGGGCCCAGGTAATTTCCCTGTCAGCCCTTCCGGTTCTCGATGAGGAGAGGGACGCGAGTCTCCTTTGCCCTGTCAGGGCGTTAAGGGCTTATGTGTCCCGCTCGCCTGAGTTCAGGCAGACCGAGCAGCTTTTCGTTTTGTTTGGCGGCCGTTCTAAGGGACTCGCCGCCTCAAAACAGAGCCTATCCAGATGGATAGTGGATGCCATAGCGCTGGCTTACACTTCCAAGTGCCTGCGGTGCCCATTGGGTGTCAAAGCGCACTCCACAAGAGGCGTGGCCTCGTCGTGGGCATGGTATAGCGGGGTCTCCCTGCAGGATATCTGTACGGCTGCGGGCTGGGCCTCGCCGTCGACATTTATCAAGTACTATAACCTGGAGGTGCCCGCCTTACAAGCTAAGCTTTTGGCGGTCTGAACTTCGGGCTTATCGGCCGCCAATGCGGCTATGTTGCCCTTACGGGTCGGTACCCCTACGGGACTTTTATGAAGGAGTGATGCTTCTAGCCTCTCCTCCTCTACTCTATGTGAGTTATGGTGATTATGCACTAGATGTGCCCCGGGCTTGGCCCCGGGACTCTGGTGTTGGATCCCTGTCCGCACGGCGTTTTGTATGGGGTCCCCATAGCGTAAGATATTACGCAGTACGAGAGATACTCTCGTAAGAGAACGTACTCGGTTACTAACGTAACCTCGGTTCTCTCTAGAGAGGGAACGAGTACTGCGTATCTTGCCGTGCTTGAACTATGCTCTGGTTCGCTTCGGTGTACAAAATCAGAGAAATACAGCTATCGAGGGGTATTTACAGGGCGAGACCACGCCTATACTGGCGGGACATGACGAAATGAGCGCGAAGCGTCTTCATTCGTCATTACGTCACGCAGTGCCTTCACTCGATAGGCTGCAGCTTTTCCAGCGAGGCAGCCAATGGGCGCGCGAGCTGTTTCGCCCTTGTCTGCTTGCTGCTGCAAAAGCGTTTTGCATGATTAAAAAAATTAAGGATAATTTTTGGCTTCAATATCTCGAGGAAAGAGTGTTTCCCCATAGCGTAAGATATTACGCAGTACTCGTTCCCTCTCTAGAGAGAACCGAGGTTACGTTAGTAACCGAGTACGTTTTCCCTTGCCACTGTTTTATAGGGTCGGCAGTCTTACAAAGATATCAATAGCAGGATTAGTTTTAAAGGTGAACTATGCAGGTTTTTTTAGCTTAACTGAACAGCTTCGGAGTTATTGGAATGGTTATATGACGTGTTTCTGGTTGAATGGTGGTCGTCTCGAGACTGACTGCGCCACAAGAGACACTATGTATCCATGACACTGATAGCATCGAACACGAGCGCTCAGATTGAGTTCAAAAACACATTTTAGCTAGATCTCTTATTTAAAGTCACACTATGCAAGATTTGTACCTTAATATAACAGCTTCAAAGGGGTATCATCAGGCCGTGAGTGCAGAGACCAGTCTATGGCAGAGACGCTCTGCGTGAGAGGTATTTACAACAGCAATGTTAAATACAAGTACTCCACAGCGACTCTTTGGGTCGCTGTTTGACAATAGTGTGGCTTTAACATTATGTAACCATTATCGACATTAAATATTCGTTCAAAATCACCGTGCATTAATGCTGCATGTTTATACCTGAGAATGCTTTGACGCGTTTCCACAACGCATGCCTAAGGGAACGTCTGCCAATTCCACCAACTGCGTTAAACGTAGCCTATAATTTGTAAAAATTACTTTTCAAATTCCAAAGCTTGTAGACGGTTCCTATTGGCAATGCTGATCTGGTAGCCTTGAGTAAATTAACTTATCTGAGAAAATGATTCATAAAACTCATCAGTTGAGCCTATGTTTACTTTCTTCACTGACACAGACGAAAATGAAAAGACTATCAGTCAAAGTTCAGCTTTAGGAGGGGAAGAAATACAGCAGGATAAGGAGACTGAGAGAAAAATAAAGATTAAGATGAGATAGCAAGTATTGACAAATAATAATGACCAACTGAAATGATTTTAAAGCTATTTATTATCCATTTTTTTGGCCTTCAAAAGTCTTAAATTGCACATATGTAGGTCAGAGAAATCAAAAACTTTTCGGGGGAGCATGGCCCCAAACCCCCCTAACTACCTCACATTTAAATGCACATGGCTGCGGGAGGTAATGTGGGCTGATGTGGCTACAGTGCCAGGGCTCAATTTTTGGCCCAGTGTTCAGCAATTTTAACATAGTATCGTCATCATATCACTGTTGATGGACCAAAATAAAAGTAAAACCATTAAAATATCAAGTAAATAAGTATTGTGATATGTGGTGCCACAGTGACACTCTTGTCCCAAAAAGTATTGCTATACCACGATACTCAATATGTTGTCCCACGGTGAGTCATTTTTCCCGGTTGCACCTACACAAAATTTGAGGGTTCCCCCACCTACCAAATCCCACTTTGTGTATTCAGTGTGAATTCTATTTATACACAATATACAAACGAGATTGGTAAAATAAATGCTTTGCCAAATGGTGTCAATGTGTTCCATGGACAGCTGTAACTTTGTATTGTTGACTGGGGATTTGTTGAAATAATGTGCTTAAAGGGTTATTTGAAAGAATATAAACAAAAGTCTTACAGGGTTTAAACAACATGAGGGTGAGTACTGACATAATTCATTCATTTTTGGGTGAACTAACCCTTTAAGAAATATCAGTAAATACCCAGTAAAAAGAGCTAGAGCCAATGAAGTTTCTGTAAAGCAATGTTTATGTACAGTAGTTTAAAACAATTATAGACTGTGAAAACAGGTAAGCCACAGTGCAAATCAATATACTGTACATTTTTAGTTATCAGCATTTAACTAGGGTAAGTGAGTAGTATCACTGTAGTTGCATAACTACATACAGGTATTCCTGATATGTTGATCATAAATTTGCAATGTGACATGTTTTGGAATCTTGCGTGCCTAGTACTTTATGGAGCCCTATAGTCTTTTAAAATGTTTTCTTCATAAATCTCCACATCTGAAGTGCGAAATATGGTAACATATATTTTCCAGTGCAGCAAAATTACACCAAGCAGATATTACATACATCTTTGTCCAAAGTGGCCTTTCTATGTTCCAAGATGTAAAGCATCTGTAAGAATAACACATTAAACAGCTGGGCCAGATGTGTTGCCTGCATATACTCCCGAATAACTTGTCTCGGAT
This sequence comes from Chrosomus eos, assembly GCA_036326025.1. Lineage (NCBI taxonomy): Eukaryota > Metazoa > Chordata > Actinopteri > Cypriniformes > Leuciscidae > Chrosomus > Chrosomus eos. The sequence goes on from CM070821.1 coordinate 35,365,005, forward strand.
TGGAGCCACATCAAGACTTATGCAACTTGCACTTTTAAACATCAGCCATAAGGATTTAAGAGCTTGTTTTAAAGGTTAACTGGGAGGACGATCAAAATTATTTGATTATGGTAGTGGACAGTCCAAGGTTAGGCAGTTTTTGCTCAAGCTATTTAAAAGAAGCTCTGTGAAATAAGAGCGTTTGTTAAGTTTACCATCACCAGTTTACAACAAAATATATTCTGGATCTCAGCAATGTGACATAAATGGATACACTAACCTTGAGCGGCATTTCTGGCTCAGTTAAAGTGTATTAACAATCAATCACGTACAAGTACATTAGTTTTGCCACCACACCCCAACAACAACAACTTTAAGCTCCATTAGGGCTTTCTAATGTTTACAAGGACTGCAAAACACTTTTGTTATTCTGGCAGGCTGCAGTCCAAGATTCCCGCCAGTCGTCTATACCGCTGTGGTAGTTTCCAGGGAGAGACCCTTGCCTCTTCCCCCGAAGAGATATGGAGCCCCATGAGAGTCTGGGAGTGGAGGGCGACTCAGGCATGATGGGGGTGCTGGTGCCGAGCCCACGGAGCGAAGCGGTGACCCATGACCTGGAGGAACTGTCTCTCCAATACACTCAGAGCCTTCCACCCATCAAAGAGCGCAAGAATGGTGAGTAAGCTCATTTGGTCAGGCCCTTAGGCCATAACTCTGCTCCCAAGCTCCTATTTCCTCCTCATCCATTAAACTACCGCCCCGATTTGACACTGAGAAAATAAGGCCTGCCAGAAGGTTGAGAAATTTGTTTGCGGTTAGACATGGGGAATTACACAGGAATTGTATGTGAATGCCAACATGTAATCATGTCTTAAGTGCTCCCTTTAACTCTTTTCCAAAGTGTTCTTGGCTCATGTTTGGGTGGACGACTGGTAAACTAATGTGATAGATTTTGGTGTCAAATATGATTGCCGAAAGTCTTCTATATAGAAGGTTCTTAGGCATGCAGTCATGTTTGTGGTTTTAAAAAAATGGATATTATGTTCCTAAGCGGTATGACTTTCTTTTTTTGTGGAAAAACAAGCGGTTACGTATAATTCCGGACTATGATGACAAGCAAATAATAATTTTTTTTAATGTTTTGGCTGATAGATGTGATGCACCGAAATTTGGCAGCTGAAAAATTTTGAAAATATTTACTGCAATAGTTTTGTAAGGCTGAAAAGTTGACATTTAAGTAGCCCTTCTGATGACCCCTTCTGACGACTGTGTCGTCAACTATTTTGTGCACACAATGTTGATAAGCTACAGCAGGCAACATGTCAGCAGTGTGGACGCACAAAAATTAAGCTAGACTATCAGTAGGCTATGTAACATTTGTTCAGCTGAAATACTAAGAGGTGGCTTGTTGTTGAAGAACTTTATGTCTGGTTTAATTTATCAACTGAGAATACAACACCATGAACATCATAAAGAGATTTAAGTACTCAAATTTTGTTGGGTCAAATCTTTTCAGTGACTCAGTTCACAAACTAAATGATTTGTTTCTAAATCAGACTGATCCAATCCTGTCTTAATTATTATTTCATGGAAAACAGCGACCAGGATATTTTCAAAATATCTCTTTTTGCGCTTCAAGTAAGAAAGAAATATATGGGTCTTGGTGAGTAAATGATGACAGAAAAAAGAAAAATACTTTTTCTTTTTTTGAGTCAACTGTCCCTTAAATTTGGCAGTTCTAAAAAAAAATGTGGTCACTCTGGTGTAATCGTATTTTCCTTCTGTCTGGCTCTCACAATAATGGCCAAAGTTTCATTCTAGAAATGTTTTGGTATATGAACCCTAATAAGAAGTCACTAGGGCTGATCCAATGGGCAGGCAGCAGTGAACCTTGTTGAACTTGACTCTGTCCCACTCCCTACGGACATCCTTACCCTTGAGAATGCCAGCGTGTCCTCGGGGCTGCTTGTTAATTTACTGCACAAGGGAAGAAAAACATGTGTGTGTTTGTGATCCCACTACATGATGACTTTCTTCATTACATTCTGTGTAAATCCGCACTTTTCTCAGACCTTCTGCACTGAAATAGACTTGAAACTGTGACTCACCCAGACACTTCAACATGACCTTGGAATCTTGTATGCTACAATTCTTGCTACTTGCAAAATATTTAAATATTTTGCCGAAATACCATTGCAAATTCAGTTAGTGTTTCCATTTCCTTGTTTTGCCTGAAAGTCCTCATGCCAAGAATCTCTTGGATTTTTTTATATTATTATTTAAACTAATTAGATCTCAAACTTTTGATTATGATATTTTCCTAAAATTATGATATTTTCAAAAAATATAAAGTCAGCTATATATTTTTATGTATATAGATATTTCTTGAAAATATTTAGTTTTTTCTCTGCTCGTCACCTGAGCACTTTTAGATCTATAAAACTGAGAAGAAATCTGAACTATGGCTGTAAAATAACTGTTTAATCTAGTGATTTGTGACCATCTTTAGACAGCAGAATGAAACTTCAAATTCGGTCATGTTTACTTCTTTATTGTATTTGGTTTTATATATTTAATTGTATATATTTGGTTTGGTTACGACTAAGATGTTTTACTTCAGCGCATCACTAGATAGAAACTAGATGCACAAGGCAAATATGTAAGCAAATCTTCAAGAGAGGATTAATGCATGTCATGGAAAAACCCATAAAAATCGACCACAGTTCTGAATATTGGGGCGATCCACCCTCAATGCATGTGATTGATTGATATACTTAATGAGAACATAATGTGCAACAGACCACCTCATAACATTCATCACAAAAAGATAAACTTTAAAGAGACTCACAATAAATCCTAATACAAGGCATCATTTCTGCATTTTATCAGCTTGGAGATACTACGTTATGAGTTTGAGTGAATTTCCTTTATCAGAAGAACAGCAGCAATAAATACTTTTTAAAGGAACACTCTTGTTTTTTTTCTCATAATTGATTCCTGCTCACTGCCGCCTTAAGATATTATGAGCTCATAGAGAGTTTGTTACACTGGACTAAATCAACATGATCTGTTCCTGCTCAGGCTGGAGGACAGACCGTACCCATCCTTCCTCTTTTCAACCCACCCTTCTAGAAACTAAGCGTCACCACTGTTCACAAATTCCCCTACTGACACTTATGTCAATGTTCCCACAAGCTATCGGATGACCTACACGTTAATCGTATTAACATTATGACTCTTGGCATTGAGACATTAAAAATGGACTGTTCACACTAACCTTTGGTTGGATTCAATTGTCCAATGAGTTCACACACACACACAAATACTAAAATGTACAATATTTATAGGTAGACCTTAGATTGTGTCACGATGTCTTCAACAACAGACTTTCAGACTAGTCAAAAAATCTGTGCCCATCAAACACTGTGCAATTTTCTATAAAAATCTCAACTCTCTTGATTCCGATCCAAAAGGATCCTCTGGTTGTTCTTTTGCTGGATGATTCCTCACTGTCGTTGTCTGTCGATCAAAGGAGGATTCTGTCCGCTGCTCTCACTGCTGCTAAAAAAGTTGTCCTAAAACTGTGGGTGGAACCAACTACCCCAACGACGTTTATCTGGATGTCCTATCTGCTTGACATTGTTCTTCTGGAGTGTACCACAGCTAAAGTGCTTGGCGGCAACAGAAAGACACTACAATTTTGGCTGGACCTTATTGAGACTCTATCCAAAAGACTCTGAGATCCTTCTATGTGCAGTTTTGTCAAATTGTATTCTTATTTCATGTCATATTTATTATTTATTTTATTTTGGTCCTAGGATTATGGGCAGAACATCAGTTTGTTTTTTTTAGATGGCAGTTTAAAAAAATAATCCAACTTTTAAAAATGCATCTCAAGACAAGTGTTGTTTCTCTTCAGTTAGCTGTTTTTTTTTTATTATTATTTTTTTTTAAGTAAGAATGCTTCTATGTAAACACCTCTAAGTCTGATCTGGTTTTGGTAACTTTAAAACCAGATTTATTATTTAAGGCTTTTTTAAGACCAATTAATCATTAAGGGAACTAGTTTTGCACATGCCTAGTGGGTTCCCTCTCCACCATACCCAATGAGTAGACTAAACCATACAGCATCTTAGTGGGCCCGAGACAACGCTCCCTATTGGCTTCCCCCGGGACATTCCTGTTTTCCATTGTGTTTAATCAATTTGGCTGATTCAGATAGGCTTTGTTTAAATATTTTCTTTCCCTCTCTGCAATATTAATATCCAGCGCTATGAAAGTAACATCACTCGATGTAGATAAGAAATGTAATGGCATTTTTTCTGGGAAACCCCTTGAGTCACAATAGTGCTTCATTAGAATGGCGGATTGCTGAAATACAAATGGGAAACAGTCAAATGTTGAATCTCTTCTGTAAACATGTCGACACTAGTGACAAAAAGAAACAGAGGCATCCCTGGGGTGCTGCTTGGTTGTTTTTGCCATTTTTTGTTCCCTGACAACATGTTTTCAATGGGAAAAAAGGTACATATTTTATTTTCTCATAGCTAAAACTGAAGTAGCATATAAAAGAAGTATGGGAAGTTGCGGTTTTGCATGATCATTTTTGCACTAAGTTCCTCTTTATTGTCTAAGATGAAGTTTGCATTTGAACTATTGTTTACCCAGTGATCAGTGCTGTTGAGGGTTAACAGCTACAGCTCTTTAGTCCCGCCTCTCCTCTCAGTCACTGACGGAGCCTGGAGCTGAACCGCACTCGCTGAGAACTACACACCCACAAACACTCACTCAGGCAGTTTAGAGACAGAGCCGGTGAAGGAACTTGTCGGAGCGGTCTGGAATCAAACTCCACGCTGGGGAATTTCCTGCCAGATCTCGCCATTTTGCCTCGCTCCTCATTTCCCACAGCAATCCATGGGACTCCAGACACGGAAACTGTCCGATCCGTCTCTCAGCTCCATGGCCTGCCTTGAAGTGGAGACCTTGAATGTCTGCAGGGGTAAATGCAAATATTTAGAATAAAAAATAAAAAAAAGACAACGTGGATTAATGAGAGCATGAATTAAAATGGGGAAAGTTGATGCTAAACATGAGTGAAGGACACAGGGAAACCAGAGTTTAGCACACAGCAGCTGGTAATTATTACCGAAACACATGTTCTGAATTGGATACAAATGTTATTGTACAAATAATTGACCAAAGTTTTTATTGTTAGGTTGAACATGAGAGTAATGATGAGGGTTGTTGTTGTTGTTTGTTGTTTTTTTAGGCTGTCTGATGTTGGTTGTGTTATATTTTTGTATTAACAGGTCTTCATTCAAACTCACACACAAACATTACCTCACCATTCAGTTAATCATTTAACTGGCTTATCGTTCCTCTTCTGAAAATGTATCTGCTTTTAGTGCCTTATGGGAGTAACACCTCTTTACAGGTTTTTTAACAATAACACTTTCATGTGCATGAGGATATCTTTGCAGCCTTCACTGTTATTAATAAATGGCTTCAGTTGTGAGAGTTTCAAGTGAGTTATCGGTTGTTGGGAATGGTGCCCATCGATGAACCTTAAACCAAATGGTAGATCATTTACCATGAGCCAACATGCAGTCTCTGCTGTCCTCCAGAGCTCTGAGAGCACGCATGAAGATACAGTCATCTGTTGAGCTGCTGAAATATTCTTTCTAACAGTAATGTCAACACAGCCCAGGTCAATGTCAGAGTGTTTCTTAAACAACTTCAGTTTGGTCAACATTAACAGGCTTGTTAGCCATAACACAGCCCGTTCATTTAATTTATGATGGTAACGTCTGGTTAGAGTTTGCTGGCAAAAAAGGTCCATTGACTATTGTCAGTGTTGTACAACTCGCACAGATGTCAGTTTTAAGGCCCTGATAATACTCACAGTAAGGTTCTTTTTTTGTTTTTCGCTTAAGGGTAAATAGAAGTTTGCATTTTAGACAAATATGTGAATATACTTTCCTCTCAATAACAATATAAGCACGCATTAAAAATTACAGTGGTGAGAAAACAGCAGTTTAGAAAGTATCTGATCTTAGTGATCTAGATTTGTTTGCACCAGCTCTGCAATTCAGCTCTCCAGTCAAGCCACATTTATTTATATAGCAAGTTATACAACTGATTGCTTTAAAGCAAACTAGCTGATTGCTTTAAAGCTGCTCACCAGTGTGTTCATGTCCTTACTCAAGTCTGACCTCGATGGACTGAACAGAAGAAATGAACCAGAGAAAATTTCTACATCAGAGAAGGCGGAGCCTCAGTGCCACACCTATCACATAATCGCCAAGGACCAATGATAGTTTGAAGGTGTTTACAAGTCGGAACTAACTTTTCTGGAAAGTTCGCTTTGGCAAGCTTCTGAAAACAAAATCGAAGCATACTTGGTTTGGGCCTGATTTTGTTTGAAATTTCGTCACATCAGTTCGTTTTTTGTTTTCCCCTGAAGTATATCAGTGCCTTTAAACATAGCAGCTTTCTGTTGGTCTGTTGAGGAATTTTGCGTGAACAAAATCTGTGTGGGAAAATCTTTTACCATCAGGCAAAATTCCTGATCGTGTGCATTCTTATTGAAATGGCCTGATTTCTTCTGCTAAAACAACGGTAAATGTGACCGCAACTTTAGGCTTGAATTTGGATTTAGATTGAATCTTGAGGACTGGGTTTTAGGGGAGTGATATTTACAGGGATCTAAGCTGCCTTTTGTTTATTGTACAGATTGAGAGTGAAGCCTGGAGCCACATAAAGGTCAGTCAGGGTTCAGCAGAGAACATGAGGAATGACATCATCAGCTCAACAAACACTGGGATGACTGCAGGCATGTCATGTACCGTCATACTGATATGAAGATGATTACGGTATTACTCTTCCATCAAGCTTCATCCGCCACATTGTTTTGAAAAAGCCACTTGGTGGTGGCATGGATCTTGATTTGTAATGCATAACCACTTTAATATTGAAACCCACAGGAGTTCCTGGCACACATAAATAATGGAAAACATGGTTCGGGACAGAGTGTTCCAAGCTTTAAGGGGGTTTTAGGAGGGGCACTTGGTCCCTCCTTTAGTCTGTCCACTCTTTGTTCTTGGCGTACATGGTTCTATTAAGAACCTTTCAAATCCATGGAACTTTTCAAAATCTTAAATGGTTCTTTAGATCATTTAAAAGTTCTTCAAACTAAGAAAAAGTTCAGAACTGCTCACTGAAAGGCTTTTCAATGGGACAAATGGTTCTTCTACGGCGTTGATGCAACAACCCTGTTTTTTGGAACCTTTATTTTTAAGAGTGTTTGATGCAGAATGTATGTGTTTTATGTACTCCCCCCATGCCATTTCCAAAATCTTCAGTTTCCCAGGCCTTGTTCTCACAACGGCTGGGTTTATTTTAGCAGGGGTGAGTCAGAGAGAGTGGTCACTCTCCCGGGACTTAAGCATAACTGGGTGTGCTAGGCCTCATTCTGCAGCCAATCAGATTGGCTCTGTGCTCCCAGTGCTGGCGATGGGGGTCTGCTGGGCATTTTCCACCTTCCGCCATCCCATTTGTCACTATCAACTTGCCACCCTCCTCTTCAAATGTTTTTTGCAGAGTGGTGTTATTCTCTTGAACCAACATGCCCACGCTTGTGTGTTTTCGAAATGTATAAACCGAGATGTCTGAAATAGCATTCAGCCCTGGCCAGGGTGTAGTAGGCTGTGCATAACGCCCTGCATTTCACCCTTTCATTCAGGCATTCACTGTCTTTTTGATGTTCTTGCTTGTTAATGCATCAGTGCTTCCTCATCCAAAGCATAACACCTTGCATCTCGCTTTTTATGGGCAGCAAATCCAAAGCCAAGTCTTAAGCTGACATCACCTTGAGAAGTTGATAGGAACATTGCACTGTTTATTATTTTGTGCTTTGGAGGCTGTTCTGTTGTTGATCTCTCTTATAAACAGCACTCTGTCGTATGTTTGCTTTTGAGGTCAGTACTGTTGAGATTTTGTACAGCTTGAAACTTTAATTACATTTAATTAAGGACGACTCTTTGGTTGAACTTCAACCCCAAAACATTTAGGATGAAAGGGAAAATGTCACAGATTATTTGTTTGTAATAAATCATAATATAGTAACAACAATAATAAAACACTAAAACTGAGCAATACTACCACTATTAACTATAATCAAATTATGATTTCCAAATATACTTGAAAAAATGCTAAAGTAATGCAATATTTTGATATTAAATAACCTTTAAAGATAAATAACTAGTGTTTACCAATAACACATATTGAGTTGTTATATTGAAATACTATTATAATGTTTATTAATATTTTGATAATATTTAGTTTTTTATTTTAGTTTTCTGTTTTCTGTTTAATTTTAATTCACGTTTTAGTCATTTTGCTGTGATTTCAGTTTTTGTTATTTTAGTACATTTTCATAGTACATGAAAATGGGAAATGTTCTCAAAAAAACATATTTTATTTCAGAAACTATCTTTTAAACTTATATTTTTTAAATTGAAATATTATTTAAAATTCCTAGTGTTTTTTAGGGGGTTTGTTCCATTTATCTACAACAATGTTTCAGATTAAATAATTTGTATATCAAAGGCAAAAGGCAATTGTTCTTTGCTGAACACTGTATGAAGAATCTGACAATGAGTGCTTTTGTGTCATGCTTGCTTAGATCAAGACCTGTTTTGGACGATATCTAGTGCATTTCAGAGAGTATTATAAGTACAAGCTCACTAAAGTCAATTTCTTTCACTGAGTTCTGTTTCTGCTTCCTCCACAGTGCTACAGTTAAGACTACAGCAGAGGCGCACACGCGAGCAGCTCGCAGACCAGGGCATCATGCCACGTGAGTCTGCATGCTTCGTGGAAAAATAACACTTAAATGTCAGCCATTAATATTTAGACAAATTAAGCCTATACTTTCATGAAGTGCTGTGTTGAGACCACATCTATATGTTAGACAAATGTTCTAATTTCTTGCTATTGTAACACTTAATCCAGCATCATTTGACAAAGTGCCACACACATTATTATCTAAGCTTTGCACACATGCTGTACTTATTCTTCATAAAGTGGAACACATTCACCTCCAGCCACAGTTTGTTTGTGGATTACTCATTTGGCGGCAGGAGAATGGAGTAAGTTATGCGTGTTGGTAAGGAGAGCAGCTCTAATAAAAGAAAGTGTCTGTTGAGGATACAAACTGATAAGGAAGGAGAGATAGAACAATGGTGTGACTGATGTCTGCCTGGAACAGCAGGAGCTGTCCTGCTCTCTCAGTGCTTGCCGTCTGTATAGGGCCCCTAACGTCATGGTCCAAGCTCCAAGAGTAACAAGAGTGAGTCAGCGGCTGGGCCTGCACTTTTGCTCAACAAGATCTGTGGTTACCTCCCGGGCTTTATAGTTAATGGTTAATGGCTCGGATTATCCCACAAAGACCAATTCTTGCATTCTTTAATCATATTCATGTCAGGATTATACCTTTACTGAAAGGGTTGTTGTTAGTGCAGCAGACCGTTTCAGAGGCCTAGTTTGGTTAGTATAATATACGACTAATCAGGGTGAGCAAAAGATAGTTTTACTAATCAAGGCATAACCACTGTGTCTGAGCGCCCATTTCCTGTTGACTGTGGATTCAACACCCACAGAAACCCGCCTCCACTCACTCACACCAGCTCAGAGATCCACTCGTTGACGTGATTGGTTACAGGGTAGTTTGTGACGTCAGAAACGCCAGCGATTTCAAACAGCGTTTTTGAGACTGTCTTCTTTGGTTCACTGCAGTTTTAAGGAGAAAATACTCAGCAATGGTGTTGACTTATGAATTTAGACATAGTTTGTCTTAAAGCATTTTAAAAACACCACATAGACATATTCACAACATTAAAAAACCACAAAGGGACTTTAAAAAACATTCTTAAAACATGATTTACCCAAAGCAAAATTGTATGAAATTGCATTGTTTTCAGAGTATATCTTGAATTTATGTATTCACCACGTAAATAAGAGGTTTATGGAAGCTTGTTTCTGCCAGGGAATAAAAAATGAAAAAGATGATTGCGACTTTTTATCTCAAAATTCAGACTTTTTTTCGCTCACAATTGCGAGCTTATATTAATTTTTTTTCTTTCAATTGTGATTTTATATCCCAGTAGTCAAAAGTCAAAATTCTGAGAAATTGTATTGCAAGGAAAGTATTTTTATAAAAGAATTTACTTTTTCCTTGCAATTGTATATTTATATTGTGCCTGACTTTGTCATACTCATATTCTAGTCAGAATGTGAGTCTGATACTGCTCCATAGGGCTTTGATTATGAGGCGTGTCTTAAACCGAACCAGGAAAAAAAAAAATCTGCTCTCAATTGGATACTTACAACCAATCAGAGCAACGCAGTAAGTTAAAGGGATAGTTCACCCAAAAATGAAAATTCTATCATCGTTTACTTACCCTCAAGTTGTTCCAACCCTCTATGTGTTTATTTTTTCCGCTGAACACAAAGGAAGATATTTGGAAGAAAACAGATCTCAATTCCCATTGACTACCATAGTATGTATTTTTTCCTACTATGGAAGTCAATGGGGATTGAGATCTGTTTTCTTCCAAATATCTTCCTTTGTGTTCAGCAGAACAAATAAACACATAGTGGTTTGGAACAAATTGAGGGTGAGTAAATGATGAAAGAATTTTCATTTTTGGGTGAACTATCCCTTTAATGTAGGCTATGTTGAGCGGCATAATTGTCAACAGAACTCAAATGCACGCACTCTGGAAAAAGTAGTAAAAAAAATAATGAGTGTTAACGATCTTTGCCGGTGTTGGAAAAATAATTTAAGGATTTGTACTTGAGTACTTGCAAACACGAAAAGCATTTTTGAAAGAAATACGTTAGATGACGTGATGATTACGTAACTGCAGATCATCTGTCCATCATCGTTTAAAGCCCGCCCTGGCAATTTGATTGGCCCGACGATTTCTGAACCGAGCATAATTACTCCTCAATGGATCGAGTCCAGACCGAACTTCCCGACCAAAAAATGTTGTGGGCGGGGTTTGGGCCTGGCATCCAGGCAGAGATTTGACTATTTTCGCAATTCTGAATGCACCCTTTCTTTTTCAGATATTGACCTTTATCTTGCAGTTGCAAGTTAATATTCTCTAATTCAGACCTTTTTTCAGAATGTGAGATATAAACTCACAACTGTGAGTCATAACGTCAAAATTTTTAGATTAAAACCGCAAATCTGAGAAAAAAAAGTCTGTTGCAGAAACAAGCTCCCATATGTATATAAGATATTAAATTATGTCATGTCACTTGTCTTGTTTTTAAATGAAGATTGTTTCCTTGCAGCGCTGAAGACACCTGCATTTTTCATGAGCAGGTCAGAATTTGGAGAGGGCCAGGTAAGACTTCACTGCTTGAAATATCTTACACTTTTCACATCATTTAGGGAAGCCTGGCCTTTACACAGGTTTAATAATATATAGGATATCATCAATATCATATTTTGCCATCATTGAGTGCTATAGTGATAAACTGACCTCAAGTATTTGGACAGTTAAGCCATACTTAAAAAAAAATGAATATTACCTTTACAGTTTGCAGATGCCACTTGGTTTTATATTTTGTATTATTAAATTCAATTAAATTCAACAATTTTGTGTACATAATATAATTTTACTTTGGCCATCAACCACCCTTTTTTCTATATGTAAACATTTGTCAGCTACTAGTTTACTATAAGAACATAACATGCTGAGATGTAATTGTGCTCCAGTTTTTTATTAATAATTTACTAAATTCATATTCATTGCATTTTCTTCAAAAACAGACTGAGAATTTCCTGAAACATAAAATCCGTAGCAGACCTGAACGTGCTGAACTTGTCCGCATGCACATTTTACAAGGTAAGCAAACAGAAGTGATTTCGCTCTCAAGAGCATTTTCAGTCATTTTTTGAAGCACTTTTGTTTCACTTCCTGGATACTTTTGTGATGTACATTTGTGATGTAGCTTTAGTATATTCTGAAGCTGTTTATGTATTTAGAAACCCATGCAGAGCCTTCTTTGCAAGCCACTCAGATGAAGCTGAAGAGGGCACGTCTAGCGGATGACCTCAATGAGAAGATTGCACAGCGGCCGGGACCAATGGAACTGGTGGTGAAGAACATCCTGCCTGTTGACATTGGTAAAAACAATAAAATAATGTATTTACATGCTTAAAAATTTTTTGTGGTTAAGCCAAAGAGTGCCTCTTCATCTGTGTAATTGCTCTTCTCCGAGCATTGCTGTCCCGGTGAAGCTTTGGTCCGCGCTCTAACTGCATTATAATGGTGCGTTCATGTCCTCCTGGGAAGTTCGTATTTACAAGGTGGGAAGTCGTGTTTACGACGTCAGGTGCGTTTAAGTCACTTTTGTCGGAGCAAGTGTACCTTCTCTTAATTACTACACAAAAATACAGCAAGGTTTTTAAACTCTACTTCCAGAAAATGAAGAACAAAACTGTGCATAGGTGTGTTTTGCTTTTTTATGTTTTTAATTCAATTATGAAGCCACTGTAAAATAACAATATTATATTTTGTGCATGGGAATTAGCTTATTTGGTAACACTTTTTTACAGCATCATTGTAACATTTGTTACATGCAGTTACTTTAGTAATAACTATAAATTATGCTTAATTACATTAAACTATCCCTGAGCCAAACCAACCCCTAATCCTAACTCTATAGTAAGGACATTACTCAGTACTTAAATGTATAGTTACTGTGTAACAAAAACACCTTAAAATAAAGTGTAACCACTTATTTTTTTTAAATAAAAAAGCCTGACAATGTAACTGCTAAATACCTTTAAATGATTGTGGTATTCCACCACGTTTTTGACTGATACGCCCTAAACTCATAAACATTAGGGCTTAAAGAAAATCCAGAGCTTCCCACTCGTATTACAACTTTGTGGGCATTCAACTCGTAAATACAATCTTTTCGACATGACTTGAACGCACCATAAGTTAATAAGTGTAATTAAATATATATCATTTATCAGAGCAGGAATCAAGTAAGTGTTTGCATGTGTCACGACAGCTACAGATAAAGCCAAAATAAGCCCACAGACAAACTTGTCAATCTATCTTGATGGATGGTGCAGAGAAACATAAAAGGGGAACTCTGACCAATAAGAGGAGGTTTTCCTCACATGTGACTTGCACATTTTGCTACATTTTGAAATGTTGCCTCGTGAAAGCGAACCGAACTAAGAAGAAAATGCAACATTGTAACAAAATAAGCACCTATTTCTGAACAAAGCAAACGATCTACTTGTCTGAAAAACACCCTAACTTTTGTCTTTTGTTTTTTGTTGGACACTGCAGTTGCTGAACTGGATGTTTATAACTTCAATGAGGACAGCAGTGAAGCTCTGTCTCCAGAGCAGCCAGCTAGTCATGAGTCTCTGGGCTCTGTATCTTCTCCTATAGAAGCCAGACTACCTGATCCATCCGTTGTATCGCCTCCGATCGGCTCCAAACTCCAGGTCAGCCCTTTAGCAGTCCTTGGATTCACATCCACACCATATTGACTGATAACCGGTTCAGGAATATTCAGTGCTAATATTTACAGTTAGCTTTTGATAAAAAGGTCTGATAAAGAATTAAAGCATATGAAGTAATAATCCGCTCTCCAGAAGAGCTAAGTTGTCTCTATTTCTAAATTTTCACTGCAACTTATCCAGACATCAGCCCTGTGATGCTGGTTAGATTTATGTGTCTCTGTCTCTTCTCATGGCCATATGGCTTTTAATCTCTTTTTATCTAAATAGTGTCCACCTACAACCCAGTGCTCAGACTTCTTGAGCAAAACATCAGTAGAAGATGGTCGAGTAATGACTGCCACTCAGTTAGTCACTGCTGCTGCTCCCACAAAGCCAGGACCCACCCTCGTGAAGGTAAACCATATGTCCTAACCACAGTGATGTCATTTCCTGTCAGTGTTTATTTTCAGAGATAATGGTCAGTGACTCACAGTATTACTGACTAATTTCACAATAGCAACTCTAGCAAAAATAATACTGAAATAACCACACAGACTGTGAACTCAGAAATTAACTGAAAAAAGCTTGAAATGTTTTTGTCTACAGATACAAGAACATTATATACACACACACCATTTAAAAGTTTGGGGTCGGTACAGTTTTTTTTTTTTTTTAAGTTTCCAAGGTTGTGGTAGGCTAATTTGATAAAAAAAAAAATACAGTTCAAACGATAATGTTGTGAAATATTAGGGACTGTTCGTTATTTATTTAAGGGGCCACCGGAGGAGATTTGAGATCTGTAGTCAAAAAAGACTTGACCCTCTCTTCGCCAGCAATAATTTTTTCTATGACCCTCCAAAATGATTGTGAAAAAAGGCAATTGACCCTCCCCGATAATTTATTGATTAATTCTGTACTGGGCCGGGTTTCCCGATAACGATGTATCTTAGCTCTTAAGAGCGCTCTCTACGTGCAAGGTTACGAACGCTCGCGGCAATTCCACGCGCGTTTCCCAAAAATGCACTTAACATGAACGCGCGAGAACGCGCTCTACGTGCTACTCCATTCGCGAAGTGCTTAAATATATCCTTATATGGAATCGTATTCCGAACGTTTAACCTAAAAATCGTCATTTGTTGTGGATTAGAAATCAAGACAAGTCTAAAGCATCTATACAGGCTGAGGCACTGACAAAATGGCTGATAAAGGTAAAATGAAAGAGCGAAACAAAGATTTTATTTTTAACAGATTTAAAGGACACCATACAAATAAGGAAAAACAAAACATCAGGGAGGACATTGCAAACTAACTGCAACCAGCGGTGTTCAAAGATCAGGGAAGAAGGTCCGCAAGAAATGCCCAATAGGCTACATGGCTGGTTTTCGTGCACGTCAGCAAGTCATTGACAATTTTTTTTAATTCATCCCTATTTTGCACAGTTTTTAAAACATAATTCCCACATTACTTATTTTATGATTTTTTTTTTCATTTATTTAATTTAGATGTGTATTTCTATTTTTTCTTCCCTTTTTAATTATTTCATTTATAAATTCTTTTCAAAAACATGAGTAGGCCTACAATATTAAAGTGTAGCCTACAATAAAGTACAATCAAAACCTTATATTATACTCATGTTGCACTGTAATCTGTTTGCGCTTGGCAAAGATGTTCAGATAGCCATTGTTTTTTTTTACAACCATGACAAACGACTAAACTCCTGCTTTCTCATCTTACTAGGGCTGTAACGATAGACCAAAATTCGGTTCATATCACGATTTTTGATTAAAAAAAAATCATGTTTTCAGTGCCGATGCAGTGGTGACGCGTTCATGTAACATGTAAGGGTAGCGATGCCAATAAAGCTGCCACAAAGAACCGGCAAAAGTAATGATTATGAATATGTCAAATATAGCAAGGAGACATTTTAATTGTTTATTAATAAACAAGTCTTTGTCAGTGTCGGCTGCAAATATAAAGGTGATGCTGACTCGCGATCTTCGTAGGCTAGTGAACGCGCCAGAGAGAAATGCACATTTCATACGGATTACATAAGCAGAGAGTAGTCTGTCTGTTTTCTTTCGTTTTGAATTGTTCTGTTAAAAAGTAGACATTTCAAGCTTTCTCACCTTAGGCTATAGGCCTACGCTGAGTTTCGGTTCATTTATTATTAGACGAGAGTCAGTTCACACGCAGGCGCCTCCGTGTCATGATGATCTATTTTCTACTTCTTATTTATTAAATCCAGGCAATTGGTTGATTAAACATTGATTAAAATTAAGATACAATTAATAAAAAACAAAATTCACTTTAAAGAAAGGCTTTGTGCATACTGTTTGAGGTCTCTGAAAGTTTTAAAGTCACTTTCAGAGCGGTCATATCCGGACCGTAACGGTGAACTATAACGTCCGTAACATTTTTATTCCCCTCTAAATGCAAACACGAAAAATAAAATAAAAAGAATATTTTATGTTATGTGGAGGCCGACCCTTCTTCATCCGGTGGGTAGTAGCCTATTACTTTTGTTTTGCGCAGCGTAGTTCATAGAATTACTAAAAAATATTTTGCCACCTAAAAGTTAAATATTTTTTGTGTCAAATGCATCACATGTGTATTTCCCTCATATTAAATATAAAACGTGTATAAATGTGTAGACTGATATTTTGACTGATATTTTTCTAATGTCTGGACTCCTTTATTAAGGGAGTATGAATATATAAACAGACGTTTCAGTATTAAATGCATTTTCTGAGAATTTATATTTCAAGTTTTGACTGCAAATGTCACGTCCATAACGCTGGAATTGCCCAATTTTAAAGAATTTATCCTCAATTAGTTTTTTTGGTGTAGGCCTACGTATTTTATTACGTTAAGTTTCAAATAATACTAATAGTAATTTAAAAATGTGGTAGCCCTACATCACACGCACTGTTATGGTGGCAATTTCAGTAGATTTACTCACTAACATTGTTGTGGAAACACAATAAGAATGGAAACTAAAATATGTTAGTATCGTGCTACAGCGCACATTATATCAGCTGCAGTTCTGGCGCCTCAGTCCCAATACTGTAAAACTCGACGTACAATCACATCAAATGTTAATGCAGCGGTAGAGTTACACTCACAGGACACTGACCTTATTCGCAATCACAAAAGTTTATTATTTGCTCGTGCTTTAAAGCTTTGCCGGGTAACATTTCATTGGCCTTCTGTAATGCACTTTTTCTGAGCGCGTACTGAAGTGCGCGCGCTCTGTCAAACAGCGCCAAACTGGATTTTTGTTGGGTCAGACCCATCTGATAGCGATGGGGGGGGTCGAGAGCGAGAGAGCTACATGGAGCTACATGGAAAACATATGCACCAAACAAGCCACTTTGAAATTTTGCTGTTTTCATGAATACAAAAGTTGGGTGACCCTCCCCCCTAGACTAAAAAAAGTTGGATGACCCTCCCCTCAACAAAGAAAAAAAAGACATGACCCTCCCCTATTTTCCTCAGGTGGCCCTTTCCATAAATATCGAACGGTCCCTTATTACAATTTAAAATAACTATAATGTGTTATATGAATATATAATAATTAAAAAAACATGATAGCAACATGTTAATTCATGCTAACAACATGATAAAAATGCTAGCAACGTGCTAATTCATGCTAGCAATGTATTAAAAATGCTAACAACATGTATATTAACAACATGCTAAACTTAGGATTGTGTTAAAATATGCGAGCAACATATTGTTTTAGTAAACATTATAACAGTTAAAAATGCTCAACATGCTAATTCATGCTAGCAATGTATTAAAACATGCTACACACATCTTATAAAAATGTAAAATAATGCTAGACACATAAGACATGTTAACAACATGATCAATTATGTTAGGAAGCTTATAAACTTTCAGACAAGGCTTTTTAAAATAGAAACTACTTTCAATTTTACTGTCATTTTTATCGATGGAATGTGTTCTTGCTTAATAAAAGCATTCATTTCTTTGAAAAAAATCTTACTGAACTTTTGAACGGTAGTGTTTTTTTTTTTTTACTTAAGGAAGAAAGATTCCATACCACAGTGTAGACAGGAGACAAGCAGAGCTGTTGTTTGTCACTCTAAACAGTTTGTTTAGAACAACTTGTCAAAGATATCTTAGGCCAAATCAGTTGCAAAGAGCACCAGATGCAGAGATAGAAGTGCTAGCAGCCGCCTTCTGTCTTCAATTGGAGGTCAAATGAAACATTCACACTCATAATGCGGAGAAGAACAAACTTAAGCTGGGACATAAGAAACACGAATTAGGCAATAACTTGTGCTTTTATCATAATCCAAGCCTTCAAAGCATAACTCCGCATATTTACTACATGACAGCGGGTCACTGCTGACCCTCTCGCACAGTCGTGCTTTGGGAAACCTGTGCAGGCATATGCCAGCTTGAAATTGTGTTATTACATCCTGATGACTTTCAACTCCCTTCCTCAGAAGCCAAACCATTTTGATGTGTATCCTGTGACTCAATATTTTGGAACAATGAGGGTTATGTCCCCTCCACGCATCCTGTTTCCTCTTCCTGTGATTTTAGGTAGATGTTCGTATTTGTCCCACTCATGCACAGCAGTTGCAAACTTGTGGTTTTAATCACAAATCTCTCATCTCCTCGTATTCTCAAAGTGCTAACACCTCTTGTTAGCAAGAGGACTGAGCTAGTTGAAACGGAAATCACCTGAAATCACAAGTCAAACAGACTGGTGATATAATTCAAAAGCGGCAGGGTGTTGAATGCGGTCAGTATGTTTGCTGTATTTTCAGGTGACACTTTTTGTTCAATTCTTCTGCCTTTGTTTCCATGTAGCAAAGCCAGCCCAAACAGTCCAGTGACAAGAGTCGAAGCAAGAAGAGTAAAGAACCCAAACCGCGGATTAAGAAGCTTAAGTATCACCAGTACATCCCGCCCGACCAGAAGCAAGAACCTAATGAAGCCCCGATGGACTGTGCATATGCCAGGCTTCTTGAACAACAGCAGCAGTTCCTGCAGCTCCAGATTATCAGCCAACAGCAACAGCATTACAATTACCAGGCCATATTACCAGCACCACTCAAGTATGTGTCACATTTCCAGTAAGGTTTCCAACATTTGAGGCCCTTTCTCATGACATTCACCTCTTAATCACAAGCACCATGTGTCACTTTGACCTCAACATGACAAGAGGATTTTATCGTTTAATAAATCCCATAGTATGTAATAAAATGTAAACAGTATTATTATCTGATTCATGGGTTACACTTACCTGTGCGTACACTGTAGCTTGAAACTTATCTTCAATGTTCAATACTTTGGGAAACTGGCATGTGAAATGGCCTGCGGGGATGCATACACAAAAAACTAAATACTAGTTCCTCATGTGATGTCAGTTAATCATTGGTTACGGACCAGTGCGATTGCATATGATTCTGAAATATCAGTTTCAGCTCTGACATTAAAAGGATTTATTATGAGCCTGATTGATTTGCAAAAAGAAATTCGCAGCTCGGAAAGGAATGTGAGCATTGTGTGCTATGAGCGATAGCCTTTAAATAATGGTTTTGCCTATTAATCTTGTCTAACAGACCTGTCATCACCACAGCTGTAGTATGGCAGTTCCTCATATTATTTTCCAATTTGGCTCCTGTTGCCGCAAGATATACCTCTGCTTCTATTGTGTAGAAGGGCTGCTTATTGTGAATGATGAGAGAACTGGAAGTTCCTGTTGCATTTATAATACCCCATACTCCTCTGCAGGCCAGTAGCTGAGAGTCAGAAGAGCTGCCCCAACATCACCCTGAGCACCAGCCCAAGTCTTCCCTCTCCCATCATGGTGTCTCTGCCGAGTATGGCTTCTTCACGTCCCAACAACACCTTGACCAGTCGTAAAACCGGGGCTCTGCCTGCCAACCTAGATGAGATGAAGGTGGGTAATATGCCCATTCATTTTTCCACGTCAAATATTTAAGTGTGCAGAAGTACAGTTGTTCTTGTGTCTTCTAGGTGGCTGAGCTTAAGATCGAGTTGAAATTGCGTGGACTTCCTGTGTCCGGCACTAAGACAGACCTCTTAGAAAGGCTTAAGTCCCACCAGGAGAGCTCTCAGTCTACTACAACCATAGATTCAAACATCTCCAAAACTGCTTTGCATCTCGAAAGCATGAGCACAACTCCACCTGTGTCTCCTGAGAGGTCCGAGGCCTCCAACACCAGTATGGAGGACAGCAGAGACAGTTTCACCAAACCTCTGTGCACTTTGTCTCCAGCCCACCCGCCGACAGGCACCTCACCCCTCAAAACCACACCAGAAGACATGACCATGGAAATCAAGGTGTCCAAAAAAGACCAGCGCCTCCACGAGAAGGAGCGTCAGATTGAGGAGCTGATGCGTAAGCTGGAGCAGGAGCAGCGGCTGGTGGAGGAGCTGAAGATGCAGCTGGAGGTGGAGAAAATGAGTCAGCAGGGTGGAGGGCAGCAGCCTGAACCCAATCCATCAGTCCAGGTCAAAGAGGAGAACAGCGCCGCCCCTAGCTGTAACGTCAAGCGGAGTCCCCTGCCACAAACTACAGGTGTGAAACAGGAAGAGCCTCATGCCCAGATGCACCACACCCCAGTCCAGCAGTTCTACATCAACACCCAGCAAGTCCCTCAAGCGCTGCATCAGCAGACACTGATCAACACTCAGCCTGCCACACAAATCCTTTTGCCCATCAGCCTGCCCAGCAACTCCATCAGCACACAGGTCTTTTAACATTCATGATATGCCGGTTCAATTTACAGTTAAGAAAAGGGCATATTTATTTAGAGTTTTTCTCTTTACTTTGCAGGCACAGACCGTTCTCCAAACAACAATGCCCAGTTTGCCTCAAACCATCATACAAACGCCACTTCTGCAAACACAGACATCCAATAATACGCATTTAAATCAGGCACCATCTCCACCTCAGGTGAGCAAATCGCTTCTGTGTGATTTTCATCTAGTGAATGGCTTTCATTCTACATTGCTTTTAATCTAGCAACGTCCTGGCAATCGCCCTCTGCACTCTAGAAAGTGCATGGTAAATGCCTAAAGGCTGTGACATACCAGCTGACGGTTGTCCATCGACCAATATTGAGCCATTGTTAAGGATTCGTACTCCCGTCAGCAACTTTTTGGACAATTGACCCTTTGCAAAGACTGACCCCGTCCGACAAGCTATGGTGCTCTCATGCCACACATGAATTTTCACACAGTGAAAACATTGCGGAGCAAAAGACACTGACAATGTGCCGAAAGACAAGACAGAGCAGGTTTCTTTTGGTATGAAACAAAGTCTCAGCTTTTTCAAATTTTGTTTGTCGGACAAAATGGCGGATTCTATTAGTCAAACACCGGCAAAGGGTGAATTGAGCATGTTGAATTTTGTGGCACAGCCCATTGATAAGAGAGATCACTCTGATTGGCTGTTCAGCTTAGCGATCCAGTGCTTGACGAGAAAAACAGAAATTAAGAAAACGAGCAAACTACAAAGTGAAGAGGCTTTGGCTGCATCTGAAATTACGTACTCTCTTGAGTAGCTACTTATTTTGAATTACTTAACAATCACAAAAAAAGTATGTTCTTGAATTGTAGTATATCTGGATTACATTCATACAACACACTTCACCATGCTGTCATTATCATGTGACCTACTAGCGTAAGTTGTGTTGCTTCACTGGGTTTCATAAATCCTCTCCCATGGCCTCATGGGATAGTAAAGTATCCATCGTATGCACATTTCAGAATCTCACCGGAAGTAGTACGTCATCCGGGTACTTGTTGCCCTCCTCTTTTATGAGTGCTGTGAATTCAGAGATACTTATTTAGTCACATACTGTTTTTGCCTACTATATATTAGGGAAGTATGTGATTTCGGATGCAGCCTTTGTTTATGGTTTCTATATCCACAGTCTTAGCTCTTCTGGTTTCCATTTTTAAATTACAAATACAGATTACTGCCACCTGCTGGTATGGAGAGTTATTTTGTCTCACATACATGCTAGTTGGCTGTAGTGTTTTTTCATGTGAAACTGGACCTTAACATCTACTTAAAGAAACTTAGCATTGTTAAAGAAACTACCACAAAACTGCATTGTAACTGCCACTCAAATAACCACTCAAAACACTTATTCCTCCAACTCCCTGGAAACTAAACAAAACACATTAAGCAATGTCCTGGCCATAGAAAAAATCATATCAGTCAACCACTAATTCTTATATGCGCTGTTGTAGACATACAAGGTAATTAGAATATGCATAATTCTAATTTATAAAGACCACAAATTACAAACAATAACGTTTTACATTGCAGTAAAATAATAACAATAATACAACAATTAGAAATTCATTTTATTCTCTTAGTTGTGTTGTAATGTATGCATGTATATACTTTAGGGTGCTTGTAGATCTTAACCTTTTCTTTTGCTCTGAGTGTTCCGACACTTCATAAATCCAGTTCAGCTCACTATTGTGATGACAAGGCCCAGACGCATTTCTCTCTGATTTGGCACGTAACTTGAAATGGAAAGCCTTTCTGAGGCCTGCTATGTGTTTTGCACTTATCTCTGATGTTGCCCTGGCAATAACAGTTCAGGTGATGCATTACCCTCTCAACAACATCAAATGCAGACCTGGCTATTTAAGTGACAGAAGTAGAAAGTACAGAGAAAATCAGAAATAGCACTTATCAAGAAGACAGGGAGTTGGTTTAAGAACAAGAGGCCTCTGTTTACACACTGATATATATATATATATATATATATATACATGCTAGTTGGCTATATATATATATAACTCGCACAGTGCAGTGAGCCTAATTCTGCCTCCTGATGTATGTGTTTGCAGGCTATACCCCTGTGTGGAAGCTCGCCTTCTGGGTTTGAGTACAGGCAGAACCAGTCCATGGCAGATCTGCCCCAGTGCTTCCTCAACAACTCACCTAGAGTCTCGCCCAGACACACAACCCCAAACGGACCCATTAACAAAGTAAGACAAACTGATCTCTCTACTCACATAAGTGTGTGTGTGTGTGTGTGTGTGTGTGTGTGTGTGTGTGTGTGTGTGTGTGTGTGTGTGTGTGTGTGTGTGTGTGTGTGTGTGTGTGTGTGTGTGTGTGTGTGTGTGTGTGTGTGTGTGTGTGTGTGGTCCACAAAAGCATTATTTCTCAGCTGAAAATTCCATATGCCAAACACCCAGCGCTTGAGAACCCTTTGAAGGTGCAGCATTTAACTCCTTATCTGGTAGACCCTTGGAGGAACTGTACATATGTTTCATATTAATATTGTGCTAGCCTGTGGATGTACAGTAATCTGGTACAGACATGAATACTCAGAGAACAGCAATATTAACTTATCCTCTACTGATGGTTGGTCGGTGTAGTATTTGTTCCACCCAAGACCTCCAGAAGACAATTGACCCTTCGCTAAGCCCCGCCCTCCTTAGTTACTGTTGCTACGCCTGTCAAGCTTTCGCGGCTGCCACGTCTATTACAGTGTGAATGCACCGGTGTCAGACATTCCCAAGGAGATAATTAGTCATTTTTGGTGAACAGGTGAAATATCTGAGAGAGCAAGACAAAAGAGACTGCAGTATGCATTCGAGGGATATATCCACGACATAATATGCAACCGATTAGAGAATAACTTCATAAAAATTGAAGCTAAAGCCTATAACGTTAGGTCCCAGCCGCCTCCTTAGCAGACCATTCAAATGGGAAACACACAAATGGAGGAACAGCTATATTCATGCACAGCAGAGTAAGTGAAATGTGAAAATAATCTAATAATTATAAATCAAAGAGCTTATCCATCAATGTAAAACACTAACACCGGAGCTGCGATTGGATTGGGGTAAAGTTACTCAGGGGTAACGTTAGGCCGTCGATTAACAAAACGCTGACGTATATTTTAAAGTATGTCAGTAAGCCTCCTTCTTTAATCGTCTTATTTTACGTTCAGATATATGCATTATGAACAAAGAACCGCCAATATTTCCAAGCAATAGTTTTTTTGTCTTTTAATCCTGTCGACATTAAGTTGTGAATGGGTCTCCCATACTGCTTGATCCACGACCGGCATTTCTCCCCTTGGCTTTTAGGTTTCGGGAAGGGAAAAAATTCCACCCCACCGTCCAAACTTTTAGGATACAGGGTATTAGATTTGCACAATCCATACGCACAACGCGTCGGCATGTTTCCCTCGCTCGAAAGCTTGACAGACCTCCCGCACCTAGTTTCGGTTGCTAAGCCATGATAGGCCAGAAGCGGTTTTCGGGCGTGGCTTAGCGAAGGGTCAATTCAGCGCTCTGGGCAAAATTGGAATATGCTGCCCCCTACGTTAAAATCTTTAAGAGAAAAAATGCCAATTTATCACATATTGACCCCTACTGTTGACTTAAGACACGTTTAATTAAATTAATACAGCTGACTCACAATTTAAAAGTGGACCTTTCTTGCTTTGGCTGTTGCAAACTCTTCAATTACCTTGGAGTAATCCAATTTGCGAAAGATTTGGTGCTCAATTGAAATTTTGGCCAATCCATTCAACGACAGTGATGAACACTGTGTTTACCAACATTTTCAAAGGGCAAGTGCCCAGAAATCTGCGTGAAATAGATGTTCTGTGACTCGTCACACTGCTGTTTTTTTGTTTTTTTTTTTAAATGTGGCACTCCTATTGCAAACAATTGAAAAAAATACTCTGGCCTCAGGAAAAAAAAAGCTTTGGTGGACACGCAGCTTAAGCCTGAAGTATTCAGCATACACAAGTACATGAACATAAATTCTCCTAGTTAGCACAAGCTGCCTTTCATGGGTTGATGCGCTCCAAAAGTGGTTTAGGTCCCGTAATGCAACACATGACATAACTTTCTCAGTGTTGCCACAAGGGGTGCTATATTGGCTATTAAACTGTCTATTTCAGGAGTCTGCAACCTATGGCACGTAATTTAAATAATGCTTCTCAAACTTGCGTTCGGACGTACATTTTGAGGTAATCATTCCTCAGTCACACAGCCTATTTTATTAAGTTATGAGCTATAAATACTATTAAAGTGTGAGATTTTAACCTGCGGTAGAGCGCAGATCAGACATTCGTGCGACCGGAGGTGCTTCTGGGATTATCTCTCCACGTGCCATAGGTTGCCATAGTTAACCGGCGTCTTCTCAGCTTGCTAGTTACATATCATTTTAGCTTATTATCTGGTTTAATGAAACCAGAGCACTTGTCAAGTATGCACTACAAATACACGTTTACAACATGTCAACAACATCTCAATACACCTTTATGATTGTATAGCAACCACCCAGATCACACTATAAACTGCATAGAAACATGCTAACATGTGTGTACTCTTTGTTGTCTAGTGCTTCATTATACCTTATAAATTACACTGTTTGCCCATAAGCCATATTCCACAGTTTGAAAGTTGTAATTGTTTTGTTCGGCCTCCAATCCTTTAGTGGGCTGCATTTTAACCAAAGTGGATTATCTACTAAATCAGTTCTTCAGTATTATCTTTTGCTGGGTTCCAGGCCATGTTGGACTTTCAGGAAATGAACGAGCTGATGCAGCTGTTAAAGGGTACCTATTATGGCATTTAAAATGTTCCTAATAATGTTCTGGGAGTCCCCAACAACAGTTTTACATGCATGCAATGACAAAAAACACTTTTGTTGTCTTATAATATGCATTTATTTTTACCTGATTTGCTCACCGACTCCCTAATGATTCGTTTGACGACTCATTTGTCCAAACCCCTCCTTTGCGTGACGCTAATCGGCGGTGATTGGTCAGATGACCCAGTCAGTTATATTTTGCGTTAGTCCAAAGCTTAAACATATTGATAAAGCACTGCAGTACTACAATACGCTTCACATAATTTTACATATTTCAAAAAACAAAAAAAATTACATTGGAGACCTAGAAGCTGCTGAGCGTAACTCTCACTCTCTCTCACACACACACGCACGACACACACACACACACGCACACACACACACATAAAAGCAACAATTATTAATAGTACTTACAGGTTGTGATTCGGAGGAGGAAGCTGATCCAAATAAACTTGGTATTGAACGTTCCTTCAGTATCAGGCGACTCGCGAATTCACACGTGAAAGCATTTGTGTTTGTGAAGCGATCGTCATTAAAATAACGTGAACACAGCTCAAGGTGGCTATACTTGTGTGGTATAGTTGTAAATATAAACTCTAGCCACTGAGTCTTCACATGCTTGTCCCTGGGCAGTGAAAAAAAAAGTTTGCTTTTGATTCGCACTTCAGAACAGAGTCTCGTCGACATGTTGTTGTCAGGTTTCTCTGTCTGCTCGGCGCGCGCACTGAGTGGGAGTGTCGAATTCAAATAACTTGTACAAGTGACGTACGAAAGTGCATCGTTTGTCTATCGATTCATATCAGCGACTCAGAGTCGACTCTTACTTTTGAGAGACAATAACTTTGTATACGGTGAACTTTCATATTTAAAACTTTGCAGGATGTTTTTGTTCACTTAGATCTTTGTTACACACTACATGAAAGGTAATTTTCAAAATTCCATGATAGGTACCCTTTAATGAAAGTTAATGAATGTCAAATTCCTCTCTCAGATATCAGACCGATTATTAATCGTTGAAAAATAGGAGCAGGCTTCACTCAATGATTAAACTATACATTTTTAAGAATGCTGGCCCGATGATTAGAATATATACAGGAAAGAGGCCGCACTATGCATAAATAGTTTTATTTGCACAAACGCGTTTGTGCAAATAAAACGATTATTAATCGATACATATTAAATAAGTGGCAAGAAGAGTGGAATATGTGCAAGAATAATTGAAAAGAAAAAAAAAGTTGTACGAAACTCATCCGGAAATTACAAACAGACTTTTTTATCACTCTTAAAACTAGACTTGATCAAGTGGTCTACACTAGATGTCGTATGGGTCACACAAGTTTGACCCATGTTTTTTTTTAGGTGAAGACCCAACTTTTATGCATGTTTTGTAAGATTCCCTTATGCCGAGTTCAGACTGTACGATTTTCAAAATAATCGGGTCACTGCTGTTTTCACACTGCATGACTATCTGGGGTAACATTCAGTTGCTGCTGTGTTCACACTGCACGATGGGTCGGCGACAGGAGGTTTCACACCGCATGACTTTACAAAAGAAAGAATCGCCGACAACTTCTGCCTGGTCCGCAAACTACGTTTCACAACCAAACAAACGCGAGAAGTGATAAGGAAATAATGGAAGATCACGCGTGCGTGAGACCGGAGTTCTCGCGCGACACTGAATTTGTTATTAAAAATTATAGCAAATGTTTGTTCTTTGTTTCTGTTTGATATAATTGTAAATATAGGCCTATCTATTAAAATACTGATATTCTGGTCTATAACTCCTCCCCGAACAGCCTGCTGCTGTATCTTGCTCTCTCATTGGCTGTCGGTCATCGCCGATGTAGTTTTCAGTCAGAACACATTCACACAGCAGGATTGTGAATCGCCGACAGGTCCAGATATTTAGCATGCCAAATATCTCACGGGCGTCGGCGACTCTCTCAGATCGCGTCTTTGCTCATTCACACTGCGTGATTGTCACTCGCGTGAACGAGCACCGATTTGCCTGTGATTTTGGGCATTTGTCGGCGATTTCTCAAAACTGTCGGCGAGCCAAAATCGGGGCTAAAATCATGCACAGTCTGAACTCGGCATTATCTGTCAAACATATTTTATTGGATCGTCCTGGACTTAATACAAGCAGAATGCTCTTTTATGAAGTTACTTCACTTAAGGACATATTTAGTAAGATTATGCCTGGAACGGTTTTGGATTTTTTTATATGTTAATTTAAAGAATCTTGTATAATATGACTTGCTGTTTTTGTATTTGTTTTTATTGTATTTAAATTATATTTGTATTTTTGTAATTGAATTTTTGCCATGAAAATAGCTTTGAATGTTGACATGGCATTAAATAAAATAATCTGAATCTGAATCTGTTCAGCCTCCATCGCCTTGTCAGCTCAACTATATCCTTCAGCCACCGACATTCCCAAAGCACCGCAGTCCAAAGAGCAAAGACCCACCCCGTTACGAGGAGGCCGTCAAACAGACCAGAGGCCTACAAGCCACAATGCAGGTAATTTAAAGTTAAGCCCAAAATATAATTCAGCTTTGATGCAAATGCTTAGACTTTCAAAGCATTCTCCATTTGATCGCATGCACAAACCGTAGAACATGCACACATGCATGAACTCGACACATCTAAGACAGCAACATAGTGTCGGCCCAAACCGGGCCACATCTGGAACATGTGAATTTCATGCGTACCAGATGTGGGCCGGATCTGGGCCTACACTATGTTGATGTCTGGGATGCACACTAGGAAGTGAACTATTTTCTCTCCAGAAGTTATGACAGACAAAAATGTCTCAGGACTAATTTAAACTAGACTTGTGTCTATCGTTGTTTCCGTCTCCAGTAGTTTGTTGTTTTTATTTTGTCTCTTCCATTTCTTTTTCAACCGTGAAACAACAGGCCAGGCCAGTGGCCAGTTGCATACTTTTAAAAGTATTTAGAACACTTTACCATTGTCTTAATACCTCATATTCTTCCATAAAGGTTCCCACTGCTACCAGTCAGCACATGGACGATTTGTTTGACGTTTTGATTGAGAGTGGAGGTGAGAACTGTGTAAAGAAAGAAACGCATAAAAGGTCTTTGATTTTAGCTGCAATAGATTTGTATAACTAAACCATTTTCTGTGCTTTCCCTCCCAGAAATATCCCCTCTGGCCAGGCTGGATCCTTCTCTGGATAAACTTATGCCAGTGACGGTAAACATCACCACCCTGCCCATCAACACTGTGCTGTCTCGTCCTCCTCCACAAATACACGTTGCCCGCACGCCCAATCAGACCCAACCACCTCCACCCAGCCTGCTGACCTTGGCCTCCGATAACCAGTTGGAGGTCCTGCTGGAGGACGCTGGGCCACAGTCCCAGAGACTGATGGAGGAGTTCAAAAACCAGCTGCTGGAGCGGTCCCACTCCCCAATGGACACTTCAGATCTAACCTTCACAGACACACCGCCATCCACCCTCCATCTACAAGACACCGGCCTTGATAACATGGAGTGGTTGGACCTTACGATCCCAGGTCCTGCCGGAATATCCTCTCCGACTGTCTTTTCATCTGATTTCTTGGACTCGACTGATCTACAGTTGCACTGGGACTGAGCTCACAAAGGGATCAAGATTGGAGATTTTCTAAAAAAGACCTGTTGACCCTGAGGGACCACTAACAGGCGTGCAGTGCCCAGTCGGATTCTTGTAAAGCTCGGCATCCATGGATTTGGAGTGATCCTCTGTGCGCAAACAGAATGTGACCATCATTAGTTATCAGCTTTTCTCATTTGTGCCTATAAGTGCAGGTTTGTTTGCTGTTATTGTCACCAACACCTTTCACGGCAGAAAAATAATGTAGAGACACTGTTTTTCACCTATATATTTAGGCAGTGACCTTCTGCTTTTCATATTTTGAAGCAGTCTTTGAAACTGCTGGCCTATATTATATAGAATGTTGTTTTTAAGATTGTGATTTAGTATAATGTCTTTGAATTGACAGGATATATATTAGATTCATATCACACATTTTGCAGCAAGTAAGAATTATACGTACAATGTGCCTTTGCTATTTACGTTATCCAGAAACTCTCTAGTTTTAGAATTGAAAGGTATTGTTCATCCAAATTTATTATTCTCACCCTCACGTCATTCTAAACTTGTATCTTTTTCTCTGTGGAACACAAAAGATGTTTTGAAGCCGTTTCAGCTGTTCGGCCTATAAAAAGTCAGTGAGTTTAAACATTTTGGACGTAAAGGTAGCATGCAATTAATCCATACGACTTGACTATTATATTCCAATGCGGCAGGATCACTTTGTATGTAATTGACAAAGATTGTGAGGAACACTTACAAATGATGCCTAATATATATATATATATATATATATATATATATATATATATATATATAGAGAGAGAGAGAGAGAGAGAGAGAGAGAGAGAGAGAGACATAGCCGACTTGCCTATGTTCCTCAACAGTTTATAGACCTTATGTAGCCCCGCCCCTTTTCAGCGCTGAGCTCGTTGTCTTTTGACTTCCGGTCTGTATTTTCACAACGATCTTTCATAGATGAATGAACGGCTCGTTTAAAAAAGTTCCCGGTCGACATTTGTTAAGACATCTGCTTTACAATGCTTATGATAAACATTACAATGCTCATGATAACTTTCGTTAACTCTACAGTAAGTAAATCGACTTCACCAGCTAATAGGCTCTATGCACGAACGCTGCTGACGTATTTCCGGTAGAATCTCAGCCCGCGTCTTTACTTCCGCATAGCGCGTTCTATAGGGAAGTGTATAGCGGCAAAACTTTAATAAAATTCATTTTTCTCAGAAACGAGACAACGATTTTAGAAACTGGTTCGCTAGTCGGATTTCACATGATATGAGAGAATACTCACCCTCAAAGTTGTCGATGTAGCTCGAAAAATATAATTTAAAGCCCTTCTCTTTCTAACTCTTATTTGTGACAGCTAACTGCCTCACAATATTGTTAACATCATTTATGTTAACCGCGGGAAGTTCTTGTAAACAGCGAGTGTAATTTGCCATTATCTCCACCTTATGCAAATAAACGGCTCCGACGCAGCACCGGATGTAACTGGGCGGGCTGAGACAAAACGCGGAAGCGATCGTGCATAGAGCCTATTACTCCTGGACAGCGATGCCATAGAAATACACAGAGCGACCACAGAAACGGAAGTTCAAAGACAATATTCTAAAGATGGCGGCGCCCTCGTTTTTCTCGTGCATAAGGTCTATAGATCTTATTGTGGACAATTCATCCATGTGTGTTAAAAAAAAATTACCTCTTTTTTTTTTTATCAAAAACCCCTTTATTTCTTTTTTTTTTCCATAATCTGTTTCACTCTGATGTATGGAAACGACTTACATTTCGATCTGTACATCATAAAAAGTGATCGATATGGATCCATTTCACATTACCTTATGTTCTTTTTGGAGCTTGAAAGTTTCAAACAAAATCCCAATGACTTAAAAATATTTTAAAAAGCAGCTGAAACATTCTTCAAAATATCTTCTTTTGTGTTCTGCTGAAGAAAGAAACCATGTGAGGTGAGTAAATGATGACAGAATTGTAATTTGGTGTGAACAATCACTTTTAACACAGTTTGCAAATATTTTTGATGGAAGCATTTTGCCATGGTAATTGTTTCAAATGTGACACCACCTTGAAGGTGGTGAACTTGTTTAGTGTCTCATTTATATTCACTATCAATTTCCATGGTCAATGACCTGTTAGCCGTTGCATTAGGGTACTCGAAATTGTGGCAGCTAAATAATAACATTTACTGTATGAAAATTTCACATTTATTTAGTGCGTGGACTGGGGAAGGTCAGAGCAAGTTTGTTTACCAAACCCATCATGGGGCCAAAGAGAAGGAGGGAGATCAGGGGCCCTTATCATCTCTAACAAAAGAGTAGAAACACGATTTAGAGACACTGCTGTGTGACTTGACCAGGGAAACAACACTAAACTGGACCAGTGAAATTTCCATATTCATATGAAGCGATCTCTGACATCGGAGAGCAGCTGCATTTTGATTGGACACACTCTTTGCTGCAGTAGATTAGATGTTTGCTTTGGATGTAGATGAACTGCTGAGGCCTAAATTCACTATATTTCACAGGATTCGAGCTTCTACATAACCACTGAAGTACAGGTAGCTGGCGGGTGATATGCCTTTGTGAATGTACCTAAACCTCATCTTCTCTAGTTGTTTGTAAGATTGAATTAGATTTCAGTCCAAATGTCTTTTAGAGTTTAGATAGATTGTTTAGATTTTCTATAAAATGTGACAATGTAGCGACATCTGCTGGAATGTTTGGATTTTTTTTTAATCACCA
This sequence comes from Chrosomus eos, assembly GCA_036326025.1. Classification (NCBI taxonomy): domain Eukaryota; kingdom Metazoa; phylum Chordata; class Actinopteri; order Cypriniformes; family Leuciscidae; genus Chrosomus; species Chrosomus eos. Next base: position 35,396,545 of record CM070821.1, read on the forward strand.
CTTCCTATCGATGCATCATTCTTAAAGGGTTAGTTCACCCAAAAATGAAAATTCTATCATCGTTTACTTACCCTCAAGTTGTTCCAAACCTCTATGTGTTTATTTGTTCTCCTGAACACAAAGGAAGATATTTGGAAGAAAACAGATCTCATTCCCCATTGACTTCCATAGTAGGAAAAATACCTACTATGGTAGTCAATGGGGAATGAGATCTGTTTTCTTCCAAATATCTTCCTTTGTGTTCAGCAGAACAAATAAACACATAGAGGGTTGGAACAACTTGAGGGTAAGTAAACGATGATAGAATTTTCATTTTTGGGTGAACTAACCCTTTAACTAAGAAATGTTTATTTGCAGTGTTTGACAGATATAATAATAGATTTCCCCCTAGACACTTTGTGAAAATATGCCAAATAATGCATTTACTTGACCTTGTACTGAACGTGAACTCAGACAATCATTTCTATATCCAAACACGTCAAAATGAAAGAATGTATTTCTATATTTAGAAATGTAATTACCATAGTGCTGTCTCTGCCAGAGACCCAAAGCTTTTAATTTTGTAAACATACCATTTTACTGCATTTATGCAGTTCTCGCATATATATATATTTTTTTTTTTCACACATTTTGTGCCTCTATAAATATTTTTTGTTGAAAAAAGACACGTGGAGCAAAACCCTATCATACGACCTCAATGGAACCTTGTATACCTTGTATTTTTTTCCAACATGTCCATCAGAGTAATTGCTATTTGTTATGAAGAGGTAAAAAAGATCAAGTTGAAAACATACTGACCCTTTGAAGTGCGATGTAGATCATATGCCTCATATTTTGCACAGTGTATATATTTTTACAAAATACATTTTTATACAAATGTATTTGTGCAACTGTAAATATTTTGGAGGTTATCTTTGTACATGTCTTTATTGTATATACAGCCTTTTATCATTAAAATGTTTCTGAATTTGAAACCACTGAAATGACTTGTTTGGCCCTCCAAAACACAGAAGAACCATGTTCCAGCAATGCAAAACCTCCGTTATGATCCAAAGAAAGCTACACAATAAATAAATTAAAGGTGGGGTATGTGATTTGGAAAACGACGGCAGATTTTGAAAATACACAATTCAAATGGTCCTACCTTCTTTCCTACAACGCCGGCCCTGACTGGGGGGGGGGGGGGGGGGGGGGGGGGGTATGGTACGACCGTGTGATTGACGAACTTACTGTCCAATGATTCTAGGTGGTCTTGGAAATGATTGGCTGGAGTTTTTCCCGAGTCCTACCCGTTCCACAGATGATTAAATTGCTTAATTTTCATTTCAGTGCTTCTAACTCAGTGGCTGTAAGTGGGTTAGGAATAGGATTTCAAGTTATTTTGAAAAAAATTGACAAAAAAGAGAATCTTAACCCACCTTTAACATTTGACATTGTACAAGAGATAATATTTTTCTCAAAGGAAAGATCATAACTTATGGTCTACAAAAACAAGATTCTTTTCATCAGCTGAAGAACTCCTCCATTACATCCAAAAGCAATGAGAAATTTGGTCATACTATTGCTTCTTGATTCCATTTTTTTATATTCCTGATAGTGTAATAACCCAAAATAACTTAGCATTGAAGTTCAAACCAGAAGACTGGGAAGTCACCCTGAAGATTCAGACATATTCCGTTTTCCTTTCGGATTGAATAGTTCTGGAACGTTTTAAGGTTAGCCGAAAGCTTGGCTTGGTCCCTGCAGAGAGGAAACAATATTGGATATCGCAATTGCATCCTTTAGGAAAGGCACGCAGGTAATTCCATGGGGATTGTCCCTGTATAAAGTTCAGAATGACATCTCCGAAACAATTCCAAACGCCTTAGTTGTGTGCGATAATCAAAGATAAGATTCTTCGGTACGGATGCTGGTGATTCAGTTCAATTGACATTACAGTTCCACTCCTCAGAACTTTTTGCACGTGTTTATATCACTGCGACATTTGGGACATTTGTGAACGACGTCTTTGCAGGAATCCACGAAGAACGGGATTAGACAGCAGCCAGCTACACAGCTACACAAGAAACAGTCATAAACACAAATATGTCATGACAGAAAGACATAAAGGTAATCACATACAGGACGTGAATGAGAATAAGTCGAGCAAATAAGATACATAGTTCAACTCACCAAAAAACCATGGAAGTTAAACACACAAGATAGGTCACACTGCCAGCTTTGGTCATGACCTCTGTGGTTATGTATTGGCGACAGAACGGACACTGTGTCTTAGAGGAGTGTCGAGGAAGTTGCTTAACATCCAAAATAACCTGCGGAGCTAAGAAAACAAACAAGCCGCTTTCAGGAAGCTCTGGTCTGGTTGTATTTTGTATTGACGCAGTTGAAATTGTAAATGCAACTGTAATTCATACATTAATAAACTATATGCAAATAGTGAGTTCTTCATTCATTGTCACTGCAATTAAATTGTTTAATTAGCTCATATGTAGCTTGCAAATGATTTGTACTTTATTACACTACACTTATTATAAAGTGTTACCTATTTTAGTTCATGATAACCATTGTAGTTAACTAATGCTAACAAATGAAACCTTATTGTAAGTGTTACTGTACAAAAAAAAAACATACTAACCAGGAAACGGAGGTGGACTGTCTACAAATATGACGCTAGATGACCTAGTCGTTTCTGTAAAATAAAAACATATGACAAATATATTTTAAATAGACCTACGACTACAGGTCAATTTCCAAATGTTTGAATATATTTGGCAAAAATCTTTTCAAGACCTCATGAGGAGTCATTTTACCTATTAAATGAGAGCCCTCCTCTTGCACTTTCTCAAGTTGAATCTTCCTGTCAGAGAGAGCTTTAAGATCCTCGTCAATTTGTTGAAGTTCTCCAGTTTCTTTGGAATACTCTGTTGGTCACAAATATCAAGTGTGAGTAACATAACATCAGTGTATTCCCATAAAAATCTCTATATTCACATACATTTCTTCATTTAAAAAATAATCTCCAAATGTCTTTCACAGTTTCTTTGGCTTCCTTTGTAAGTTGGTTAATAAATCATCAAATAATTCAATCGACTTGTACTAACGTTGTTCATTTTGCCCGTTGTTTCGCTTGAATTGGATGAGCATGGCCAGGACATTGCGTCTATCCGTGAGCTGCTGTCTGTGAAGGGACAGCTTGTTCAGCTCCTCAAAGACACTTGCCAAATGCTCATCAGATTGAGGCATGTTGAGGGTTGAGACGACAGCTCACTTAAACCTCCGAGAGCCTCAAAACTTCAAACAGCGTCCTCTCTGAAAGAGATGCAACACAGCATCACAACGAGTGTCTAGACAAGAATACTCAACCCAAGCACAATTACAATGTGAATAAAAATTATTTGTTTTAAGTAAAAGTTAGGTTAAAATGACAAATAGTTACCCATGTGTGCTGTTGCGTCTCATCAGTCGCTCTTCACATTCATTGCAGTATAAAGGAAATAAGAGGCTGGTCATCATATTACTGTAGTGTAACAGTACGAGGAACATGTTCGCAATATTTAAAGTGTGTGGTTTACCTGTATTTTACTAAATTCATGGCATGTCACGACAAGGGTCTTAAACTGTAACTGTCTATATAGTTGATATATAGTTTTACAGCAGGTTCTGGCGGGACTATATCAAAATAACAACAAGGGGAATAAAACTGCACTCTTAAAAACAACTTGTATTTTAATCATGTTCAGATTTTAGTATTTTGATCGATATAAAAGTAGCGTAAAATCCCACAAATATGATTTTAAAGACCTTCATAACACATGTAGTTAAAGTGAGTTTTGTGGATGTACATGAATAACACAGTCTTTATCAAGTAGGCCTAGTCAACATTTGCATCATTGCCTAACATCCATGCATTTGCATGACAGATTGGGTTTCAGTTTTTGTTTTGTAGTTGCTGTCTGTTTGTTTAGTGAAATAAAAAAGGTGAATTTTTGAAGGACATTGACCAGAGTTCATGGTGACCACAGCTGCCAAGTTCCAAAAAGGACAAAAAAGCACCATAAAACTAGTCCATATGGCTTGTACACTATTCCAAATTTCCTGAAATCATACGAAATGTAGGTTGTTATTAAACTGAAAATCCTTCCTTTCATTGATTTTTTAAAGTTAGACATCAGTGTGGTCCCTTAAATGTTGTTGTGTGGAAAAGAGAGGTTAAAAAGCATTTTGGGGCAAAAAAAAACATTTTCCTTTTTTGTTACATGGAAAATAACAACATTAAGTGTTTGGAACGCCATGAGGAAGAGTTTTCCTTTTTGGATGAACTGTTCCTTTAAATGTCTCGACTATTTACAAATTAGAGAGATAAATAAGAATTGGAGATTGTCCCGTTGTTGTTTTTTTCATTTTTTCTTTAGTTTCTTCAAAAACGTCACTTCATCTCTGTTCCTGATCCCATAGCTGAGAATAAAGGAAAGCACGGTCATATTTAAATCACATGAAAAAATCATAAAAGTAATTCAAAACAAATTAACTATTGTGCAGTTTTCACACATTTCTACAAAAGCAGCAGATTGTTTGGACTCACTCCTTCAGCTTTCTCTCGTCATCTTCTAATTTTTCTCCATTGAAGACCAAATGAAATGTCCTCCACACGTATTTCCTTGACAGGGTAAATAGAGAAGGAAAAAAACATTTGACGAAATGAAACCCATCATATAGCCTACCTGGGACATTTGTCATGTCTTACCAGCTGATGTGCTTGACACCTCCCTCTCGCTGTTGTTTTAGCTCCATAAATCTGCGAATGGCTTTCTTGAGATCCAGAACCGTAGCAGACTGCACGACCACGATAGCTGTGAAGAGATTTGCTCCAGTTAGAATCAATAAATGTGTAACAATTCAGAGCGACTCCAAGAAAACTCACGCATGACTTCTCCATCAGGCTTACAAATACGAACAGTCATGGCCTGACCGTATTCCAGAGCCACCTGAGAGTTCACCTCGTCCAATGTGACCTGAACAGATGGAACAAACGATTTCAGAGAGCAGAAAAGATTATAAAGAAATATTCTGCAGAAAGTCATTTTAACAGTCAAAAATAAATTAATAACAGTTGATTTGAACATTATTCAAATAAAAACTTGATTGTTATTTGATGGTACACCTGAATTGGCAGGTCACACAGTAAAGGGTCCTGCACTATCAGAGCCAAGCCTTCCTCGAAGATGTCAAGAAATTCAGAATGAGGCAATGCCTCCTCATCCTCCTCTTCTTCTTCTTCTTCTTCTTCTTCTTCTTCTTGCTCCTCTTTAATTTCATCTACAACGATATTCTCGGCAAAGTCAGCCACGTCGACATTCTTGGGGTTTTCTTTCTCATCCATTTTCAACTTATAATAAGCGAAAACTTCCTGGTTTATATATCAAACACGCTGTCGGAAGATTTATATGATGCACCAAACTTTAGTTCCGCGTACGTTTTTAAATGAAATTTCCGGGAATAGCTATATCATTCTTAAAAATATATATTTTTTAATTTATCATTTTATATATTGCCAGGTATATATCAAATTATTATTATTTATATACTATATAATCAATGTTGCAATGTGTTTACATTACGTTTCATGTCGAGCCTAGAATAGTGAAGCACGTTTATCATCATTTGCTTCCTGTAGCAACTGCAGCTGAGAATGTGTGTAAACACCAACTTTAACTGGATCAGAAAAACAATACCAGTATTTAGTGAACAATATTATATATAACCGTTGAAAATGCTTATGTTTTGTCCAACCTGTGGGAATGTTTTAATCGTGGAGGAAGGACAAAGATGCTTCAGATTCGCCTGTAATACATGTCCTTATGTGCACAATGTCACGAGGAAGGTAATGTGAAGTTGCCACCACAACATATAAACGAGCACGTGATAATGGAACACATAAATAATTTGAACGTTCGATTCGAATGAAGTGAAAAGCTTCGATGTGACAGTTTGATTCAAACATATCTGATGCAAAGAGTGATTGTTGGATTGTAAACGTGATTTGAACAATTCGAACACTTGATAAGATCAATGTAAACGTTCCATTCAAATACATGTAATATGTGAACAATGTGTACGCTTTTCTTTTAGAACATGAAATAAGTTTGAATCGAATATTCGCTTTCTTGTTCATTCATATCAGTGGCTGCATCAGAATATTCTTACTTCCCTACTATATAGTAGGTGAAAAAAAGTGTTCATGAAACTGTAGGTCGCATGGCAATGACCACATGACGGATGTAGTATTTCTGGATTACATTCATTCTATATAACTGCCATAAGGTAAATACTTGTGCAAAATAAAAAGAACCTAAATAGTGAGTATGCAGTTTTGGTAGCAGCCACTCTCTCTGTCCACCAAGGGTTTTTGGGTCTGAGAAAGGTTGATAAAAGACCTTCTAAAATCAACAATGGCGTGTAACGCCTCTCAACTCACTATCCATTTTGGTGGGTTATTTATTTTTTGATTAATAAATTATATCCTCCAACCTGAATGCTCTAACATTAGCAAAACAAAGCGTAAAGAGGGTTGCACACTTTAAAATTTAGGCTTAAAATTGTAAAGAAAAAAAAAGAGTTACTAAGAATTTTGTTTTTATTTCTATTATATTTTTATAGTGTCCACAAACAATGAGATTATCATAAACCTAAAAGCTAACAATTCAATAATTCAGATTTAGATTTCATAATAAATATATTTAAATCTCTGAATGGCTGCTAACTTAAAAATGTAGTAGCCACATTGGCTGCTGCTGGTGTGTGTGTTGTGTGTGTGTGTGTGTTGTGTGTGTGTGTGTGTGTGTGTGTGTGTGTGTGTTTGGGTGTTGTGTGTGTGTGTGTGTGTGTGTGTGTGTGTGTGTGTGTGTGTGTTGTGTGTGTGTGTGGAAAAGTTCATTACAAACCCCGATTAGAACATCCCTCAAAAATGTTGTCAATGTAGTTTTTGAGACGCTGCCAGCAGAAAACTTTCTGATATAATATATATATCTGATGTGTGTTGAAATAATTGGTTGGTTATTGTGACAGGTAAATAGCAGAAAGTACCCCAAACTGAAGGAGGTCGATGATGTTCTCGGGGGCGCTGCTGCTTGGGAAAATGTGGATTCCACTCCAGGTAAAACAGTGTATCCTAATGTATTTATTTTTTAAAGTACTTCTATTTGTTTTTAATCACACATTCAGGTGACTTTAATAAGTGTACTTGATTTATTTTAAGTATAACATTTTCTTTTTTTTTTCTTTGAAGAACCTTGTCCAAAATGTGAGCACCCAAGGGCCTACTTTATGCAGATTCAAACTAGGTCTGCTGATGAACCAATGACAACTTTCTACAAGTGCTGCAATATACAATGTGGGCATCGTTGGAGAGACTAAATCAGTCTTGGACTTTGTTTGAGACTCAATATTTTCATTATATTTATTTTTTTTGGAGCCAAAACTGTCATTTATATGGATTAAAAAACGTTATTTTCACTAACTGTAACAGAATGTGCATGTGTCATTCGGTTATGTGAAATAACCACATTTACATCTGGGTTGTTCTGGCCTGATGACCACATTCTTGTGTGTTTGTGTGCGTGCAAGTAATAAAATGACATCTCATATATGTTATATTCTTTTTATTTGTTCAAATAATCATTAAGTCCACAAGTTTTGTTTTACATACACATTTGAGACTTCAGTTGAGCGTGGCATCTGGTGTAGTGCCACGGACTATTCTCAAGGCATCTATCTACAACTGCATTCCTGTAACACAAGCTTGACATCTACTGTCTGCAACAGCATCAAGTCACTTCACAAAGCAGGTAGACCTACGTAGTCAAGAGCATATTAGATTAAAGGGAGCCAGCCTGGATTGTGCAAGTAAACCTCATGAACATGCATATTTACTAGAGATTATCTTTCAGTAATCGAACAGACATCATATTTTTTTGTATACGTTTCATGGAGAGGTATCTTGATGATTTTATAGGTCTTAAAATAAAAACAGGGTGGGATGAGGCCTTTTTTTCAGTCAGAAAATAGATCATTGGAATTTCAACTTAGAAAATAGAACAATGTGGCAAAAGTTATTTTTGTACTGCCTGCATACATGTATGAGGCAAATGTGCAAATACTATGAAAAATCCAGTGTTCGTTGGACAGATCTGATTAAAAAGAATCATTTACAATGAGACAGCAAGTTTAAATACATTTACACACACTAGCAATTGCTACATTTTTTCCTTCATGTTAAATACTACAATGGAAAGACGGAGATTCTGATTCTTAAACGGCTATAATATTGGCAGATTGTCTACATGAGAAAGATGATTAATATCTGAATCTTCATTTAAAGCTACACTGTGTAACTTGTGTTTGCTAACACTTTTTTCCCAAATGTCTTTACTTTTGCCCAATACACTTTGATGAATCTATAATAACCAGGGTTCGAATTATGATTTCATCTTTGTGGGGGTCTCTTTAAAAAAACAAAACAAAAAAAACGATCCCATAACCAGGCGTGGTGTGTGATAAATAAATAGGTAAATACTGCAGTTCATTATTTTGAGTTCAACGTTTATTAATACAGGAGTAGAGAATATTTCGTACAGGAGTAGAGTTCGTTACCTCTAGGGGGGTCTGGGGGCATGCCCCCCCAGGAAGTAAATTTTGTACATTTTAAAGATAAATTCATTAATCTGGTGCACTTTGAGTCACCCGAATCCACTGTTAAAAATAATCCAACCACCCAAACATAGACCTATGATATTCTTTGATTTAGATCTGCATCTGATCATCATTAGCCTACAATTTTTCAAATTCTCAAAGTTAAGCATGATAATATGGTAAAATATCACACTGAAGTAGGCTGATTTAAAATTAACATTTATTTAAAATAAAAGTTCTTCTTTGGCCAAAATTACATTTCCTTAATATCCTAAACAGAGGTTTTTTACTCCCTTCAAAGTTAAATTGTCAATGTTTCATTACATCACTGTTGGCAAACACTCTTATCAGAATAATTTTTTTTACCTTTAAAATAGGGCATTTTTCCCTTTAATTTTATGTAGCCTATGCTCCATCTTTCTTTTAAAATATTCCTTAATTTGATCAATACATTAAATCAGAATAATAAGACAGTAGGCTGTTACCAATCAAATTAAATAATTTACATAGAAAAATTACAACTGTAGTAAATGCCCTGATATGTTTTCCTTGATTGATTTTCTCTAAAGAGAATTACGTTGTTGAAAACGAAAGTAAAAGAGTGACGTTCATTGCGTTTTACCATGAGAGTTCCATGTCTTTATTAAAAGCAACACATTATAATGATTTATCTGTCATCCATCCTCGATTAATTTGAATGTAGGCTAATTTTTTTATTATTTGGCTCGCCCGACCCGCGCAGCACTCTTGGCAAACTATAGCCTGGTTTGAGAATGGACACATGAGTTCACTAAAATATTGGTGGGGCCTACCTAGGGTCCCCCCAAATCATTTTTTGCTAGTAGCTACTTATGTGTATTTAAATGTCTGAAACCTAAAATAAACATTATGTGCTTGAAAACACTGAATAGTTGTGATATATTGAGCGCGCTGTCTCTGGCTCAGCGCCAGCCAACGCGCGAAAGCACTTTTGAATGTATCAGTTGATCACGTGATGCACTGACTGTTCTAATCACACCGCTGTGAACGTACGTGCAAAAGGGTTAACAAATATGCCTCGATTATTGAAGGAAAATGTGCTTTATTTGTAATTTAAAATAATGGTGCTGATGATTTTTAGAGCCCCCACAGGTGTTGGATTTTACTGCTTTCATGGGAGCTCATACTCTCTCTATGGGAGCTCAGCTCCCACTGGCTCCCACGTAATTCGAACCATGATAATAACGATTAATATTTTTGAGCTATCGGGACAGATTTTGTGGATAAAAATATATACATTCGCCCGTGCGCGTCACAATGTATCCGTATATATCCGTACACAGAGAAAAGTAGCTCCGCGTTTATGTTGTTGCAGTAGCATGAAGATAAAAGTTTGCCATCACAACAAACGAGAAAAATTCACCGTGAATCATTCAAAACGGCAAACATCCAAAGAAACCCCTGAACACCGGTAAACTGGTGTTAGAGCCGTAGCACGACCAAGCCACATTTTGTTTTTACGCTTCAGGGCCAAAAGTTACATAGTGTAGCTTTAGGCAAAAGTGAAAAGCGGAGGTTTAACTCCTATTGAGATATATAGGCCAGGTTTCACAGACAAGGCTTGATTAAGCCAGGATTAGGCCTTAGTTCAATTAGGACATTTAAGTATCTTTTATTAACATGCCATATAAAAAAACATTCCTGATCTGCATCTTGAGAAAAAATAATGGTGCTGACATATTTTAAGAAATATGAGTGTACTTTGCTTTCAGTAAAGACAGCTCAAACATGCATTTTAGTTCTGGTACTAGGCTTAAGTCTTATCTGTGAAAGCGGGCGATAGTCTAATCACTGCTGATGTTGTAGTGTTTGAATTTCGTACCATTAAATCACATTTTTGGACAGAGCTATTCAGAAATGATCAAATAAAGGAAACAATCTCTTGAGATGGTTCCTGAGAAATTACAAGTCTGACCACAAAAAAAGAAAAAAAAATTAGAACAACCGACCATAACAATTAATAATGCAGTAATTAATAATTTATATATTATATAGTTAGTATCTTGAGCACTGTGGATGTTGTAGCTTTTGTATCCTGTACCATTTGCAATAAATCACATTGTCGGACAGAGCAAAATGCTTTTTGAAAGTTTACAATTTCACAACCAGAACAAACATCTATTCCGAAATGACCAAATAACGGAAACAATCTCTTTGGATGATTCCACAGAAATCACAATCTGACCACAAAAAGGAAAAATCGGGACTATCATCATGTAAGTCCTTGTGGCCTGTTACACACAGTATTAATAAGTGAACGGTTAATCTGCTTTGAGTTATGAAGCCCAGTGCAGCAACAAGCCCAGCTTGACACACTGAGGGGACATATGGCCCAATAGAGCGCTATGCAAGATTACAGTGATGCCATGCAGCGCATTTCATCATGCTGGTGAACTCCAACAGCAAAGCAGCTTTGAACAGCCTTTACAAGAGATTTCTTCCCTTTTTGAAGAAGACGACAGCTTCGCCACGTTAAGTAGAAATGAAAAAATAACGGAACAGCCACTTCTAAAGATGTTGTTCAGCAGTTCTGGTCAGAATAAATGTGTGATTAGAGATGATTCTACACTGATCTTAATATCATCAGCAAACAGACCTACTTTATTAATGACTGGTAAACTGACCTGGATAACCGATGAAAGTTTAGAGAAGACTCAAACAGCTTATTGACAACACAGAACAGCTAGTATAGTGGTTTGAAAAGCACCATGGCTATAGTTCTGATTCACAGTTCAAAAATATATTAAATGTATATTGGTTGAATTCCACAAATATGACCCTAGCATGAACCGCACGGCATATTAAAACACCATGAGCTTTAATGAAAGCTATCTAGTATCCCTAAATTACTAAAAGGAGATTTAGATGGACATACATATTCCTTATCAATAGAAACCTTTCAACTAAAATGACACATATACACAAAAATGCATGGCTCATATATAAGCATATCAAATCAAATGAGTTGTCGGCAAACATAAGAAATTGAAAACATAACAAAAGTGAAATCATTTTTTTTCCATAACATTTGCATAAAATGCCAAATATAGACGCAAATTTCACATGTAAAAGCAACAATGTTACTCCAGGACAACGTTAAACTGTCCCAGACCCAGCCATTAAAATAAAACAATAATGCATAAAATAATAATCTTACATTCCAACAACACTGACCCTTTAGTGAAATTCAGTTGTTTTCACTACTCAGTCATATTCACATCACAAATGAGCTTAAGGTTACTGTTTTCACATATTTTCTACACGTTTACACTTTGCTTTACTGCTAAAAAAATAAGAATTCAAAACAATGAATGAAACAATGACCATTGTGCATATTAAAACGTACCGATCCTTCATGCCCTCTGCTTCATTTTAGAGGTGTCAGTAACTACATCAAGTGCCTGTAAATTAAATGTGAGAATCAATAGTTAAATAAAGCGAGAAATGGCTAGAAATACGAGCTGTCAGCCGGGGCGATCACAGAGCAGACGGAAATGAAAGTGAGTCGTCAACACCCACCAGAATGAGGTCACAGCACGATCGTTAATGGGATAGACTGTTAGCATATGCGCTTGAATGTGTAAATATAGCCCTTGCAGTTGGGGCAAGTGTGTGTCACATCCTTGAGGTCGTCAATCATACAGGGGATCAAGCAGCAACCTAGATCACAACTGTAAAACAAAGAGAAAAAGTCATGAGGGATCTCAAGAGTGTACTGTATGGTTCATCATTCAGGGCTCATTGAGTATTCATTTATTCAAAACTACACGTAAAAAATGCAATTCATGCATGCATGGCCTGAATGCACCTCTTATACGGTGCACGGTTTTAATTTCGGTTTTAAAAAATAATTTACACTACTATTCAAAAGTTTGGGGTCATATGATTTTTTGAAAGAAATTAATACTTTGAAATGAAGCATTGAAATTATCAAAAGAGAGATTCATAATGTCACAAAAGATTGATTTCAAATAAATGCTGTTCTTTTGTTTCCACAAAAAAAATTAAGCAGCACGTTTTCAATATTGATAACTTGAGAATCAAATCAGATCATGCTAGAATGATTTCTGAAGGATCATGTGACACTGAAGACTGGAGTAATGATGATGAAAATATATATAACAATAGAAAACAGTTATTTTGAATTGTAATAATGTCACTTATTACTGTTTTTACTGAACTTTTGATCAGCCTTCGTGAACAAGAGACTTCTTTCAAAAATCCCCAAACTTTTAAACAGTGGTGTAGATATTTTGTATGAGCATAAAGTCAAAAAAGTGAGCGTGATACAACTGTCCTGAAATTATAACGAAGAAAAAAAGCCTCTTTATATTAAGAAGTTATATTTAGCAGTTTAGCATACGCTTTTATTATTATTTCTTATAAAATTGTATGTCCGCCAACTCAAAGACATGTAGGCCAACCAACATGCAGAAAAAGAAAACGCAACAAAAAAGGATTTCACAGAGAGAGATCATATCATATATTGTGCCGTTCAGTTCATCACTTACCCGACAAAGAAGCAGAACATGCAGATTAGAGTATTCATGAGGCCGATGTCGTGGCTGATGCGGGTGGTGATGGGTTGTTGGCAGTGTGGACAAACCGTCTGCACTGGAGCCGACTGAAACATCTCCCCCTGTAGAACAGTCACGGTGGTGGTGGTACCAGGAGGGGAGAGAACTGTGGCTGTGTGACCTGGACCAAAGTGACTGGGCCCCGGGCCATAGTGCTCCGTTATCGGATGAGGAAAGTGCCCAGGGGGAGCGTAGTAACCACCTGCAGCACATCAAGTTTGAGGTTAAAGTTAGTTCACACAAAAATGAGAATTCTCCCATCATCATCTTATCCCAGATTGTATATGACTGTTTCTTTCTTCAGATAAACACAAACAAACATTTTTAGGAAAATAATCCATCTTTGTGAGCCCATATAATGCCATTGAATGGCTGTTGCTCGTTTGACACTTAAAATATCCATCGCGACAGTAGACTAATGAGTTATATATATTTTTTTTTTATGTATTCACTTATTTCACTTATACTGATTCATCCATTGGGGTCATATGGATAATTTTCCAACAAATTTTCATTTGTGTTTGCATGAGGTTGAGTAAATGATGAGAGAATTAAAATTGTTGGGTGAACTATCCCTTGAAGACAGTTCTACACATAGATTATATCGTGGCATGATTGCTTTATATGAAACAGATTTAATTAAGACTTTTATTAACAAAAGTATTAATTTACTCACATCAGTTGTGGTAAACAGAAGCTCAAGCATGTTCGCTTGATGTGCAATACCCAATGAGGTTCATTCACCTGTGTTACGCAGTACGTTTGAGCTTCCGCAAGAAACAATGAGGGTTTGTTCTTCTCACCCATTAAAGGGATGCTCCACTTTTTTTGGGAATAGGCTAATTTTACAACTCCCCAGAGTTAAACAGTTGGGTTTTACCGTTTTCGAATCCATTCAGCCGATTTTCTGATATTTAGAAGAATATCAGTAACCAGACAGTTTCTGGTCTCATTGACTTCCATAGTAGATTTTTTTTCCTACTATGGAAGTCAATGGGACCAGAAACTGTCTGGTTACTGATATTCTTCTAAATATCAGAAAATCGGCTGAATGGATTCGAAAACGGTAAAACCCAACTGTTTAACTCTGAGGGAGTTGTAAAATGAGCCTATTTCCAAAAAAAGTGGAGTATCCCTTTAAGCAGGCCAAGTTAAGCTTCTGTTTATGTTCGCTGATCAATGTTTATATGAGAATTAAAGTCTGAATTTAATCTGGTTATCATATAGATATCCAGTCTCTTCGGAAAATGTGGACTAAACCGCTCGATTCATATGCATAAGTTTTAAATCTCTTTATGAACTTTTTGAAGCGACAAAGTGGTATTTACGTAGCTGTCAACAGAGGGACAGAAAGCTTTCAGATGTCATTAAAAACATGTTCACAAAAATCATTTGTGTTTTGAAGATAGATGAACGAAAGTCTTACAGGTTTAGAACGTATGAGTTATTAAGTATATGGTCAAAAAAAATTCTTGGATGAACTAACCCTTATAATTACTCCTTTAACTATCAAGAAGATTTTAGAAAGGCAGCAATACCTACAACAGGAACCTAAAACAGTATCAATTCAGAGGTAGTTATTACATTTTGATGAAAGATTTTGGAAACATTTACATGTCCATGTTACACGTTACATACAGTAGTTCCTATAATAATAACAACTGTAAGTTACACATTATTACATGCAACTAACCCTGAACCAAAACCTAATCCTAACCCTATATATCATAGGTAGTTAGTTAATATTACTCAGAACTTGAATGTATTATTGCACTGTAACAATGTTTTGAGTAATCCTGCTCAAAGCCCTGACACATCACTTTCAGTTTCAATGTGAACAGAAAAATCACTTATTGCGCCTAACTTGTCGCATCACATCATTTTTATTTAACATTATTGCTAGCTCTTCTCTCTGAAATGCTCATGATCTGTGATTGGCTGCTGATGCATTAGTGTGTGAGTTTGGTTGGCACACCCACCGTGAGGATGAGGCATGGGCATATGCATAGGCATATGCATAGGCATAGGCTTGGGACCTTCGCCTGGGACGTGCGGAGGAACAAAGCCAGGTGTGGCTTCATAAGGTGGAGGCCCGTATTCTGGAGGCAGCGGCTGTCCTTGTGGAGGTCCTGTCATTACTGGAGCAGTGGCTGTTGAGGGAAACAGCTTTATCTCAATTTGTTTTTTGAAATTACAGACTTCCTGTATCTCACTTAGACTTGCTCCTCTCCTAATTCATTTTAAACATGCAATAGTTGCAGTAATCCAAACATATGAGACCACTAGTGAAATGATTTTTTTGTTATTCAATACAACATTTTCCTTACAAATGATTATATCAGCCAATTTGAGTGAAAAGTTAATCTGAAGAAAATGTGGAACAAACCACAAAACACATTAATTTTTCAACAACAACAGCAGCACTCGAGCTGCATGTTCTCCACAAGTTTATATCAAACCTGACGAGTTTAAAGTTTAAATGCGTGCGTTTAAAGAGTCACAAAATGTATTAGTGATCTATTGCAGAATCCTGTGGTGTCAGATTTTATGATTCCACTGTAAATCAAAGTAAATGTTTATACACAGACAGCAGTGGGGTTTCAACGAGACATTTTACAGAGTTGATATATTCATATAGTCTTTCCTTCTCACACCAAAGTGATGTTAATAATAATAGTTATCATTGAACATATGTTGCTATAATTAAGAGAAAAACTAAAATTTAGTTCCATACAATTCTAGTGGCCCATTGAAAGGTTGAGAGTTAAGTGTTTACATTCAAGTTTCCATGGTTTCCTAGAACAACGTTTTGAAACTCTGCACCATTGAGCAGCTAATGATGGTGCCGAGCATTTCTTCAAGCCATTGCATTTACCTATTAAAAGCAGGTTTAAAAAGTAGAAGTTAATTTCAAATGTCTAAAGAGAAGAGAAAAACATCTAGGTATTTACCAGAAACTGGAGGTTGTCCATTTTTTTCCTCAAGAAGTGGGGCATTGGGGCCCCCTGGGTAAGGCGGAGGGGGGTCACTGGACATGTTGGTTCCCTGGAAGGAGGCCAGATAAGGGAGCTTCTAAGGTCAACACAGACAGGCCCACATGGTTCAATAAGCACACAGAAATGCGATCGCGGCATCCCAGACAACTGTTGCTGAGGCATTTTAAATCCAATTATTTAATTTGCAAATGCTCACTGCTTCAACATTCCCACGAGCCCACAAATAAAAAGAACATACATGAAATATCTAGAACAAAGATTTTCTTCGCACTTTAGACTAATAAAGGGGTTTCCAATCCTGCTTCTGGAGGGTCACTGTTGTCCTGAAGAGTTTAGCTCCCACCCCAATTAAACACACCTGATCCAGCTAATCCAGGTTTTACTAGGCAATGGCATACTAGAAACTTCCAGGCAGGTGCGTTGTTGCAAGCTGGCACTAAACTCTGCAGGATACAGGCGCTCCAGGAGCGAGTTTGGACACCCCTTTTCTAAATTCTCCTTCCACTCATCGTCTGTGAAGTGGTGCAAGTCAACGTCCCACAAGATCTTGCTTCAGACTCCTTGTCGCCTTCTTTTGGGCTTTTTACTGCTTGATAAAAATATAAGCAGCACAGCACAAAGCTTCATATGCTCGTCGTCTCTGAATTAGGACCCGAAATAGATAAATATAGTCTGTTTTTTAAAACAAAGAAATTGTAGGAGGAGGATTAGTGTGTGCAAAAAATGGGAAACTCTGTATATGTGTCAATGCGCGCATCTCAAAAGATCATTTCTGATTTGAAGCTTGTGGTTTCCACAAAAATATTCATTGATAATAAGAAATGTTGCTTGAGCAGCAAATCATATTAGAGTGATTTCTGAAGGATCATGTGACACTGAAGACTTAATGATGCTGAAAATTCAGCTTTGACATCACAGGAATAAATTACATTTAAAAATATATTCAAATAGGAAACAGTTATTTTAAATGATAATATTATTTCACTGTATTAATGTTTTATTGCATTTTTTTCAAATAGGCTAAATGCAGCCTTGGTGAGCGCAAGAGACTTCTTTGAAAAACATAAGAAAAAATCTTCCTACCCCAAACATTTGAATGGTAGATACCGTATAATCTTCTATATATATATATATATATATATATATATATATATATATATATATATTATATATATATATATACTATATATATATATATATATATATCCCTGAATAATTCTACCTACCGGTTAATGGTTTGTTAGTTCAACTAACCAAGCCTCTTCTTGTACCAAACACCAAAACAGATAAGAAATCTAGACGCAAATCAAAAACAGAAAAATAAAATACGCCACTACAATGCAGCGCAATGTCATGGAATATGTGCAATCTTTTGGCTTAAGTAGACAGTTTTGGCCTTTAAGAAGTTAAAGTAACAATATTTACGGTAGAAACAGTGGCACAGTATTCTTAGAACCTCAGATATGTGGGTCAAGACTAACCAGATATCAAACATTGTGTCCTTTGTGTGAAATATGTGTCCTTTCATAAAAAAAATAAAAATTGTCAAAGTTTAAGGGAAATAAATGCAAATGAAAATGAAAAAGATCATGGGAGAAACCGCACCTCATTTGAAAACCAAATTGAAGTATTGACACTATATCTAAGACTAAAACTGTCATCAGTTTTGACCCTTTAGGTCAACTTCAATCATTATTCCTTAGTTATAATACTGGCATAACTGCATGTAGCAATATTTATGGTTCTTATCAAATACTAATAATCATATATAGTTAACATAACATAATTAACCATTAAAATGGCTAGTCATAGGTGTGTCCTCTTCATGACTCAGCTGGAAAACAGCTGATATGACTACACATTATCTCATTTGCACTTTCTTGGAATGATTACCACCAGCCAATAAGGATGAAGCAGGAAATGTACAAGTAAAGCATGTGACTACTACTATATGTGGAGCGTATAAATATTGCATGAGCCTAATGTCCATTAGCTTATGTAGTCAGAGTAACTCGTTGGCCAGTTCACATCCCCTTTTACTTGGAATAATGGAAATGAATTACACAGAAAGCTTCTCCGTATAACTACAAATTATGGCAACATTTATGATGCATTACCGCCATGTAATTAGCACATTCAAAACATTTCTGATACAAAACTATAGGCCTAGATAGCCGATACAGCAGAACATCCTGTTTATTAAAACCATTAACATTGAATCTTTAATCCACACTGAACATCAGCTTATACACTTTCATTTCATATAGAGCATTTCATAATACTATAGCCTACCTTTCCACCTTTTTCCTAACAAGCCTAAATTATGAAAGGGGCTTCCGGTTTGGGGAAGTTCCACTCAAATCATTTCAAATCATAAGGTTGAGCTACAAATAATCCTGATCTGTCAGTTTGACCGAATGAGCTGTAATTTCCTTCATGTTAATAACGTAATGCTTGGTATTTTAATATGACATTGTATAACAAGAATATCTATGACAAAAGATCTCTTTTCAGTCATTACATTCTTTTCCTTCTGATTATTTTCTTTGTTCTTTGTATTCAGCTGTAGGCCTAGTTAAAAAAAGACATAGGCTATACTGTGCGTTTGTGGTATGTTCTTCCGATTTAATTTACGATATAGGAAAATTCCCTCTTAATGATCAATGGTTGAAGGAATAATGTCTTCTTAATGTATACATTGTTTTTGAAAATGTTTATTATTGCGTTCATAGGTTGAACCATTCACTGATTGTTTACAAGTTAACATAGGCTAAGTTATACTCCTATAATTCATAACTCAAGTCATGGTGTGCAGGGAACAGGTGGATAGGCCAGTGTTGGTCCTAATCGACAGCAGTTAAACAGTAACTCAACAAAGAAAATATACTGTGAACGTTTTGCTAATGCTCCCATTGAGTTATGAAAACATTATATTGAATGTTTTCTGAAAGTTTAAAATGTTTTTTTTTTCTTGGTTATATCAACATATTTAGCATTTATAATTTATAATTTAGCAAACAATGTTACTTTTAAATGTTCTCTGAATATTCTGAAACAAGTAGTAATGTTTAAAAAAAAAAAATTTTGAACAAACTAAAACGTTTCAGAAAAAAAGTTCCATAGGCCTAGGCTAAATAACTTTTTTGTGAACATTATTAAAGACTAGATAACTTTTAACAAGCTGTCTAGTAGCGTTACAAGGAAAAAAGTTGCCAGAATTTTAGCCATAGTTTTGAGAATGTTCCCTGCTGGGAAACCATTTGTTTTGTGTATAAAAGGGATAATTCAATAATTCTTACAATTTTTGTGTTTGAAACACACACTTGGCATAGTTTTATGCAGGGACATCAGACAGGGGGTAATAGTAGAACTAAGTAACATTGATCTTATGGTGTTGTGAGGGGCCCTTGGTTCTGTGACCGGGGCCCAACATTTGGTGCTACGCCCCTGGTTTTACATATTAAGGCGATACACTACAGACAAAAACACTTTTTTCATGCATCCGTCCATTTTGCAATTTTTGGCTTTTTATAAAGTGTTATTTCAGACTAGTGGAAAGAAAATCCAAAATACACTTTGAAGTGTATCTTTCATGGCACATGCCTGTATAGATTTTAATTACAGTTTGTTAAAGGCCGTTTTCTCAAAATGAGTCAAATCTCCAATTCAGTAGCACTTAGCCCATACACCAAAACTTTAGTTTTATCCCTATATATATATTCTGAAGTTTTTTACAGAGGGGGTTTGTTCATATATAATTTGCCTGATTTTATATCGGGGGGGGGGGGGGGGGGTCTTGCTTTAACTTAATTGTGTTATAGGCATTTACCAATTATATTGAGAAGATTAGCGACAGCTTTTTAACTATTAAACGTGCTGAAATGAGCGAGCAGCACAAGAGTTGGTGTGTTTGTTCTGGTGTTTTCTGGAATAGAGATCAGCGATTATCCAACCTTCGTCCATCGCCGCTGGCACTGATTACATAAGACTGCCCTAACCTTCATGTCTTCACTATTACTCAACTTTGACTGTGATTCACCCTAACATAGAACGATAGTGTTGCAAATAGCTATTTGTGTCATTAGTTACTGGCCTCATCATCAATGTAAGGAAAGCGGTATTTACTTTTTCTGGTCTAAAAATAAGTCCCGGCGGTCTCTACACTGACACAGCACACAAGTGTAGAGTGACTCGCACTATCGCATACATGCAATACTCATTCATCGCAGTATAACCAGTAAGCCTGGCTAGCTAACATCTCTCAGGCATTTAACGTTAATCATATTAACATAAAAGCACGACACATGTAAATCCATCTGTTAGAAATTCAAGCGAAACGTAACAACTTTCAGAGAGCGAAACATCTTTGGCGATTAAAATCCATCAGCGATTGATAGGCTATTCGTGAATGATGCGAGCACAGGCCTGCGGTTGCAGATCATAACGCTGCCAGCGCACAAAACACAAAGCAGTATTCATACAAAGCGACGTGCTGTTACCTTCTGTATCCACGGCGTCAATCAAAATATCAGCTTTGAGAACTTTCTGGTTTCTAGCTTAAACGTTGATGCTTGTGTCTCCAGTTTTCCAATAACATCCGCTGCTGTGAAGGATTTGACGTAAACATGGGAGATGGGAGGTGTAAAAAGTGTTTGTGTGAATCCCACTGGTGATTTATTTTACTATGGCGAAGGATTAGATTATGAATATTAAGTAGGCCACATGAGTGGACGCTCTCGCAAGGTTACTAAGCAACGTCAGCATTACGTAATTATTATTCATGCTTTGAGCATTCGCCATAGTAGGATTTTTAAGTAGGTAAGTTAGCCTAAGTGTTGAGCCTGTTCGTTCACTCTATTTTATTGAGCTGCTTGTGCGCGGTACTTGAATGCATTTATGGCATAAGCAAGTCAATAATTCACACTGCAAATGGTGAGGTTTTATTTAAATAATTTTGCAACGGAGTACTTGATTCTGATTGGTCAGTCGTTGGTCAGGTGATGAAATATTTCTGGACTTGTAGACTGAACAGAGGCATAAAACTCCCGCAATGTCTCATTTAACCCATAAGAACCCGGACCAATTTCCCCTTATAGGAAAATTATGGGGCATATAAAACAGACTAAATGGACCACTTAAAACATGTTTCTGCCGTTGTTTTTTAAATACAACCACTCCTTGTCAAAGATCTGTAATGTGACATGTCACATTGGGCGTTTATGGTGCATTTTTAATGTGACATATATGTCACATTGGGCTTTTATGACGCATTTGAAAAAAAATTAATTTGGTCAGTTTTCTTGCTAAATAAATTTTTTTTTCTGTTTATTTTCTTTTCCACAACATTTTCTAAATTATTACTTTTCTGGGAAGATAAATTTAAAAAAAAAATAACTTTTTCAGAAGTAATAGTTTTTGCATTTTATTTGCTTTGCCACATATTTCAAAACCACACAACTGTGACCATTACATTTTACAACAACCAGTGGTTAAATTGGGCCGGGGCTCTCCGGGGCTCAGCCCCGGCACATAAGCCTGCTCGTTTGCAGTCAGTTGCCTACTAGAAATTATGTCACATACAATTTGATGAAAGTGATGCTTTTGAAAACATATTTCTGACAATAAATGAAAGATTTTTGAAATGGCATGTCTATTTTGTCTCGGCGGAGCTGAGATGAGAACAATCGGAACACGGCCGTAATTTTGTTCAGCTGCTTAATCTCGTTGTCAGTCGACCATGATCGCGCACCTCTCGCGCATGCGCATCTGACACGAATAAATGTACGCAGCAATAATGAATGTTCCTGGGAGACCGTGGTTGCGCGGGATGTGGATGTTCCAGAAATGTCAAAAAAAGTGCCCTGGCCTTGAATGACAAGGTATGGAAAATAAGACTAAATTAAAATTAAATAACCAGGACTAGGTTGACCATGTGATTTTTCTCAGGAGATGTTTTGAGCATTTTACTTCAGATACCGGATTATCAGCAAACTGCCAAGAGAACTGCTAATTTAACGTTAGCTGGCTACTTAAAATAAACTAGCAATCTATTCAGTCAGCATATTTGTATTTGATCTGTGTGAATTACAGAAATATAAGACTTGCTAGACCTAAGTTACTTTTAGCTACCAAGCTCTGTGGTTAATGAAAATTAAATCAACCATTTATTCTCCAACTTTCAGAGATAAATTGAAATGAGTGGAGCATATCCACCCAAGAAGAGGAAACTGACTTACTTCTTCAAAAGGTGGGGTGATATTCCAGACATTTTTAGCATGACTAGCTCTGTAACATGTTGGCAGTAGAGATGGGACAGTATGAAAATGATCAAAATTATCACAGTGTTCGGTATTATTGCGGTATTTTTAAAAGTGTGTTCAATATGTTCAGAAAGCACTGACAGCCTGTCAGTGACAGGCCTACACAAGCCGAACTAGTTTCAAAAAGTGTAACAGTGCTTAATATATTACAAAAATATAGGCAATATGCTTGTAAAAACTATTGAAAACGGTCTGAAACACTGTGAAAGAACTTGAACCAGATATGTCTGGCTGAGATCCAGGAAGATTTATTTACAACTCCAACGTGAAGTCAACTATGAAGTTGTATTTGAGGTTACATGTGAAGTTGGTTGTGGTTCTAAAATATAAACAAATAATAATGCACAATAATAAGCATCTGACTTACTATGAAAATTATTTACCAGTACTAAATATTATAGCCACCAGCATACAAGAAACAATACTAAGAATTACATTAATTTCTCTGTAATAATTAACATAATTTTTACCGTTACACCGGCAATGATCTCATCCCTAGTTGGCAGCAGACTTTACAGTGATGTACTCAGCAGACTTACCAGATGATTTAATTGATATCATATCAACATTCTATTAATGTTAAAGTTACAGAGCACCTGGCGTGTAAGAAAAGGCAGACTAATACTGAGGTGTTTGCATACCAGCCATTGTGGGAAGTAATGAAGTTATAGATGAGTGATGAGTTATAGATGTGTGTTCTCTGTACTGTTTTTAAGAATGTGTATGAAATTAAATGTAAAATCAAAATTAAATTACAAAGGTAAAACACAAATAAATTCAAATGTTGATTGTAAAACTAACCAGTGTTATCATCATTTTTATATCTTAAAGCTGCAGTCCGCAGTTTTCGCCATCTCTGTTCGAAATCTGCAATTGCAGTTATTCGCGGAATTATCAACTTTACGTGGGTTGTGTAATGAGGCAACCACTGGAGCCAGAAATCAAAACTTTGCCTTTTTGTGTGTGTGTGTGTGTGTGTGTGTGTGTGTGTGTTGTCGTAGTAAAGAGAGAGAATGGGAGAAGGAAGTTTGTATGAGGTAGACCTGGTCACCACCACAGACCGAAATCTTCTCAGCTGTTGCTACTGTCATATGCTGCACTGTCTCTCCATGTGGCACATTATGTTTAGCACATTGTATGGGTCACTATATCATAACAAGGTAATACAACGTGTAATCAAGTGATGACTGATTAACAGTAATGTAAATGCTAAATGTCCTAATACCTATTGCAAAGTAAATGCTCTTAACCTTGCAGTTTTTCACATATCATGTAATACTCAATTTCTCCATTTCTTTGCACAAAACTCTCCAGAAAGTGCTATTTAATGGTTTATTTTTCAAAAAAAAAAAAAATCCCGGGGGGGGGGCATGCCCCCGGACCCCCCTAGGGAGAGCACCCCCACTTAATAAATCCCAATTTAACCCCTGACAACAACTGTTTTGTAACATCAAAAGTTAACCTTCTCAGGTATACGGTTTAATCATAAATACATTTTTAGATTATTTTTTCACAACTCGAAAATGTGCAAAATGAATAAAAATAAATAACTACCTCACACCGGAGGTCAACATGTTGAACATGCATGTAGTGCAATAACATTGCAAAATTCTACCTTTTCAGGTATACGGTTTAACCAGAAATAAATTTTTTGATTATTTTTTCACAACTAGAAAATGTGCAAACTAAATAAAAATAAATATGGTGTTTTGTACCATATGTTGCATAGCTGTTTTAGTTACAGGTATGCAACATATTTTCAAAATACATTTCATAAAAGGGTAAACCCTAAACCAACTTTCTTTAGTTAATGATCTGTAAGACTGGGGCTTTATTATTGCTGTTCATTGATTCAAGTCATTTTTTAGACATTTTGGTATAAAGTGTTTTAATTCTACAATATATGGTGTAAAAACATCTGAGTGCTGTCCTCTTCAGGTTGAACAGTAGCTACTGCAGTTGAATTTTCAATTTGTGGTGCCCTGTGATGTAGGCAGGCACCAGCTAACCACACCCTTGCCTACAGAGAGACGTGTCTCAGGTGCACGCCCCTCCCTCCGTTGGGCTCTGCCCACTTTTCCAGCATTTTTCAAATATTGCCAGTGGGTGGAGTCAGGCTCTGATCAGGGGTTTAGTTACCCTTTAACAATGTTATTAATTTGACATTTTTTTGTTTAAAATATGCTTTGAATTGAGCAGCAGAATATATATATAATACTAAAATAATTGAATCAGCTAAATTATTTGAGCAGTTCATTAGCATTTTTCTTAATGTTCTTAGTGTTCTTAATGAAACACATTGATAAGGCCGAGTGGCGAGTAACGATGGCGGATTCAGACGTGCACACATGTAGCTTGGCAGGTGCTGCGTGTTGTTTGTGCTGTTTGTTTAAACCATCTAAGTCCAAATTTTCACTACATCACTGGATTATAGTTTTATACATTGAGGCGCTATTGTTGCTGTCTGTGCGACATCGCTTTAATAAAGAAAACACCTGTGCTGGCAGCAGCCAGCACCTGTTGTACTCCAAATTTAACATCAATGGATATCCAAAGCCAAAAGTGTCTTCTACATCGCGTGAGATGCTATCTAACCCACGCCATGGGCTCGTTCAACTCACCGTATTGTTACTTCTTGCTGGTGATGTTGAGCGTAATCCCGGACCGCAACAAACAGCGAAAACACAAATCGGCGTTTTCCAATGCGCCCTGTTTACAACTTTCCTCAACAACCTGCTTGTAGCCAATGCAAGACCTGGACTATCACTGCCCTATACTCCCCTGGCGTTACCGGGGCAGTCCATGTTTGCCCCTGCATGTTTCTGCCCTCCTCCGGTGTTGGCGTGGTTGTCTTTGCCGGTCGCTCGTTTGGGGGCCTTTGCTGGCGGCTGTTCGGCGGGATTCGCTCGGATGGCGCCGTCGGTGGTCGCCGGCCAAGGGCTGCGGGCCGTGGTCGGGTCTTCTGGGGTGGCGTTGGCTGCTGGCCCGGAGCGTTTAAAGCTGGGGGTTGAGTCTGGCTCGATGGACTTAAGCGGCAGTGTAAAGGAGGTCATCTCGTCGCAAGAGCGGAATATTGGTATCTCCATTGGTGAGTCCCGAAACATACCGGATCGTTATGATGCAGGTTTAACATTGACTATGACTTCAATTAGATCTAGGAATCCCGTGATGAAAAAACATTGCACCACAAAGTTTTTCCAAACGCTCAATCAGGCTCGAACTGTGTGGGATCCTCGATGTAAAGTTAAAGGGCTGTTTGGCGGACATTTAAATAATAGGAGTGTGGCAACCAAACGCGAACAACTGGAAAACTTGCTTGTAAACTCTAATATTGATTTCCTTGGACTGTCAGAGACTTGGTTAACTAGTTCATCTCCAGAGGCACTTATTGTCATGCCAGGATATGATGTTTTTAGGAAAGATAGAGATCATGGGAAGGGAGGGGGGGTTTTATTATATGTGAAAAGTTCTATAAAATGTAAACAAATTGACTGGCTTAAGAAAACTGATATTGAATGTGTTGGTGTAAACATCTCACTTTCAGTTGAAATGACATTTAGTTTAATCTGTCTATATCGAAAACCATCAGCGAAGCTTGAGTTCTATGATCAGTTAAAAAATCTCCTCAATAGTTTGGATTTTAACAACCGGCCTAGGGACCACAGATGAAAAGTAGTATCTTTTTACTAATTCTGGCATATTTACATGGTGTATTATCATACATCATGTTCATGAATATGCATGGTCCCTATCAAATAAACAAAAAAAAAAAAAACAAAAAAATAATGTGACACATACGTCACATCAAAATTCCACCTCCTGTTTTACTGTTAAAAGCCCGATGTGACACATATGTCACAACAACATTTGCAAAACTTATTTTATATCAATTTGTACAAGAAACGTTTTAAAATCAGGTCAAGTGTAATCTAGGATATGTTATTAAAACATTAGAATTGTTGCATGGGTTGAAACATACCTTTAGTAACAAAAATAAGCCTCTTTAAAAAGTGCTGACACTGCAACATGTGCACACCAGACAGACCACCATTTTGGAAATGTTACCATGGCAACAAAAATGCACACATTGTCACATGACTGAACCTGGATGTTCATTATATGTCCCTTAGGGATTTCCTGGGTTGAAAGTGAGGTATAATCGTTTAAAAAAAACCTTTTCCAATGATCATTGGTGTTTATGACACCCACGTCACATCGGGTTCTTAAGGGTTAAAAGAGAAGCAGAGTAGCCTAGATCTCGAAATCACAGTTGTTCTGTCTTTGGCGCAAAAAGTCACTGAAAGTGTTAACTGCCCATTTATTTGTCTTTTTCGTATTGACCTCATCTTTGATCTTATAGTTCTGTCGGTGTTAGTTCTTTGTGCCGCTTTTTGTCATTCAACGTCTTCTCAAGTCTCTAAATCTTCTATTTCGTCTTGTGCCTGGGCCCATTTCTCAAAATTGCCATATTCACCATACAAATTAAACGATATGCAAAAATCATCCATTTACCCTACCTAAATAAGTTAAACGTTTTCATGTGTCTCTCCTTCTGTTTGCAAGTGGAACTGTGTTACTATGATTACCAATGTTTATAGTAGCGGATTAATTTCGAACTGTAATCAAACTGACTGGAACTACCTGTGCATTAAACGGTTTTACTGCACACCTTCCAGCCAATCAGAATCGAGTATTTAAACAGCCCGTGGTATAATTTAAAATAATATGTACCATTCCAAAGGTAAGTGCACATAATTGTAATAAAACAGAGACAAAACTCTAGAAAATGTATTACTTTAATTTTGTTTTTATTTGTCACACACTGTCACATTTTCTTTCATTGATATCATGCTGTGGATGGGAGTACCAAATTAAGGACCTTGGCACCTAGGGCAAATAAAAACTTCACTGTATAATATAGTATAAGACCTCTTCTAAAAGTAGTAGGTTTTGCTTTTGAAGATACTATCAGAGAGTTAAAGAATTAGTTCACTTTTTAAAAAACTTTTGCTGATAATTTACTCACCCATGTCCATCCAAGATGTCCACGTCTTTCTTTCTTCAGTCGAAAAGAAATTAAGGATTTTGATGAAAACATTCCAGGATTTTTCTCCATAATGGACTTCAATTGTAACCAAAATTGTTCAAGGTCCAAATGACAGTTTCAGTGCAGCTTCAAAGGACTTTAAACAATACCAGACGATGAATAAGGGTCTTATCTAGCGAAACGATGCGCCATTTCGAAAATAAATAAAACAGTTTAAGTATTTTAAGCACAAATGCTCGCCTTGCTCTGTTCTGTGATGCCCGTTCGTGACTGTCCTGTTCGAACTCGTTCATCAAAATGAACAAATCTTTTTTTGAGTCATTTTATTCATTCAACGAACGAAATGACTCGAAAAAAGATTTGTTCATTTTGATGAACGAGTTCGAACAGCAGAGTCACGAACGGGCATCACAGAACAGAGCAAGGCGAGCATTTGTGCTTATAATACTTAAACTGTTTTATTTATTTTCGAAATGGCTCATCGTTACATCTGCAAATATGACCATCATAATGTGAGAGACTGCACAAAATGTAGACTGTGCGAAGAAAAGGACATTGGGCGAAATTTAACAGCAAAAGGGCCGACTGAGAGAGAGGAGAAGGAGAGTAGGAAGGAGGGGGTCTGGATGCGCAGCCAGCAGCTACAGATAAGGGAAGTGACCATTCCATAACTTAAAATCAGCCAAATTCAGTGGTCACTGCCTATCTTGCCCAATTCAGGCCTGTTGTTTTGTCTCTGAAGGCACAGCCAATTACAAACAACACTTTTTCACAGTTTTCGAGTTCTGTGTCTATCCGCTCAGGTCATGGTGACGTACAGACTTGGTCAAGGACAGTCAAACAACAGTGATGTTTCTCCCTTCCTAATCCTTCGTCCACCAACTACCCTTTCAGAAATCTGACTGGGCTCTCTTGATAATTTGATAATGACTTAGCCAATTTGTCACTTCTCTCTGCCATCAAGTCTATTATTTAAAATTTATCAGGTAACACTTTATTTGAAGGGGTGTGCATAAGACTGACATGACACTGTCATAAACATGACATAACACCTGTCATGAACATAAAGGAGTCTTTATGAATGTTTATGACTGTTGTCATTAAGTGTCATTCGGTAAATTATGACACTTTTAATGCAAAGTTGACATTGTTTAAAATGTCTTTGTTATGACAACTTGACATTAACAAAGAAATCATAACCTGTCAACCTGTCACAACTTTGGCCGTCATGACACCATTATAACTGTGTCATGAATATTACCTGTCCTCAAGTAAAGTGGAACACATTGTACTAGTTATAAAGATGTCATTAAGGGTTATTACACAGCGAAATGCTTTAAGTTTGATAATTAGACCTGAGATGTCATTAAGGGTTATTACACAGCGAAATGCTTTAAGTTTGATAATTAGACCTGTTATGACATACTTGTGACAGGTTGACAGGTTATGATTTCTTGGTTAATGTCAAGTTGTCATAACAAAGACATTGTTTGTCTTTGTTAATGTCAAGTTGTCATAACAAAGACATTTTTGTTTTTGTTAATGTCAAGTTGTCATAACAAAGACATTTTAAACAATGTCAACTTTGCATTAAAAGTGTCATAATTTACCGAATGACACTTAATGACAACAGTCATAAACATTCATAAAGACTCCTTCATGTTCATGACAGGTGTTATGTCATGTTTATGACAGTGTCATGTCAGTCTTATGCACACCCCTTCAAATAAAGTGTTACCATTTATCATTCTGATCACAAATAGCTGACTATTTACATTTAGACCATTTGTAACAGTTTTTAACACATGATGGACTCAATCTTTAACTTGTAAGCCTGTCTAGATCGGTCCAAAGGCGGCATCTGATAGAACGTGCGAAGGTCTGCGAGTTAATAACCAATTGGCAATCTAACCTAAATTTGAGGTTGTGATAAAATGGAGACAGAAGATAAAAGCTTAAATGGAATTAAATTACTTTAAAGACAGCATTTAGTTCCATTTAAGCTTTTATCTTCTGACTTAGGATGACTTGTTTTCCTGGAGTCATTGGAGCAATCGATGGCACACACATTCCCATTCTAGCACCCACATTCCATAGAAACAGTTAGCCTACATAAACAGGAAAGGACATGCAAGTATTCAACTCCAAACAGTGTGTACATCACAGATGAGGTCCCTGGATGTGTACACTGGTTGACCAGGGTCTGTGCATGATGCTAGAGTGTTTCGAAACTGCCCATTAAATTGCCATCTCCAGAATGTGATGAGAAGTGACTACCACCTGCTTGGAGACTCTGCATACCCACTCAGCACATCTCTCATTACACCATAGAGATAATGGGCACTTGTCCCAAAGACAGAAAAAGTTTAACACAGTCCACGGCTCCACCAGAGTGGCCTTCTAAAGGGGAAATGGAGATGACTAAAATACTTGCCCATGGGAGACCTTAAAAATTTTTGTGTTTTACACAATTTCCTCTTGAGGGAGGAAGGCCACCTCCAAATGGAGGATTGTGAAGAAGTGGATGGCAACAATGACAATGATTGTGAAGCAGGATACCCAGAAAATGCTTCAGGTCAAAGAAAAAGGGATGAACTTGCTTTATTTGGGGGGGAGGATGATTAAAGTTTCTGTTTAACTCATTCTTATTATATACACCTACGTTTTCAGAAGTTTTTGTTTCATAACAGTATGGAAGTAAAATAATGAATAAAAAGCCAAAAAGGTGAAGTGATCAATATTGCATTTACCGGTATATCTCTCAGCATATATACTGTACATCATGTAATTAAAGAAACAAAATAGAATCTAACCATCAGCAGAATGTAGCAAAAGGAGAAAACACAAATTGCTATTTCTTCGTCAAAGCAGAAACAAAATCTTTTAAGATGTTACGTTCAATTGCCACTTCCACTGCTTGTTTTTGCAGGCTCATGACTTCTGACATCTGCCTCCTTTGCTTACTGACTTACTGTTCAAACCACACAGGTGACTTGCGCCTTCTCCTTTTGCTACATCCTGCTGATGCCTTAGGTTGTGAATTTGATGATTGCGAAGTTGATGATTGTGAAGTTGATGATCCCGAAGAAGCCTCTTTGTGAGAAAAAAAAAGTGTAAACTTGGTGGCCTTAAAATGGTAATGAGGAAGGCAGCAAACATCACTTGCCTCTAACAAATACATTTTTGGTTCTCACATGGACACATCTCCTCTAAATTAGAGTCATCTACCAACAAAGCTTCTTTAAACATCCAGTTAACCCAGCTTCTAATTACCTGAGCCACACAATAGACATCCTTTAAATAAAGCTGTTAGCAACCCTACCAAGTTATGGAGTAAAAGTAGATGACAACACTGGAGCTACTATGTATCCAACATGGATGCTAATGTGAGACCATCACAGAGTGATTTAATTCAAACCTACAATTAACATCCAATAATGTTTACATAATATTTTTAGTAAATCCTGAATAACAGATCTTTGAATCTGGTGTGCTGGTGTGCAAAAGATGACATGACCAGGACCAGCTCCACACTGGGATCATCAGCCAGGAGGTCCTCCATTGATGAGAAAATGACCCAGCTGCTGGCACCACTCCCAGTCTTCTTCTTACTCTCCACTATTGTTTTGTATCTATTAAGAGAAACCCAGACATAGCAAATGTCTTCAAGTGGCCATACTCCCAAAATAATGCAAATGCCAGTATCAATAAGTTCAGGCAGTTAAAACACAGGTTTGTTTTGTCACATGCCTCTGCTCAAAAGTCATATAATTTTGCCTGCATTTGTGCAACTACATTTTTCCACACTTCTACTTTCTTTAATACAGGAGATTGAAAATCTTCAGTCATTTGCTTTGCCAGAGAAATTAAAAGCAATGTTTCATTGTGCGTCCATGGCTTTGAATCTAAAGCACACATTTAAAGGGTTAGTTCACCCCAAAATGAAAATTAAGTCATTAATTACTCACCCCATGCTGTACCAACCCGTAAGACCTTCGTTCATCTTCGGAACACAAATGAAGATTTTTTTTATTAAATCTGAGAGGTGGATCACTGCTACATAGGCTGTCAGTGAATGAAACTTGACGGCCCCGAAAAGTTATTAAAGAAATCGTTAAAAGAGTCCAACTGACTACAGTGGCTAGATCTTAAGTTTATCGAGCTACGAGAATAGTTTTTGAGCGCAAAAAACAAACAAAAATAGCGACTCTATTCAAGTATTCTCTTTGGGCCTGGAGATTTCACGCATTGTTATTGCGCAACGCTTCTGGTTGAACGTCACACGCATCACACACATGACCAGCGTCGGCCAATAGTGAGCCTACGTGTGACGTACAACACAGAAGCGCTGCGCAGTTACACTACGTCAACAGCTTAGGAGAATGACACGGAAGAGAAGAGATGGTAGAATAAAGTCGTTATTTTTGTTTTTTTTCGCACAAAAAGTATTCTCGTCGCTTGATAAACTTGGAGCCACTGTAGGCACATTCAATATTTAAACATTTTCTTTAATGACTTTCTGGGCCGTCAAGTTTCATTCCCAGACTGATCTCATGAAAGGGCGTATGTATGACACGCCAATTCGTATTTCCATTTTTGGCGTGCTATCAACACGCATAATCGCTTTTCAGCGTGTTTATGAACGCCGTTACATTACTGTATATATAAATATATGACCTACCCCAACCCCGTCCCTAAACCTACCCGTCACTGGTTAATACCATTTATGAGTCTTTCCCTACCATCCTAGTAAGAAAAATATCGCTCCCCCAGATGTATATCAAAATTTGGCTTTATTTCGCTCGGATTTTTAACGGCGTGTACATACACGCGGAATCACTCGGACATAACGGCGTAGATATACACGCATACACGCGGATAGCTCAAAATGCGTATAAATAACACGCCACTTGACTTGAAAGTGGCGTGTATGTTTACGCAAAAGTCATGATGTCATGTTGTCATTCCCTAGGGCAGCCTATGTAGCAGTGATGTACCTCTCAGATTTAATCAAAAATATCTTCATTTGTGTTCCGAAGATGAACGAAGGTCTTACGGGGTTGGTACAGCATGAGGGTGAGTAATTAATTACTTAATTTTCATTTTTGGGTGAACTAACCCTTTAAATAGGTAAGTCACAGACAATATATTTGAAAAAGTTGTGCAAGGAATGAACTTAATGTACCTTTTGGCACGTGTTGGGGGTCTGACACTGATGCCCACTTTGGAGCACAGGCAGGTGATGGTCCAGCAACAGACAAATTAAGTGGTGTATGATCTGAAGGCAAATGCAGTGGTGCAGGGGCCAATTTCTGTGGTGGAGGAGCTAACTCCTGTGGTTCAGCAGGAATGTGTAGGCCCAGTGGAAGATGACTAGACCCATTTGATGCACTAGTCTGTCCCAAAGGGATTGCTGAAATTGAAATGGAAGCACACATCTTAACTAATTCAGACTAAAAACACATCTATTTAGCCTCACATACTGACTTTATTTGTAGTTCATAGTGTTTTAATACACTGTATTTTCTTTCTCATTTTTAGGAAAAGCACTTAATTACCATTGTTTATTTCTATACCAAATGTCATACACTTGCAATGAAGCTAAAAATATAAACAACTACATCAAAATGTTGATATCCTATATTTTTACAATAGAACTTACGACAAAAATGTCTTCTAATATCCTCAGTTGTTGTATACCGAGCTGCATCGAACACATTTATAAAATACTTTCTTTGAAGCCATTGTGCGAATTCGCTTTAATACCGCATGCTTTATGTATGTTATGTTGCTGCTGATTGGACTGCAGTTATGACACACCAAGAGAAAACGTATGTCAAACCCCGGCCGTTGAACACCGGTGCACGCCGTTTCCAGGAAACATGACGTTCAACACCGAAACTGTAGCAAAACGTTGCGCACTGTTTTGAACTTGAACGTGCCCCAAGTTTGTGTTTGTGAGAAATTAAATGGCTATTGTGTAGGTTAGATGTATTTGTTGGGGATGACCATAATTAACCGCTTAGCCATTAACCGACAGAATTTTGACCGATTAGGCCTACTAACAGTTCTACTACAGTTCTACTAACAAATTCTACACATATTAGTAAAAATTGTGTACAGATGTATTTTTTGTTACAAAAAGCTTACTTGTGGTACAAATGGTACAAAAGACTTGTCACTGGGACAGTACTTTTAAAAAAGTTTTAATAGGCTGTAACATTTAATGCACTCTTGAAAGGTGTACCTTTTGAAAGGGAACGTGACAGCTTTTGTACCTTGTTTTTATGAGAGTGCAGGATAATTAAAGGGAACCTACAGAACATTATAATAGTTATTTTATTTGATATTTTTATAACCAAAAACGTACATTCCCAGAACGTTGCAGGGAAGTTTTGTGACAATCGGAACCTGTACCACTACCAGAACGCCCCCTAATGGTTATTTTTAGGTTTAATTTTTTTATATAACCGGAAACGAACCTTCCCAGTCATATTGAGAACAAAAAATCGTTAGCTGGACATGCATTTTATTTGTAAGCTACAGTAGTCATCATTCAGTCAGTCAAAAAAAGCAAAATAAACACAGAGAGGTTTATAAGGACTCGTATAAGGATCACTGAATGAATGCTAAAAGCAACCACTTAACGAAGCCAGGCCATTAGCAGCATCCGATTGGCCAATTCATTAAAGGGGTCATAAAATGCCATTTTTGTACAAGTTAATATGAATCTTTAGGGTCTAAATGAAAACTTTGTAATATACTTTTATTAAAAATTCTCATTAGTATTTAAAAAAACGTGGTAGAACACATGCCCTAATGTACCCTGAGTGTAAACATTAGCCACATTCATTGTGAAGCGTGCAAGCGATTTGCAAAGATTAATATTTAAAGGTTAATAAAACCGTACATTCACTTCTTCTGGAGGTCCTTTTTCAGGAGCAGCTTCTTAGCAAAACCAGCTTTATACTGACCCTCGTTTATAAAGCAGTCTGGTGAGAAATGATTTGCGTGAGCATGAAAGCATTGACGTTGATCATGGGGAATATTCCCATCGTAAACAAAACTCAGCCACTGCGTCTTCAGCGGTTCGGATTTAGGAACATTAAAAAGCTGCTGTGTTCCTTATTGCACCCAAGAACAGAACACCACTTCGCTTAGACCACTTCGCAGTGCTCCAGCGTACTTTTCGGCACGACACTGGTCCGCGCGGACTATGATTGACAGCTCGCTCACGAGCGAGGGCGGGTCTGTGCTGAAACACTGCTGTCAATCAACAATCGTGGGAGGGGCGTCCGACCGTGTGACGTCACACGGTCGAACGGCTCGATTTAAGACAGCTAGAAAAAAAAAAAAAAAAAAAAAAAAAGGCCGCTAGGGGAAAACTGCAAAAATGAAAAAAGACTTGGATATCAGCTGTACTTTTTGTGAAGAGTTAAACGAAACACTGGTGCATTTTTGGTCTTGCCCACATACCAAGAAACTTTTAAGCAAAGTGTCTCAATTTATTGTTGTCCATATTTACCCTATATTTGAATTGCGGTGGAAAATGTATTGTTTGGATTCATTCAACATGACAAAAAATGTATGTTCTCAGTATTATGTTAATTTGCTTATTTTTTTTACCAAATTTTATTTGCACAAATCAAAATTCCTAAAAAAAAAACTGCTAACATTAAGCACTATGTTATCTCAATATCTGAGTGTACAAACAAAAAAGCTGTTAAAACATATGACCTCTGTAAGCGTTACAAGATATTTATTTAGAAAAATTATTTTCTTTTTCTTTTTTGCCCTGGTTTGCTTTATTTATTTTTATTACCCCCTGACCTCCCTGGCATATGTGGGATTTGTCCATAGATTTTATTGATGTAACAGAAGATGTTGTTTTCCTGCTGTATCTTCTGATTTTGAATAAAATAAATAAAAAGACAGGGGAAAACATATAAGGAGATTAAAACAAAAACACTGGATGGATTTTTATCATTATATGATGGTTGTGTACAGGCACTGCCAAACAGTAGCCTACAATCAACTTGTAAAAGTGCATACCATTATATGACTCCTTTAAAGTACTTTAAAGTAACTTTACACTTATGAACAGGTGACTCAGGGTGGCGAATCCTCACAATTCATTTTAAAAATAGATGGTGGGAGAGTTCTTATAAATGTACTTATAAATGCAAGTAGGTCAGGAATAAAATGTGATATACATTTCATATATGAATATATATTGGTAACAAATGTGTTTAATAATACAGTAGTCAACATTTGAAGTGGATCAGAGTTCTACATGAATTTCTAACAATAGCCTACCCTTTCTTGTTTTAGGACAACTTTGATTAACTTGTTTGATCCACTTCAAATGTTGAACACTTGGATGAATACTTACAGTTGATGTCAGTCAGATGCTTCTGGGTTTTGTCTGTTCTATATCCTGCAATTTCCACAGGTGGGCGCTGTGTGCAATAAGAATAAAACAGAAGCTTTTTTACAGACCAAGGAAGGACCCCTTGGAAAATGTTTTTTCAGAGAAACTTTCAAATTGTTTTTGTTGGATTTTTTTATGATGTTAAATTTCTGTGATGTCATCAAATTATGAATAAAAAATAACGCAAGCTATATCAGTGTCTCATCTACAGATTTTCTGGTTATCTGGTTAGGGTAATACTATCATTGCAATTATTCAGTTTTTTCTTTCATTTGTTTCTGGTATGTTTTTGCAGTCATCCATTAATACGTAATGTTCTTGAGGTTAACCCAGTAAAATTTCCTCTCAAAATATTTTATGGGTGGGGTTAGTTCTTTTTTTGTTTCACTATTGCGTTGCTCGAGCTACAGCTATTCAGTCACAGACTTGCAATCTGAGTTGCAGTGATAAAGTTGCGACTTATTTGCAGTATTTTCTGATCAATTGTTTTTCAATATGCTTCAACATTTCTTTGGACTTTTTTCTCTCTCTTGGCAGTTTCACAGCTTTTGAGTTTCACAGGTTTGTATGTTGACTTAATTATGTCTTTTATTATTCCTATGCATCTGAGACTAAATATGCTTTAAACTTTAGCTTTCACTTTATTGTAGGCTAAATGACCAGAGTTAAGAGTGGTAAATTCATTTCTGTTCAGTTAACATGTTTGAGTTTGGACTAGCCCTGCCAAATGTTGCCTTGCTACTGCGTTAGTAAAGTTTTTTTTGCTGCATATGACAATAGATGGGCTTTTACAAAAACCCATTACATTTATGTCATGG
Organism: Chrosomus eos; assembly: GCA_036326025.1. Taxonomy (NCBI): domain Eukaryota; kingdom Metazoa; phylum Chordata; class Actinopteri; order Cypriniformes; family Leuciscidae; genus Chrosomus; species Chrosomus eos. Next base: position 35,433,461 of record CM070821.1, read on the forward strand.
CCCCCAACTCTATAAAATACACAACTCTAGAGGCCTGTGGACCAGTGTTCAGTTTGCAGGTCTTAATGACTCTTAGAACGTTATTTCTGTGTCTGCTTGTGATCCAATATTTTAGTGCTGCTATTCTGTGCTGAATCTTCACCAGTTTTAAATCACATCCTTCTCAATGTGTTTAACAGGTACACATGCTGATGATGAATGTCCTCTTCAGCTCAACCCACAGAGAGTTGTTGTGAAGTACGGCGGTTCTGTCTCAGCCGACTGCAGCACTTCTGTGTCGCATAAAGGATTGGGATGGGAAGCCAGTGAGGGAGCAGTGTCCATAAGCAGAGACAGTCTGGTCACATGGAGAGTGTCAGAACCGAGAGAATGGGACATAAACCATTCTGCTACATAAACTATAATAAGACACAGTGTAAGTGACTCTCCCAGTGACTGTTTACAGTGAGTTTCTCTGTTATTGATATTTTTTCTTCTCATTCTCAGAAATGTCTCATTTATGTACATTCATGACTGCAAATATCAGTGTGTAAATCTTCCTCCACAGAGACTCCAGACAGTGTGTTCATCAGCACTGTGAATCACAACGGACCAATGCTGGAGGGAAACCAGTATGAGCTCCAGTGTGACGTTCTCAATGTGGCTCCTGTTCAGAAACTCATTATCAACTGGTACAAAGGACAGACTCTGGTGAATCAAACCATCTTCACTGACACCATCAAGACTCCAGTCAGTAAAACATCTAAACTCCAGATCCGTCCAGACAAAGCTGATGATGGAGCTCAGTACTGGTGTGAAGCAAAGCTGGAACTGGGAGAAGAAGGACCCCAACCTCCTCCAACAGCCCCATCAGAACATCTCAACATTTCTGTATATTGTAAGTAAGATCCATCAGTTTATATATTAATCTTTTAAGAACATCTGTTGTCCAAATCAGACTTTTGGTTGTAGCACTTACCATGTGACACAGTGGCTGTGTCTGAAATTCGCATACTTCCCACAATATAGTTGGCAAAAACACTATATGACATAACATAAGAAATTGAAGATGCAGTGCAGATACTGAAGATGCAGTGCAGAGCACTCTTGTTGCAACGTTTTTTTGCACGCTTTTGCACGTTTTTTGTTGGACCGATCATCAATGAGACCAAACTGCCCTCCATAGTGTTTCGAGGATGTACAGTTGTTTGTGAAGCCGAGGGAAACCCAACACCAAATATCAGCTGGAATCTCAGTGCAACTGATATAGTGTTTGGTGGAAATCTTACTATAACAGATTCAACACCTGAGGATCTGCTCTGCATTGCAAATAATTCTGTTGCTGCATCACCACCAGACGTGTAAAAGTGTCCGAACAAAGTAACTATTTCTATTATTCTCCATTCTAAGTGAGTTAATTTAATTGATAATTTCCGACAGCAGTTTCAGTTTTCTTTAGAAATACTGACAGTAATATTACAGAAAGGAACTATGTATTTTTTTCTTCAAAATTGTAGGTTTACATTTTTTTTGTGTGTTTGTCTGGTATAAAAAATTTATTTGAGAGGTCCGCTTAAATATATTTATTTGAGAGTGGTCCGCTTAAATATATTTATTTGAGAATGGTCCGAAACTACTCTTTTAAGCAATAGGGATAGACCGGATACATATACTGTATACATGCATCTGGTTGCACGATGGTATTACATATGATTTTCTTTGGTTCTCACATCAGATGGCACAAATCTGCCTTCAGTGAATTGGATATTGAATACATTTGCATTGTTTTTAACTTTATCACTGTATTAATTGAAAATAATATGATAATTTATTTCTAATATTTGTATTATTTTATATAGGAATAAATGTGCAGGTGAATATTGTCTAGTAAAATGAAATCCCCACAAAATACATGTTTTTATTTTAAAAAGCATTATTAAAACAAATTGTAGTACATCCGATTAATTAAAAAAACAATATCGTCGATTTTGACCGCAGAGGATCATAAGTGTCCCCTAAGTGAGGAATACCACATTAAAGACACGTTTTTTTATTCCACTGCCCTGCATCTCGTGTTGTTAAATGTGTTCAATGCAATTGGCTCCTAAAGCATTAGAATTGTATTGCTCACACTTTGCTAAGGAAAGTTTTTTTTTATCACTAGATAAACGAGTGAGCGCCCAAACTGATTATAAATGATGCTGTTATTCTGTGATAGAGATTCATTTGTTTTCAATCACATCCAATTAGACGAAGAATGTCCTCTTCAGCTCAACCCACAGAGAGTTGTTGTGAAGTACGGCGGTCCTGTCTCAGCCGTCTGCAGCACTTCTGTGTCGCATAGAGGATTGGGATGGGAAGCCAGTGAGGGAGCAGTGCCCAAGAGCAGAGACTGTCGGATCACATGGAGAGTGTCAGAACTGAGAGAATGGGACATAGAGCCATCCTGCTACGTAAACTATAAGAAGGGACGGTGTAAAGTGACTCTCCCAGTGACTATTTACAGTGAGTTTCTCTGTTTTTGATATTCTTATCTATTCTTTCTCAGACTCAGATATCTACACATTCATGACTGCAGATATCAGTGTGTAAATCTTCCTCCACAGAGACTCCAGACAGTGTGTCCATCAGCACTGTGAATCACACTGGACCAATGATGGAGGGAAACCAGTATGAGCTCCAGTGTGACGTTCTCAATGTGGCTCCTGTTCAGAATCTCACTGTCAACTGGTACAAAGGACAGACTCTGGTGAATCAAAACCATCTTCACTGACACCAACAAGACTCCAGTCAGTAAAACATCTAAACTCCAGATCCGTCCAGACAGAGCTGATGATGGAGCTCAGTACCGGTGTGAAGCAAAGCTGGAACTGGGAGAAGGACGACCTCGACCTCCTCCTAAAGTCACATCAAAAACACTTAATGTTGAAGTTTACTGTAGGTTTACTTATTGTTCCGCTTGCAAATTTTATTCAATTTAATTGTTTATACTTTCTGAAGGGTATTTAGCATGAAGGATGTGCAACTGTCATATTTCATCATATGCAGAGTTTTGCATATTAACTGAGTTCACGAGTTCACACTTACAAATAAGTCAGATAAAATGAATGCGTATTTGGCGTGCTGTCCGAGGAGAGGGCTCCGGGCTCGGTATTCGGCCCGAACCCAGAATACTCCCCCCGTATTGCTGGTTAAGAAGTAACCAGGCGAGTGTGAGGAGACGGGGTGGTGGAGGGATGCTGGAAAACTGTAGAGGAACATTGGTGAGTCAAATGAGTGTATATATACAGGTCTCCAACTCAAGCTGATTGGATAGACATGTTGATTACTGATTGTCAACAGCTGGTTCGAATGATGTGATAATTGGATCAATTATTTGAACGTGCTCCTCCCGAACTTTGTTTATAAAACATCATATAATTTGATAAACATTGCATATTAAAAATGAAATTGTGAAATTAGTTGTGAAAATATGTTCCTCTGTCCTTCTCAGATAAACCAAAACACTCCAGTTCAACAGAGACCATCAATTTAAATGATGGGCTCACACTAAACTGTACAGTGAAGGCAAACCCGGCTCCTACATACTCATGGACTCAGAACATCTGAAAGAGACGATCGACTCCTCAGTGCTTCAGTCCTCCACGCTCAGTTCAGGAAACTACACGTGCACCGCCACAAATTCTCAGGGAATTGACCGCAAAGTGTTCATCCTCACATCTACAGGTGGGTGTGAAATGTATAATTTACAGTAATTGTTTTTTTGCTTAAATTTGAATATGATTTTATCAATGTTCATTAAGACAGTTTGGATTTAATTTCTTTTTATTTATTTAGCTCAGTCATTTTGCTCTCATTGAAAATGAAGAATTTGAGGGCACATTTGTGAAATATCTGATGACTTACTTGAGTCCTTTGTGCTGATATATGACGACACTCTTTCTGTTTGTCGGGTCGTGTGTTTCTTCAGCAGCTCCAGCACTGCTCTTCTCTATTCTGTAACGAGACGGAGATTGAGCTTTGAAAACATTGTGTGCGTGTTTCTGTGTGTACCATTATTCACACAGCTCTTCTTTTACAGGCAGTCGTCCCACATTCTGGACTGTTCTTATCTTCTCACAGTTTCTGGTTGCATCGATAATTGTCACATAGAGAGAAATAGCTGCAGAATTGGGGTTTTTCCTCCAAAATGGCACTCATCTGCATGGACTCCATAAAAAATGCTGTTGACTTGTAGCTCTTCACCAATCATGCGTATGAAGTCAATGTAAATTAAGCACTTGATTCATGATCAGGGAAACTGCTATTACACCATTTTCTTCATTAATACAATTCCTGCCTTTAAAAGTTAGCATGAAAATTAACATCTGAAAAGTACATTTTCTTGAATGTTTACTGGAATTCTTTTTTTTTTTTTTTGTGGAATTTTTTTGACAAATTATATGTACCACTTTGAAATCTCACCACATAAAAAATGTGGTCAATATTAGTGCCTTAACCCCATGTTTTGTATGTTAATATATTATTTGTTTTAATTTTTGATACCCTAGATCTGTCAAAATACATGTGACACATAACATTTAATAACTTTTTAAAAGTAATATTAAGATTTTAGGTTTAAATGTAATGTATATCATAGGTTCTTTAACTGTTCACTGTGAAGTTTAGAACGGTTTTCCTGCCGGTCTGTCATTTGTATTAATAAACAATATTTACTTTTATATGATAAACAATTATAGCAGTGTTGACATCTAGTGTAAAATATGTATCTGGAAATCTGGAAAAGGAGAAAAACAACTGAGAACTATTAATGTAAATGACATAATTTTAAAAGAAAACTAAGTACATTTTTTGACATTATTGTTAGCAGTATTCTTGTATTTGATTGTTTGTCATCTTGTAATACCTCAATTAAAGGTATTAACCATTAATCATTCATTGCTCAGGTCATCTTTTAAATTTATTCTGTTCTCTGTGAATGTGAGCTGAGCACAAGCTCAGTAGTGCCACTTCATATAATAGTCCAGTCATTTTATGAAAAATGGTTGAAAACTTAGAAATATGACGAGACAGACACGACATTGTTGGAACTGTTAGAACCTGTACAACAGTAATTGAAGTCTTCTTGAGGAAAGAAATAAGGATGGATTTTGTGTAAAAAATAATCAGTAAGTTTTGGTGAGTAGTATGCTTTTTAATTTTTCTTTTAAATTTATGATCGAAACTTTTTTTTTTTTTCAAACATTCATTGTAACGTCTGAAAAGGGACTATGCAACCCTTGAACTACAAGATAAGGGAGGCTCCGTTTCTGAATTTAACTTGTAATCGGATTCGGAACGCAAGAGCCATTGTAGGCTACTACACACAAACGCACCAGCCGAACTCACGCGCTCGTTTCTCTACCGGACTTTTCCGAACTCACCGCATTAACCATATAACTGCCGAGTGCCGGTGCAAAATAAAAGCAACAATTATAGAGAGTCTTTGCGCTGCTACACTATTAAAAGTTATTAATTCATTTCAGGTAGGACAGAAGGCCTGTGTGAAATGCACGGCCCGCCACTGCATTTCATGCATGAATAGGCTATATTAAAAAAAAATGTAGGTAACAAATGTGTTCAATAATATAGCTAGTAGGATAGTCAACATTTGAAGTGGATCAGAGGGCTGTTTCACAAAACCAAGATAGTGGATTAAGCCGGGATTTTCCAGATATCCTGGCTGAATGGGTTCTATGCACGGCGGTATTTCCGGTGAAGGGTTAAGGATGCTCGATAACTTCCGCCGATCGTAGAGTCCAATGCAATACCAAGAATTTATATTGATTTTTATACTCCATGGTTATACTAAAGAAACGTTAGTCACAAAAACAGACACCCCTCGTTGTGTTTATGCTTCTTTTTAAAATTATATTAAATAAACATAACTATATATAAAATTACATCTAAACATATGAAAGTTTCGTTTCAAAGACGAGAGGACAGTACATTTTGAAGACTCTGCCATAGTCCCGTTTTCCTCGGTTTTCCTCCGCTTTAATCTCCCCAACCGGAAACAGAAGAGCATCCTTGCGTCAAATGCGGAACTTATGCGTGCATGTAGCCTATTAAGCCGTAGTCTCGCGTAGCCAGACCTTCAGACTGACGGCTGAAGGTCTGGAATTCATAGCAGCTTTCTTTGGCCAAGGCCCGCCCATAAGGCCGTTTGACCGACATGTCAAACAACCAATTACAGTTTGTTTTGTTCAGCGTCACGTTTCGGGGCGTGGAAATGTCCCCACAACAACAGACCAGCGTGCAACAAGTCAGTCAGCATAAAAAATCAAAGAAGGAGAAGAAAACCAGCAGTAAGTCATTGCTGATTACGTTTACTGATTACTACGTTTACTACGTTTAGCTGATCTTGATAAATGCTCATTGTCACTCATGTAAACACAACAGTTTTTCTTCCGCAATCGCACGTCTGCGCTTTGTTTCTCGGCGGACCGAAACTAAACGCGACACTCGCGCCCCCCGGAAATCCGATAAAATTCAACCAACCAGTTGACGACTTCGACATTCCTGAAGTGTTTCCAGTTAAGTGTACCATATGCATCAGACGTTTAGCCAACGTTCCGTGGGCGTGACGTCTGAGGCTGAGACTAATTAAGCCGGGACTCGGTTTCACGAAAGCAGTAGCACATAAGTTACCATGGCCAGGGCCGGCCCGAGGCATAAGCGAACTAAGCGGCTGCTTGGGGCCACCAGGGGGCCCCCCAATCGAGTTTAAATATATATATATAAATATATATATATATATATATATATATATATATTTAGATAACTTAAACAAGTGACATAAATGACTGAATGAATATGACTGAATGAATGAATAATTCAGGACAAGAAAATTCTGATTTCATGATCAATATACCTGCCTACAACTGCTGCTGTGTCTCAGCGTTTGAGTCATCCGCATAATCTAGACACCTCGCGCGTGCATAGACAATTCGTGCGCAACTGCGCATAGTAACGGTGTCGGTTTAAGTTGGAGAAAACAGCCGAAGGGGAACTTAACCTTCTAGGTGTAAGGGTAGCAGTTTGAATAAATAATAAACATAGCAGTTTGAAGTCTTCTCCACTTTATTATACCACACATTGATCAGATCACTAACTCCAAAAACCCGTGACACTCCAGTACCAAGTGCGCACGACCCATTCCTATCTACGGCAAGCCCCGAGGGGAAAAATACATTGCATACACACATACAACGAGCGCCAGTACATCATTACCGGTATTATAGTAACAGACTTTGTTGGATTCTGTCATGTACAATCCAACAAAGTATGTTACAATAATAATAAAAAAGATTTTGAGGGCAGTTACACTGTATTGAGACAGTTGAGAAATAATAATATTTTTACAGTTTTCAAAAATAATTGTCATTGTTGAACCCTTGCTCTTATTATGTTTCTGATTTCTCAGTTTTGTCATTATTTTAGCAAATAATTTGTTTTTTATAATAATAATAATAATGTTTTGAGACAGTTCGTTTCAAGAAGTTTCAAAGAGTAAAGTAAAAGTTAAAACTTTTAAGTAGGCATCTATTTTTTATTATTTATTTTGTATTAATACATAACCTCACTGTATTAATTTATAATGTATCATAATTGCGTGACATTTGTGTCAATAATCATCAAGCACAGGTGACTCCGTGTAGTGGAAGGGGGCCCCCAAATAAAATTCTGCTTAGGGCCCCCAAAAGGCTCGGGCTGGCACTGACCATGGCGATTTATTCTGTGCAGCTAGCCTGCTCCAGACCAGGCTAACAGCCAGGCTTAGTCAATCCTGGTGCCATATCTATCTGTTCAGTCAGCGGTCACGCCGATCAGAAACCAATGTGTTTTGTCAGTTATTCCGTTTTGTCATCTATGTGTTCAGCGCAATTTTTATCAGCCTGCATTAAAATACCTCAGATACATATTGGTATTCAAGTACTATTATTATTGTAACATTATGATGGTAGCCTACCATTATTAACTATAATAATAATTATCCATATGGGCATTGTTACTGTTCAATTGTGTTTTTGAAGATTGCTGTTGTTCTAAGTTTGACAGTCTTTAATAGGCTATAATTGTATGTGATGAGGGAATTTGAGAAATGGCTGATAAAGAAGCAAAAGTGTTGTCAATCAAGTCAGACAATATAAGTAGCTCTAAACACATGTTTCGTCCTTTACAATGGCATGCCCATTTTTGGATGACATCGTAGATGATGAAGCACTTATATTGAGAAGGGCTTTCAGACGTGATAGAGTGTTTCGGGACAGGTCCGACCCATTGGCTTTTCCCGACAATTACCTGCAAGAGCGTTACCGCTTTTCTGGGGATGGCATCTGCTACCTGTGCAGACTGTTGGGTCCCAAAATTCAGCACCGCACCTCACGGAGCCATGCCTTGACCATTTCACAGATGATCTGTATTGGGCTCAGATTTTTCGCTAGTGGTATGTTCCTATATGCAGTAGGAGATGCTGAAAATCTTAGCAAAGCCACTATTTGCCGCACCGTCAGAAGTGTGTATTTGGCATTAAAAGGATATACGCACATCTTCATAACCTTCCCCGGCCACAGAAGAATGAACTATATCAAGGAGGGATTCTACAACATTGCAGGTAACATGAATTAGGCTACACATCACAAAAGAAACTTTAGAACAGGTGGAATACTTTTCTTTCCTTTTTTGATACAGGATTCCCTAATGTTATTGGTGCGCTGGACTGCACACACATTAGGATAAAACGCCCCTCTGGTGCACATGAAGGTGATTTTGTTAACAGAAAATCCTAGTATCAATGTTCAGGTAAGAGTGGGTTATGATTAGACCTACTATCAACTACATACATTTATTATGTGCATTAAATGACCTCAACACTTATTGCTTCAGATGATCTGTAATGCTGACTGCATCTTCAGCAATATCGAGGCAAAGTGGCCTGGCTCAGTCCATGACTCCCGAGTCTTTCGGGCCTCTGCAATTAACCAGCGACTATCACAAGGTAAGCCACCCAACTTGTTTGGATGAGCATCTTGACCATCATGCCATTGTCAAAGGTTTTACTCTACGTTGATGTAACCATTACACTTTGTGTTCTCAGGTGAATTCTCTGGTGTGCTGCTGGAAGACAAGGGTTATGCCTGTCAGACATTTTTACTTACACCCTTTGCAGACCCCCAGACAGCAGCACATTGCACATATAATCTTGGCCATGCAAGAACAAGGGCCCGAATAGAAATGGCAATTGGCCTTCTTAAGTCCCGTTTCCAGTGCCTTCACCACCTGAGGGTCACCCCAGACAGGGCCTGTGATATCACTGTTGCATGCGCTGTCCTTCACAACATTGCCTGTCTCAGGACGGAAAGGGCTCCTAGAGTGGCCTTGGAGATGGACTGGGACAATCCGGCAATATTTCCAGATAATGTCAATGGCAGACTGATCAGAGACCAATACGTTGTTAACCATTTCAGTTGATTTATTGCTTTTTCGTGTATTCAACAAAGGTGAGGATGTCACAATGTTTTTCTTTTAATGAGGTCACTTGTCTGCCGAGAGCTTGGGAGAGAAAAAAAGAATGATTAATAAGTTGTGCAGGAGCCTACAGTCATGCTTACAGCGTGCATTGAAACATAACTTACTTCTTTTTGTAGTTTCTGGATTTCCAAGTCCAGTTTCTTTAGTGTCTTTCTTTTGATTTCCATATCTAGGTCCAATTCCTGCAGTTTTCTTTTGTGATATGTGATTTGTATGTCTGCCAATTCAATTTGTTTTTTTAAGTGTATGCTGTACAGACCTCTGACAGTTTTTGAATCCTGTAAGACACATATCAATTAGAAGGGCATGAATTGTGCATGGTACGATGTCCTGTTGTCTTGATTGCACTATTTGTTCAATCTTACTGCTTCACCTAGGTATTTATTCCAATGATGTCGTAGGCCTATGTGTTAGTAGCTCTTCCAAGTATATAGCGCTCATATCTATTGTTACTCATAGATCTCTTACTTTACAATTGTTTGTATGTTGTTCCTCAAATGTCAGTTTGGATACAAGCAATGCCAAATGAGTAAATGTAAATGTTCAGTTAATACTTACTATGTTCCCAGATTGGCTCTCAGGCAGTACACCATCTAAGTCCTCTTAAAAATATGATATTTTCTATGAGCATCACATCAGTGACTTCTTTTCCATTATGAATTAAATTAAAGTATTTCCACAAGAGTGACATGATACCTCCAGCTTTCTTGAGTCTACTGACAGAGTCTCCTCATCGTCTGCTGCAGAAGTTCTTTCACCCTGCCACATTAACCAAACTCATATTAACCTATTGTTGACAGCTGCCTAGCCTATATGCCTTTAATGAATAATACTCACTGGATTAATGTTATCCTCGGGTAGCTCCACGAGAGAAAGTGTGTTGGCAGATACTGCAAGACAATGTCAGTCAGTCCATATCTACAAAAATGTTTGATTACGTTGCATATGCAGTAGTGGAATAATGTACCGTGTATGAAGGGGGAAGTTTCCATGGGTGGGACAGAGTCAGTGGCTGTCCCCCCCTGGATACCTTCTAAAACAGGCCTCCCTTTGTTTATATCGAGGGCCAGCTCTTCTGCTGGCGTGAATTCTGGGGATGGTGGGCCACCCCCTGTGCCAGACACATGAGCCTTTTTTTTAACAGCTAAAATAAGTAAGAGAATAAAATATGTGAGCAGGCACCTTCTAAGTCATTTATACATTATAGTCAATATTTTATTAGACACTTACCAGTCTGCAAAATGTTCTTATACTTGATCTTGACCTGTTGCCAGGTCCTCTTTGGTCCAGTCATGTTTGTTCTGTATTAATATATTGATAGGATGTGTAACAAAAAAGAGTAACATAAATTAATCAGCTGTCAGATTCACACATGTTACAACATTGACTTCCACTGTTAATTTTTAAGTTTACAGTTGTTCATTTGAGCAAATGACAAGTAACTCCTTGAATGTATATAATTATGACGTTTTCAGTAGCTACTTACGCATTCAGTCGATCCGCTATTGTGCCCTTTCTCGCTCCTTTATAATAGCGGCAGTGTTTCCTTTTCTGAGTATGATGTGCTTCAATTCGTCGTAAGTCTCCATTAAAAGATGTTGCTCATTGGCCGTGAAGTATGGCGTACGCAACTTATCCATTGTAGCATCAATGAATCTGTGATGGACCGTGTGGTCTCTTGAAGAAAGCTGTTGACACCCACTTATCTGAATTACTTAGAACTGGCTTGACATAGCCGCTCCTCCTGAGCCTGGTTTGGCCTTTGTGAAACTGATAAAGCCAGGATGCACTGATCACACTAGGGGTGCTTCTCATTTCTTATTTGTGCATCCTCGTTTCCTTTCCTCGCTTCCTTTCCTCGCGTCTCAGCTCCACCCCTGTAGGACGCGAGGGAAGGCTGCAAGGAAAAGAAAAGGAGGACGGAGGAATCGAATGAAAGCTTTTTTATACATTGGGATACTTGATCACTCGAGCGTCACTTCACAGCGTCATCAGCAGCGCTAAAAGGATCTGCCCTTATGTTGTTAAAGTTTGTTTATTTAAGAAATTCATAATAAATAATAATAAAGCAAGCTACCTTGTTGAAATATGTGAGATGGTTTATGTAAACTGCAAAAGTAAAGTATAAATTCAAATGATTGTGACAGATGTGAAGGGGGAGGAGAATTGATGCGTGCGTCACGTTTAGTCGATAAAACTCTTCCGAATAGGATACACCTGTGTATCCTCGCTCATGACTCCTCTGGAAGCCTCCTCACTCCTCGATCCTCGATCCTCGACTCCTCTCAGTGCAATTAGAGAATTGAGATGTCCTTCAAGATGGCTGAGCTCGATCGGTTTCCGGGTCATAGGATGGAGGACGGAGGAGCGAGGAGACGAGGAGGGATATTGAGAAGCACCCTAGGTCAAGCCCAGCTTTATCTCTTATCCTGGATTTCTAAATTCTGCTTTTGTGAAACAGCCCTCTGAGTTCTACATGATTTTCAAACAAGACCCGTTCTTGTCTTAGGACAACTTTGATTAACTTTTTTGATTCACTTCAAATTTACTAGGCTACTGTAGTTGCTACATGCGTCATAAAAGTACAACCGAGTAGTTCATTGGTCAGCGAGGGTGCTCTGGTAGAAGGAACCTTAAACTGATCCAAAAATTGTGTTGTGGATGAATTTATTTGATGTCAGTCAGATGCTTCTGGGTTTTGTCTGTTCTATCCTGTAATTACCACAGGTGGGCGCTATGTGCAATAAAACAGAAGCTTTTTTAAAGGCCAAGGACCCCTTGGAAAACAGATTTTCTGGTTTTCTGGTTAGGGTAATACTACTATCATTGCAAGGATTCTGGTTATTTCTTTCATTTTGTTTCTGGGTATTTTTTGCAGTCATCCATTAATACGTAATGTTCCTGAGGTTAACCCAGTGAAATTTCCTCTCAAAATGTTTTATGGGTGGGGTTAGTTCTTTTTTTGTTTCACTATTGCGTTGCTCGAGCTACAGCTATTCAGTCACAGACTTGCAATCTGAGTTGCAGTGATAAAGTTGTGACTTATTTACAGTATTTTTTTAACAATTTTTTTCAATATGCTTCAACATTTCTTTGGACTTTTTTCTCTCTTGGCAGTTTCACAGCTTTTGAGTTTCACAGGTTTGTATGTTGACTTAATTTTGTCTTTTATTATTACTATGCTGAGACTAAATATGTTATAAACTTTAGCTTTTACTTTATTGTAGGTTAAATGACCAGAGTTAAGAGTGGTAAATTCATTTCTGTTAAGTTAACATGTTTGAGTTTGGACTAGCCCTGCCAAATGTTGCCTTGCTACTGCGTTAGTAACAATTTTTTTTTGCTGCATATGACAATAGATGGTCTTTTACAAAAACCCATTACATTTATGTCATGGCCCCAACTCTATAAAATACAAAACTCTAGAGGCCTGTGGACCAGTGTTCAGTTTGCAGGTCTTAATGACTCTTAAAACGTTATTTCTGTGTCTGCTTGTGATCCAATATTTTAGTGCTGCTATTCTGTGCTGAATCTTCACCAGTTTTAAATCACATCCTTCTCAATGTGTTTAACAGGTACACATGCTGATGATGAATGTCCTCTTCAGCTCAACCCACAGAGAGTTGTTGTGAAGTACGGCGGTCCTGTTTCAGCCGACTGCAACACTTCTGTGTCGCATAAAGGATTGGGATGGGAAGCCAGTGAGGGAGCAGTGCCCATAAGCAGAGACAGCAGTCTGATCACATGGAGAGTGTCAAACCTGAGAGAATGGGACATAAAGCCAGTCTGCTACATAAACTATAATAAGGCACAGTGTGCAGCGTTTCTCTCAGTGACTGTTTACAGTGAGTTTCTCTGTTATTGATATTTTTATATTTTTTTTTATAATGTCTCATGTATGTACATTCATGACTGCAAATATCAGAGTGTAAATCTTCCTCCACAGAGACTCCAGACAGTGTGTCCATCAGCACTGTGAATCACAACGGACCAATGCTGGAGCGAAACCAGTATGAGCTCCAGTGTGACGTTCTCAATGTGGCTCCTGTTCAGAATCTCACTGTCAACTGGTACAAAGGACAGACTCTGGTGGATCAAACCATCTTCACTGACACCATCAAGACTCCAGTCAGTAAAACATCTAAACTCCAGATCCGTCCAGACAAAGCTGATGATGGAGCTCAGTACTGGTGTGAAGCAAAGCTGGAACTGGGAGAAGAAGGACCTCGACCTCCTCCAACAGTCCCGTCAGAACATCTCAATGTCGAAGTTTACTGTAGGTTTACTTATTGTTCCGCTTGCAAATGTTATTCAATTTAATTCAGTTTATACTTTCTGAAGGGTAGTCTAGCATGAAGGATGTGCAATTGTCATATTTCATCATATGTAGAGTTTTGCATATTAACTGAGATAATTTGATAAATTTGCATATTAAAAATTAAATTGTGAAATCAGTTGTGAAAATATGTTCCTCTGTCCTCCTCAGATGAACCAAAACACTCCAGTTCAACAGAGACCATCAATATAAATGATGATCTCACACTAAACTGTACAGTGAAGGCAAACCCGGCTCCTACATACTCATGGCACTCAGAACATCTGAAAGAGAAGATCAACGACTCAGTGCTTCAGTCCTCCACGCTCAGTTCAGGAAACTACACGTGCACCGCCACAAACTCTCAGGGAAGTGACCGCAAAGTGTTCATCCTCACATCTACAGGTGGGTTGTAACATATCCTGTTCGATAAAATGTATAATTTACAGTAATTCTTTTTTTTTTTTTGCTTAAATTTGATTTTATCAATGTTCATTAAGACATTTTGGATTTAATTTCTTTTTATTTATTTAGCTCAGTCATTTTGCTCTCATTGAAAATGAAGAATTTGAGGGCACAATTGTGAAATATCTGATGACTTACTTGAGTCCTTTGTGCTGATATATGACGACACTCTTTCTGTTTGTCGGGTCGTGTGTTTCTTCAGCAGCTCCAGCACTGCTCTTCTCTATTCTGTAACGAGACAGAGATTGAGCTTTGAAAACATTGTGTGCGTGTTTCTGTGTGTACCATTATTCACACAGCTCTTCTTTTACAGGCAGTCGTCCCACATTCTGGACTGTTCTTATCTTCTCACAGTTTCTGGTTGCATCGATAATTGTCACATAGAGAGAAATAGCTGCAGAATTGGGGTTTTTCCTCCAAAATGGGACTCATCTGCATGGACTCCATAAAAAATGCTGTTGACTTGTAGCTCTTCACCAATCATGCGTATGAAGTCAATGTAAATTAAGCACTTGATTCATGATCAGGGAAACTGCTATTACACCATTTTCTTCATTAATACAATTCCTGTCTTTAAAAGTTAGCATGAAAATTAACATCTGATAGTCACTGAAAAGTACATTTTATATGATAAACAATTATAGCAGTGTTGACATCTTGTGTAAAATCTGTATCTGGAAAAGGAGAAAAACAACTGAGAACTATTAATGTAAATGACATAATTTTAAAAGAAAACTAAGTACATTTTTTGACATTATTGTTAGCAGTATTCTTGTATTTGATTGTTTGTCATCTTGTAATACCTCAATTAAAGGTATTAACCATTAATCATTCATTGCTCAGGTCATCTTTTAAATTGATTCTGTTCTCTGTGAATGTGAGCTGAGCACAAGCTCAGTAGTGCCACTTCATATAATAGTCCAGTCATTTTATGAAAAATGGTTGAAACAAATTGCAACAGAAGCCAACTCAACTGATTGTGTATCCTCAATATGTCCTGAGTAAGGAAAAAAGGCCCCGAAGAATCCCATTAGGGTAGCCTAATGACCTTCCATTCCATTCAGACCTTAACATTAAGTATTTTACTGCATGTTATATGTCAACAAGATTCAACAAGACATTTTCACCTGGCTATACCCAATGTTTAGATCTGTTTGGGTATTTATGCAAATTAGCACATATGCAATTAGATTACGCACCGTTTGTCCATGTTAGCAAACAATTAAAAAAAAAATTGTAATACATTTTTAGTGTGTCTTGATGTAAGTAATCAACTCAGTATCTTTCATGGTGATATCTAAAGGTTAAAACTTTATTCACGTGAGAAAAAGAATGACTATATTTGGGTATTTTTCAAAACTTTCCCTTAATGGGATTCTTCTGGGCTTTTTTTCCTTACTCAGGACATATTGAGGGTACAAAATTAGTTGAGTTTGCTTCTGTTGCAATTTGTTCAAGGTTGACCCCCATTTTGGCTTAAAATGACTGGACTGTAAGCGGAACACAAAGATTGTGAAAGCCATTTCAGCTCTGCACAAGATATTTTGGAGAACACAAGAAAATCTGAATTAGAAGCAATTAAAGCTTGGGCAGGGTCGCAGTTTCACACATATCTAGTTTTCACACAAAGTCAGTGAGAATACACAGAAGGTGTTATAAAAGAACATGTTAACCACAGCAAGCCATCTAGCCAGATAATGATCTGTCAGATAGAAGAGTCTGTTTACCTCTTTGTGACAGTGGATGGCTGTGATGCCTTATGTGTTTTTTTCTTTTTTCTTTCAAAAAACTAAATTTTAAGGTGTTTTTCATTGAAAGTTCACTTGAGTCTGGTTTAGTTTTATGACAGAGCCCTGAAACTCAAGTATCGTCTTGTCTTTGTGCTCAAGCCATGCGCTCGACTTGTCCATGTGCTTTGTTTCACAAGCATTGTGTCCGGATCCCGGACCTCCCGTCTAGTTTGGTTTTGGTTCTGTGTCGGGGTTTGTACATTCATGCTCCATGTTTGAGAGCACGGCTTGAGTGTTCATTCACACTTGTCTTGCGTCTTTTTGTATAGTGCCTGGTTTATGTTTTAATTTGCCTTGTGCTGTTGTGTTCATGTAGCACGTGGTTCGTGTTTTCATCGGCTGCGTGCTTTCATTATGATTTATGGGAACATGCGGCTAGTGAGTGTTCTCATTAGCTATGTGTTCGTGTTTTGTTTGAGCACGTGGCTTGTCATGTTTGTGCTCTCTTGTCTTAAAGTCTCCCTAAATCGTGTTATCCCTTAAAACTGATCTTTGATCACCAAAATGGCATATTTAAACAATATTTCCTTGAAAAAAATGATTCATGGCTTAAAATAGCTTGAATGTACTCTACACCATTTAGTATATTTCTATGTATATTCAAATTAGGCCCGCCTCCACTCACTCCCACCAGCTCAAAGATCCACTCGTCACACGTTGACCTGATCGGTTTCAAGGTTTGTGACGTCAGAAACACCAGCGATTTCAAATTGCGTATTTGAGACTGTCTTTGGTTCACTGCAGTTTTAAGGAGAAAATACTCAGCAATGGTGTTGACTTTTGAATTTACACATGGTTTGTCTTAAAGCATATTAAAATCACCACATAGACATATAAACAACATTAAAAGCTTGATTTTCACCACAGGTGGCTTTTAAAACTTTTGCCCCACCTATCCTCATTACCCTCCTAATTTGCTCTCCTACTTATTTTCCGTGTTTAATGTCCTGTGCCAGTTCATCGTCTTATGTACTGTTCATGTCCTGTCCTGTCCGATACTGTGAACTGTGTCCAGTCCTGCTTTGTAGAGATGTTTTTGTTTTATTTTATTAATAGTAAAAAGCCCATTGTTCTCTGCATAACAATGCCTCATCCCTCAACCCCTACCCTGACAGTAAGAGGAGCCATCGTAGACTTGTTTACTAGCGGCTACGTGATTGTTATGAATCTTTCTAAATCACTGTGGAGTCATTTCAGGCCCAAGAATGTAATAATTACCTAAAGAAACATAAATACTAAACTTCATACTGTTTAAATGAAGATTTCTTTGTATGTTTAACTCAGTGACCTGAGCGAATTCAGTCTGCCAAAACTTCTGTGAGTGAGTGTTGGCATGGCAACCTGCCTGCAGTGAAGCATTTTAAGACAGCTAGTCGGAACTCAGATTTTAAACCAACATAAATGCATAAATCACTGTGAGGTGTATATAAATAATGACAATTCACTGAGTAATCTTCAAATTGAATATAGTCTGTGGATGATGTATGTTGTGATCCACTGAAACAATCAACATGACTCAAAACTATTGTGTAATTGGCATCTTTTAGTCGCTAATCCGATTATAAAATTATAGACATTCTAATTTAAGGATTTATTAATAATGAATCTCATTTCAGCCTTCAGTACACCACTCTCAGATGTGATAAATTAAGACTGACACTTTACAAGAAACATGGGGGAGAATGCGAAATATTAAAGTGTGAGCAGAGGGAGAGCTGATTCTAATGAGGCCCACTGCTTCAATTCCCCCTTCAGGCCTTTCAGGACAAGTGAAGGCTTTTGTTGGCTCTCACAGTTCACTGTTTTTAGTTGCCAAGCAAGACCGAGTCGGAATTCCTCTCGCCTCTGTGTCCGGAATATAGCAGATTTCAACCAATTTCATCAAAATGAAAAACAATCTCTTATGCTTTCTCGGTCTGTCCATTGTCGGAATAGGTAAGATGTTGCAGTGTGCAAATAACGCTAGTTGTTTTATAGTATTTCAGGTTACGCTCAGAGTAAACAACTATGCAGTGTATATCTGTTCAAGTATAACAGTTGCTAAATTTCTATGAAAACCTACAGAATTTTTCTGTACCGTTTTTGGCTCAGAAATATTTGACATTACACTTTATAAACTGTGGTTTCTGAATGTAATGTGTTGGTAGAAAGATAATGAATTATAGTTACATCTACATTCTGTTAGATAGAATTCTGGTTGGCTGCACAATAATGGATTTTTAATGCAAGAAATGTTTAAATCTTCTCCATATGCATTCATCTGATAAATGTGATTTTGATGATATTCTGATGCACATATCCTTCAGTGTCAGGTGACAGTTGCTCCCTAGAGATCTCTCCCTCCAGAGTAGTGGTGAAATTTGGGGATGCGGTGTCGGTCAGCTGTGTGGCCTCTCGTCCAGTACGTGTGCTTGGATGGGAATCGGTCATTGCCGCATCACAGACTCAGCGTGACCTCAGCGTTCAGTGGCGGGTGGACAGTTTGACTGACTGGATTGAGGAGCCAATCTGCTATGGTGTTTTTTTCACTGCACCCAGGCAGTGTGAGGAAAAACTGAACCTAGTTCTATACAGTAAGTACAGTATTTAAAATCACCTTCTGAAAAAAAAGTCCGATTTTTAAAGTGCTAATTAATCCAAAAATGTAAATCCCCCCCCCCCCCCCCAAAAAGCACCATAAATGCAGTGACATTTAAAAGCATTCTGAAATGTAAGTAATTGTTCCTGAATTACAATAAACTTAATGCAACCTCCTTGCATAATCATCCCTGTACAATATTGCAAAACTCCAAAAACATAACTATACATACAATTTGCTGCCGGAAGAGCAGTGTGTTATTTATAACTCAAGCGGAACACAGAGAATCAGAAGCAGGACTGAAATCTCAGAACAAAAATGAGCACAACAACAAAACAGCAAACACTAGACAAGAACTGACAAAGAACACTGAAAACACTTTAAATACACAAGATAATGAGGGGCTGAAGGGACAGGTGAAAGTGATGAGTAACATCAAAACAAATAATGTCAAGTTGTCTCAACTAAACTTTTTTTCTTTTTTTGTCACAGACAACTTATTTTCAGTTCATATAACTGTTATTTACAAAAGTTGAGTCAACAAGAAAAAATTAGGGAAATTAGTACCAAAATTTATTTTGTTGTATAAGCTTAAATTTTTGGTATGCTTATACAACAACAACAACAAAAAAATCTTGGTACTAATTTCCTAATTTTCAAACAAATAATTTTCAAACAATGTCAAGTTGACTCAAGTTTTTTTTGTGTGTGTGTGTGTGTGTGTGTGTGTGTGTCACAGACAACTTATTTTAACTGTTATTTACAAAAGTTGAGTCAACAAGAAAAAGCTAGGGGAAATTAGTACTAAGATTTTTACAGTGTGGATTTTTGCTGAACCAACACAACAAAATCAGTCATTTCAACTTTTTTTTAAGTTGTGTTTTTTACAGTGTTCATGTGGATTTTAGCAAATAGTACAAATAGTACCCAGAAATACTAAACGTTGACTCTAGACGTTAAGGGGATGTCGATTGTGGACGAGACCCAGATAGACTAAACGTTGACTGTAGACGTTAGGGGACGTCGATTGTAGACGAGACCCAGATAGACTAAACGTTGAGGGTAGACATTAGGGGACGTCGATTGTAGACGAGACCCAGATAGACTAAACGTTGACTGTAAACGTTAGGGGACGTCGATTGTAGACGAGACCCGTGAAGAATAAACGTTGACTGTAGACGTAAGGGGACGTCGATTGTAGACGAGACCCAGATAGACTAAACGTTGACTGTAGATGTTAGGGGACGTCGATTGTAGACGAGACCCGGGAAGACTAAACGTTGACTGTAGACGTTAGGGGACGTCGATTGCAGACGAGACCCGGGAAGACTAAACGTTGACTGTAGACGTAAGGGGACGTCGATTGTAGACGAGACCCAGATAGACTAAACGTTGACTGTAGATGTTAGGGGACGTCGATTGTAGACGAGACCCGGGAAGACTAAACGTTGACTGTAGACGTTAGGGTAGAGACCTGCGCGGCACGGATTTTTCCGTCCTGCTCCCGCCCGCTCCCGCAAGATTTTGTCCCGCTCCCGCCCGCTCCCGCAAAAATATATGTAATTTTATCCCGCTCCCGCCCGCGACAATCAAGTTTCGTCCCGCTCCCGCCCGCAACATCCCGCCAAGTTTTTTTTTTAGGAATAGCATGCATGTCGTTCACTGACGAGGGCTTCAGATTAATCCGTCTCTGCTCCAGTATGCGAGCGACCGCAAATACTGAAAGCCCTCTGGAAGCTAGAATGCACATATTTTAGTGCACTTGACACTTTCGACTGACTTGCCGTAAACGTTAGGGAAGTTTGCCTTTCAAAACGGTGCACACATGACACTTCAGACCTGAAGTTACAGACTTGTACGTGAGTATTTTGCTGCATTTGTGTGGTAGGTTTGGCTGTTCTGCGCCTATGAATGAACCACGCGAGAGTTAGCTTCCGACCTTGCGCCAGTAAATCGTTTTTATTTTAGTTATCCTTGTTGCTTGTGCATTAGATAAATAAAGGTTTATTTGTTTCTAGTTGTTTTATTTCCCGCGGTAGTACTGCGGGAGTGCAGGTCTCTGCTTTACACTCATATTTAATTTGCGGGAGTGCAGCGTATCATCCCTCCCGCCCGCACCCGCAAGTGCACCTCATCCTCCCGCCCGCTCCCGCAATGACCTTTCAGAATTTGTCCCGCGCCGCACTGTTTTGCGTCGCGATCCGCGGGTCCCGCGGGACTCCCGCGGGAGTGCAGACCTCTACGTTAGGGGACGTCGATTGCAGACGAGACCCAGATAGACTAAACGTTGACTGTAGACGTTAGGGGACGTCGATTGTAGACGAGACCCAGGAAGACTAAACGTTGACTGTAGA
Organism: Chrosomus eos; assembly: GCA_036326025.1. Taxonomy (NCBI): domain Eukaryota; kingdom Metazoa; phylum Chordata; class Actinopteri; order Cypriniformes; family Leuciscidae; genus Chrosomus; species Chrosomus eos. Next base: position 35,454,515 of record CM070821.1, read on the forward strand.
CTTAAGGGGACGTCGATTGTAGACGAGACCCGGGAAGACTAAACGTTGACTGTAGACGTTAGGGGACGTCGATTGCAGACGAGACCCAGATAGACTAAACGTTGACTGTAGATGTTAGGGGACGTCGATTGTAGACGAGACCCGGGAAGACTAAACGTTGACTGTAGACGTTAGGGGACGTCGATTGCAGACGAGACCCAGATAGACTAAACGTTGACTGTAGACGTTAGGGCACGTCGATTGTAGACGAGACCCAGGAAGACTAAACGTTGACTGTAGACGTAAGGGGACGTCGATTGTAGACGAGACCCAGATAGACTAAACGTTGACTGTAGACGTAAGGGGACGTCGAGACGAGACCCAGATAGACTAAACGTTGAGGGTAGACATTAGGGGACGTCGATTGTAGACGAGACCCAGATAGACTAAACGTTGACTGTAGACGTAAGGGGACGTCGATTGTAGACGAGACCCGGGAAGACTAAACATTGACTGTAGACGTTAGGGGACGTCGATTGTAGACGAGACCCAGGAAGACTAAACGTTGACTGTAGACGTTAGGGGACGTCGATTGCAGACGAGACCCAGATAGACTAAACGTTGACTGTAGACGTAAGGGGACGTCGATTGTAGACGAGACCCAGATAGACTAAACGTTGAGGGTAGACATTAGGGGACGTCGATTGTAGACGAGACCCAGATAGACTAAACGTTGACTGTAGACGTAAGGGGACGTCGATTGTAGACGAGACCCGGGAAGACTAAACGTTGACTGTAGACGTTAGGGGACGTCGATTGTAGACGAGACCCAGGAAGACTAAACGTTGACTGTAGACGTTAGGGGACGTCGATTGCAGACGAGACCCAGATAGACTAAACGTTGACTGTAGACGTAAGGGGACGTCGATTGTAGACGAGACCCAGATAGACTAAACGTTGAGGGTAGACATTAGGGGACGTCGATTGTAGAAGAGACCCAGATAGACTAAACGTTGACTGTAGACGTAAGGGGACGTCGATTGTAGACGAGACCTGGGAAGACTAAACGTTGACTGTAGACGTAAGGGGACGTCGATTGTAGACGAGACCCAGATAGACTAAACATTGAGGGTAGACACTAGGGGACGTCGATTGTAGACGAGACCCAGATAGACTAAACGTTGACTGTAGACGTAAGGGGACGTCGATTGTAGACGAGACCCAGATAGACTAAACGTTGAGGGTAGACATTAGGGGACGTCGATTGTAGATGAGACCCAGATAGACTAAACGTTGACTGTAGACGTTAGGGGACGTCGATTGTAGACGAGACCCAGATAAACTAAACGTTGACTGTAGACGTTAGGGGACGTCGATTGTAGACGAGACCCAGATAGACTAAACGTTGACTGTAGACGTAAGGGGACGTCGATTGTAGACGAGACCCAGATAGACTAAACGTTGAGGGTAGACATTAGGGGACGTCGATTGTAGATGAGACCCAGATAGACTAAACGTTGACTGTAGACGTTAGGGGACGTCGATTGTAGACGAGACCCAGATAGACTAAACGTTGACTGTAGACGTAAGGGGACGTCGATTGTAGACGAGACCCAGATAGACTAAACGTTGACTGTAGACGTAAGGGGACGTCGAGACGAGACCCAGATAGACTAAACGTTGAGGGTAGACATTAGGGGACGTCGATTGTAGACGAGACCCAGGAAGAATTAGGTCAGGTGCAAAATAGAGAAATATCTGCCACACGCGATAGAGCATTAGCACCACCCACCATTAATTTCTGAACTTCCTTGAAATGTACAACCACCAAAAAGTTGGCAGATTCAAATTCACCGATAAAACTTAATACACCACTCACTACGCATTTCACAGTGTCAAAAAACGTGCAAAAAAAAACCAACGTAATATCATTTTGCAGAAATGTTGCTCTGGCAAGTTTTCCAATGAGCCAGTGTGGTAGCATTTATAATAGAACATTAGCAGAACTACGATTTCGAGAGTTCTGGTGGAGAAAAAGATTATCAATCAATAATGAGGGTGAGTAAATGATAACACAGTTTCCATTTTTGAGTGAACTATTCTTTTATTTTTGGTTACTAAGTGATTTTTAACATGATTACACTGGTTAACCTGCAACAATAACAGCTTGTGCCAGAAAGAGACCAGCATCCAAAACAAGACCACTTGAAATTAAACTGGTCTAAATGAATATGCTTGTTTGAATATCCTCATTAAATATCAATGATCAAATTGCCAATTGTCTTCACACAGAGAAACCAGACAGCGTGTCCATAAGTTTAGTGAATCACAGCAGTCCAGTGATGGTGGGAAGAGAGTACCAGCTACAGTGTGAGGTGCAGAACGTTGCACCTGTTCAGTACCTTGTCTTAAGATGGTACAGAGGACAAACCGAGGTTTACAACCACTCGTTCTCAGAGTTATCCCCTGCGACGCCGGTCCAGGTGTCCTCCACCTTGCTGATTGTCCCAAACAGAGGTGATGATGGAGCTCAGTACAGGTGTGAAGCAGAGCTGGAACTGGGAGCCGAAGGCCCTCGACCTCCTCCAACAGTTCAGTCTGACATTCTCAACATTGCTGTTCAATGTAAGTGAATAAAGGCGCCAACACCCAATAGTTCAAACATTTGATTTTATTTCAATGTTAAAGGTGCTCTAAGCAATGTCACACGTTTTTTAGGCCAAAACATTTTTTGTCACATACAGCAAACATCTCCTCACTATCCGCTAACTGCCTGTCCCCTGAACACACTTTAAAAAGACGCGGTCTCTGCAGACACCCCAGGCTCCGCAAACGGCAACAAAAACAAACTGGGCTAACCCGCACCAAGAAACATAACAAACTGTTTCAGCCAAAAACCGATAAGAAGGGTTTGGGGGGTTAGTGCGCGGATGAGGAGGAGGGTCTAGCTAGCCTCCGTTTTGTTTGACAATACTTCGAACGTCAAGAAGAAGTGACGTCACCCGACATCGCTTAGAGCACCTTTAATAGCTATCAATGTGAACATGCTTTTTTGAATGCATGCTAATTTTTTTTTTATTTTTTTTTTTTATCAGACCCGCCCGTCTTCCGCAGTCCAGAGGAAGAGATACTGGACATCAGTGAAGATAGTGAAATGGTACTGGATTGTACTGCGGAGGGTAACCCGCCTCCTGTGTACATCTGGACTTCATCAAATCTTCAGGAAAAGGCTGATAACCAGCCAGTTTTGACAGCTGCATCTTTGGGCCCAGGGGTGTATACATGCACTGCGTCTAATGTCCTGGGAAAAAGAGCAAACAGTTTGTCATCAAACACAAATCCAAAGGTGAGAGCAATCAAATCACATTGGAAATGTTGACGTTTTTTCCCCCAAAGGCAACATGATGCATTGAGTTATTTAAGTTTTACACACCCTAAAATATTTTCCTCTGAGTCTGAGAAGAAAGCATCTTGTACAGCAAATATACACGCAGGAACTTTACATAGATGAACACTGACCACAACAGTGGAAATAAACAAACATGCTGCAATGCATTCTGGTCTAAATAAGGTGCAAAGATGTACCATTGAAGCTTCTGGAGCCCTGAATACATTATTATTATTATTTTTTGCACATTTTTGTTCTGACAGTGTAGCATCGTAGTACCATTCACAGAGTTAATCCCCTGATCGTAACAGATACTCCTACAACATTTCACACATTTTTGTTTTTATAGCACACAACCCTTGTGTAAAAAGAGTAGAAATAATTTAATTTAAAGGCATACTTATGTGCAAACTGAATGTTTGTGGACACAAAAATGAATATGTATTATAGTTTAAATATCAGCTGAACTTTAGAGTGCTTTTTTTACCAACTTAAGCTACATTGTATATGCAATATCATAAAAAAATGTCACATTGTACTGACAAATGTACTGACAAACAGTTATGTTAAGTCACACAAGTTTAAACTTATTTTAAACTATTAGTTTAACTCTTAATGCTTCAGCATACCAAGACATTTTGGACAATTTCATGCTCCCAACTTTGTGGTAACAGTTTGGGGATGGTCCCTTCCTGTTCCAACATGACTGGACCAACGCCTTTGAATGGTCAAAAATTCCCATAAACGCACTCATAAGTAGGGTTTAATATGGAGTTTGCAGCTATAACATGAATGGGATGCCATTAAAGTTCATGTGCATGTAAAGGCAGATGTCCCAAAACGTTTGGAAATATAGTGTATATAAAAGAGAAAACATGGAAGAGTTATATTAAAAAATAAAAATTATTTTTAACATACTTCTAAAAAAAGTAACATGACAATCTGGTAAAACCTAAGTTGCTTTAGTCCAGCAGATCTAACAGTTTAGAATTATATTTTAATGTACTTGCTAAAGGTATAAACAATCAGAAGTGTTTATAGCTACTAACAATTTATCAATGTAGTGGCATTGAGTGGCAAAGGGTTTTCAGCAAAGTTTTGATCACGTTAAAAATTTAGAGGCTGTAGAAATGTGCATGTCACATATGATACAGTAGGCTTTATAGGGTGATGCAAATCAGCGGAAGAAGTTTGTGCTTGCTTGAGATCTCGTAAATAAAACATCCACAGGAAGACAAGCAAGAACCGGAATTCCTGTATTTCAGAGCCTCTCTCTGCTGCAAGAGAAAAAGTCATGATCACTTTTTTTGCATAGCTAGACTATTAGTCCTGGATGACTTTCAACATATACTTCACAAGTTCATAGATCTGCATTTTACGCCATGCGTGATCAGTGTGATTCACTGGTAACTTAAAGGTGCTGTATACGGTTTTGACTGTATAAATTTGCAAATATTTAGGAAACATGCTATGTTCACATACTCTTTTCTCTGAAAAACAATGCTATAGACTATGGCAAGCCGTTTTAACTTTTATTCATTTCCAGGATAATGTTGATATCAACAATTCACTTTTTGATATCAACAATTACATTTTTTGATATCAACAATTACGTTTTTGATATCAACAATTACATTTTTTTGATATCAAAAATTACATTTTGATATCAACAATTTAATTCTTGATATCAAAAATGTAATTCTTGATATTAACAATTTAATTATTGATCAAAAATGTAATTCTTGATATCAACAATTGTATTTTCACTAGTGAAGTGCCTATGGTGACATTTCACATAGTGAAAATACAATTACAGATATCAGGAATTATAGTTTTTACTAGTTGCAGTTCAATTGTTGATATCAAGAATTATCATTTTAACTAGTAAAAATGTAAATGTTGATATCAAGAATTAGTTACTAGTAAAAATGTAATTCCTGATATATCAAAAATTGCTATTGTTACTAGTAGAAATATTATTCCTGATATCAATAATTATAATTTTAACTAGTGAAAATTGAATTGATGATATCAAGGATTCATATCCTGGAAATGAATAAAAGTTAAAACGGCTTGCCATAATAGACAGTTATTTTACTTTGAAATGTGCGTTCCTGTTTTTGTTTTGGTCTTTTCCATCGCACGTTGCCAATTGGCCACCACAGGTTGGCAGTTGGCGGAAAATACAGCATATTGCAGCCATGGAGGCTAGCGAACAAACTGGGTCAAATATCACAGATTCTTCTCTACCCTAAAAACTTCCACACCCATCTAAAAATCTGTATGAACGGGAGCATATTAAAAAGCAATAGGCTATCAACTCATCATAAATCATCTCATCAAAATGTGTCTCCTCGCGCTCGTTCCTGTTGTGTGTCCTCAATCTGGCAACCCAACCCGCTCGAGTGTAAGCAGGATGGGGCGGGGGAAACAACTCTCTCCAATATTTAGAATTTGGACTGCAGTACCCATTTCAACCGCTAGCTGTCAATCTCACATACTGCACCTTGACAATGACAATGACAGTTCACTAAAATGAAAGTTCTGTAATTTATTAGGCTTCATGTTGTTCCAATCCCGTGGACCATTACTTAGAAAAGGAATCACATTTCTCTCATAGTTTTGGGAGATTTAAAAATGTAAAAATTAGATTTTAAGATCCTCCTGTTTGTCTCAAACACTTCTTGTTTTGACAGATCCACATACTGAGTATTCAAATGTTTGTTTCTGTATCTCTAAATGTTCAGGAGCATTTATTTTTCTGCTAACCTGTCATTCGCATTGTTGTGTGTGTTTTACAGGTGTTTAAGCCCAGAGACCTTGAGAACGAACCGAAGACATCTATGGTGCGCTCAGGACTTTCTGAACGTGGCAGATCAAAATATAGCTCTCTGTTACATTTTAGTTCTACTGTATATGTTACCTTTTAGGGGACTCTCATTTCAGGGGTTATGATTAGTTAAATATGAGAGTCAAACCTACATACAGCATGTGTAAAATCTATACTATTTAGCATTATTAATATTTTGTCATTGTAACAGAGCATTTGTATGTTCCGTGACACATTGTGATGGCTCTGACATTTTAATGTTTTTGCAGATATTTACTCACCCAATAATAATATATATATATATATATAAAAAACTGTGAATACAATACTAAAGAGTACATTTCATTACTCACAAGCATGTTTCATTGAATGCTCTTTAACACCGAGCTTGCATGTATTTTTTTTATATATATAAAATTGGCTCATTGAACTTGGATCTATGTATCATGCCAGGTGCAGAGGAGCTGATATTTAGACTTTTACTTTGAAATTACTCCTTTCACAAATTCCTAATTTCACAGAAAATAACTGTGATTTTTTGATGATCAGTTTTGTACTCAAAACACTGTAAAATTACAAATAATATCTGTAAAATAAAAATGAAGACATTAATGACAAATTCCAGTCATTCACATTTTTTATACAGAACATTTATTGTATTTTTCATACAGCATTTTTTCTGTTTTCTTAAATTACATAAAAATGTATGTAAAATTACAAATATAATCTGTAGTTAAACAGTAACAAAACAGTTAAATGATAGAACGGTTAAATGACTGGCAGCCCCTCAAAAACTGTAACATTAAAGTAAAACATCCTAAATTAAATAAACAGAAAGACACTGTTATTTTACATGTATTTCCTGCATTATTATGATCAAATACCTTCATTGACAAAAAAATCGTTAAAAAAAGGGTCAAATAACTGGCAGCTATGGCTGCCAAACAAAAACCATAAGATTAAAGTAAAATATGCTAATTTAAATAAAGTGCAAAAACCTTGATTGAGATCAGTGTTTGCTTTAGTTGGGCTCATGACCCTTGAGTTTTTAACATTAGTTTTTCTCTGGCTGCTATAACTTGTGTTTTTGATACACATTTGTTATGGATGCAGGAGAAAATATCAGATGATTTTGGTCATTTATTGATGATGTTATAGTCATTATGGTGTCCTGATTCACTGATATGACAGTGAAATCTCTGAATATATTAGTTAAGATTACATTGTGTATATATAGATGTGCTTTAGTTTTATACAGAGTCTATGATTAATTTTTCACATGACCCTTAAAATATTGAAGCATCAGTATTATAACAATCTGAACTTTAAAAATATTTATTATAAAGAAAATGTTTTTAGCTGGTTTATTTTTTTAGGAGTATAGAGACATCAATAATCAACATATGAATATCAACAATGGTAACAATCAACAAAGCCTTTATGTGACTTTATAGTAGTTCAGAGTTGATCACCATTGTTGTGATTCATACGCTGATCCTTGATGTCTGTGTGAGTCTGTTTGATCCCGTCAAAACATTTTCTAGGAAACCTTAGATTAAAAATTTCTAAAAAAAAAAAAAAAAAAAGGAAACTAAACTTTTACATTATTTTGAATATATATAATTGAATATATTTCATTATGATGTTATTAATTACTCTCATGTTGTTTCGGAGGACAAATGAATTTTTTTTTTTTTTTTATGAAATCTGAGAGATTTCATGTCCCTCCATTGACATTCTTCGGAACTACCACTTTCAAGCCCCTGAAAGAGAGTAAAGACATCATTGAAGTAATCCATGTGACTTCAGGGGTTTAACACCGAATTTATGAACCAACACATGTGCATTTCCGCAAAAAACAAACAAACATAATTTACTTATTTTACTACTTTAACTACAAAATATTAATCTCCTATGCCCATTCATGCAAAGACGTCTGCTCTCTTGTCAACACAGCACATATGTGTCATGCTCTCGTGAACAAGCGATGGAGATTTTGTAAATGAAGTGGTAAATTATGTTTTTTTTTGCGCAAACAATGGACTCATAACATTAAGGTTAAACCACTGGAGTCATATGGATTACTGTAATGATGTCTTTACTATCTTTCTGGGGCTTGAAAATGGTAGTTGAGGCTGACAATGGAGGGACAAAAAGCTCTCAGATTTAATTAAAAAGATCATCATTTGTGTTCCGAAGATGAACAAAAGTCTTATGGGTTTGGACCGACATGATGGTGAGTATAATTAATGACAGAGTTTTAATTTTTGAGCGAAACTAAACCTTTAAGGATCGGTGCTTGATATTGTTAGTCTCATTTCATGTTCATATACATAGCTCTTAGCTAATGATCTTTGACAGTTGCGACATGGAGATGGTGGTTGTACAAACATGATTTACTTGACTTGTTTTGCAATCATTTCTAGTCTAGTTGTGTACACATGGTGTTTGCATCAGTCATGTGAAATCATTCACCACATGGGAATGGGGTAAGTTGAGCCAACCCTAAAATCACTACTGCATGATTATTAAAAACAAATACAAATTAGTAAATTAGTAAAAACTGCCGGCATATTAAATAATGTCAGTGATTTAGAATAGATAAACAGGGCAAATTTAGACACTGATTCAAACACCTTCTATTTTCAATTTATAATTTACCGTAATAAAATATAAAATTGTACATTCTGACTCTTAAATTTCTCTAAACAAAAATTAGGTTATATACCTGCTAATTGGTGGTTGTATTATGGGAAGTTTTTGCAACCAAATGCAGGAAATACCAATACATTGTCTTGATTGAGAAATGAGGTCTAAGGCTACGGTGGATGAAGTTGATCAAAAACTTTAATCAAAGGTATACATGAATTTTGAACAATACCTATTCTCTTGTCTTAGGATAACTTTGAGGAACGTTTTTGATCCACTTCAAATGTTGACTACTGTACTTAGAAGAATATGAGGAAGTAGCCTACCGGCAAAGAAGCACTGTGCTTTCAAGGAAAAGGAAATCAGACCGGGAGGTCATTTGCATTTTCATAGGTTCCCTCGAGATTGTTTTGACTCTTGTGGTTAACTTAAGAAGATTTACACATGTTCATACCTCAAGCATGAACTTTGAAACAGCTGTGTTTTCAACGCATACAAGACAAGTATAATTTCTCAGGGACTATTTGTTATATCTGTAAAATAGTAGGAATATTTTATGGGTGGTCAAAAAAATTAACTTGCAGTTATTGCTCATGTTTATTGTTTTCGAATTGTTGAAGTGTGTACATTTACATTAACATTTATTCATTTAGCAGACGCTTTTATCCAAAGCGACTTACAAATGAGAAACAATAGAAGCACTAATAGTAGGACAACAATGTAAGTGCTATGACCCCTCTCAGGGGTAACGCAGGCTTTTTTTTTTTTTTAATAAAAATACAATAGAAGAGAAAGAGAAAGTGTTCGTGTTACTGGATCAAGTGTTGCCGATGCGTCTTCAGCAGTTTATTGAAAGCTCTGATTGAGTTGGGCAGATCATTCCACCAGCAGGGAATAGTCATATTAAAGGTCCGAGAAAGAGATTTTGTGCGAAGTGTGTGTCATCCCAACACCCTCAAGAGAAGTGTGTATCATCCCAACACCCTCAAGAGAAGTGTGTATCATCCCAACACCTGCTTACTTTGAGTGAGTGAGTGAGTGAGTGAGTGTTTGTTTGTTTGTCGAATTGCTCCCTCTTGTGGGAGTTTTCAGCATCCTTTTATTAAAGTATATCTCTAATGTAGGCTATAAAAGAAAGACTTTTTCTTTATTTTTTTCAAAATTGCGTTTTAAAGAAAGGAAAATTTAAGAAGAAGCATTACATGTGAAACGTTACATTAATAAATATGATTTAAATAAATAAATAAGATAAATATTATTTTCATAATTGATAGGCCTATATAAATAAAAAATATACATAGTGACTTAACAAAAACATCATAAAGATAATAAATGATCAATTGCCTTTAATATATTAAAATATCATGGTAATTCACATTTATTAAAACTGTATTGTTGCCATTTCTTATTTTAAGCTAAATTGATTGCTTGAAACTAATATCCAACTCTATACAACTGAATGGAGTGGAGTCGTGATATACTTGATCTAACATCCTGTAGTACAAACAGATACTAATATTTATTGATTTGAATTATTTATATATATATCGTCATATATTATATATATATATATATTATATATAATATATATATATATATATATATATATATATATATATATATATATATATATATATATATATATATATTATTTATATATGTATATACACACACATATGTGTGTGTGTGTGTGTGTGTGTGGTGTGTGTGTGTGTGTGTGTGTGTGTGTGTGTGTGGTGTGTGTGTGTGTGTGTGTGTGTGTGTGTGTGTGTGTGTGTGTGTGTGTGTGTGTGTGTGTGTGTGTGTGTGTGTGTGTGTGTGTGTTGTGTTTGTATTTTTAAATAAACAAATATGCGTTATTGTTCTTTTGAAACTAATTTAGTAGGCTATATTAGTAGGTCTATTGAATAAAAGTGATGTACTATACTTAAATACTTAATTATGTGTGTGTGTTTAGAGTAAAATAGACATTCTATGATTTATCAGAACTCTTAATTTGAAGAGTTGATGGACGCAAACAGAAAATATATAATATGTTGGCTGTGTCTCAATACCTTACGACCTGCCTACACGGACAGCATATTATTCGCGTTTGACACGCCCCTGTCGTTTGCCCATCGTTTCTAAGTAGGCAGCTCACTAGGTTTCGAAGCGCAGGCTTGCTTACAGTATTAGCTGACGCCGTAACATACTTGTAACAGTTCACATAGTGAGACTGAAATATACGCAATATGTCTGTTGTGCGCGTCAGTGGCTGAAGATGTGAATCCTGTAATAGGAGGACAACTAAACTGAAATAAACACCGTCGTCATTCATCTGCCTGTAAGTAAATGCCACCTCATAATCAGTTTTCAATACTTTTTACCAATTATTTATATATATATTTTTAAATATTTAAATTAGATCAAGTAGTTGCCTATCAGGGCTGTATCTGAAACAGGAAGTAGCCTAGCTTATATGTTATTTTTTTAAAGGAGTTTGTTGCCACTTATCGCCTACATACTATGACAGTAAACACATTCGTGCGTTTAGTGTTAGTAATATGTGGCATTTGTCGACATGACCTGTCAGTTTTTTTTAATCTTAGAGCAAAATGTTCCGAGAACTGCCAACCCCGGCCATTACATCAGTAAAGCATGTCATATTAATAGTAATGATGGGCAGAAGCACTGTTATAGATTTCAGACTTTTTGATGGACCCCCAAATACGGTAGGCTAATCTCCTTGTGAGGACCCCCTTCCTAAAATATAAAGACATATATATGTGTTTTATAATATAAAATATAAAGTCCCATTTTATAGGCTAGGCTACTCTACAAAAAAAAAGGTTGTATATAAATTTAAAGACAACGTGTTGTTTATGAAAACTAAATAATTAGCTCTTATTATATTGTCACTGAGTGTATCTATAGCTCTACCAGCTATTAATGTTAGGCGACATTTACATTAAATTTACATTGCAAATGCAGTCTTTTATCCACAGTGACTTACATTGATTTTAAGGTACATATTTTTCCCATAGTTTTTGTTTTGCTTGGTAATCGGACCCATGATGACCTTCCTGTTTCAAACACCTCATCTATGTTTTAGCTACAGGAAATGTTTTGTTAGATCTTTAAATCTGAAGAGAAACATTTTCACCTCAATTCAATTTTAGTCTGTTTTTATATATCGTCACAATAAATGGTATATTTTAAAATATTTTGTAGTTTTTATCAAGAATATTACAGAAAAACTCTTCCTGAGCATGTTTAAATCACTGGGAAGGAGAGATGAACACAAAAATGCTTTTACACAATATTTTGTTTTAAATATTTTTTTAATCATAAGCAGATTTGGTTTGTATCTTTTAGATATTCTTTAGGCTGTCAAAAGAATAAATAACTAATATTAATGAAACATAAATAACCAGTCTTAAATAGTAATCCTGTCAAATACATGTGGTTAACATGTGTTATTTAAAAAATATTAAGTTACAGTCTTTATAGTTTCATCTGACAGTGTTAAAATATATTTTTTCTACAGTTTTTTTTTTTTTTTTTTTGCACAGATCCAATAGGCAAAGTTTGAAAAACTTAAGATTTCGCGTCGGGCTCCTAGTCAGCCTGTCGGGGTGGTATTCGTTATAACAACCGCCTCGCTATACATTATCCCTTACTTATAACTCGGTAAAAGTGAGTTGTACAAACATTTAAATTGCACATAAGGACATTGAAGTTTATGGACATTGAATAGCTTTCTTGAGGTAACTGTACTTTAAGTGACATTTATAGCCTCCAAGCTGTTTAATTGACGTCTTTCCTCGGTTTGAGCAAATACATGAGACAGGATTAATTTTAGTAAGTTGTAATGTACCTTTCAACATACCTTCTGCTGTTCACCCATGTTTATTTCTTGCTGCAACTACTAGTAGGAAAGAGGAAAAGATGATCAGGCAACGTGAGCAATATCGTCTGTTTTTGCACTATTTTGCCAACGAAAATAGCTCTAAAAAGCCACAACAGAACCGTTGCGCAACTCTGAGCAACATGCAGTGGTGTTTTGTTACTGTTGTGGTTTTCAATCCTGGTCTTAGGGACCCACTGCTCTGCACATTTTGTCCATCTCTCTTTATCTGACAGACTCAGTTCAGTGGGGAATTTGCAAAGGATACATGAGATGGTAACTTCAAGGAAGTAATTTTATCGTTTATGGTCATCTGATCCAGGGTTGCAAAACCTCCCAATTCATTTTAAAGCTGGATGACAGGGGAGTTTGAGTTAACGTATAAGCAGAATACGTTGTGTTGTTTTGTTGATATGTTACACAGATATGTCATACATTTCATTGCTCTTTCATTGCTCCCTTCTTCAAGTGCATTTCAAATGGCTACGTTACGACACACAAGTGCCATGCTTACTCCAAAGTTCCCACTTCTGGCTTTCAGAGTGAGTTGGGCATTGGTATGGTCACTTACTCTGATTGGAATTCACCCCAGTTCATGAAGATCTCACCTAACGAGTTGATATTCTGAATCAGGTGTGTTAAAGTCCCGTGTAGTCAATAATTTATCCCTTAAAACTCAACTTTGATCACCAAAATTACATATGTAAATGATTTTTCCTTGAAAAAATGTAACTCCTTGCCTCATTTATTATACTCGAGTCTATGAATATGCAAATTAGCCCCGCCTCCACTCACTCACACCAGTTCAGAGATTGCATCATTGACAATCACACGTTGACCTGATTGCTTACAGGGTATTTTGTGACGTCAGAAATACCAGCGATTTCAAACCGCGCTTTTGAGACTGTCTTTGTCTTTGGTTCACTGCAGTTTTAAGGAGAAAATACTCAGCAGTGGTGTTAACCTGCACATAGTTTGTCTTAAAGCGTATTAAAAACACCCCATAGACATATAAACAACATTAAAAACTTGATTTTCACCACAGGGGGACTTTAAATACGGGGGACATACAAAATGTGCTGAGCGGTGGGTTCCCTGGACCAGGATTAAAAACCACTGTATTGCTGAATGAATTCACATTTTTTTAATGAATTGGTTGAGTTAGTAATTCAATGACTCATTAAAAAAGATAGTACTACGTGCGCTTGCTTGAAGTGGCGCTGCACTAGGGTTGCCACCTGTCCCGGTTTTCCCGGGATTGTCCTTCTTTTTGATAACCTGTCCCGGGAAATTTATGCACTCTCCCGGGACACTGAATGTCCCGGTTTTCGAAAGCTACGTGAATATGTATGTTCAAAACGTGTTGCGCCCCGCACGCACGGCAAATGAGAGACCTTGCGTGTGTGTGCTAGTGTGCCTCAAGAAGCGCGTGCCCCTAAAAGACTTGCATGCGCATGTAAGAAGCGTACCGTACCGGTACTAAAATGTGACGTGAAACACTGCAGATCACTGATTGGTCAGACAGACAGAATCGTCACTACCAGCGTCATTGGATTTGCGACACGAGACCGCTATACAGAGTCATAACCAGTAGACAACAGCCAACACGGTAGCACCTGTGTTTTACTTACTTCAAAAAAAAGAAGAGATCAACACTTTAAAAAGGAAATGGCTGAATCGTGGTCGAGGTGCAGACAATCCTCTCGTTGGTTGCCTAGGAGCGGGTCCAGCGAGAGCTGGATGGGGCAAAACAGAATGAAAAAGTGTTCCAAGAAGTAGCAGCTAGCTCAGCTCTTAGCCGCACACGGCTATCACCGGACCTACAAACAGTGTAACGATCAGTCCCACCCACTTTGAATGGGTACTAACTGCAGTGGAAAAGCAACCGAGCTAGCAAACCGAACCGTGCCGTACCGAGTCGTACCACGCAGTGGAAAAGCGAAGCCGAACCGAACCGTTCCGCGCCGAATCGAACCGTACCGAACCGAGCGTACCATGCAGTGGAAAAGCGACATAAGTGTGTACATGTCTTTCTATCCCAATGGGGACTTGAGTAAACAGACTCATGGGGACTTCTGTCACTGTGGGGAGCTGAATTGAGGTCCTCATGAGGAAACAAGCTTATAAATGATACAGATTTTTTTGAAAATCTAAAAATGCAGGAAGTTTTGTGTGATGGGTAGGGTTAGTTTAAAGGGATAGAATATACAGTGTGTACAGTATAAAAACTATTACGTCTACGTGTGTTTATGTTTGTTCAAGAATCCATAGTAATCCCTGAAGATAGGCCTACTCCTCATTCTATCCAATACAGTGCATATAATACAGAGCCAATAATACAGCAATAGGGTTAGATCTCTACTATGTAAACAAAATATTTAAAGCTGAGGTTCTCATATGACTGAAATCCTAGAATTTCCCCTGCACTTGACTAACTCAATACTTGCTTATTCATAGTTATCAATTCCAAAAACGTGTTTGGGAGTTATTTCAGTCAACCCAGAGATTAAAAACTCGGAAGTCAAACATTCTCAACAAAGCACAGAATCCAAGAGTCACCATGGAAATAGACATTAAAGGTGACATGTTATGCCCCTTTTAACAAGATGTAATATAAAGATATGGTGTCCCCAGAATGTGTCTGTGACATGTCCGCTCAAAATACCCCCCAGATCATTTATTATAGCTTGTCAAATAACCAATAGCAGAGTGCAGCCTTACGGAGAGACTCGGGAAGACGTTGCAACTTTTAGACTGCACCTGGACGTTTCTGAATGGTTAGTGGATACATTTATGTAGTTGTTGTGGAGTTATATTGATTCATCTCATCGACTTGCATGTACTGTCATGTTTAACTTTTACACAAGTTGACAGTTCCCTGAGGTGTTCATAAAACAGCTGTGACATTTTTTGGTCTTTATCAATATGTTTATGCGTTGGGCTAACAAACAATAACTGACTGGGTCATCTGACCAATCACAGCAGATTAGCGTCACGTAAAGGAGGGGTTTGGAAAAATGAGTCGTTGAACGAATCATTAGGGAGTCGGTGAGCAAATCAGGTAAAAATAAATGCATATTATAAGACAACAAAAGTGTTTTTTGTCATTGTATGCATGTAAAACTGTTGTTGGGGACTCCCAGAACAACATTAGGAACATTTTAAATGTCATAATAGGTGCCCTTTAAGATCCCCTTTACGTCAGAAGGGGAGCGATATCTGATCGGAGAAAGGCTTACCAAAACAAAGTGTAGTGCTGCACGATTAATCATATCGCAATCGCGATGTCAGGCCTATGCGATTATATGACGCAAAATGCTGCGATTTAATATGAAATAAACAAATTATGGCTGTTAACGCAATTAACACAGTATCTGTTATTTTTTGGCATCCTTTGGCTAGTGTTACATGATCCCGCTCTTATTCGTGCAAAATATTTTAAACCATTCATGCGCGACGAGTCAAAAGAGAGCGCGCTGCCTGTGAATGTCCTGACTGTGACTCAAAGAAAGACGCGCGCCAGTATAATGCGCATTCACAGACCGCTCGCCAGAATACAGTTCTCTTGAGCGCTTGAACGAACAATAACACAATTATACCAAAATGTCGAATATCTTCATAACATAAGAGCAGTTTTATGATGGATGTAAAGAGTTGTGAATGACGCGCGTGTGAGATCCGTGTCTCTGTCAGCAGCGGCTGCTCTTAAAGGGCCAGCAGCCAATAAAGCTTTCTGTCAGTAAAGTTAATCATAGAACAAAAGGAACAGAGAAAATTACTCACCCCTCTTGACTAAAGAACTTTTGTTGCTTTAATAAGGATTAATCTATGTATAATTTATGCAGCGCAGACTGTTTGATAACTTTGTTCAATTTCTGTATCCTACCTGTTAGTCAGGAAGAGCACATAATAAAATCAATCGATCAGTGTTTTTCAACCACGGAAAGAGGTCCATAAAACAGTCGGAGAACAATACGTCACGTAACGTTACATTTACCTCAGGAAAGCCATTTAATGACCATAGCACGTTAGTTGGACTTAAAAAAATTGCTATAGAGAGGAGTATTTTGCTAAATATGATAACTATATTACATATTTATGATATTTTTACCTATATCATTAAAATATTATTACGTTGTTATTATAAAAAAAAGCATTATATTTAATTGAAGATTTTAGGTTTAACCTTTAATAATAATATTAGCTGACAGGGCTCTGTATGTTTACGGCATTAGGTGAGTTTTTTTTTTTTTGGGAGAACCATTAACATAACACATTAACTTATCTACTCTAATATCGGGTATATGCTGTACCCACTGATAGACGGCTGCTTTCAAACGCTCTCGTTTATATTTTTTTGAGCACTGACCGTCAAAGGTTTCAATTTACAGTGAGCTTTTACAATCGTTGAACATTGTAGCCAAACACAATCATATCTGTTGAGCGTATGAACGCAATGGTCTATCAGATGTGCTAGTCAGTAAGTTAGTCAGAATCAAGGTTTTGTTTTGTTTAACATGAGTCATACACTCAAATCCTTTCATTATAACCAACAAAGAGTAAACACGATGTAAATAAGAGATTCATTGTAAAATTAAGCCAACTTTTTTATTAGCATAACAGTTTTCACGAAAGTGCAGAATTCAGTGAGCTTGTGCTTGACAGCTTTAGTGATTGCTCTTCTCTTGCTTTCTGTTTTTTACCCATTCACAATCTGAATGTTTAGTTTTTCATCCTGATAAGTACACTGCAAAGTTTATGGATTGACAACCTTGTTTAAATGCACAATTGAATCGGAAACTACAATGATTGACAGTGATATCCAACGGACGCAACAAAATGGGTTCAACAGTTTTTGCTCTGGTACAGAGAACTGCAAAATTGTACTGGTATTGGTACAGACTACTGAAATTTTGGTACTGACAACCCTAGTATAATATTGTGCCTAATATGTGCTGTCACACCCATTGCAGCCTCATCAAAATGCCATGCATGTGCTGAATACCTCCGGAGCAAGTAATGTTCAGAGAATAAGTTGCTATGGCTACTTATATACTCTGAAATTTCTCAACATTTTTGGAACCGAAAAATTATTTGTTTACTCTGCGTAAACGTACCTGTGTTGCTTACACAAGTTGCTTAACCTTGTCTCAAAACATATCTCTATTTATAGGCTATTGTAATTTTCTGCTCGAGTGGCACTTGCAACAACACAACCTTGTTTCTGCAGCGACTGTCAGCATGCTTCAAATAACAACGTCTGACATGTTTACATTTTACCTTGTGTGAGAAAATTACATGCAAAATCAGTTTAGACTGAAACAGATTTCCAGAAATGTGATTTGAATAGGATTTCAAACCACATATGAATGTAGCTTTTTGACCATTAACACTTGAAAAATATAATCTGATTCAAATGGGATATGAACATGAATCAGATTTGGACTGACAGTCTGAAAGAGGCTTATAATGTACATGTTGTTAAATTAAAATACATTTTTTAGGGTTAATGCTTATATTGATGGTTACAAAATATGCTATTTTTAGGGTAATTTAAGGGGTCATCGGATGCCCATTCAACAAGTTGGTAGGATATTTTTAGGGTCTTCATGTAAAGTTTGTAACATACTTTGGTTGTGTAAAACAACACCCTTTTACTGCCTCAAAAACACCTCTGTTCACAGCAACCGTTTTGGTGCATGTCTCTTTAAATGATAATGAGCAACTGCTCTCTTCCATGGGGTGTTGACACAAGACACTTAAAGTGCTGCCTTGACAACCTGCCTTGGTGGAGAGTTTACAAACGGCTGAGGGCGGAAATATATTAATACAGGACAGTCCATCAGAGTTCGTGGGTGGAGCATGAGCAACATTACATCATATTGCTAAGAAAATCCAAACGGCTTGATTATTATGAGAGTGTTTAGGGTTTTTGAGGATTAAAAAAAGGAGTGAATGGATTTCTTTCATTGTATGGTGGTTGTGTCCACAGAAAACTAGACACATTAATATGCAAACACCATATAAAAAATTTAAATATAAACGTGTTGAAACATTTTGAAAACATATGGATACAAATCATTCTAAAAACTAGCCACACGTGTTTTAAACTAAAAGATTTTTCCTTATTTTATCATCTACACTCTTGTATGTCTTTGAAGCAGGTGTTGGAAGAAGCAGCGTATAATGTCTAGACGAGGACGTCAAGAAGATCCAAAGCAGGGACGTCCACAGGACAGTGTGAGGGTCCTGGGGTCCATGTGTTTCTCTTCTGGACCAAAGAGGGAGAGCGCTGCCTGTCTTACACGAAGGGTGAGGTGACGGCTGAAGATCTCACCATCGATGCAGCAAAGGCTGTGGGTAGGTGTGAGTGTGGGTGTGAGTGTCAGTAAGTGCTTGAGGTTCGTTTTCTTGTTTTTGGTCTTGGCGATCTAAAATATTTTCTTTCTCCCTCAGGGATCACTCCTGTCTGGCATGCGTTGTTTGCTCTCTATGAACCTGCATCCTCGTGTTGGTACAGTCCAAATCACAGTTTTAATGCGGAAAACCAGTCTGGCCTGTTGGTGCATTTCCGAATGAGGTGAATATGAGACTGTGTGTGCATGAGTAGAGATTCATTCAATGGTAAACGCACAAATATGCATGATGTAATGGTGTAAATCAGTGGTTCCCAAATGTTTTAGAGTGGCGTACCCCCTGGGGCCACAGGAAATTTCCCCAGAAACTAGGGACTTTGGGGGTGGTACTCGTGTGTTTCGACTGCAGGGACGAGGGTCTAAATGAAGTTACGGGTAAAAATTTTCCCCTCAGAAAGTCCCTGCCCGTGAGGTAGGCTTAGTACTTTTTCAAAGTTCAGGAACTTTCGGGGGTGGGACTTGTTGAACATGCCTTTAGGCCGCGATGGAAACGCAGACAGCAACAGGCCTGGAGGAAACAAAGTTCCTGAGAGAAATTGTTCCGGGTAATCTCGGTGGAAATGCGGCTTTAGACTGCAGTAACACCTTTTCCATTAAGGGACAACATTTTTTTTTAATGGGACTTAGGGTCTTATTAAGGGACAATATTTTCTCCCTTAAATTGATTTCCAGGTGCAATTTTTACCTTTAAAAAGGCAAAGTTTTCTAAACATATTAAATGTACGTATGTGTCATTCTTATATGTTATATTGTTAATATAATAAATACAGCAATAATTTAAACTAAATCAATAATTTAAAAAAAATGAAACATTATCAACAAAAGCCATCTTTGCACTGCAGTGGCATAGACTGCATCTATATGTATTTACACACTGTGTAATGCAATTACAATGGCATAAATAATGTTATGAGATAATTAGGGCTGTCATGATTCCTCGATTAAATTCGTGTACTCATTTAAAAAAGTCCTCGATTGCAATTTGCCAGTGTCAAGTAACCGGCAAAATACTGGAAGTGGAATACATTCCACGGACAAGAATCAATGAACTGAATTATTACACCATTTTCAAAGGATGCATGACATATTAAAACCATTTAAAAATCATAATACATCATAGTGCTATTCTGAAATCACAAAGGCTGCGGTTCAGTTAAATAAATATATGCACTGCAGATTTAATATATATATGCACTTTATTAATTTGCAAGCGTGTATTTCATGCATTCATCCATTCAGTCTTTATGGGATCAAGTGTCTGTATTCATGAATGAGTCATTGAATCATTGACTCTCCTGATTTGTTCAAATCCTCAGATTCTTTCACTGAAGAAATGCCACTGTTCGTTGGAACTATTTCATTGCAAAACAGAGCAAATCGTTCTGACAATACTGTTAAAAATTTACGTCACTTAATATCAACTTTTTTTTAAATCAATTTGCAATCAAGTGGATATTTGAGCATGTTTTTTACTTGTATTATATTATTCAACATTAAGAACAAGACCTCACATGGTATGTTTTTGTATTGAAGAGAGTTTGAGTCTTAAATCTATCTCTATGAACAGTCTGTGCCGATATTTGTTTTTCATGATAGTTAGTGCTAAAACCCCACTTTTACTAAGGTACATTGTCGAGAACGGCAGTAATGTAGCACGATTTGCTAAGGCAACAGACTCTGCACACAACATATCATATGCAGTAAGTGTTGATAGCAAAAGATAAGGTAATTTGATGGGATGTCTTGTATTTAACCTTTTACGGCACTATCATTTTCCTGGTTTTACACTAGAGACGGCATTTTGCCTGTTAGAAATTCATGCTCGGTTTTAATGATATTTCATAGTGGGTAGATTTTAAATGAATGGCAAAACTCAGCATTTTGTTCACGTTCCAGAGTTTAAGAAGCACTGGTGTAAATCATCAATTAATGTTGTTGTTTTGTAGATTTTACTTTCGTAACTGGCATGGATTAGCTGAAAAGGAACCGATAGTGACTCGTCATGCGTTACGGATTGGATCTGGAGCAGAGCAGGTGACGTCTCCTTTGCTGGAGATCACCTCCTTGGAATACCTCTTTGCTCAGGTGATTTTTACAGTCACTCAAAATAATTAAAAGAGATTTACTGAAACCTGTAACTTCATTGCCTTTGAGATATTTCTTTTAGTTTGAACAGAAGAGATGACAAAACATGTAATAAAATAAAATGTAATTTTCCCATAACAAGTATGTTTTGATTCTCTTACCAGGCAAATATGATTTTGTGAATGACTTGACATGTTTGGATGCAGTGAAGGGAGAGGAAGAGATCAGTCGCTTTAAGAATGAGTGTCTGGGTATGGCTGTGCTCCACCTCTCTTACACGGCCCTGCAGACTGGCTCTTCTCTACAGGATGTGGCCAAGCAGACCAGGTGTGGGCTTCAGTTTTCTTCACTGTTCAGAGGAAGAACTGAAAGCAGTTTTAAAGAGGAAGTTAAATAAAAGACACAAGACTGAATGTATATTGACACAGACACAAGAATGTTACAATATATAAAGCAGCAGATAGTCTTTAAAGGGGTCCTATCGTACATAATGCGATTTTTTTCACTGTTTCCACGCATAATGTTAGTAAAGGTTTTTTTTTCCACCCTCTCAATTTTCCTACTGTGCCTTGGGGACTTGAATGCCCTCATTGCATATGCATTGAAATACAGCGCTTTCCTACAGTCACTCGCAAGCTACTTTGAGGGCTGCTATCAAATACAGTTTTTAAATAATCCTTCAAAAATGCTACAAACCACAAAGGTAGTAGAAAAAATGACCAGACACCTTGTTCAAAACAAATCTTTGTTTATTTTTAAATGAAATTCACAATGAAATTGAGACATTTTTACAGCACAGTTTCAATAAGTAGTCTTTTATTCACTGGGGAGGAAATTACAATGTTTTAGTATATCTATAAAAAAAACTCTTAAAAGATCGAGGAAAATGTCATGATGTGAATTTCTTTAAATCTGTTGTTCAATTAAAAAAACTCCCCATTATATAATTAAATGACATTAATTGAAGCACTTTCAAATGTGCATTTCTAAATCATGTAATAATGCTAATAGCTATTACAACATAGAAAATGATTCAAGCATGTTGACATGTTTATGCTCCATCCTTCAGCTTTCTCCGATGCATCCCTCTATCTTTTGCCCGACACATTGCCCAGAACAATGTCCTGACAAGGTTCCGTATTCGGCGTGTGTTTGGGAAGTTTGTGAGCAGTTTCCAGCAGCACACAGTGGCCATGGGGAAGCTTGGATCGCAAGAGCTCATGTACAAGTATCTGTCTACGCTGGAGCGGTTGGCTCCTCATTTTGGCGTCGAGACCTTCCCTGTGTTTCATCTTGACCTGAGACCTGATGGAGATGGCAGTGGGTCGTGCCTCATTCCCCCCCAAACACAAACGCCCTCTAGGGAAACCGTAAACGCTGAACCTACTCATGAGATCAAGGTGTCTGGATCAACTGGCATATGTTGGAGGAAGTTATCAGCACAAAGGGTAAGTTGATACAGTTGATATTTGACATTCTTCTTTACTATGGCTGTATTTTTCAACTAGCCACATTTTCCAGGTTAATGACTACATTCATAATCAGAGCGGAGAGACACAGTCATGTGATGAAGAGGAAATGGACAACTGGAACACCTTCTGTGACTTCCCTGAGATCTCTCTGATATCCATTCGGGGCGTAAATGTCAGCATCAGTCGACAAGACAATATGTCAATGGTAAACAGTCTGGGAAAGCTATATTTAGTTTCTATCTTTTGTGTTTTGTATAATATGTGTCCCACCTACATATATTTGTGTTCCAGGAAATGCATTTGGGCTCCAGTCTTCAGGCTCGCTCTCTGGTTTCACTGCTTGATGGGTATTTCCGCCTTACAACCGATGCACATCATTATCTTTGTCATGAAGTGGCTCCGCCCAGAGTGGTTCTCAGTGAGACCAATGACCTGCACGGTCCCATACTGTACGTCACTCGCATTTCCACATGCAGTCAGTGCGGCCATGTGGTTTTCTTCCAGTTTATTGATGTGTTCACTCTTTTCCCTAATGCTAGGGATGAGTTTGTGCTCCAAAAACTAAAGAAAGAACAAGAGGAGGGGGCGTTTATCGTCCGCTGGAGTGTTTTGGATTACCATCGAATAATTCTGGCATCTCTGAGTCGGACAAAGGTAATTCTTTAGATGGGGGGATCAAATGTCAACTCTGACAACAGTTTTATTGGAGGAGTTGAAAGAATTGTGAAATTATTTTGTAATAGGTTAAGTAGTGGTAATTAATAAGGCAAGAATTAAGCTTCATCATGTAAAGGGAACTTGTCTTGGCTTGACTTAACTAGGTGGCAACTGCGAGTTTCTTATTCATTATAAATAGGAGGGGACACATGGTTGCTTGTCAAGCTTGTTCACGAAAATCCTGACACTTTGTTGTGTATAATTGCTAGTGGCACACACCACTAAATATAGAAAGTTTTTAGCAGCTGCAGCGTATAATATAGGGCTACCTGTTTTATACCACTTCTTGTGTGTTTGGAAAAGTGCATATAAACACGAGTGGTGGCAAGATAAATGGTTAACTCATCCCACACCTTTTTTCCTACAGAGTGTATTATTACTTTTGAAGCTTCTAATTGTTTCCTGGGAGATGATAAAACATGCTCAAAAAAAACAAAACAAAAACATAGACCATAATATACATAACATACAATATACTGTACATAAAATATACAATGTAGAATTTAAAATGTAAAATAAAAGGAATTAATTATACTAATTCAATAAGTTAATAAATTATCAATTATTATGCAGTAGATTGGGTGTGGTGCTTTTTGGTGTTATTGAACATTTGAGATTTCTCAAATAATTAGTTTTTCAGTTGCTTAAGTCAGCTTGAAATGGAAATTCACCCTCTCTATTTTATAAATGCATGTTATAGATCTTATTGTAAACAAGTCACCCATGCATAGGTTTCATTTGTACTACTTTTTTTTTTTTTTACCTCGTAATGCTCAATCAAAATGTCATAACTGGACCTTCCGGTGAAAATGAACTATCCGAGTCACTACAGAGTGAAACAGATTATTGAAAGGAAAAAGTAGGGCAGACTTCCCTCTGGTGACGTATGCAGGATTTCTCTGCATGCTGTTCATCTGCCTCCACTTTTGAGCGCAACTACAACATCTCAAAATCCAATGCATAGAACCAAGTCTCTGCCCTACTTTTTTCTTTAAATAATCTGTTTCACTTGGATGCACGTCACATACAGAAGAGAACATCTGTCGCTACTTCCTTTTCATCGCTACTTCTTAATAATTTCTGCTTGACTTTAATTCTGGCAGGAAGGAGAAAATCCAATATACAAACAGTTCCGAATTACACACAAGGGCTCCTTGTTCAAACTGGAAGGCTGGGATCAAGAGTTCTTCAGCATAAAGGAGCTCACCATTAGTTTAAAGACCTCCGTGCTGAAGTCTGGAGAAGACAGTTTCACTTTGAAGAAGTGCTGCCTGCCCAGACCTGGAGGTGTGTGTGTGTGTGTGTGTGTGTGTGTGTGTGTGTGTGTGTGTGTGTGTGTGTGTGTGTGTGTGTGTGTGTGTGTGTGTGTGTGTGTGTGTGTGTGTGTGTGTGTGTGTGTGTGTGTGTGTGTGTGTGTGTGTGTGTGTGTGTGTGTGTGTGTGTGTGTGTGTGTGTGTGTGTGTGTGTGTGTGTGTGTGCTTGTTTTGTGATATATGAGGACACAAATGTGTATAATGACATGGGTATTACACTGGTATTACAACTTACACGTGATATATGAGGACATTGCATGCGTCCTCATATTTCAAACAGCTTAAAAAACATAAAAAACGATGTTTTTTTTAAAATGTTAAAATCCAGCATGTCTCCTGTGATGGGTAGGTTTAGGGACAGGGGCAGTGTAGGGGGATAGAATATATAGTTTGTCCAGTATAAAAACCATTACGCCTATGGAATGTCCTCATAAGTCACAAAAACAAACGTGTGTGTGTGTGTGTGTGTGTGTGTGTGTGTGTGTGTGTGTGTGTGTGTCACACCTTTGAGTCATTCTGGAGTGAATTTCTGATTAGGAAAAATTCCACAGAGGTACATGATTCTTATCACTTGGTGAGTCATCCTGTTAACGTTTTTTTATTGTTGTTTTGCAGAGTTATCAAACCTTCTCGTAATGAGAAAGGGTGCAAACAGTAGCATTAAAACTGTCTCTGATTCCCTCAACCTGAGCCAACTGAGGTTTCATCAAATTAAGTACAAGGAGATTACAAAGGTATGTGATTGTACACAATCAGTCACCTACTTATCCTCATGAGCTGAGCTCTACAACACCAAACATTCCTCTTCCACAGGCAGATTGTACGCATGTACTGATTGCACTCATAAAATGAAAGCACTTCCTTATATATCAGACATGTAGTTTGTCATATTGTCAACTATGCACTTTGACCTGGAGGATCTTTATGAAATAAACCTTTAAACAGTGTATAAACATGCATCACTGGAAAGGAAAGTTTTTTTTAGCTTTTAGTATGAATATGTTAGGCTCAAGGTTATGAACAACCTGGTGTGTTCCAAAACAATGACAAAATTCACATTTAGGAGATATAAGCATTCAGCTTCCTGTTACAATGGAAATTACATCCAATAAAAGCTGCGCGTTCCAAGGCACTTCATTGGGCCTTTAATGAAACTTAATGAACGGCCTATTTTTTTGCATACAGTAATTATCAAAAGTACAGTTTAATTGGAAATATTTGAGTTACTTGAGTACCATATTTGAGTTACTGTGTGGAAATCTGGGGAAACAACTACAAAACCAACCTACAGTCGTTATGCACAGTACAAAAGAGAGCAATCAGAGTCATTAATAACATTGAATATCAGGAACAGACCAATTTATTATTCTTAAAGTCACACACATATATATAAGTTCACTGATGGTTAAATTGAAGACGGCACAAGTCATGTTCAAAGGAATAATCGACAAAAATGTTTATGGAAAGGCAGGGTGGGTATAGCTTGAGAGAAGAATTCAACTTTAAAAAGCTTAAAATAAGAACAACTCTAAAAAGTATGTGCATCACTATTTGTGGGGTGAGGTTGTGGAATGGTTTGGAGCAGGTGTTAAAACATTGTACAAATATTAAACAGTTTTATAAAAATACTTTTTGGTGTTAAAAATGTGTTATCTTGCTATGAATATAAAATATATATATATATATATATATATATATATATATATATATATATATATATATATATATATATATATATATATATATACTGGAACTATTTAGAGTTATATAAGGGGTGGGAAAAATAATAAGCTTCTGCTTCATCCCACTTTTCGGTTTGTTGCATCATACTTATTGTATTTTTATATTTTATTTTATTTCTATCTTTTTTGCTGTTCGAAGTAAGAGAAATAATCTTTGCACAAAAAATGTATTGTATAATACACAATAAAAAACAATTAAATTAACTTTAAAAATGATTCTTATTAAAATGATTCACTAATTTTATTAGTGGCAGAATATTTTGTTGTGTTAGAAATTACATCATGATTGAGGGATAGTCGTAATTTGTTCTCACATACACATAATAAATAGTTTTCAAAAATAAAATATAAAAAATGTGAACTTCATGTAAGAAAAATGTCAAGCCCTGGCTCATAAAATACCCGTAATTGACGAAACACCTGTTGACCTTTTTTAATGGATACAGGAGCAGCATCTGGGACGAGGCACCAGGACTAACATTTACTCAGGCTGGCTGAAGGTGCACGGCTCACCAGAGGATGACGTCAACGAATTCAATAACAATCACTGCAACGTAAAAGGCATCCGGGTCGTCCTGAAAATTCTGGACCAGAGCCATAAGGACATTGCGCTAGTAAGAGTTGTCTGGTTAGGAATTGTACGATAAAAACAATGGCAAAAGCATGATGTTGTCTCATTTTTGTCTAGGCATTCTTTGAGACAGCTAGTCTCATGAGCCAGGTATCACACTGTCATCTGGTCTTTGTGCATGGCGTTTCAGTCAAGGGATCTGAGAGTGAGTTTTGCCCTTTTTAACTTCCTTTTTAAAGGGCGCATGTGATGTCATAGCTGTTTGTGACCGTTTTTTGTTGAGCTCCTTTTTTATGCACAATCTGTTCTTTTTACTATCCGTCAGACTCATTATGTATCTGTTGACTGGACTGTTTTTATTTGAACAGACATCATGGTGGAGGAGTTTGTGGAGTTCGGCCCATTAGATGTGTTTCTGCACAGAGAGAAGGCTCGTGTCACTCCTCAGTGGAAGTTTACTGTTGCTAAACAGCTTGCCAGTGCTCTTTGCTATCTTGTGAGTTATGGGACTTTTAAAATAGAACAGCTTGCATCCATAATTGACAAAAAAAAATCACTTGGACTATTTTAAATTATTAGTCTGTGTTAGAATGAATAACACGAATACTATCCTATTCACCTCAAAGCAAAAGAAAAAAAACTTGGCCTATTTGTCGTGGGGACATTATATAACAAAAAATGAACGCAGTAAAACTTTTAATGAAATATTGAATTTAAAATCATATCAAGTCATATTACACCTCAAAATCAAAATAAATAGTTTTTGCATAAATAAAGCCTGTTTTAAAGACATTTTCATGCATTTAAAATGAACATGCTTTTTAACATTATTGACAAATATGTCTCAATTCTCAAAAACGTGATATTTTCTAGTTTAAAATGTTCATTTGTAAACCTTTTAAGAAATGACAGATATTACAAATCAAAATATATTTTTAGAAATTGTGTTTGCATTAATGAAATTGAAGTTTATATTTAGGAAAATGTTTCTATTGTATCGTTATTGACCAGACCAGTTAACATTACTGTAATGTAAATGAAGTTTATTATAATTATTAAATTACACAGATTATTTTGTATTTGCTTTACGATAGGATTGTTTTCTTGCTGCATTACAGTAATGAGAATGAGATAATTAATGATGATTAATTGTCATGAAATTGTAATGTCTGATTGGCTGGAAGGTGTGCATTAAAACCCTGTAATGCACCGGTAGCTTCAAGTCAGTTTAATCACCGTTCTAAATGAATGCACTTTTTTTGAAGTGCACACACACACAAGGTCACTCACACACAGAGATTCGGAGATTGCGCTGCACACACACACAAACATTCAAGATACTTAGCAACGCTGCCCCGTGACTTTTATTAATAAAATAGCTTTGTAAATAAATTATTATAATATATTCCTCAGCAATGAGGGGGTAA
Source organism: Chrosomus eos (assembly GCA_036326025.1). Classification (NCBI taxonomy): domain Eukaryota; kingdom Metazoa; phylum Chordata; class Actinopteri; order Cypriniformes; family Leuciscidae; genus Chrosomus; species Chrosomus eos. Next base: position 35,482,990 of record CM070821.1, read on the forward strand.
CAGCGCTTTTTTGTAGTATTTAAACTCACAGCTTCATTATTAGTAGAGAGATGCTGAACAGATGCAGGTAATTCACACACTCATCTCTCTCGATAATTAATACAAATAAATGCTATAATTCATTCATTCAAATAAATGTAATCTTACGGTCTGTCTTATTTAAAGCTAACTGACAAACATAATTGTCATTTTTACCCTTCAGGCCAAACATTGCGTTGCAAAAACGTCAATGACAGCTTAAAGTTGTCAATGTTGGCAAATAACCATGATATAAGTGGGATAATCCACGGCTAGCTGTGCATTAAACTAAATGAATTCACTCCGCTTCGCATCGGGTGGTTCTTTGCCTCCACATTGCACATTAAAATCGTAAATGCACAGTTAGCCTTGGATTATCCCTATTTTTTATGTTTTTCTTTTGTGTGAGATTGACCCATCACATTGTTCTTCACAGGAGACAAAGCGCTTGGTCCATGGAAATGTCTGTGGCAAGAATATTCTGGTGGTCAGGAAGGGTTTGGAGGAGGGCACGTCCCCTTTTGTGAAGCTCAGTGACCCAGGCATTTCTCTCTCGGCTCTGTCTCGTGGAGGTAAACAAGAACTGTGTTGTTATTCTCTCATAATGTACATCTAGTTGAGTACATCCTGTCCTTCTCTATCTGTGTCATTTTTCTAGTTACTTCACTCCGCTTGTCACTACTGTTTACTTCATCAGATTCTCTCATGGTTGATAGAACAGGAAGCTACAAACCAACGACTTCCTAATGGTGATGCTCACTTCCTTTAGTCTAGCACGTTTTTTAATGTCAAGGATGATCACATTATCAGCACTGAAGCAGCTGTCCAGAATAAACAGTGACAGAAACCCAAAGTATTAAACCGTTTATGATGCACCCTAGGAATTAGTAACACTAAAACTACTCAGCTCATAATAAGATCGTAATGGCGGGGTTTGCAGAGGAAAGAACCGCTCACGTTTACACCAGAACATTTAAAAGTCTGTGTTTGATATGTCTGTGTTTTTATGTGCAGAGCGTGTGGAGAGAATCCCGTGGATCGCCCCGGAGTGTATCGCCGACGGCGCCCGTATAGGAAGCGCTGCCGACGAGTGGAGCTTTGGAGCAACTCTGTTGGAAATCTGCAACAACGGAGATCTTCCTATCAGTGGCAGCACACTGCCTGAGGTACGGCTTCCTCTAGCTGTGTACCTGACAACCCACACTCTCAACGTTTTCTCACAAGCTCTCCTCTGTCTACAGAAAGAGCGATTCTATGAGACGCAGAGTCGCCTGGCGGTGCCTTCCTCTCAAGAGCTGGCCAGCTTCATCAGCATGTGTCTGACCTACGACTCTGCCGCACGGCCGTCGTTCCGGACCATTCTGAGAGAGCTAACTGAGATTCAGATTAAAAGTGAGCTTTTAACACAGTGAAATCATGCATGCTGTGGGGTTTTCTATTTATTGTATTAGCATTAAAGCCAGTTTTCCACTGTCGGGCCAAACCGTTCTCGCTGCTTAACCGTTCCCTTCCGTGCCAAACCGGCCTGTACAGATATGGATTCGAGCTCTTTTTAATGTAATACAAATTGTCAGTCGTTGCCTTGGTAGTGCAAGTTTACAGATGATATGCGATGTAAATAGTGAGCACGTCATTGATAATAATCGGAGATTTCTATTATTAACTTGTGTTTACGTGACTCAAATAGAGAAACTGGTTGCCATGCAATGGACAAGTCACTAATCCTAAGTGGCGACGTCACTACACTTTGTTATCATGCTGTGCCAAACCAAGCTCAAGTGCAAATGAACTGGAACCGTTCGCCTCGACGGAGAAAAAGCGGCTAAAGATGGTGTTTGATAGTTCACCCAAAAATGAAAATTCTGTCATCATTTACTCTTCCTCATTTCATTCCGAAACACAAAAGAAGATATTTTGAAAAATAGTTTGGTGGGAGTTTTTCTGTTCATACAATGAAAATCAATGGGGTCCAATGATCTTATGTTTCACAGAAATAAAGAGCAAACATGACAGACATTTTTGGGGTAATACTAGGGACACAAGATGAACCTTATCTGTCAAACTCACCTAATGCTATTGAAGTCAAGTATAGTACTTAAAAAAAAAAGTTAGGCATATACAATATTTTTTACGTTGTTGTTGGAGCCTTGAGGTTATTATAGTTATGTTAATTAAAAAAAGAAAAAGTGTAAAGTTTAATCAGTAAGAAATATATTAAAATAATAATTATTCCAAAAAAACAGTTATTCCGAACAAATGATCAGTTAAAATGAGCATTTCTGCTTTTCGACCCAGTGTGTCCAAAAATGTTTTAAACCAAGTATTCATTTCAGTGCATCACTGTATTAATATCAGCTGATATCACTTTTTTTCTGATTAAAACTTTTTTCTATCCCATTTTACAAAAGTACTAAACAATACATTAAAATGTTAATGTCTTGAAGCATGAACATTTTTGTTGTTGTAAAGAATATTGATTGAAATTGTCAGCCATAATATTGTTTATCAAGCATAACAAATATCATTATCAGTATTGACCAACATTTAGATGTTGATGCATCCCTAGGTAATAACATGGTTCTGAATTAATTTTTGTGACTTCAGAAATTGTTATGCTATTCTCTTCCTCAAAAGATCCAGACATTTCATCCGAATGCGAGTCACTTCCAGACAGAGACCCCAGCATCTTTTACAAACGTTACCTAAAGAAGATCAGGGATCTGGGAGAGGTCAGTTTATGGTTTCTGTGTTCAGACTGTGTTCAGATCTTACCGTCATATGGCAGTTTGATATAATACTGTGTGACCTGCTTACAGGGACATTTTGGAAAGGTGATGCTGTACATCTATGAACCTGGCAATGATGGAACAGGAGAATATGTGGCAGTGAAGGCCTTGAAACAAGAGAGTGGAAGTAACCTTCACGATTCCTGGATGAAGGAGATTGAAATACTCAAATCACTTTACCACAACAATATTGTCAGATACAAGGGGTGTTGTACTGAACTGGGTGAGCAAAACTACTAATATGCATGCATCAAATTCTAGGAAAATGGACTCAATTTTAAATATTGAGTCCTATCCAGTTTTTTTGTCTAATAAAACCAGAGTCGGCTCCAGAGCAGATCTACTGGAGGGGCATTGGGTCATCAGCGGGGGGGCACTGCCGTTTGAGAAATATTTTGACGCAAAAAAACGAAACACCTTTTTTATTATTATTATTATTTTTTGCCAGGGTCGATATTGTCACCACCACTTTTAAACATCTCGCGGTACGGATGTACCAATACAAATAAATAAAACATATCCAGTTAACTAGCAGAGCATTCATTTGTTATCTATAAGAGACGATCTAGCACGCTGAAATGTATTGTTTTTGAAATCAAGTGATCAAAATGCTCGTTGACTGCGATCAGTGGTGCTTATAAAGTGTTCTCTTGTGGCTCGCGCTGCCGCGCACAGTCTTCACACGGATGCGCGTTTTAATCCGTTGCGGAGAAATCTCTATTCGTTCCGGTGAAATCACAAAGTAAAATGCACACAAACGTGTCCCTAATTGATATACAACCACTGATAAACATAATCGGTTTAATGAGGAAAAAAGCGATACGAACCCAGAACCTCGGACATGCTTGGCAAAAGTTCTGCCCCTGGACCATTAAAACACATACAAAAAAAGTCGGACTGGATATATCTATTTCTTCACGTGAAAATTCTTGGCTTAGATCTCATTAAATGACCAATTAAACACAATGTACTATTTAAATAGATTGCTGGACATCGGTATTGTATAGCCTCTGATTTATGATTTAGCATTGTATTAGCAACTGTGGTAGGAGGGGCATCAATGACCGCTAGGGGGGGCACGGCCCTCGAATGCCCCACCATAGCGCCGACCCTGAATAAAACCCTCTCTTGAATCACAACTCCACCTTCACTGACTATACCAAGCAGCAAATCAGTGATTCAATCGGAAATATTTCATCTACTCATGCAAAATGTGATGCCACACTCATATGTGGTATTTTGTTTTAGGTGGACAGGTGGTACAATTAATCATGGAGTATCTTCCACTGGGAAGCCTCAGAGAGTACCTCCCTAAAAATCGGTTGGGAATCGCACAATGTCTCCTGTTTGCAAAACAGATCTGTATGGTGAGGAATTCAGACCCATTAAAGTCATACTGAAGCTAACTGATAGTCCTCACTCTTCTGATGTGTCCCATGTTGTCCAATCTGTACTGCTGCACCTGTAGGGGATGGAGTATCTGCACTCCAGGCGGTACGTCCACCGGGATTTGGCCGCACGGAATGTTTTGGTGGAGAATGAAGGTGTGGTTAAGATCGGTGACTTTGGCTTGACAAAGTACATTCCCGAAGGAGACATCTACTATCGTGTTCGTGAGGACGGAGACAGTCCTGTGTTCTGGTAAGCTGTAATAGCTAGAGGCTTGGGGAGATGGATAATGTTCTCTAATGGTGATAACATCTTTGAGAATGCTTTTATCATTAAATCATGGTCTGTTAATGGATTTATGGACGTTATTAGACATAATGTGGTGTCACTCAGTGAAAGCACAAGTATGTTTGATATCGATCGACACAGAGAACGTTGGAATAATCGAATGATTCCACAGAAAATAAAATAATTGAATAAGAATTTTTTTTTTTGGCACCCTTAGGTTTATCTCCGGACTTTGAAATGTTAAAGTCTTCGTGAAGTCAATAATTGTATCCATTAAAACTCATCTTTGATCACCAAAATGACATATTTAAACCTTGAATTCCTTGGGAAAAAAAAATCTTAATGCCTTAAAATAACTTGAATGTAACTCTACACCCTTGCCTCGTTTAGTATATGTGGTTCTATGAATATGCAAATTAGCCCCGCCTCCACTCACTCACACCAGCTCAGAAATCCACTTGCTGACGTGATTGGTTACAAGGTAGTTTGTGAAGTCAGAAACACCAGCAATTTCAGACCGCGTTTTTGAGACTGTCTTTGTCTTTGGTTAACTGCAGTTTTAAGGAGAAAACACTCAGCAATGGTGTTGACTTGTGAATTTACACATGGTTTGACTTAAAGCATATTAAAAACACCACATACAGTAGACATATAAACAACATTAAAAACTTGATTTTCACCACAGGGGGACTTTAAATTCATCTCTGGGCTTAAAACAAACAGAGCAGTGATTCCAAAACATGTTATTTCTTGGCTTTTTAGGTATGCGATAGAGTGCCTGAAGGAGAGCAAGTTTTCCTTTGCCTCTGATGTTTGGTCTTTTGCTGTGACCCTCTATGAGATTTTGACCAACTGTAATCATCGCCAAAGCCCTCCTTCGGTAAGTCTCAGTTTTCGTGTCATTTTTTGTATTGGCTTGTGTTTATGCTAAAAGTGCAATCGGTAATGTTCAGTCTTTACACATAAAGAAATGAATGGCACAGTTGCCAAATACACTACTGTTCAAAAGTTTGGGGTCTGTAGAATTTTTTATTGTTTTTGTAAAAAGTTTCTTCTACTCACCACTCCTGCATTTATTTGATCAAAAATACATTAAAAACAGTAATGTTGTGAACTATTATTACAATTCAAATAATCGTTTTCTATTTTAATATATTTTTAAATGTAATTTATTCCTGTGATCAAAGCTGAATTTTCAGCATCATTACTCCACTCTTCAATGTCACATGATCCTTCAGAAATCATTCTAAAATCAAGAAACATTTCTTCTTGTTGTCATTATCAACAGTATTAATTTTTTATTTTATTGACAGGTATAGTATGAGACAGAGAAAAACTAGTGATGCTCCGATATGAAAATTTTGTCTGATACCGATACCGATAATTCTTTATAATTGAAAGCCGATAACCGATATATTGGCTTATAAACCTTAATCCAAATTTGAGAGCCTGATAACAAAATCAAGTCTCACCATTAAATGTCCCAAGCACACAATTATAATGTTCTCATTATAATTTTATGTAGCCTATATACACTGGACTTGTGCTGCACATGTTGCCCTTAAGCATTACGGAAGTTCTGAAATTTCTAACCGTTACTGACACCAGTGGCCGTTAGAGAAACTGCAGCCAGTCTCATGCTCGTTCTCGGTGCGCACGCTCGTTGGCCGCACTAGATTTTTTTTTACTTACTAGGAGTTTCCATGGGTGTCTTGATTGTGCTGGAGGCTGGTCGCTACTTTCCGTCCACAGAGTCGATTTGAGACACTACTGCTAGCGATTGCCGCTGCTTACTCATGGCTGCCGGATGGAAGCCCAAGTAGACGAGAACACACATGACGTCACATTTTGTGAATTTTCGCGCCAATTCGGACCCGACTATTCCACACACAATTGAGCTACAGGCTGATAGAGGCAACCGTGGTGGACAGTTAAGGTGTCATTCTTTCTATTACATTATGGTTGGCTTATAAATGTACAAATGAAAACTCTATCTCAGAGATTTTTTAAGTAAAAAGCTACACATAGCCCCTTTAACTATATTTCCCTTTTTTGAAGTGACTCCAATCATATTTCAAGCAATTCGGAAAATTGACTTTAATATATCGGCCAAATGTTCTTATCGGGCCGATAAATATATATCGGCCACTATATCGGTATCAGCTGATATATATATACATTTTTAATGTTATCGTTATCGTGTACCCCTAAGAAAAACTAAGACGAAATGGAATAAAACCTAACAAATGCTAAACAGATCTGGTGTGAGGCAGTGGCAGGTAATAAACAAACCTCATGCATCCAAGCCTATAGAGGTCAGTATAGACTAGAGCACAAGACATTTGGAACAAACAGCCAGCAAAACTAAACTGTATTTGAATGCACCTTTTAGGAAACTGCTTCCTTTATTTCATCAAACACCCAAAAACATTTATTCACCCTCATTGTCATGACAAACCTGTCTGACTGACTTCCGTGGAAGTCTTATATAAAGCTATATGATGGCTTTACATAAAGAACAGACCAAAAATGAAGTTGTTATTCACTGAAAATCTTGCCCTCAGCCATAACGCTCAAATCTCATTCCGTGAACATGACCACAAATTGGATTTGCAACATATGTTGTATGGAAAATAACATTGTGAGCATTCATCATAATTTCTCATTTTGTGTTTCACAGAAGAAAGAAAGCCAAACAGGTTGGAACTATCTCTTTAAGTTGCAGTATCTCTTAAGCTGATAGATGTATGACTTTGTTTTCCATAGAAATTCTTTGAGATGATGGGATTGGTCCATGGTCAGATGACTGTGGTTAAACTTATTAGCCTTCTGGAGAAAAACGAGAGATTGCCGTGCCCTCGAGACTGTCCCCGTGAGGTAGTGTGAAACTAAGCGGCAAATATATTCATAAATACAAAAATTCTTATGTATTCGAACAACCTATGAATCACAGCTTCATTGCCTGAATCCTTATTTCAGGTTTACTTACTGATGGAGCAATGCTGGGACTTCAACCCTGGGCAGCGTCCATCATTCAAATCCCTGGCTGATTTTTTTGAGGACTTCCGGGGAACATACAGACTGCAACCGTCTGTGCAGCTCGCTCAGCTCAACCCAAGCTGACCTTTCCACAGCCTGTAACCACAGCACATCACTGTGAGCCTGACCACACTTGCCTGTTCATGTCAGTCATTGGCCCATATTTTAAGAAAAGAGGATGTTTTATACAAATGTTCTGTTTAAGGAAACCCACATACTTTACCTCTTTTTCCACCGAAACTGTGCTGGTGTTAGTGCTGGAGTCAGCTCTCTAATCTGCAAACCCCCCTCAGAACTGCTTAGAGAGGCGAACAGTGACGTAAAACTGTATACAGCTATTTATTTAAATGGAAGGGGAAAATAAAGTGCTTGGCGCAACTGCATGAGAAAAAATAGCAACAGTGTTTGTGGACTATTTTCTATATATATATATATATGGAGTGGAGCAATGGGCAGGGGCTTGTTTCTTTTGGGTAGGGATGTCCTTGTTTGGGTGCCAATTTTAAATATCAAACGTGTTTCTCAGAAATCGCTTACTGCACCTTTGCTGTCTTGCTGTTAAACCGTAATAACCAAAGAATGCATAGTTGTGAACATTATTCATTCCTCAATCAATGTAACTTTATTGTGTAAATACTCTGAGGTATGTTTGCTTGCTTTCTGCTTTTATTTGTAGTAAGCAAAGACTGTGACAGGCTGTTATTTGGAAGGCCAAAGATTATGAATTTAGATGTTTACAGTACGAAATAAATGCCGCTTTGAATGTTTTTCTTTTTTATTTATATTTTTTCAAAAATGTGCAATTCTACTCATGTTTTATGGCCTTTTGTACACCATCTTCTGTGAAATGTGATTGTCTTAATTGTCCCACTGAATGTATCTATAAAAACTCTTTTAATAAATGTAATTAATGAAAGTGTATACCAAAATAAAAATGTTGGGATGTATCATGCTTTTTAAAACTGGATCCTTTTGGATTTTCATTCAATCAGAAGGAGTCTGTCTTCTGATTTATCTATTTTGTAAATGCCTGCTATAGATCTTGTGAAGGATTCATCCATGAATTATTATTTTTTTTGGACCCTGTAATCAAAATCGCCTCTCTCTGGCGACGTATGCTCGACTTCTCCTGATTCACTTAAACCTCGACAACAGTGTGAAAGCTTATGTTCATTTTAAATGTAACGCTCACATCTAAAAATTCCAGTCAACTAATGCTGCATAAAACTGACTCCGCAACCTTTTTTTTTTTTTTTTTTCTCAATAATCCGATATCACAATATGAGAGAAATGACCTGTTGCTAATGCATTTCAACGTGACTTTGATGGCACGCAGATGCAAGACCTGGTACTTAGCCAGCTCTTGATACCATACCATGACCAGTTATACAAAACTATATACATTTTCACAACAACTGAACCCCTATTGTTGGGACCCATGCCACTCTTCTCTAGTAATATGGCACATAGTTTTAGAGTTGAACCTTTACTAACTGGGGATCAGGTCAGGAAGCAGACAGAATGACTTAACCGACCGTCTGCTACAGTAGCTGTCTCACGTCACTGAGGTCAGATACATCCCATCACATAGAGACTCTTTCACCTAGATATCATCGTATAGAGACACTGGCTATGACTTTTCGGGGCTGTCAAGTTTCAATCCCTTAGGAAGCCTATGGAGGAGTGATCCAGCTCTCAGATTTCAATCATGCCGAAGATGAACGAAGGTCTTACGGGGTTGGTACAGCATGAGGGTGAGTAATTAATGACTTAATTTTCATTTTTGGGTGAACTATCCCTTTAATTGTTGGATATTGTAATATCCATGTATGCATCTATACATCTGTTTTACAGCAATTTGTTGCTCTTCACTTTTAAGAAACTTTTGCTGACAATTTACTCACCCCCATGTCATCCAAGATGTCCATGTGTTTCTTTCTTCAGTCGAAAAGAAATTAAAGTTTTTGATGAAAACATTCCAGGATTTTTCTTCACATGGACTTCACTGGGGTCCAAACGGTTCAAGGTCCAAATTTCAGTGCAGCTTCAAAGGGTTTTAAACGATACCAGACGATGAACAAGGGTCTTATCTAGCGAAACCATCGGTCAATTAAAAAATAAATAAAAAAGTTAAGTTTGATAAGCACAAATGCTCGCCTTGCTCTGTTCTGTAATGCGCGTTTGTGACGTCACGTAATACGCAATTACGTTGAGACTCTCCTGTTCAAACTCGTTCATCAAATTGAACAAATCTTTTTCAAATCATTTCGTTCATTCAAGTGGCTTTAAACGTTATACTTCTAACCGCCAAATTCCCCGAACACAACCACCTATGCAATCTTGATCATATTCTGAATAAATAAATCATTATAACGCAGTCAAAAATAATTTACAGGGAACATTAATAATTAATTTACCTTCCGAGTCTTTTCGTTCATTTGTCACGTGACAGACGCAATGAACGTATCGTTCATGAATGACCCATCACTAGAACAGAGTCATCACAGAACAGAGCAAGGCGAGCATTTGTGCTTATGAACCTTAAACTTTTTTATTTAATTTTTTAAATGACCGATCGTTTCGCTAGATAAGACCCTTATTCATCGTCTGGTATCGTTTAAAGCCCTTTGAATCTGCACTGAAACTGTCATTTGGACCTTGAACCGTTTGGGTCCCATTGAAGTCAATTATATAGAGAAAAATCTTGGAATGTTTTCATCAAAAACCTTAATTTCTTTTCGACTGAAGAAAGAAAGACATGGACATCTTGGATGACATGGGGGAGATTAAATTATCAGCAAAAGTTTTTTCTGAAAGTGAACTAATCCTTTAATGAAGAAGTAATGGTAATGTTCATTTGCTTTCCAGAGAAGAACTGCCTCCCCCCAACTGAACCTGGTTTCTCCCAGGTTTTTCTCTCCATTTTTTCTCCTGATGGAGTTTCCTTGTCACTGTCAACACTACATTATTGATTTGACCGCACTGACACTATTGGATGAAAACTGAACTCAGATGGATGATGATATCACTAATTTAATGATGATCTTTACAATGAACTAAATAAACACTGAACTGATTTCAGCTGAACCATTTTCCTGTTATCACCGTAAAACTGCTGTGAAACAATCTTGTATAAAGCGCAAGCAGGTGATGACTTGACCATGAGGCCCAATGAGTGCTTCTAGTCTGATCTGGCAACCGATCCCCCTTTTTATGTTTCATCCTCATTGTAAAACCAGACGACTGGAAAATAATTACTATCAGAGTACCAATTACCAACATCAGGGTATTAACAAAAAAACAACAACAGTAGCTACTCTACTACAGTCCAGAGGATGTCTGTAATAGAGTGTCTATTCTTTGATTTGAATTGCATTGTATGTTTTAGGACAATATCTGACTGACTGTAGGCTACATTTGTACACATTACAATGTACAGGCTGTACATTTAACATGTTATCAGGTAGGCTATATACATGTTTTAATACAAAGAGTAAAATAATGATGAAAAACAAAAACGGTTACGAAGAGCATAATAAAACAAAGACATTTGGCTTATTTTTGTGTTTATTTTAACAAATGGTGGTATCTGGCAACCCACCTGCTGTGTGTTCAAATTTGAGACGTGACTCGTTGGCCCGCCCTTCACGCAGAAAATGAAAAACGCATTTGCCCTCGACCAATCAGCAGGCGAGTTCCTCGCATGTGTGTATTGTTTAAACTGGCCAAAGCAAACGAGCACTGCGAGCACACAAACTTCCACACGGAGACATGGCGGCCGCAGTGTCCGTTAGCTCAGCTGACAGAGACGAGAAATCCTTCACTGGTGCCAATTTTGCCCCGAATCCACTTTATACAGGTTACGACCAAGCAGGCGAAACTGAAAACTGGGAGTATGAAACGGCCAAACAAGTTGAATCGGACGCCGTCGGTGAGGGTTCACCGGCGGGTAGCGAGTGTTCGCGACGGCTCGATGATGACCTGACGGCCCTCAGTCCAGAAGAGATTGCGAGCCGTTTGGAAAGAACGAGAAGAGAGTTTTATAATCGGCGAAAAATAATAATAAAGAACCTCCCAGCCAACATCAGCAATCAGGTTTGTACATCAAACAATAGTTTTATGTAACTTGGTGGACTTTTGGACGGGCATCCCAAGCTTGATCCAACAACCGTTTCGGTTATCGCTGACTCAGTAGTTAATGGACTAGATTTTTACAGCGTTTTGATGTCTGCTGTGTCAATGTGTACGCGGATGGTCAGTGTTTCAGAGAGATGCTTTGACCACACCGAACCTCGTGTCATCGCAGCCATTAAAGAGCCACGGTAACGGGATGGAGTCCAATGGGAGTTGTGTAACATTAGCTGTATTGAAATGTTGCTTGACTGTTCATTTATGAATGCCCGGATGGTTATACAGCGGTACAGCTTGTGTCGATATGCTTCATTTCAATATTTAATATTTCTATCACAACTCTCACAATATGACGCTTAAATCTGAAAATGTTCCATTTACATTAAGTTTCTTGTCACGAATGTTAACGTTACTTTACAAACTGTTGTTTTCCAGAGTCTGGCAAGCAGTTTTGACGCTTGAAACAAATTACTATTATTGTTTGTCTATTTTGTTAATGAACCGTCATAGTGACTAGTACCTTTCATTTTCACTAGTGCTTTTTTGTTAGATACCACTAACGTTACTCAATTCAGGAGCAGTGTTGGGTAAGTTACTCTTAAACTGATTCATTATTATCTGCTAATTGAATCTTCAACAGTGTAATTAGATTACTGTACTGATTACACTCTAAAAAGTATTGGATTATTTATTACTAAGTAAGTTGAACAATACAAGGATGGACATGAAACTGCTCTTCATTTTTTTCAAATAAACAATATAAAATTGCATAAATTATTCTTAAACTGACCAAAGTGTGTTAAGGGAGATGGTTAGTTACCCTACATTTTAATGTTGAATATGCTATTGTTTCATATATATAATTGCTCTGTTGTCTAAACAGTATTTAGCTTAACCTCAGAAGTCACTAAACTACAGAAAAATAAAGCGTAGTCCCTTTCCTTTTTCAAGGGAAAAGTAATTAGATTGGTAATTATAATTAATCACACCAACACTGTTCAGGACTAATGGATGACAAGTTTCTGTGTGGTAAAAGCATCTCTCTGAAACTGATCATACACCTTCACATTGACAGCAGATTCAATTGCGGACACCAAAGTTCACACAGGTCAGTTGGTTCTTGTTCTTTGTGCATGTGGTTCTCTTAGGAAAATGCTTGATTCGTGGGGAAAACGTGTTTGTGTGTGTGTGTGCGTGCGCCTCTGGTATTGTCCAGATAGGAATGGGAGCAGCGAGGACGACAAAGGACAGAAGGCGCTGAAACAAAACGTTTTGCTTTCACTGAAACGAAAAGAAAGTGCTGGTTCATAGTATGGTAACACGTAGGAAGCCTGAAAGTCAAAGTAGAAAGCGTTGTGAAAATTCATTTATAAATCCCTCAATCATAACCACTGAAAGCCAATTATTTGTGACCCTTGAAAATGAGTCGTGGGAATATAGATGAGCTATTCGATTAGTTATGAATCTATTGTATGACTTTTGTGCATGCAAAATGAAGGATACTGTGATTGTCACCACAATGGACTTTCATTCATCAAACAATGTTTTGTTTTTTCTCTCTGTTGTCTTTCTTTAGGAGGTGCATGAGCTGTTAAGCAACTATGATTTGAAGTACTGCTTTGTGGACAAGTACAAAGGGACAGGTGTGTATGACTCATTATATTATCACGTGAATGGACATTTGTTTGTTTCTTACATTGGCCGCATTTTCATCTTTCTGAGTCGATTAAGTCTTTATTTAGCATCAGCTGTTCAGCATTTTAGCTGTGCTTTAAAGGAAGCACTGTTATTTTGTGAACCCAAAATATGAAACAATTAACATGCCTTTGCAGATTGTTTAGTCTAAGGGAAACTTTTTACTTTGTTTCTAAGGTCTGTTGTGTGTGCGAGTGTGAATAAAAAAAAGGTAACATTTATTTAAGGGTAATATAAGCAGTAATTAACAGTTAATAAGTAGGGCTGTGTATTGGCAAGAATCTGGCGATACGATACGTATCACGATATTTGGGTCACGATTCAATATATTGCAATATATTTCGATACTGTGCATAAGGCGATATATTGCGATTTTTTTTATTTTTTTTAAGTAGGACTATAATTTTAGAAAAAGTATTTATTTTTTTTTAAAAAAAAAGACATGATGTGCATAAAAGTCAAATAAGTTTACTTTAGGTAAACAATTCAGTACACAGAAAATCAAACTGCCAGTTTGGGGTTGTGGTTCACAGGTTCTTAGTGAGCAAATTTGTATATGCTCAAGTAGGCCATGATAAAAGAAAATACATACCCCCTGTCACAATACATAACACATTATGTGTGATGCTATTCATTATTATAATTGTGTCAATAAAAAAATGCTTGCACTTTTCCTATTACACAGGGTAGGCTACGTCCAACACGTTTTGTGTTGCAAAAACACGAACACGATTCCTAAAGGAAACATTGAGGAACAAATGTAGCTAAATAGTCAGTTAAAGAAAATACATAGCCCTGACTGTCTGTGACATCTAGGCTAATACATAACACATAAGGTGCAATCTGAGGTGCAATATGTCATTAAAAAAATGCTTGCACTATTATTAATACACAGGGTACATCCAACACAACATACCGTAAAACTTCAAATAATAGCCGAGTCCCAAATAGAAGCATGTCTCTTTTACACGCCTGGTGTGGCAACAGGTTTGGGTAAATAAAGGCCGGGTCTGTTTAGTAGTTTCGGGTTGTATTTAATTTTTCTAAAACCCGTCAGATCGTCCGCTTTTTGGCACCGCCAAAGCAAATTTGTGTCCCGCCAAAGCCTTTTTTGATCGGTGAGTGATGTAGAATGACTGCTGCGCAAACGAGCAGAGAGAGAGAGAGAGAGGGAGAGAGAGCCCCGGCCGCGCGCACTCGCACGTCTTCAAACACGCGCGCTGTCTTGCTCATCATGATTTCTATGGTCTTGCTCTCTCTCCCTCGCGCATATATTAATCAAAATAGGATGATGACATGACACTAGTGGTGCATCTCAGCATAGCCATCTAGTGGTAGGGATTTAAACAACATAAACGGGAACCACGGTCCCATGAAAACTTTTGCTTGTAAAAAAAAAAAAAAAAAAAAAAAAAAAAAATCGATATTGCGTTTTTGAAAATCGATACAGTATTGCAAAATAAAATATCGCGATACTCAAGTGTATCGATTTTTTTCTTACACCCCTATTAATAAGACACTTATAAGATGCATATAAGATGCATATAAGCATTAACTACTTCATATAAGGGTTAATTAAAGCACAAGACGGACCCGGAGAGGCAACTGAGCGGCCCCGGAGTGGTCATGACCCAGCTGGACCCCAGGGGATGGAGTCTACACTCACCCTGGCTGTAACTGTCGTGAGGCTCGTCGGCGGCACGATTGAGTAGAGCGGGAAAAGTGAAACAAAGCGTCCTCACAAGTTATATGAAGTAGTTAATGCTTATATGCATCTTATATGCATCTTATAAGGTCTTATAAGTGTCTTATTAACTGTTAATTACTGCTTATTAATAGCACCTTAAAATAAAGTGTTACCAAAAAAATTAAAAAAAATGTATCGCAGTTTCCATAAAATATGAAGCAGGTCAACTGTTTTAAACATTAATAATAATAAATGGTTCTTGAGCATCAAATCAGCATATTAGAATAATTTCTGAAGGTTCTAATGACACTAAATGCTATGTAATGATGCTGAATATATGTATGTATATATATATATATATATATATATATATATATATATATATATATATATATATATTATATATATATATATATATTAGTTTTACGTTTAAATATTAATTTATTCCTGAAAAAAAAAAAAATATATATATATATATATAAAACAGTTTTTGAATGTTGTCTTTTTTATTTATTTATTTTTTCTTATGATTGACTTTCCTAATTTTCCCTGTTTTTCCTATTCAAGCCTTTGTGACGCTACTGAACGGTGAGCAGGCCCAGTTTGCGATAAAGGAATTTCACCAGTATGTTCTCCGTGACCGTGAGATCTCTGTGCAGCTGCAGCCGACGGACGCTCTGCTATGCATCGCCAACCTTCCCAGGGCTTTCACCCAGCAACAGTTTGAGGAGCTCGTTCGTCCCTTTGGAAACATTGAGCGCTGCTTCCTGGTGCACAGTTCTGCCACGGGCCACTCGAAGGCCTATGGCTTTGTGGAGTACATGAAGAAGGACTCAGCAGCCAGGGCGAAGTCAGAGCTGCTGGGGAAGCAGCTTGGGTCACGTATGCTGTACGTGCATTGGACAGAGGTTGGATCGCTCACGTATCCCATGCTGCACTCGCGCTGCCTCTGTGTGGACCGACTACCTCAAAACATCCTCACCGCTCAGGATCTCCGCAGTGTGTTGACTGACACGCACGCTCCTATATTCTGCCAGGTTGGTACTAGCACTTTGTTTTGACCCTTACTTCAAGTGTGGAAGTAAGAGTTTGTTCACACAGTGTGTTGTTGGGTTCCATTGCGCTCTTTTCCACTGTTTTCTATGCTAATGTGGGCTTTTCTCCACAGAAATGGTTTTCAAGGAATATTATGATAGTTTTGTGTTATTAGAGATGCACCGATACTTATGAAGCGATGGCAGGACATTGAATGGCTCCTCCCCCTTTTCAAATATCGCCAATAGTGTTTAGTTTACCTCACAAACTGCAAGTCGTACTTGACAGCACCATGGGCGTGAATCCACACGCTGAGATGCGTTGGATTTAACATTAGAGGTGTAAATAAATTCTAGATATTTAACCAATGTACAGTTGGAAAACGGCAGGATGCTTTAGGTTCTAGAGAGCATTTGATTGGACAGAAGATTTGATGAGAAGCTGAAGTCCGCGGTGATGTCATCATAAGCCGTAATCCTTTTTAGCTGAAGTGAGAGACTGAAAGTCGGGGCCTGAATTTCGTTTTGGAAAATAGGGGGGAAACCCCCTTTGGGTGATTCTTATGGGGGGGATTTTTCTTTTTAATTTGAGGGAGTTTTTTTTTTTTTTTTGACAATTTCTAAAAATGTACCTAAATGTTTGCTCACTAATTGTATTTGTGTTTTTACAATGGGGTCTTTTTTTTTAGTTTGCACAAAAGGAAGCTTGATTTCAGTCTTTGAATTATATTGAAGAAAAAAGTAGCACACATCAATGCATAAAATAGAGAAGTTTAGATCTAACACTAGTATTCAGAAATACTACAGAAATGGAAAAAAGTTATCAAATGTAAAATAACACTGAATATAGTCTTTTAGTCATGTATAATTTGAATGCATAGCATTAATTGTAAGGAATCAGGATCAATAGCCTATATTTTGTTTTATATACAATGAGACACATTTTAGGCTACTCTCACTTTAAAAAGCTAGTGCACGGATCCATTAACGGTTCACATGCTGCGTGGGAAACGCAGTCCACGCCACTTTCTCCTCTTTTAAAAAGGGCTCCTTGTTGCTAAGCAATCATGAGACATGTTCTCCATTAAGACGAAGACATTTCAGCAAAGAATAAATACCGAACTGGAGCGCGCAAAAGGCGTAACGTGACCAGTCCATACCGTTTTCATTAGTCACATGCACTTTCTTTTCGTATTTTTATTTAAGACATAACAGATTGTTAGAGAGGATACTCCCAAGACCGGAATTTTGTGTGCTTTTGACCGTTAAAGCGCTATAATTCACGAAAAATAACTCCGTTTTGTTACTCGTTAGCTGTTTATGCGGTTTAAAATCGCTTGAATGTTAAGAAAAGCGAGAGTCTAGAATCACCGTCTGGAGCGCGATTGGCTTGCCTTGTGCAACACATTTTGAGAGACATTGGCGGCAACGCTGAATCACTCGCGCTGTTTGTGAAATTGCGCCTCGCAGAAAGATTTAAAATGACTGATTTGATCTTATAATCTGTTCGGTTAAATTTACTCGTACAACCTACATGCTAGATTGAATGAATGTTTGTGGGAATTTCCCGCATTATAAATGCAAGACCTGCGGGAATGATTAAAATGATGCGCAAGCGCAATTCCGCACCGAAATTCGAGCCCTGGAAGTTTTGAATATGCCTATCTCCTAAGTGTGAATTTTGTCATTGTTTTGGAACACACCAGCTTATTCATAACCTAAGGCTAACATTCACACTAAAAGCTAAAAATCTTAAATTTTGATTTAAACTATACAAGGAACCCTGTCATTTGGTACATTACTATAATATTTTAGGTTAAAATTAACAACAGAAGCCAAACCTATTCAACTTTATTTTCAGATATGAAAAAAATTACTCAAGGTAAAAACTGAAATGTTTGTATACCGGTACATAATTATGTATGAACATTGGATAACTTTCCTGATGTTAATGCTAAGATAAGTGACAGTTCACAAGCTGTTTTGAGACCTTTCTGCCGCAGAAACAGAGCGTTTAAATTCTTTAATTTCGTTTCAGAAAGTTGTACTAGGCTATATATTTAAAGGGCACCTATTATGGCATTTAAAATGTTCCTAATATTGTTCTGGGAGTCCCCAACAACAGTTTTACATGCATGCAATGACAAAAAACAATTTTGTTGTCTTATAATATGCATTTATTTTTACCTGATTTGCTCACTGACTCCCTAATGATTTGTTAAAAGACTCATTTTTCCAAACCCCTCCTTTGCATGACGCTAATCTGCGGTGATTGGTCAGATGACCCAGTCAGTTATTGTTTGTGTTAGCCCAACACATAAACGTATTGATAAAGCACTGCAGTAACAATAGGCTATCTATCGATTCATATCAGCGACTCAGAGTCGACTCTTACTTTTGAGAGACAATAACTTTGTATACGGTGAACTTTCATATTTAAAACTGCAGGATGTTTTCGTTCACTTAGATCTGTTACACACTACATGAAAGGTAATTTTCAAAACTTCGTAATAGGTGCCCTTTAACTCTGTTTGTTCATGCATGTTTTTTTTCATGCAATAACTTGTTAAAGTGGTAAAACCGACTCGAGCTACTGTGATAGTCACAATTAAGATTTAGCCTATTGTTTGAATTTCTTGATAAAATAGACAATTTAAAATCGAAGACTGTCTTATCAGAAGTAACAAAGCTCTTTGCGAATGCGATAATTGGATGGGATGTGTGTTACAAATTATGTTTGGTTTAGGGAAAGCCGCAGGCCTAGCAACGCCTGCTTTAATGCTGATTTAAATGACTGTATTGTCACATGAACTTCAATGGCTTCATTTTCTTCGCAGTATGAGTGCAGACTGACATGTTTTTCTGCCCCCTTTTGATTTACAGGATATAATTGGCCCTGACCATCTGCTGTTTTTAAACTATCGGCTGATGACTGATAGTAAAAATTGCTTTTATCTGCAGATACCGATTATTGCTTGTACTTTAGGGTGCACTCCTAATTATTATTAAAGATGGTAAAACGTGCAATAAGGAAGTAGGGACAATTATTTTTTTTTTGTCATTTGTGTACTCGCTGAAGCAGCAGATGACAAGATATTGTAATCAACATGCCATTAATTTCTCCATTGCTAGAGTTTTAATTTGAAAGTCATGGTCGTCATGTTTCCATATGGTCCGTAGCTGTTATTTACCTAGTGGAACATTATCTGCTTTCTGCAGTATTACTGTAATAAGTCTAGGCTGTCTATATACAGCTAATGAAAAACTAGCAGACATATTAAGCTAATGTGGCAGATCGCACTAAAGGTAGGATCTGTCTTCAGCCTTTTGTGAGCAGGGCACTGTAACAAAAAAACAAAGCGAATGTTGAGGAGAGGTGCACTAAGTGATCATAGATTTGCCTGGCATATGACAAAACTGGCAAAAATAAGAAAATTAAGATGTTCTACAAATCAGGTTAACTCAAACTGCACGATTGATTTGTCCAATAGCTAGAAATCCTTTGTTTTTGATGTAACAAATTGTTTTCCCCTACTTTTTACAGTCAAACTTTTAAATTTCCATTTGTTCTGGTCCTCTTTACTGCAACATTTTGGATGCAATGGATGACTGATATTTCCCGCATAATAAGTGGGAAACCTGCTGGAATTATTAATTTATTCGCAATCCCCTGCTGAAATTTGAGCCCTGAATATGGGGGGAAAAATTTATTCCTGGCCTTTGCAAATCGATTTTGAATTGACCACATAAAATAGAAATTAAAATGAATTGAAAAATCCCAGCCCTAATATCGTTCCTGTGGCATCCTTATAGCTGTGGTGGACTTTATTCTCATAGAATTAGAATGATTAAACGTCTGTAATTGAACATCTTTGTGTAAACAAAGCTTTAGACAAATGAGCTGACTTTATGATGCTTAAATGGAGTTTTTGCCCTTTATAGTTCTTGACCCCTGTCCCTTTTCACCTTTGTCTTTGGCAGAAAGCTCAGGTTGTTCCTTTCCATGAAGTTTTGTTTTCTGCTTTTGGTTTTCATGCATAGGCCATTGTCAGATTTCCTAATTATTATACAGCTGAATTTTGCTTTTATTCTTCCACTTTATGTTCAGCTCTTTCACCTTTGACCTGTTTTCCATGAGGCCATAGTGAGTGCTCCATGGCAGAGTGCATTGGTTTCTGTGGTGACAGTCATCTGACCGACCCAGGTGCTGTCAGTCAGCTGGTCATTCTGGAATGAGAGCGAGCTGCTGCCTTTTTCATATGTTTTTCCTCCACAGGCTGCAAGGCATTGTTGGCACTTTTTGTCATGTTCCCCATTGCTTTGGAATAAGCAGCGGCTTTTGGAAGTTAATTCTCATTAAATCCGTTGTGCTCCCAGTTAAATTTCAAGTATTGGATTGGCCTCTCATGTGGACGAGGCTCCACTCATGTGTAAAATGGCCAAATAATGTCTAATGAATTTTTCCAGTATTATATAATCAAGGCCTTAGCATTTCATTGTCTTTGCTTGTTGAACACAGTTCCACTTATACAAGAGGCAACCATTCCTGACAGAGTCATTACGATTATTGCTGCTCCCAAGTCTCTCTGCTCTAAGTATGCATGTGTTTTCCATAGATTAGTTTAGCATAGTACTGTGCTTTGAAATGCATCGTAATCACTCTGGCCAAACCAGAGTACTGTGCTTGTCCTGGTGTTCGGTCTCCCCTTCCTCTCTCCACTATTTTATCCTGTTGGCTTATGGAGGTACAACTGTTCTTACTGGTTAGACTTCCATCTACTGTTGAACATGTTGGAAGTCCTCATGCATGTAGTTCCATATGATTGTTTCTGAGTAGAACTCAAATGTCCCAATGATGTAATCTTTGGACTAGTGTTGTCGAAAGTACAGATTTCGGTACCAAGTCGGTACTGAAATTTAAAAGATGTGAGACCCCAGCATTTCACACTATGCAGGAATTCTGTTTTTGTCAAAACAGATGTCGCCCGTGGAGTACATTGTATTTAAACGTTACTTGTGAGCGTAAATTGCCCACTCAACAGACGCAGTAGCGTCTCTAAACCACTCACGGCCTAATAGATAACCCCTTTGGAGCTGTTATATTAAGGTACAAATCTTGCGTAGTGTGCCTTTTAAATAAGATATCTAGCGCTAAAATGTGTTTTTGAACTCAATCTGAGCCTCTTGTCTGCTGCTATCAGTGTCATGGATACATAGTGTCTCTTGTGGCGGTGCACGCGCAGTCTTCACTCGGACGCGCTCTTTAATTTAGCGCCGTTATGGAGACTCTCTATTCATTCCGGTGAAATCACAAAATAAAATGCGCACAAACGTGTGTGTCCCTGCTTGATATAGACTGTAACCACTGAACATAACATTTTTATGAGAGAAAAAAAACATAGAACCTGGCTGTAACCTCTGACACGCTTGGCAAAATATCTACCACTAGACCATTAAAGAACTCAAACAAAACTTGCGGATCGATGCATTTATTTACGGGTTGAGCAGAGAGGAGACGACCACCATTCAACCCTAAAAAAGTCATATAACCATTCCAATAACTCCGAAGCTCAGTTAAGCTAAAAAAAACTGTATAGTTCCCATTTAATAATGATTGCTAATGGCAAGTTTACAACCATGATTAATGTAAAAAAAAATATATATATATACAACATGTTTTAACATAATTTGTTAAAACAAATTTACACATTTTAGATGTTTTTGGTTTATATCTTCACATATAATGTGACATGTATAATTTAAATTTAAAATGAAGTGAATTTATAAGGATAAATTGATAAAATAAATATAGAAAGACTGAAAACAAGCATGTGAACGTAGTAGAGCCGCAGTAGATCACGTTTGAAAAACAATTAGGCCTAACTTAATAGTAGACAAATTTTACTGCTGATGTTAATAACTGCCTTTATATTTAGTGCTTCACTTTGTAAACAGTTTTAATTTAACCTATTTCTGTGGTAGTGCTATTTTAATCCATCACTTATGTTGCGATCAAACTGATTGCGCAACCTGATGCTCGAGACAGAATACCAAATACAGACATCCCAAGTCTCCGGAGGGAGAGAGACCTTGCGTGTGTGCCTCATGAAGCGCATGTAAGACAGAGCCTCATGATTGGCCTGTTTCAACCAATCACCAGTAAACGCTCCCCGTGACGCAAGCAGATCAACTAATCTATAATAAAATTCGTTGACAATGATTTTCATAATCGATTATCAATTTTATCGATAAGTTGTTGCAGCCTAGTCTTCACCGAGCGCTTGCACCGATACACACGGGAGCGCTTGCACCGATACACACGTGAAAGCAGGCGTCTATCAGTGGATATATTAGGGAGCCGCTGATAGACGCCTGCTTTCAAGTGCTCCCTTGTTTTTGGAAATGTTTTATACATTTATTTCTTGCAAAGTTGCAACCAACTATCTGTGATAATGCCAACAACTTATTAGCAACAACAGCAGCCGATCAGCAGCTTAACAGACAGTTTTTGACGTTTAAAGGAATGGTTCAACCAAAATTGGAAATGATCTACTCATCCATCTGTCGATCAGAACCTTTGGCTTTCTTCTGCATGTAAATTAAGGGATGGTTCACCCCAAAATGAAAAATCAGTTGCTATATTGGGGCGGCCTCATATCTAAAAATTAATTGTTTACTTTTCCCCCATAGCTTGCTCAAGGTCAGGATTGTAGTTTTCGACGGTTTGCAGTGCTGGAGTTCTCCACACCTGAGATGGCTGAGGACGTGCAGCGGCTGACTGATGGAAGATCTCTGGGTGGGACTCGTATACGTGTGTCTTTCTGCGCCCCTGGACCACCTGGAAGGAGCATGTTAGCTGCCCTCATTGCCGCCCAGACCATGGTACCAGCCAGCATTTGCATTTAGTTCCCCCTTCATAAAAAAAAAATAATTTTAATTTAATTACAGTTCATATAAAACCTTCATTTTGTAATGTCATGTTGAATCCTTGTATCAGAATGGATTAAAGGTTGTGTAGGTAAGACATTTATAAAAAAAAAAAATTCAAAATTTGTTTAGACTTTCTATATATATCAATGCATAATTAAAATCTAAGTACTCTGAAAAAGAAAGTATAAAAATCGAGTGTCTGTAGACCTCTCACGACTGTTTTAAAGACAGCTCATTATTTCCATTCACTTCACCCCCTCCTGTCTGGTCTCCTTCCAAAGCCACACCCCCAAAACACATGAACGCGCAACTCTGACAGCTGAGCTGAAGACGCATTATTTACCTGAGACGAGCGAAGAGTAGAGGAACGAGTGCATGTAGTGACATCATGTCAGACACACATGTAAATAAAAAAATCTAACTTTATCATTATGAAGTTAAACAAATAAGTTGTATT
The DNA here is from genome assembly GCA_036326025.1 of Chrosomus eos. NCBI lineage: Eukaryota > Metazoa > Chordata > Actinopteri > Cypriniformes > Leuciscidae > Chrosomus > Chrosomus eos. Next base: position 35,506,444 of record CM070821.1, read on the forward strand.
TTATTACTCACTATCAAACTAGCATATTGATATTGGTAAACTTTACAATATATATTTATTGATTCGCTAACGAGCTAGTTATCTATAAGGCAAAGCTAAACACAGGTTGCGTGATACACGTTGTTCCACTGCCATCATTTACACTGTGATGTAGATGAATTTCGTGTAAGATTTATAACATATATATGATGTTCTGCATGTAAGAGTTTGCTTGATGAAAGCATAGTTGATTCTGATGAGGACTACAGTCCCGAGACAAGTACCACATCGTCAGCTCGAGGACAGAACCGTGGTCGAGGGCGAAGCAGAGGAGGTCGTGGAAGAGGTCGTGCAAGAGGGTATTCGCCGATATTCACCCGAGTTTTATTTCTTTGTTTATCCAACAACTTTTTGTTCATTACCTTTTCTTGTAATGTATATGACTTCCTTTTTTTGACTGGGTTGCCTTCGTGAACTGCAAATGTGGACTTTGGTCTTTCTCTGCCATTGTTTTGGTAATCCTAGGTTCCGTGGCTCTTGAATTACACAAACCAAACGAGTGCGCGCAAAAGGGCAGGTCCTGTGTGGCGAAGGGGTGGTTGCCATGGTTGCGAGAGAGTGACAGTCGCCTAGGCCAATCCGTTGTTTCGTCCCGGTTCGAAATAATGAGCTGTGTTTAATGCAGATTAAACGGTCTAGAGTCAATCGATTTTTATACTCTTTTTTTCAGAGTACTTAGATTTTAATTATGCATTGATATATATAAAAAAGTTTAAACTAGGGGTGCACGATATTGACAAAAAAGTGATATTGCGATATCGATAATGAATTTTGCGATATCGATATTAATTTCGATATTTTTAAACGTATGTAAAACTAAAAAAGTTATGGGAAAGCGCAGCAAAAAAGATTAATAAATAAAACAAGTTTTCTTACAACATAATGTTTATTTCAACTGACAGTCATATTGGACTGGTACAACATGAATAAATAAATAAATAAATAAATAATAACCATGTCCACAGAACAGAACATGTTTTACTGTTTGTATGTACACTACAGTGTAAAAAACAATAAATAAAGAGCAAGTCTACAGAACACACCTAGCCACTTCATGCGTTTTCTGTGATGGGATAGCTATCCGATCGTAAAAAAAAAAAAAACAGGTTTGCCCTCCGAAACGCATTCGAGACGGATTTGAATCCGATCGCTGAAACCACTTCAGGAGAAGGTCTGGGCCGCATTCAGACGAAACTGGACAATAAATGCATCTCGTTGTTGAAACCACATTTGTAAAATTTACTACTCCCAAAAACGCTAAAAAATAAACGTGTGAGAACGTGTTACAGGCTACATGTCATGTTATGGCCAAATATGACGGCGCGCGCAACTGCAACACGCATCACCGCAGATGAGCAGCTGCATCTCTTCATCAAGCCAACGCGCAAACTATCGCAAATCAAAGTGAAAGTAAGTCGCAGACGCTTTACACTTTATTAAAAGTAAATAAACGAAATTATCTTAACGGGGCTGTTGCCGTTCTCTTTTATTGCGTTATTTGATTTTGACATTTTAGCTGATGATCATAAAATGCAGCTCAACTGTTGCTTTCTGTGACGTGCACTCCATATCGCAGGAATTGCAGATCGGATTTATATCTGTTTTGCAAAAACACATTTATGTGACCAGGTGTAAAAGGAATATATCAGATAGCTATCCGATCAGAGAAAACACATGAAGTTGCCAGGTGGCCTGATGTTTGTGCGCTGGTGTGCGTCGACTGTGTGGTGGTAGAGCAAGGGAGAAGTGAGAGAGTGACGGCGATTAGCTTTGGAGCGAGTAGCGACTCTACAGTCATATTAAGAAAAACGAAGTGTCCCCCCTGTTCTTTCTGACCACTATGGGAAATCTGTAGCATGAAAAGTTAACCCTCTCCTTGATTTCATGTTTATGGAGAAGGAGAATCAGGAAATGAGTCGGGGGAAATGCAACGGTGCATGTCGGACCGGACGCATCAAAATATTGCATAATATCGCGAGACTTTCGATATTGATATCGAGCAACGTGATATCGCGATAACGATATTGATTCGATATATCGTGCACCCCTAGTTTAAACAAATTTGGAAAAAAGTTTTTTGTAAATGTCGTCCTGTACGTCTGCAGGCCTTGAACCGAGGGAAAGGTCTCCTTCCTGAACCTAATGCCATACAGATTCTTACTGGCCTCAATAACCCTGCCACGCTGAAGATGATGATGGCGTCTCTCAACCCTGGGCATAAACAAGGTGCTTATTCTCATTGATTTCCTTGTGTATGCTTGTTTGTATTCTCATCCAGACGATGGATTTGATTGTCACTCTTCTCTCAATATGCAGGCCTTCTGGGAGCTGCGCCCGCCGTCCCTCTGCTGGCCAACCCTGCCCTCTCTGCTGCCCTCATGCAGATGCTGCTCCAGAACCAAGTCCAACAGGTACTGTCAATCCTTCCCGCATCACCTGCCACTGTCCCAGCAGCATGTGTTATATAGCCCTCTCACTCTCTTCTTCTCCCCTCTCAGCAAGCTCTTTTAGGGAATCCTCTTCTTTGGGCACATATTCTGCACAATAAAGAGTGCAGTCTCCTTCCTTGTGTGAGTGGTTGCTCTGTGTGGGTGTGAGGTGGTTGTGTGCTTTTTAATAGTCAAACTATTCTTCTACCGCAGATTAATGCTTTGAGTCCAAGCGGATAGTTGGTAGAACCCCATTAGCTGCATCTATTTGCCAGAATTTATCAAACATTTTTGCCTTTGTGTGCTGTTTACATCCTCTGATTTGGTTGTAACTGACAAATGTGTGTGTTTCTGAAGAATTTGACTGTATAAAAATGTCGAACTAATACAGTTCTTGTTTCTCCACAGGCTGGATTGCTGAGTGAAAATCCTCTAGCTGCTCTTCCTCTTCAACAAGGCATTAACATGCTGGGAGAAATGTCTCAAGGTATCACATTTTTGTAATGGTCTGTTTGTGCACTTATTTACTGGGGCAGGATTCCCACAGTCTTAGAAAACCATGGAAATATCTAAGGGGCTGCACTTTTAGATTCATCCAAGTTTGTCTCTCCATTTTTGGGGGAGCTTAACTTGGTAGCAGTCATTTTACTTGCAAAAAAAAAAAAGAACTGACCAATAGCAAACAACTACTCTAGAGCGGTGACATGCATCTTTCAGGGGTACTTAAACCTATAAAATAAGGTGTGGTGTTTTACTTTTTCATCTCCGTATTTGTTTTTGTAAAAAATCAGCGTAAGTGGAACTGACCCTGTTTTGACCTCAAAGATGCACTTTTTTGTGATTTGGATCATGAGGTCATTAAATACATGTGTACATGGGGTCTAAAACATTTTGATTGACACACTGAAACCACATATGTAGGTAGTCAAAAAGAATTGACTAAGCACTTGAAGAATTGTTAAAGTCTGAACTCAAGTGGTCACAGAACTGATTTGAAACGCATGGTAATGAGTCTTTGCTGGCCGCTAGTGATGGGATCACAGAAAACGCTTAGTTCACTGAAAAATTAAGATTCTGTCATTAACACCAATTACTCGCCCTCATGTCGTTTCAAACCTGTATCTTCGGAGCACAAAAGATTTTTTTTTGAATAAAAAATCTGAGAGCTTACTGTTCCTCCATTGACAGCCTACGCAACTACTACTTTTAAGCCCTAGAAAGATATTAAAGACAAAGTTATCCCTGTGACTCCAGTGGTTTAACCTCAATTTTATGAAGAGAGTTAAGTATTTGACATCAAAAGATGATCGTAAGTCTTGTGGGTTTGGAACATAATGGGTATAAACCGGGCTGATATTTTTAGATGACACCTTTTTTATATTGCTCTTTGTGAGTGCTTGATGTTCTGTGTTATTGGCGACGTTTGAGTGCCAAGTAATCTTATATCAATAATTCCCAAACCTGGTATTTGTATTTGACATGCAGATGAAGTCTACCACAGCAATCAGATTTTTAATAATCCTAATCCATTGGGAGAACTAATGGAAAATCATTGGCCAAGAAGTCTGGATACCATGTAGGCTTTAATGTGCTGCTTTGAATTTATTTTCATTCAGGTGCTATTGCTCCAACACTGGGTTTGCAGAATGAGCCTCTTGGCCCCATCAAACAACCATCCCTTAGTCGACCTCTTGGGAGAGAGACCGAGACCCCAGCCACCCCGATTGGCTTTCCCCCAGCATCCTCTCCTGCACTGCAGGGATTGAGCATGTCCCTCCTGGCTGGGATGTTAGGAGCAGATGGCCCGACTCTACCAGGGGTGAGATGGGTTACTAATGGCTGCTCGTATTTGTGCACATTTATTTTGTGATGTAGTATACACTTACTGCCATGATCTCCCAGAGGAGAGCTTGGAAATTGCTTCAATTTTCTGTTGCTTCAGAATGAGCTGTCGTTCAGTCCTGTTTGTGTTCAATGTGATGCTAAAGAGTATCTACGACAGGTTTGTATATTCAGATCTTTCCTTTCCCGAAGGTGTCTATATTGGGTGAGCCTCCCAAAGAAGTTAGTGTGTCCCAGAACCCCTTTCTCAGTGCTGCCAGCATATTCCCATCTTCAGGTCAGTCTACCTGTGGTGTTTTGTGCACTTTTTTTTCCTTTTTTTTTTTTTTTCTTGTTGCATTTCTTGAAGAATTATGTTTATTTAGGTGCCAGCAACAGAGCTCACCCCTACAGGAAGAAAACTACGAATGGAAGCGCGTCTAACCAACGCTCAAACCACAGCATCCACTCGAACTATAGCCTGCGCTTCCAAGAGTCTTACACACCAGAGTTTCCTCTTCTGCACCAGGTTGGCTTATGTGTTAAGAGGAACTTCACTGAATGTGTGACTGCCTCACTGTCCCTTTCTAATTGGATGTTGTCACTGTTTGTACCCAATCCATAGGACCCTTTGTCGCACTTGTACGAACAGCAGGAGGTTCTGGAAAATGCAGCTCTTCCTGGCTATGGTTTGCAGGTACAGCCCCTCCTCCCTGCATTGACACTAACAGAAGGATTCTGCTCCAAGATTGGACTCGTGTGAAATCGTAATTGTCTGTGTGTCACTCAAGCTCCCCAGGCACGCAGGCTTCGGTGATGCTGGGTCTCCTTTTAGCTATCCACACAGCCCCCCGCCGTCGTATTTCAGCTTTGGTGCCCATACTGTCATCCCCTCCACCCAGCTCAATAAGGTACTCAAAACAGGCAACTTTTGTCAAACCAGGATAGTGTGTTTTTCCTGCCACGACAAATAAGGCACCTCATGGAACCTCTAGTCTTATTATTTTTTATGGCCAATACAAATTAATTATACTAATTAAAAATGAAGTTAAAGGGCACCTATTATGGCATTTAAAATGTTCCTAATAATGTTCTGGGAGTCCCCAACAACAGTTTAACATGCATGCAATGACAAAAACACTTTTGTTGTCTTATAATATGCATTTAATTTTACCTGATTTGCTCACCGACTCCCTAATGATTCGTTTGACGACTCATTTGTCCAAACCCCTCCTTTGCGTGACGCTAATCGGTGGTGATTGGTCAAATGACGCAGTCAGTTATATTTTGCGTTAGCCCAAAGCTTAAACATATTGATAAAGCACTGCAGTTCTACAATACGCTTCACATAATTTCACATATTTCAAAAAACAAAAAAATTAAAGCTGCAAGCAGCATTTAGCGGTGTTCAAGCAGTTAAGGCAGTTAAGGCAGTTAAGCTCAAAAGCATCAAAAGACATTAAGTTTTATTTGGTAAGCATTTATCCACTGACATCATAGATGAAATAGATGATTTACAGCTAATACAGGCAATTTACCATAGGAAATACATGGTTTTTAAGCTTTTTAACAGTTATAGCGCCACCTATGGTCTAATGTCCATAAAACTGTGCATGCTTGTTAATGATGTTATGTCACATATGGTCACCAATTTTTGTAAAGTTCTGAGTTTTTATTTATTATTTATAGGCTTTTGAGTGTATTTTGACACGGCCATTTTCTAAATGACCCTGTTATAGTGAACCAAAGGGCAAATTTCAACATTTTTTCGATAATTATTGATCTGGAGAGTCCATAGAATTGTACTGGACTGATTTTGAGCATTATCATATAAAGATTATATGATCATGGATGGAACACACCATTTACAGCCAATACAGGCAATTTACCATAGGAAATACATGGTTTTAAAGCTTTTCAACAGTTATAGCGCCACCTATTGTCCGATCTCCATGAAACTTTGCATGCTTCTTCACCATGGTATGAGACATATGCACATCAATTTTTGTCAAGTTCTGAGTTTCCTTGTAGGATTTATAGGCTTTTGAGTGTGTTTTGACACGTCTAATTTCTAAACGCCCCTGTTATACCCATGCGCAAAATGCAAAAGTTCAACTTTTTTTTGATAATTATTGATCTAGAGAGTCCATAGAATTGTCCTAGACTGGTCTGGTTCCGATCGGGCGAAAAAACCAGGGACTAGTTCGCAAAAGTAGGTTTTTAACATATTCGTAAATATTTAATGAACGATTTGACTGACAGCAATGGTTCTAGAGGCAAAGTTGTTCAGCATGAGGAGATCTATCGACTGATATGCATTTTATGGGGATGTGTGCAACACCACGTGATTACAGAGCCGTAAAACTCGTTAGCGCCAACTAGTGGCCGATTTCTTTCAAAACTCTTACAGACCTCTTGGGCCATGAGTCGAACATGCCCATTGAGTTTCGTTTCGATCGGCCTCCGTTAACCTTGTTTAAAAGGTGCACAAACTTCATTGGCCAATGGCGGCCATGTTTTTTGAGATATGTCAATATCCTTTTACACATACATGGCACCTTGGACCAAGACACTGCATACCAATTTTCAAGTCAATCGGACTAACGGTCAGGTGGCCACACCCCCTTTTATGTTTTTTTAATGTTATAGCGCCACCTAGTGTTCGATCGTCGCGATTTTTTTACTGTGACCTCAGATTGAACTCATGCACATATCTACCAAGTTTGGTGAACGTACCTCATTTACTTCTGGAGTTATAGCCATTTTAGTAAAATAGGCTCCTCCCACAATGTTATTTTTGCACCCCCTAGCGACCGAAAATCGAAAATTCAACTTTTTTTTGATAATTATTGATATTCAGTCTCCAGAGAACATTTCTGCACTGGTTTGGTTCCGATCGGGCAAAAAACCAGGGACTAGTTCGCAAAAGTAGTTTTTTGACAAAATCCAAAATGGCGGAAAATCCAATATGGCGGAAATAAAATCGGAGATATACGTTTTTTAAGTCAGGAGTCCAGCTTTCCAATGATATAAGACACTTGAGTCTATGACTTACGGTCTACGAGTTATGAGCCATTTCGCGCAATTGATTGCTATAGCGCCACCTATAGGCCAATCGGGGTCATACTCTCTGAACCTCTCCTCGATTTTTGTACTACCATCTGACAAAGTTTCAGAGCTCCAGCACTTACGGTTTGGGCTGCACGATGCGTTTTAGCGGAGAAGAAAAATAATAATAAAAATCGGTACAATTACAATAGGTTTTCAGCACTTCGTGCTTGAACACCTAATAATAATTAAAGCTGCTAGCAGCATTTAGCGGTGTTCAAGCTGTTAAGGTCTTTAAGATTTTTAAGCACACAAGCATCAAAAGACATTAAGTTTTATGTGGCAAGCATTTAACCACTGATATCATAGATGGAATAGACCATGTTTTAGCATGATTTACCATGATATACCACATTTAGTGCGATTTTTCATGATTTACCATGTTCCAGTATGATTTAATCTATCAATCTAGCATGATTTACCATAGTTTACCATGATATACCACATTCTAGAATGATTTACCAGGATTCTAGCATTATTTACCTTATTTACTATGATTTACCATGTTTCTAGCTTTATTAACCATGATTTACCATGTGGCTAGCCATTATGTGAAGCATCAGAACAAATGAAGTGATAAACTCTGACAAAATATGATTGTGTTATAATAGTAATAGTTATATAAGGGCTTTTTAAGAGTCTAAATATATGAATGCACATGTGAAAAGACTGTTAATAAGTAGAATGGCCAGCAGAGGGCAGTAGAAGACCACTTATTGGCTCACTTTCATTTTGAACTACTTGGTTTCACCAGTATTCACTAAAGCAAACCAGTTTTTCCATGTTAACTCCATTATGCATGCTTACACACACACACACACACACACACACACACACACACACACACACACACACAGGCATTTAACATATTTCTTTGTGATGTAATAATATAAAACTAATAAAAAAATAGCTTTAAGCATTTGTTTGTCAGCCAATGCTGAAAGATGATAAATGATTAAACATGTCTAATACTGCTGCTCCCTCTAGTGGACAACAGTGGTATTACAGCATATATACTGTTTAAATGAATGAATTGAAAGTTGGTTTTTCACTTATCTCAGAAACGAGAAGGCGAAAAATTCTGAAACTCGGAGCTTAGATAGTGCTCGAGCGACCCTGTGGAACGAGACCATCCTGGTATTGGTGGGCGTTTGGGGCTGGGAGTTATACCTGTTCAAAGGCATATCTTTTGGGGCTTATATCTCGAGAATGCCTAGCCCAAATCGCACCAAACTCGTATCGAAGCTAGATGAGGACGAGATCTTTCCAACGAGCTATCCCACATGGATCTGGGTGGTCTAGATCGGCAGTTAGAGCCGTTCCAAGTTGGGGGTCTCATGGATTAACGATCCGCGGGGGAGGGGGGCGTTCCCGAGCCCCGCGACGATAGATTTGGATCAAGAGCTAGGAGAGGACCTTACCATCAAAATTTGAGCGCGCAGCGACCTTCCGTTTTCGAGTTATGAGTGAATTTGTACTTGGGGGCGTGGCCTAAATAGCGGTTTTAGTTTCACTTTCGTTTTGAGGCTTCCTGTGACACAATTTTCAATAATAATACTCCAATAGATGCATTTTGACAAAATGTGATTGTAAATGTTGAAATAGTGATTTTATGAAGTCTAAATATGAATTATATAGCAATATTAGGGAGAATAGTATGATGAAATGACAGCAGGGGGCAGTAAAATACCATTTTACCAAAATATCATTTTCACCTTTTTTTAACTGTTATACAGGCAAATTGTCTGAATCTGTCTGAAATTTGTCATGCTTGTTTAGATTGATGTTTTTAAAGAAGATATGAACATTCATTGAAGAGATATAGGCTTTCGGGGAACTTGGTCAAGGTTACATTTTCTAAATGACCCTGTTATAGCCATCCAAATGCAGAAGTTTAACTTTTCTTGACAATTATTGTATAATTTAATATGATTATAGCATGATTTATCTTAGTTTACCTTGATGTACAATGTTATAGGATGATTTACCATGATATACCACATTCTAGAATAATTTCCAAGGATTCTAGTATTATTTACCTTATTTACTATGATTTACCATGTTTCTAGCTTTATTTACAATGATTTACCACGTGGCTAGCCATTATGTGAAGCATCAGAACAAATGAAGTGATAAACTAAGACAAAATATGATTGTGTTATAATAGTAATAGTTATATAAGTGATTTTTAAGAGTCTAAAGATATGAATGCACATGTGAAAAGACTGTTAACAAGTAGAATGGCCAGCAGAGGGCAGCAGAAGACCACTTATTGGCTCACTTTCATTTTAAACTATGTGGTTTCACTAGTATTCACTAAAGCAAACCAGTTTTTCCATGTTAACTCCATTATGCATGCTTACACACACACACACACACACACACACACACACACACACACACACACACACACACACACACACACACACACACACACACACACACACACACACACACACACACACACACACATTGTACAGGCAATTTACCATAGGATATATTGTTTTAAAGCTTTTTAACAGTTATAGCGCCACCTATGGTCCGATCTCCATGAAACTGTGCATGCTTCTTCGCCATGTTATGACACATATGCTCACCAATTTTTGTGAAGTTCTGAGTTTTTATTTATGATTTATTGGCTTTTGAGTGTATTTTGACACGCCCATTTTCTAAATGACCCTGTTGTAGCAAACCAAAGGGCAAAGTTCAACTTTTTTTTTGATAATTATTGACCTAGAGAGTCCAGAGAATTGTACTGCACTGATTTTGAGCATTATGATATAAAGATTATATGATCATAGATGGAACACACCATTTAAAGCCAATACAGGCAATTTACCATAGGAAATACATGGTTTTAAAGCTTTTCAACAGTTATAGCGCCACCTATTGTCCGATCTCCATGAAACTTTGCATGCTTCTTCACCATGGTATGACACATATGCTCATCAATTTTTGTCAAGTTCTGAGTTTCCTTGTAGGATTTATAGGCTTTTGAGTGTATTTTGACACACCCATTTTCTAAACGCCCCTGTTATACCCATGTGCAAAATGCAAAAGTTCAACTTTTTTTTGATAATTATTGATCTAGAGAGTCCAGAGAATTGTCCTAGACTGGTCTGGTTCCGATCGGGCGAAAAACCAGGGACTAGTTCGCAAAAGTAGGTTTTTAACATATTCGTGAATATTTAATGAACGATTTGATTGACAGCAATGGTTCTAGAGGCAAAGTTGTTCAGCATGAGGAGATCTATCGACTGATATGCATTTTATGGGGATGTGTGCAACAACACGCGATTACAGAGCCGTAAAACTCGTTAGCACCAACTAGTGGCCGATTTCTTTCAAAACTCTTACAGACCTCTTGGGCCATGAGTTGAACATGCCCATCGAGTTTCATTCTGATTGGTCTCCGTTAACCTTGTCTAATAAGTGCTCAAACTCATTGGCCAATGGCGGCCATGTTTTTTGAGTTACGCCAATTTCCTCACACACATACATGGCACCTTGGACCTAGACACTGCATACCAATTTTCAAGTCAATCGGACTAACGGTCAGGTGGCCACACCCCCTTTTATGTTTTTTTAATGTTATAGCGCCACCTAGTGTTCGATCGTCACGATTTTTTTACTGTGACCTCAAATTTAACCCATACACACGTGTACCGAGTTTGGTGAACCTACCTCATTTACTTCTGGAGTTATAGCAATTTTTGTAAAATAGGCTCCTCCCACAACGTTCTTTTTGCGCCCCCTAGCGACCGGAAATCGAAAATTCAACTTTTTTTTGACAATTATTGATAGTCAGACTCTAGAGAACATTTCTGCACTGGTTTGGTTCCGATCGGGCAAAAATCCAGGGACTAGTTTGCAAAAGTAATTTTTTGACATATTTCAAAATGGCGGGAAAATTTGCATACCGGAAATAAAATCGGAGATATACGTTTTTTAAGTCAGGAGTCCCTCTTTCCAATGATATAAGACACTTGAGTCTGGCCCTTACGGTTTAGGAGTTATGAGCAGTTTCGCGCAATTGATTGCTGTAGCGCCACCTATAGGCCAATCGGGGTCATACTTTCTGAAGCTCTCCTCGATTTTTGTACTACCATCTGACAAAGTTTCAGAGCTCCAGCCCTTACGGTTTGGGCTGCACGATGCGTTTTAAGTCTGAAGAATAATAATAATAAAAATCCTTACAAATACAATAGGTTTTCAGCACTTCGTGCTTGAACACCTAATGACATTGGAGACCTAGAAGCTGCTGAGCGTAACTCTCACTCTCTCACACACACACACGCACGCTAGGGCTGTCACTTTACGTTCGAAAATCGATTGCACAATCGATCGGACCAACAACAAGTATCGAAACGAAAATAGGGAATCGATTTTAGCTGCCTTTTTTTTTTTTTTTTTTTTCTTTTTTTTTTAACCAAAAATGTGTTTTAGGTGGACAGATCAATAGAACATGTAGGATGTTGAAAATAATAATGTCTTTTCTGTTAACCAAATGCTTTTTAATATTCGCTATTACTTCAATGCAAGTGAACAAGCGCTCCGTTATTTGTTGCCAGAGCCGTTGCTTAGTGACGTGTGTCTTCAAGTAGGCCAGAAATGCGCAGATTCTGCGCAATACGCTGTATTTAATATATCACGAGGACTCACGAGTTGCGTGTTTGCGCTAAATCCACACAGATTTGGATTACACGAACTTCCACAGCAAAGAAAGTGAGTAAGCATAGACGCACGCCTCTTGATTTGACAGCGTTAGCCGCCAAAATTTATTTTTACCCGCATTTGGCGAGTTGAGGCCAGGGTGTTAATTTCAATCCCTGAATGTAGCACTCCTGTTTGTTATTGTGCACGAAACTTCATGCCAATAAAGCATCAGGAATATTGCTGATTTGCGCCCTCTTTATGTTCGTCCTAATGCCTGTTAGTTGTCCGTGGATTTGCCTATATTTGGTGTTGAAAATGGAAACGTCTTTAGACACGGAAAATCGATTTTACAATCGATTCAATGAACACTTATGTCTCAAATCGAACAGGATTTTTTCACAAAAGTGACAGCCCTAACGCACGCACACACACACACACACACACACACACACACACACACACACACACACACACACACACCACACACACACACACACAACATAAAAGCAACAATTATTAATAGTACTTACAGGTTGTGATTCGGAGGAGGAAGCTGATCCAAATAAACTTGGTATTGAACGTTCCTATATCAGCCAACTCGCGAATCCACACTTGAAAGCATTTGTGTTTGTGAAGCGATCGTCATTAAAATAACGCGAACACAGCTCAAGGTTGGGTTATACTTGTGTGGTATAGTTGTAAATATAAACTCTAGCCACTGAGTCTTCACATGCTTGTCCCTGGGCAGTGAAAAAAAAAGTTTGCTTTTGATTCGCACTTCAGAACAGCGTCTCGTCGACATGTTGTTGTCAGGTTTCTCTGTCTGCTCGGCGCGCGCACTGAGTGGGCGTGTCGAATTCAAATAACTTGTACAAGTGACGTACGAAAGTTAGAGAAAATGCATCGTTTGTCTGTCGATTCATATCAGCGACTCAGAGTCGACTCTTACTTTTGAGAGACAATAACTTTGTATACGGTGAACTTTCATATTTAAAACTTTGCAGGATGTTTTTGTTCACTTAGATCTGTTACACACTACATGAAAGGTAATTTTCAAAATTCCATGATAGGTACCCTTTAATTTTCATATTGTGGCTTATAATTGGTAAATTTTTCTCTGAGAAAAAACATGCTGAAGACAATTTTTTTTTTTTTTTATCCTACAAGGCATTACAGCATTGTGTACTGTATGAACAGCCCGTAACTAATAAGGGATCTACACTTACCCCAACCAGTTAATCTCATAATCCTTCAGAAATCATTAATATGCTGATTTGGTGTTCAAGGAACATTTCCTAGCAACAACTATTTTCAACATGGCTGCTTAATTTTGTGAAAACCACAATTTTTCCAGGATTCCTTAAAGTTTAAAAGAACAGCATTCATTTGAAATGGAAATCTTTTGCAACTTTCTTTACTGTCACTTTTAATTATTTAATGTGTCCTTGCTGAATAACTTTATTTTTTTTTTAAAAGTACATTTAAAAAGTAGTCTGCCATTCCGGTCTGCCTTTGGAATGAAATTTGCAATGCATTTAAATAACTTGAGTTTGTTAGACAATTAACCCGTGATATATTAAAAATCCTTTCGTTTCGGCGGTCAGATTGGCCGTGCAGCTCAACAAAAAGAGCGACACTTGTTTTGGCGGCAAGCCCAAGATTCACTTATCTGGATCCATTTTCAAAAGCTCTTCAATCCATTTTCAGAACTTATGAAGCATGACATCCGTCTCATCACATAACTCCATAATGCCATCTTTATTACAATTTTTATTTGCATAGATGGCCAGAACACATGCAAGCCGGCCCATAAAGTTGAATAAGTGTTTGTTTCTTCAGGCTGTTGGAATGCCTCCAGTGACTCATGCCAGCCTATTTCCTGCTGCACCTGGTGCTGGTATGCAGGTAGGCCATCTTCAGCCCTGATGTCTATCATCTATATTTGCTCCTCGTCGATTATCGTACAAGTGTGCCAGAAACCTTTCAACAGATATTCTTGATTTTTCTGTCCGTGTGTAGACTCCCATCGGCGGGCAGAAGCGCCTGTACTCCCGCCTCATCCCGTCTCCAGAGCCCAGTCCAGAGGGTGGCTATGTAGGTCAGCACTCTCAGGGTCTCGGGGGACACTATGCTGACTCCTACCTGAAACGCAAACGCATCTTTTGACCAGCACTTGATGGCTCCCTCTAAACCGCCAGCTTTTAAAGGGATTGCTACCTTAATACCACCTTAAGTGTGTGTTTGTGTGTGAGAGAGGGCATGAAAGAGCGGTGGACCATCATTGAGTTCACTTGGGGAAAGAAAACAAACCGGAACCAGTGGAGGACCCTGAAGCTCCGATGATCGGTCATGGATGATTGCCGAAGTTTGTGTGTGTATATAATTTCAATGTGTATGTAAATAGTTTTTTTTTTTTTTTTAATTTGCCTTTTTAATTTTGTTTTAATTTTACTTTTGTAAACCCAAAGATGCCACACGCAACACAACGAAAGGAAAGGGTTCCTGTCTTCATCTAAATAGTCCTATTTTGTAGGTTTTTTTTTATTTTGAATAATTGTAAGCAGGATGATAGCCTTTTTCTGCTATACCTCTTGTTAGTTGTGTGTGTGTATATAGTTGTTCAGTTGTCTAAAAAGGCTTCTCCACTACAAACACTTCCTCTCTCACACACAAGTGCCAAGCCTTACATGCTTTGAATATGTATCTGTGCAACGGATATGGTAGCTGTCTGTTCTCTTCAGTGAGTCACCTGTTTGTCTTTATGGGGAGCTCTGGGTTAGTGTTAGTCTCGAAATAGTTTTCCCCCACCACGCACCGTATTTGTGTTGCACTATTTTCCATCCTTTCATCCCATTTTACAAAGTCTAGGTTTTCTGAGCTGATTGTTCAGCGTTGCACTTGGAGGAGATGGATCATGTATATTCATCCTCCAGAATCTGTCCTTTCCTCACCGTAATGCTCGTTCACACTCATTCTTGTTTTTCTGCCTGCTTTCACACCTCTCTTTGACCTCGTTCAACCTGCACAGTTTTGCTGTTGCAAAGCGTTAGCGTCTCGGCCGTCACGTTACGAAGCCCCAGCTGGTTGGAGATGGAACATGGGCTGCCGTTCTCCCCTCTCCAGGCTCCGAGTACTGCTGAAAGCACAGTATGCCTGCTGTTGCTTCTGTATTTCCACACACTCACACACATTCTCCTCGTGTCCTCCTTTAGGTGCCACTCCACTGCAGACCAGCAGAGGGAGCCAGTTAGCTTTTCAGTTGGCAATTATTATTTTTTTTCCATTTCTTTTAAAACGAGCCAACTGTGTGAAGCAGACCGGATCGGACCTGTGCCCTAGCGTGACATTTACTTTTACCGTTGTAACTGACCATCTTTTCCCCTCTGCGGTTTTAACTGCTGTGCCCCAGAAGGGAAAAAGCTTCTGCAGACTGGAATGTGATTGACGTATGATTGAGTACTTGGTCTGTGTGTGTGTGACTTATTAATCTGGTTGACATTTTGATTTGTGATAACGCATTACCTCTGACTTGTACTGCGGCTTACGATGGATCATGGAGTTACTCGTGTGCCTAAAAACGGCAGTGTTTACTGTAATCTCTCCATACTGTGAGCCTAAACTACATTTGACTTTGTTTATTTGCGGTGTACATGCTTGAGTTTGATTACATTTCTTCTCTGGAGTCTTAAACTCGTGTTCTTATATTTCTTCTAGTCTGTAATGGTATCAAAATTGCTGCTCTGTATTTTGTATCCATCTGAGTGAAGTTGCACAGTGCAGTATCTTGTAAATGATTTTTCATGTGCGATACATGGTAAGAGCTGCTACTGCTGTGTAAAATGAACTAAACCTTTCTGATGTTAAATCTCCTTCATCCCCCAATTACTCTTTCCTTTTGTACAGCTCTATTTTTGTGACATTTGAACAAGTAAATGTTATTTAAGTTCACCTTCATGAAGCTTGTGTGGTCAGTCAATTATGCACATCAACTACACTAAACGGACTACATCAGGGTTGTCCAAACTTGGTCCTGCAGAATTTAGCTCCAAGATGTCCTAGTAATTAGTATGCCTATTTATTAGCTGAATCATATGTTTAATTGGGGTTGGAGCTCAACTTTCTAATTAAAAGCTCAACTTTAATATCAAAAATCAGATTCTTGAAGATGTTTAGTAATAAATGTTAAACGGGTCACTTTTTTTAACCACTAATCAAGTTCTGGAAAATTCCTGTTAAAAGTTTGGAACCGCCACAACTGGATGCATTGCGCATTGAATGTCAATTGTCACAACTTATCCTTTAAGTTAAATTATTTTTGAACAATAAGGTTAAAGACCAATAAAGGAAATCCAACCTATCTTCCTGTTTTCTTAATTCCACTTACAAGTTTGTACCGATACAAAAACAAGACATATCCAACCTTTTTATCATACTAAATTTATAATATTTCAAAATGAATCTAAGCATACTGGAACAAACACACTTCTGTAAAGTGCCCCCTTGGAAATTCAAAAAAACCCCAAAATAATTTATTTAAAATCTGAAACACACAAATGACTTTCAACAACAACCCATCTACATCAGATCACATATCCCTATACACTATATACTGATGGATCAAAATCTGAGGACCATATATCATCTGCATTTTTGTTCAACCATCAAAAGGAACATCCTTCTCTAAACAGCTACAGCAGCAAATGCAACCAATTTGGCATTGGACTGCATAAAGATTATGCAGCAGAGAAATTTTCTAAGTAATTATAAGAGAATTTCTCTGTAAAAATTGAGCTGTTATATCTCTAAGCAATGTCATCCCGTAAAAATGATCACCCAGCACTGATTATAAACTGCTTGAACTAGAGGGGCATCAATTTAATATCTGGGTTTGCTGGGTACCAGGAATCTGGAATCAAAGGAAATCAAGCAGACTTCCACAAAGAGGCATTATCATCAGACCTCAAATTTTGCACAGTACCTCCTGTGGATCTAAAACCAATAATTCATTTCTATATTAACAAATGGCAAACAGAATGGGATTTATTTATTATGAACAAACTTCATGAAATTAGCCCCAATTTTGGAAGAAGTTTCTATCCAGGATGACAAGATTTTAATACTAGAAGTTCCACCAAAATCTTCTTTCTGTCAAAACTCTGTCATTGAAGCATGTTTTATTAGATTGAGCTGGTTTAAACCCTGTGAGAAACCTTTTTATTCAGTTAATTCTTGAAGAAGTTTTTAACAAAGTTAACCAAAATAGAGTTTTTATCGAAAAAATAAATTACAAACATTATTTTACCATACATTTTTCTCGACATGAAAATAGCAAGCTGGCATGGCATTAAAAACAAATCAAACAAACATCAATGATTTTCAACCAGCTTTGTTTTGTTACAGTGCTGGTAGTGGCACAATTTAAATATTTATAAAGTGATATATTTGTGTTTTTCCTAGTCAACAATGTCTGGCCTACAAAAAATATAAATCTCTTGTTATGCTGTATTATCACCAAATATTGGATTCAATATTTTTTGTAAATTTTCAATTAGGACAGGCTTTCTTTTTCACAGAGATTAACTTTATCCTCAAATAAATGAGGCCTCCAAAAAGAAATACAAAAGACAAATTGACAAAAAGATTGAATCTAATATTTGTATTTACAAGCAATTATAAAAATGTTTAAATTGGGAAGCATTTTTGACCACCAAAGGTGTTTTCATCACAGCGTAAGTGTTAAAACTACAGATCGAACCTCTGCATTTTTTGTATTCCTGCCCATTGACAGGGTGGATCAACAGTTTTCGGCAAAGGGGAACGCAACAGCGTTTTTCTTTTAGCACAGATTTACGTTTTTGCATGTTTCTAATGCATACCCAAGTTTTATGGTATTAAAAGTAATTTCTTGCAAATTCCACTTTTAATGTGACCTCACATTATACCTTTGTAATCAAGATTCTTAAGTTGACATTGCCCACCTCTGAAAATCAGGGCTTAAAGAATATCATTGCTTTCCAACAGATAATTATGACATTGTGAAATGAAATGAAGGCTGCATAAACATTAGCTTTATGATGTGCATCTGTGCTAGAGTAAGCAAAAGCTTTGTCAGAAAGAGACAATAGAGTATTGTCGCTACTTTGAGGATGGATGACTGTCAACTCTTATACAGTCTGCATCAAGAGCTAAACACTGCTAAAGATACCTGTCAAACTTCATCTATCTTCTAATGCTTTTTTTATCTCTCCTGGAGGCCTTTGGTGCTGCTGATAATCCACTGTGAGTAATGTCGTATTGTTCTATGCCAAAACAATGTCTCTTCGTGGGTCCGCTTTGAGTTGATTAAGCCCTAAAGATACCACAATCTGTAACATTTCATCTGCAAACACTTTCTCTGATGACATATTGGCTTAAGCTGAAGTGATGCATTGTAATTTGTGGCCTTTTTGCTGCTTTTTTATTGACAAGAATAGTCAAGAAAAGAGCAAAGGAACGGGACTGGAAGATCATGCAAGACTCTTGAAGTCCTTTTCTTCTTTTTCAAAAAAAAGCACACATATCATATGGACTATTTTCAAAGTTCTTTAATACCAAACAAGAGCTTTGCTGAAGGAACCGATCAAACTTTAATTTGCCTTGCCTCGTACTGTCATCCATTTCCTGTTGCATTTGTTTTACTTTTACAATATGAATCTTGTTCATTTCAAGCCTGTTGATGCAACATACACAAGAATCCATGAAGCCTGTGCGCACTTTCTCCTCCTCCTTGTGTCAAGTAGCTGGAGTCAAGATCCAGTCAAAGAGCCAGACAGAGAAAATGCTGAATTTGTAGCAACATCTTTTCAAATGCTGAGCTGTACAAATACAACAGAATCCCATTTTTGCAATATGCTTAGGTAGCCAAAATCCCTACATAAATACACTTAACTGAATGGCTGGAGATGCTGACATAGCATTGGACACTGGCTAAGTATCCATGACTATCCATCACAGCTGTATTCATAGCTTGCTAATGTTCTCAATTATGAAATGCTTTCTCGTTTTACTGTAGTTCATGGACGTAATTCAGTTCTTCAGAGTCGTGTTGTTCTCTGCGGTTCATAAGCCGAGATTCAGTCCGAGGCTTGAAGTTTTGAGTTTCAGGAAAGCCACATTTATGTAGTCTCCAGATTAAGACTGGTATTAAGCTATGCTGTTTCTGGCTGAACTATCCTTCAACCGTGTCAGAACATGAGCTCTAACCGCTAGACCGTGGATCTGTTCTTCTTATGCTTCCGTAATGGAAATTCCCGATTCCCCCCTTCCTGATCTCACCATTCAAGTCTTTTGAAAATCTGAGAATAACTCACAATCATTTGGGCAAATATTTTGGCGTGGTGATTGGAGTCATAGCTCCCAGCAGACCATACATGTGTCCATCGACCTCCCTCTGGAAGTTATAAAAACAACTAAATCCTGTCTTTAAGAAACTGAAATACACTACAGCTGCCCCACTTCCAAATGTCTGGCGATTAATGTTATTCCTTTTTTCACTCCTAGCTCAGAATAATATAAATAGGAGTACATGGTTATGTGCTTTAGAAAATGCATCCTAACACTGGAGTGAGCTGAAAGGATCATCTATAGGGTTATGCAAATTCAGGTGTCAAAACATCCATTTGTTTTTGTGGACCTCAATATGACAATAATGCCGTCCTGTTGCTTTATACTCTGCAACATAATAAAAATAAAGCCCTTCCTCGACCAACAGTCCTGTGCTCTATACTATAGCATTTGCCCTTGAGCACATCCTTGCTGTTGCACAACTTGCTTTTTTAACCTTCTCTTGTTACACCTCTGCTCAGATCTCACTGTAATATCTGCTTGAATTCAATTCAAGTCACACTAGTCAAGGGCTTGCGACTGTGCGTTTTCTTGTGGTGCCTTGTTCCCTGATAGACCATTGACAAAAGGCAGAACCTGCTGGATTACAGAAAGTGTTTTCTGTGCTAATTTACCGTGTCTAAGCATTCAGAAATGAAAACTAAATAGAGTTTTTGTCCTGAAATATTTCTGTCTACCAAATCTAGTAGCAAAAAAACATCCAGAAAGAAAGCGGAAATGTATATTTGATTATACGTCATTATTATTGCAAGTGCAGGGCAAGTGTGTCTGAATTATAGTGTTGTTTTTCACTAATGCATGAGGGGAACGAATGTAGATTTAATAATTTAATGCTACGCATGTTGATATGGCGTGTTACGTTGTGTGCTTTGCAGAATTCCTCCACTGACGTGAGTGAAAGCCCCATGGAGTTATACAGTCGGATTTGGCTGCCGAAAAAGGCCGTCCCTGTTGGACCTGGCTGCCTGAAAAAGTCACTCTGCACCCACTCTGTCAGCGCCAAAGGTTAAGATTTGAAGATTAGGATTACTCATCAATAAACACAAACAATCTGTGATTTATATCTCCTTAGAGTACAGAAATGTCAATAGAGGCCTCCCACTGCTGTACTTGGGAGATGTTAAATTGACTTTTCGGAGAAGAAGTTACTCATAGGGTGGCTTGACATTATCATTTAGAAATAAGAAAATGAAAATGTCAATATTTTCCACTCCCTTTTGTAGGGGGTTAATGTCAAGGTTCCCATCTCAAATTCTGTTTCGGTTTGGAATGTTTGGCACAATGACTTTTGCGTTGAGGAGGTGATGGGAAGATATTTGAGTCACGTTTACCTGTCTCTCCGTTTTCAAAAGACCTGTTTGTATGTTCAGCATTCTTTGTGTCTGTGCCCTTCAACCTCTAAGATCACTGCAGAAGGACAAGAGCCTCTCCCGGAGACTCAGCCTGTCCCAGTAATTAGGTTAAAAGGCTGCAGTGATTGGCTGACCAGTGCTAAGCCTATCTGTGCCTGCCCACTTAGCACTTAGCTGAAGATTGGGAGATGCCAAACCTTACTAAATAAACAGAACAAATACACTCAAGAAACCAAAGGGCATCCAAATTATACACGGCAAAGAAAGTAGAACTCAAAACTTGAGGTAATCAGCTTATAAATTGACCAGCTTACCCCGTGTTGGGTGTAATGCATTACTAAGTATTTAATTACTGTAACTTAATTACTTTTCCCTTGAGTTAAAGTAAGGGATTACGCTTTATTTTTCTTTAATGTAATTACAGTCACTTCTGATGTAATTGCATTATAGACTATAGAAAAATTCAATATAAGCGGGTTTAACATCAAACGTTTAATGTTAAAATGCATGTTTTAATGCAACCTTCTCCCTTTAGATACTTCGGTCAGGTCAAGAATAATTTATGCAATTTTATATTGTTTATTTGAAAGAATTAAAAGAGTAGTTTCATGTCTATCCTTTTATTGTTCAACTGGCCGGGGTTGATATGGGATTAAGAAAGTAATATGTAATGCAATTCTTTTTAGAGAGAGTAATTGGTACAGTAATCTAATTACACAGTTGAAGATGTAATTAGTAGCTAGTAATTAATTACTTTTTAGAGTAACTTACCCAACACTGAACTACACTAGCGTGTTAGTTACGGTTAAATTGAAATATTAGCTGTTACCACATACATTTTTATTTCAAATATTAAAGGTGCAATATGTAGCTTTTCTTCTAAAATGAATCCTTTTTTTATTGCCTGTTTGTGAAGGGTTTGTAATCACACATTACAATGATCCACTTTTCGGGTTTTGCTATTACCTCTGAAGGCCAATATTCCTATTTATATGTGAAGTCTCCGGGTCGGATTTACCGCGAAATCCATCGGATGTGACGTGCATCGCGCTCCCGAGCCTCTCTCCTTTTTATATACAGTCTATGCGACGGCACTGCAGCGAACTACATGAGTCTGATAACACCAAAAAAATGACCTGCCTCCAACACAACACAGACTCCAACACAAACAAATAAATAATAATAAAAAAAGTTTTATCTGCTGATGCTCGTCAGGCCAAACGTGAATCGGATTTTTATTATGGAGAGACCTCCGCTTAGTTTTAGCTAGGTATATATTTAGGTATAAAAACAGACACAGAGTTGGCTTTCATCCCTATTGTGATGCTTTCTCCGGTGTGTTGACAGTCTCAGTGTGGCCGGTACCATGAGTGCTCGCTCTTGAGTTCGAGCACGTGCACGAGCGCTCTTGTAAAAATTGGTTGCAATCTGAAACATCACCGCTAGAGGCCGCTAAAAACTCCACATAGCCCCTTTAACTATAATCTTTTGCATTGAACTGCTGCCTGCTAGCAATAGTAAACTTCCATGTTAATGTAACTAGCAAAGAGACTGTTACTATACTTGTATGGACACAGATATACAACACACATGCAGGCGCAACTCTATCACAATGGTAACCCCCATAAATCCCAACATAACAGAACATTTAACGCTAACACATCTCTACATTGTCCAGAAACAGAAAGTAACACTTAATCTTAACATTCATCCATACAGTCTGACACAAAGCATGCTGCTGTGAAATGGAAATCTGCTGCTACAACTCATTCAGTTTAAGGTCGGCTTAATATAAGTTATTGAGTTCACATTTTTTCCTAGTTAATGGAATGAACTTTCAAAGGAACTCATTTCATTTAGTTAATTTCACTGCTGGGTTCTACATTCTATCTATAATGGTGGATCTAAAGCAAACGATGACATGCTGTTATGGAACATGTGCAGATCAAAAAGAAAAATGGGCCGCTGAGTGTTCTAATAAGCTCGGTCTAACTGGATGTCTTTGAATGCTGCCGCTGATGTTAATAGAGAACGGCACTACAATCGATCCCTGTTATGTTCTGACGTACATGCACTCATGTCTTGATTTTCATTTTCTATAAAGGTCTGTAATTCTTTCTGGACGGACAAGCTCTGCTAGTTACCTTCGAGCGCTCTAAAGGGAAGCCTAGCGGCGGAGTGGACGATATGTCAGACGCATTTAGAATTCTGCCTTTCATTTTTCCACCCACACAGTCCCCCTGCACTATTGGTGTTGACTCTGCTGTAGAAACCTGTGATTTCCCAAAATGCTGAACAGAAGAAAGGCGAGGATGATAAAACATGCAGGAGGTGATTTAGCATTAACTCTCACTGAGCCAGAATATTCTGGAACATCTCGGTTCTCGAGGGGGGGTAAGCAGTGTCTGGTTCATGTATGAATCATCGTCTAGAGGGGCTTGACATGTCATCGTCTTCCTCCAACAGCTGGAATGGAAATCAGATCTTGCGGGTAACGGAAATGCTGCCGATATTGCTGGCATCTGAGATAATGGGCGCTAGGAAATGAGAGTGGACGGTAATGGTGCATGGTGAACTACAAGCGTGAGGTCACCCTGGCCGGCCGTGTGCTCTAAATGACACTCAACCCTGTCTCCGGGCCAATCTTGACACTCCCCATCCTCTGCTTTCACAAGTTCTGCAACTCATTTAAAGTGCAATTATGCGGTTGGAGAGTACTTAGTTGATTCTTCCAGAAAACCACATTGTTCTCATGTGTTTGCCTTTTCCAGAAACTCATCATTAATGTCTTTGAATTATCTGCTGCTGAGTGCTTAGACTTCTCAATCATTTCTTTATGTTCAGTGTTATTTTTACACAGTTGGTCAAAAGTAATCAGTTGTCTTAACTTAAAAAAAAATTAGGAAACCTGTTGCCTTAAAATTATTAAGTAAATAAACTTCACGCTTAATCAAAAAAATAAAGTAATTTGGAAGTTCACATAGGCCTAACTTATTTTTTCAATTAAGCATGAAATTTATTTACTTAGTAATTTCAAGGCAATGTGTTTACTAAAAAAAATGTAAGTGAACTGAACACTTTTTACAGTGTGTAGTCATAGTTTTTGTCTTTCAGAAAAAATATCTGTAAGTGTATTACATAATGTATTAACTAACATGAACTAACAATGAGCAATACATTTGTAACTTTTCTAAACATTTTGTTAGTTAATCTTTGTTAATAAGAATACAGCTTTTCATTGTTTGTTGTTACAGTGCATTAACTAATGTTAACAAATACAACCTTTGATTTTAATAATGTATTAGTAAATGTTGAAATTATACATTAAGATTAATAAATGCTGTAGAAGTATTGTTCATTCTTAGTTCATGCTAACTACGGTAATTCATGTTAACTAATGAACCTTATTGTAAAGTGTTAAAATATATATTTTACATTTTGTCAATAATCTGTTAGGGACTGAATTATTTTAACATTCAACACCATTCAAAAGTTTGAGGTCAGTAATATTTTTGTTTTCAAAGAAAACTATTTTCAGCAAGGATTAAATTGATCAAAAATAGAATTGAAAGACATTTATAATGTTACGAGAGATTTCTATTTCAAATAAATGCTGTTCTGCGGAATTTTCTATTCATCCACAAAAACAAAACAAAAAATCCTGAAAAAAATGTATCACAGTTGCCACACAAATATTAACCACACAGAAAGAAAATTGGTTTCACTTTATTTTGATGAGCCCCTATAAGTAACGTACGTTACACCTACATGTCAACTAACTCTCATTAAGTTGCTTGTGATAGCAACTTATTTGAATCTATTTAAACTTATTGAATTTATTAGTCATAATGTTGGGCTTGTAGAGCCAACTTACTGAAAGTCCTACTAAACTTAATGAAGTTGCTTGACTGAGAGCCAACTTATGAAGTCCAATTTAAAACTAATTATTATAGTCTTCTACCGAAAATAAATTTCTGACACTAACCCCCTATACTTTACGCCACCATATACTCACAAAACTCGGCATCACATGGATACTCAAAAACTGTTCTGACTCGGTTGCTATATCTTTTCGAAACTGAGATCGGACTACGGTTTTCAAAAAGTGCACGATCTAACGTGGAAAAAACCCCATTGACTTAACATATGCGGAATGTTCAGATTTTCAACTGGCCAACGCCAAAAATTCAAATCTAAATACCTTGAAAACCAGACTAAATCAACACAGCCATTCTATATTTTGAGCATCCATTGGAGACTATTTAAAACTAATAATCACCTCATTATCAATGCCACTTACAATCTAATCTTAAATTCATAAACTCATTATAAATTAATAAATTTTGTAATAAATCGCTAACTTAAATCTGTCCTAGACTATTTAAACTTATAAACTCTAAACTCATTAAACTTAAAACTCGAAAACTCATTACACTGTATAAACTCATACACTTTAATGTACTCTTGATTATAACTCATGAATTTTAATCATAAATTAATAAACGACTCAAAACTTTTAAAACTCTAAACTCATAAACTCATGAATCTTTTAGTCAATGAACTCATAAAGCTTATAAACTCTAAATTCATAAATCGACAAATTAAATCATACACTTATGAACTCATTGAATTCAAATACACTTATGAAACTTAACTCATAAATTAATAACATCTCTGAACTCATTACATCATTATTTAAAACAAACTCTAAACTCATAAACTCATGAATTCATACACTTATAAACTCATAACTTATAAACTTTCATGAATTCATACACTTATGAACTTTTAAAATCATAAATAGTTCACCATAGCAACCACCCAGAACACCCTAGCAACCACCCAAAATACCTTAGAACACCCTAGCAACCACCCAGAACACCCTAGCAACCACCCAAAATACCTTAGAACACCCTAGCAACACCATAGCAACCGCCCAAAATACCTTAGAACACCATAGCAACCACCCAGAACACCCTAGCAACCACCCAAAATACCTTAGAACACCCTAACAACACCATAGCAACCACTCAAAATACCTTAGAACACCATATCAACCACCCAGAACACCCTAGCAACCACCCAAAATACCTTAGAACACCCTAGCAACACCATAGCAACCACCCAAAATACCTTAGAACACCCTAGCAACCACCCAGAACACCCTAGCAACCACCCAAAATACCTTAGAACACCCTAGCAACACCATATCAACCACCCAAAATACCTTAGAACACCCTAGCAACCACCCAGAACACCCTAGCAACCACCCAAAAACCTTAGAACACCCTAGCAACACCATAGCAACCACCCAAAATACCTTAGAACACCCTAGCAACACCATAGCAACCACCCAAAATACCTTAGAACACCCTAGCAACCACCCAGAACACCCTAGCAACCACCCAAATTACCTTAGAACACCCTAGCAACACCATAGCAACCACCCAAAATACCTTAGAACACCCTAGCAACCACCCAAATTACCTTAGAACACCCTAGCAACACCATAGCAACCACCCAAATTACCTTAGAACACCCTAGCAACACCATAGCAACCACCCAAAACACCTTAGAACACCCTAGCAACACCATAGCAACCACCCAAAACACCTTAGAACACCCTAGCAACCACCCAGAACACCCTAGCAACCGACCAAAATACCTTAGAACACCCTAGCAACACCCTAGCAACCGCCCAAAATACCTTAGAACACCCTAGCAACACCATAGCAACCACCCAAAATACCTTAGAACACCCTAGCAACACCCTAGCAACCAACCAAAATACCTTAGATCACCCTAGCAACACCCTAGCAACCAACCAAAATACCTTAGATCACCCTAGCAACCACCCAGAACATCCTAGCAACCACCCAAAATACCTTAGATTACCCTAGCAACACCATAGCAACTGCTCAAAATACCTCAGAACACCATAGCAACCACCTAGAACACCCTAACAACCACCCAAAATACCTTAGAACACCCTAGCAACACCATAGCAACCAACCAAAATACCTTAGAACACACCTAGCAACACCATAGCAACCAACCAAAATACCTTAGAACACCCTAGCAACCCCCCAAAATAGCTTAGAACACCCTAGCAACCCACTAGAAACACAGTAGCAACATTAAATGACTTCAAACTATACCTTAAAATTTAAACTAAACTTTAAACTAATTTAACTTTAAAATAATTTAAACTTCAAACTACTTTCAACTTTAAACTCATTTAAACTTTAAACTAATTTAAACTTTAAAAATACTTTAGACTTTAAACTAATTTAAACTTTGAACTAATTTAAACTTCAAACTACTTTAAAATTCAAACTAATTTAAACTTTAAACTAATTAAAACTATAAACTAATTTAAACTTCAAAGTACTTTAAACTTCTTCAAACTTTCTGGTCCAAACTTTCACAAGCCAACTTAAAGTTTGTCTCGACGAACTTTTTAATCTAGTTATTATTATTATTCTGTCGCTAAATTTCTATATCAATCTCCTCCTAGAGCGTTAACTCCACATACTCCAAACTCGGCACGGACACTCAGACTGTTCTGACTCGAGTTGCTATATCTTTTCGAACTGATCGGACTTACGGTTTTCCTAAAAAAGACGATCAAACTCGGAAAAAACTCCCATTGACTTAACATTGCGGAATGTTCAGATTTTCAAACTGGCCAACTGCCAAAAATTCAAATCTAAATACCTTGAAGCCCTAGACTGAATCAAACTGCCATTCTATATACTATATGAGCCATTGAGACTCATTTAAACTAATAAACTCATCTATCTATGACACTTATCTATCTAATCTTAAACTCTTAAACTCATAATAAATTAATAAACTCTAAACTTAAACACTTAGACTCATTTAAACTTATAAACTCTAAACTCATAAACTCTAAACTTATAAACTTATAAACTCTAAACTCATAAACTCATAAACTCTAAACTCATAAACTCTAAACTCATAAACTCTAAACTCTACACTTATAAACTCTAAACTCATAAACTTATAAACTCTAAACTCATAAACTCATAAACTCAAAATTCATAAACTTATAAACTCTAAACTCATAAACTCTAAACTCATAAACTCAAAATTCATAAACTTATAAACTCTAAACTCATAAACTCTAAACTCATAAACTCAAAATTCATAAACTCAAAATTCATAAACTTATAAACTCTAAACTCATAAACTCTAAACTCATAAACTCAAAATTCATAAACTCAAAATTCATAAACTTATAAACTCTAAACTCATAAACTCTAAACTCATAAACTCTAAACTCATAAACTCTAAACTCGTACACGTATAAACTCATACACTTATGAACTTAAACTCATAAATTAATAAACTCTGAACTCTTACTCATTTAAACATAAACTCTAAACTCATAAACTCATGAATTCATACACTTATAAACTCATAAACTTATGAACTTTCATGAATTCATAAACTTATGAACTTTCATGAATTCCTACACTTATGAACTTTCATGAATTCATACACTTATGAACTCATGAATTCATACACTTATAAACTTTTAAACTCGTAAATAGTTCACCATAGCAACCACCCAGAACACCCTAGCAACCACCCAAAATATCTTAGAACACCCTAGCAACCACCCAGAACACCCTAGCAACCACCCAAAATACCTTAGAACACCCTAGCAACACCATAGCAACCACCCAAAATACCTTAGAACACCCTAGCAACCACCCAGAACACCCTAGCAACCGCCCAAAATACCTTAGAACACCCTAACAACACCATAGCAACCACCCAAAATACCTTAGAACACCCTAGCAACCACCCAGAACACCCTAGCAACCGCCCAAAATACCTTAGAACACCCTAGCAACACCATAGCAACCACCCAAAATACCTTAGAACACCCTAGCAACCACCCAGAACACCCTAGCAACCGCCCAAAATACCTTAGAACACCCTAGCAACCGCCCAAAATACCTTAGAACACCCTAGCAACCACCCAGAACACCCTAGCAACCGCCCAAAATACCTTAGAACACCCTAGCAACACCATAGCAACCACCCAAAATACCTTAGAACACCCTAGCAACCACCCAGAACACCCTAGCAACCACCCAAAATACCTTAGAACACCCTAGCAACACCATAGCAACCACCCAAAATACCTTAGAACACCCTAGCAACACCATAGCAACCACCCAAAATACCTTAGAACACCCTAGCAACCCCCCAAAATACCTCTGAACACCCTAGCAACACCATAGCAACCACCCAAAATACCTTAGAACACCCTAGCAACACCATAGCAACCAACCAAAACACCTTAGAACACCCTAGCAACCACCCAGAACACCCTAGCAACCGCCCAAAATACCTTAGAACACCCTAGCAACACCATAGCAACCACCCAAAATACCTTAGAACACCCTAGCAACACCATAGCAACCAACCAAAACACCTTAGAACACCCTAGCAACCACCCAGAACACCCTAGCAACCGCCCAAAATACCTTAGAACACCCTAGCAACACCATAGCAACCACCCAAATACCTTAGAACACCCTAGCAACACCCTAGCAACCCCCCAAAATACCTCTGAACACCCTAGCAACACCATAGCAACCACCCAAAATACCTTAGAACACCCTAGCAACACCATAGCAACCACCCAAAACACCTTAAAACACCCTAGCAACCACCCAGAAACACCTAGCAACCGACCAAAATACCTTAGAACACCCTAGCAACACCCTAGCAACCGCCCAAAATACCTTAGAACACCCTAGCAACACCATAGCAACCACCCAAAATACCTTAGAACACCCTAGCAACACCCTAGCAACCAACCAAAATACCTTAGATCACCCTAGCAACCACCCAGAACATCCTAGCAACCACCCAAAATACCTTAGATTACCCTAGCAACACCATAGCAACTGCTCAAAATACCTCAGAACACCATAGCAACCACCCAGAACACCCTAACAACCACCCAAAATACCTTAGAACACCCTAGCAACACCATAGCAACCAACCAAAATACCTTAGAACACCCTAGCAACCCCCCAAAATAGCTTAGAACACCCTAGCAACCCACTAGAAACACAGTAGCAACATTAAATGACTTCAAACTATACCTTAAAATTTAAACTAAACTTTAAACTAATTTAACTTTAAAATAATTTAAACTTCAAACTACTTTCAACTTTAAACTCATTTAAACTTTAAACTAATTTAAACTTTAAAATACTTCAGACTTTAAACTAAATTAATCTTTGAACTAATTTAAACTTCAAACTACTTTAAAATTCAAACTAATTTAAACTTTAAACTAATTAAAACTATAAACTAATTTAAACTTCAAAGTACTTTAAACTTCTTCAAACTCTCTGGTCCAAACTTTCACAAGCCAACTTAAAGTTTGTCTCGACGAACTTTTTAATCTAGTTATTATTATTCTTCTTACTCAAAATTTACAACTCTAACTCCTCCTAGAGCTTTAACTCCACATACTCCAAACTCGGCACGGACACTCAGACTGTTCTGACTCGGTATGCTATATCTTTTCTAACTGATCGGACTTACGGTTTTCCTAAAAATGACGATCAAAGTCGGAAAAAACTCCCATTGACTTAACATTGCGGAATGTTCAGATTTTCAAACTGGCCAACTGCCAAAAATTTAAATCTAAATACCTTGAAGCCCTAGACTAAATCAAACTGCCATTCTATATACTATATGAGCCATTGAGACTCATTTAAACTATTAAACTCATCTATTTATGACACTTATCTATCTAATCTTAAATTAATAAACTCTAAACTTAAACTCT
Source organism: Chrosomus eos (assembly GCA_036326025.1). Taxonomy (NCBI): domain Eukaryota; kingdom Metazoa; phylum Chordata; class Actinopteri; order Cypriniformes; family Leuciscidae; genus Chrosomus; species Chrosomus eos. Next base: position 35,537,076 of record CM070821.1, read on the forward strand.
TAGACTCATTTAAACTTATAAACTCTAAACTCATTTAAACTTATAAACTCTAAACTCATTTAAACTTATAAACTCTAAACTCGTACACGTATAAACTCATACACTTTTACGAACTCATGAATTCATAAACTCATGAACTTAAACTCATAAATTAATAAACTGAACTCTTACTCATTTAAACATAAACTCTAAACTCATAAACTCATGAATTCATACACTTATGAACTCATCAACTCATAAACTTATAAACTCTAAACTCATAAACTCTAAACTCATGAAATCATACACTTATGAACTCATAAACTTATAAACTCTAAACTCATAAACTCGTACACATATAAACTCATACACTTATGAACTTTCATGAATTTATACACTTATAAACTCATAAACTTATAAACTTTCATGAATTCATACACTTATGAACTCATAAACTTATAAACTTTCATGAATTCATACACTTATGAACTTTCATGAATTCATACACTTATGAACTTTTAAAATCATAAATAGTTCACCATAGCAACCACCCAGAACACCCTAGCAACCACCCAAAATACCTTAGAACACCCCAGCAACCACCCAGAACACCCTAGCAACCAACCAAAATACCTTAGAACACCTAGCAACCACCCAGAACACCCTAGCAACCACCCAAAATACCTTAGAACACCCTAGCAACCACCCAAAACACCCTAGCAACCACCCAAAATACCTTAGAACACCATAGCAACACCATAGCAACCACCCAAAATACCTTATAACACCCTAGCAACACCATAGCAACCACCCAAAATAACTTAGAAACCCTAGCAACCACCCAAAATACCTTAGAACACCCTAGCAACACCATAGCAACCACCCAAAATACCTTAGAACACCCTAGCAACACCATAGCAACCACCCAAAAATACCTTAGAACACCCTAGCAACCACCCAAAATACCCTAGCAACCACCCAAAATACTTAGAACACCCTAGCAACACCATAGCAACCACCCAAAATACCTCTAGAAACACCCTAGCAACACCATAGCAACCACCCAAAATACCTTAGAACACCCTAGCAACCACCCAGAACACCCTAGCAACCACCCAAAATACCTTAGAACACCCTAGCAACACCATAGCAACCACCCAAAATACCTTAGAACACCCTAGCAACCACCCAAAATACCTTAGCAACCACCCAAAATACCTTAGAACACCCTAGCAACACCCTAGCAACCACCCAAAATACCTTAAAACACCCTAGCAACACCATAGCAACCACCCAAAATACCTTAGAACACCCTAGCAACACCATAGCAACCACCCAAAATTTCTTAGAACACCCTAGCAACCCCCCAAAATACATTAGAACACCCTAGCAACACCATAGCAAACCGCCCAAAATACCTCGGAACACCATAGCAACCACCCAGAAAACACCCTAGCAACCACCCAAAATACCTTATAACACCCTAGCAACACCATAGCAACCACCCAGAATACCCTAGCAACCACCCAAAATACCTTAGAACACCCTAGCAACCACCCAAAATACATCAGAACACCCTAGCAACACCATAGCAACCACCCAAAATACCCTAGCAACTGCCTAGCAACCACCCAGAACACCCTTAGCAACCACCCAAAATACCTAATAACACCCTAGCAACCACCCAAAATACCTTAGAACACCCTAGCAACACCCTAGCAACCACCCATAACACCCTAGCAACTGCATAACAACCACCCAGAACACCATAGCAACCGCCTAACAACCAACCAGAACACCCTAGCAACCAAACAAAATACCTTAGCAACCACCTAGAACACCCTAGCAACCACCCAGAACACCTTAGCAACCACTAGAAACACCCTAGCAACTTTAAATAACTATTCTTTAAATTTAAACTACTATAAACTTTAAACTAATTAAAACTTTACGCTACTTTAAACTACTTTAATTTAAACTTCAAACTACTTTAATTTAAACTTCAAACTACTTTAAAATTTGAACTAATTTAAACTTTAAACTAATTTAAACTATAAACTAATTTAAACTTTAAAATACTTTAATTTAAACTTCAAACTATTTTAAAATTCAAACTAATTTAAACTTTAAACTAATTAAAACTATAAACTAATTTAAACTTCAAACTACTTTAAACTTCTTCAAACTTTCTGGTCCAAACTTTCACAAGCCAACTTAAAGTTTGTCTCGACGAACTTTTTAATCTAGTTAGAGTGTTAGTATAGTATTAGTAGACTGGTAGGGTTAGGTTTAGAATAAGTTTACATGTACAGTAGTTGGAAAGTTACTTATAGTCGGTAGAATGTCAGTTGGGGAACATCACAATAAAGATTAAGCAGATATTGAGCAGACAGTCTACTAATACTCTAATGAGAGTTAGTTGACATGTAGCTGCAAAATTATTTAGTCAACAGAATGTTCAAAAGTGACCATCAAAATAAAGTTTTACCAGAAAATGTTCAACATTGTAGCCTAGAAATCTAGACGCACCCTATCATTTCGCTGCCAGTGTGGTCTAGCAACTCTCAATAGGCTTTTGAGCTGGAAAAAACAAAAACTGGTCAGGCCAATCACATCGTGTATAGAGTCGGCGGGCGGGCTTAACACAATGACGGCACAGTTCATGACGTTCCGCGTGATTTCCATATGATTTCCCTGCTACTTGAAAACAATGAAGATGCAGCGCCGCGGTCTTTCGAATCGGCTTGGGCCGCGACTCTGGAGGACCTGGAGTTAAGAGAACGTCACTTAAGTCATTCTTAAAAAAGGAAGATGTGTTCGGAGTTTTGACGACCGGATACGGCAAAAGTTTAATATATCAACTAGCTCCGCTGGTGGAAAAACGCATGGGACTCACTCAGCCACAGCCGTTCGTTGCTCTGGTTGGTTAGCGCTATCCTATTGCGTGCAGAGGGATTTTGAAAGACAACCGTTTATCCCGCCCCTCGGATTGAGGTATGTCAATGGAGAGTTCCAACTTCCCAGACCTAACATCTTGATGTAGGTCTGGCATGCCAGGCTATCAACATTGATAATAATAAGAAATGTTTCTTGTGTAATAAATCAGCTTGATTTTTGAAGGATCATGTGACACTGAAGACTGGAGTAACGATGCTGAAAATTCAGCTTTGACGTCAGAAATACATTTTAAAATACAGAAAAGTTATTATAAATTGTAAAAAATATTTCACAATGTTACTGTTTTTACTGTATTTTTTTATCAAATAAATGCAGCATAAGAGACTTCTAAAAACATTTTTTAAAAAATCTTACCAACCCAAAACATCTGAATTTGTTAGTGCAATGTCTCAAAAATGTTTAATATCTTGTGGTAATTTGTTTCTTGTGATAATTTCGACAAATTTAATTATCATCAAGATACACATCATTTATTGTTGTCAAAACGTGGACACTTTGTTAATGACCGTGTTCATCACTAATTTTGTTGATGAGATTAACACTGTTCTCTGCCCCTCACACCATGCACACGCAGTCGATCTATTAGTGTTTAAGGAAGTGGACAGTACCATGTAATAGACTAGTAAACAAGATAAACAAATTGCTCCTTCCAATTGGGCAGAGCTGCAGAAGAGCTGAAAATAGGCATGCCTCGTTCTACACTAATATTCGGATTCTTCAGTAGCCAAGCGACAAAACATACCACATATCCTAGTGTAGGAGGAGGATACACATCATTTAAGCCCAAGTGCTTTTCATATTTTCTGTTCTGTGATACAGGTGCTGGATGCATGACCGCATTTTACAGAACTGCACTTACATTGCATTCATTAGTCCATTCCTCAGAGGATCAAATTAATATTTAATGGCTTTCTCCCAAAAGCAACGAGGTTCCTATATACCCTCATGCTAAGACTGTTTGGGACCTCGGCCAGACGAAAAGCTTCTCTTGGCATTACATTGAGAAATCGCCTTTCATGTTTCAGCGCTCGTCTATACATGTGTTCTTCTGAGTGGGCTGAGAAGTAGCATGCGCTCATGAAGTGAAAAGTGAAAATAGGAGCAGACAAACTGCTCGCTGAAATGCTCCGTACCGCATGCACTCTGCACACTGGCCTTATTATTTTAACTAAGATACATTTCTGCCCCTGATATTTCAGTCTATCTTATGGGGTGAAAGGGATAAGATGAGTAAGTGAGCTGTGAATTTGTCTATTCTGATCCAGAATATGCAGCATAAATTGAAAGTGCTTGACATTTCCATTAAGGTGCACATTGGGAATTTAAATGCCTGGAGCCTTTTGTTTATGCTTTCCGGAGTCATTCAGTTTTCAGCAGTATTTATCATCAACGGTGAAGCCAGTGTGATGAAAACCAATATTCTGTCCATATAAAAGTCCAAAAGACACTCGCATATTTCCCAGTCTGGATACGCTAACAGATGCATACAACTAATGCTGTGCTTCGTTTACCCAGCGGTGCGGAGATGCGTGACCTTTAAAGAAGCTGAACTGAAAGAAACCTCCATTATCACAGCAGTGAGTTAATGTAAACGGGATCAATGCAGACAAAAGCAAAAGGGTTTCGTCACAGCGATACATGATTGAGTGCAATCTAATTATGAGTGAAGTATCAATATCGCCGCTGTCAAGTATACAGCGGAAATGAGAGACAGATGAGACAGGCGCATAAGATATCTAGAAGAGCAACATATATTTATGGGCATTTGATGAATACAATCAAATGTTGCTCAGTAACTAGAGATAACTTGAGATTAACTCAACCCAACCCTGTTCCTGTACGTTTTATGCCTGCTACAGATTTCAGAATTATAAGATCATTAGGCTATAAATCACACTGTATCTAATAAACTTGGGTACGACATGTAGACTGTACGATGATGAAACCTAAGTCAGTATAGAAGAATAAAACGTCATCAGTATGCGCTAGTGGTAAACAAGAGCATTTTGCCAATTTAGTTTTTATGTGTGCTGAAAAAAGGAGGAGGAAGCGAATGAGGAGATTATGGATGTGGTCATGGCTAGGGAAAAGAGGCCAACTTGGCATGCCAATTTCGCAAATGGAGCTTGAGATAAGTAGTTTTAAGTTTTAGCGTCATGTCACGCTGATCAATACGCCATTTCATGCTGCATGCTGCTTTTTATTGGCTAGTCAGTAGACGTAGGTAGTTGCAGCAAAAAACACTGTGAGATGATCATGCTATATTTCTGACACTGTCAGAAAATGATCGCTGGCTATCTTTGGTCGCAAGACCGTGACAACGGCCGTATTTGAACCTCTCTCACGGGGACAGCCCAAAATCATACAAAGTGTTAGATGTTTCCCTAAACCTGATTCAACTAATTCATTTATACTCACTTATGACTCATCTGAATGCGTTTTGTAGGGTGGCCTCCAGGACTCGGAATGGGAATCACTGGATTAACTAAATATTAACTAGATTCTGTCTTTAGGCCAGAAAATGTGACTTTGATTTGAAACCCAAAGGGTGGGCATGAAAGCGAAGGTTAAATATCTAATCACGAAAAATTGCCCTGCAACAAGAGGATTAAAGAGGATGCAACATGTTGCAACAATCCTGGTATTATAATTAGCAATTTTAAAAAACAACTACTCCTTCCTCCTAAATAATATTATGCCATTAGCCTGATGTATTGACAAACTGAAAATATGAATTCAGTCATTTAATTGTGCTAATGAGGAAGCTGATCATTTGTGGGTTTTAAGTGCTCTAGGTTTAGCTGATTAGCATGTCCATTTAAAAGTAGCCATATGCATTCTGATAAAATCATTTGTCTATTTTCAAGATATTTCAAAATGTCATTTTATTATACACAAGTATGTTTCGCTAGTAATTTTTGGAGGACCCTTATACAACGTTTTTCCTTGTCTGCACCTGTAATTAGTCACATCATGGCATTTCGGATCAGATGGTTGGCTCAAAGTAACCTGGCAGCAGAATTGAGCGCCCATGAGAAGAAAATGCTGTATTTAAAATATTTAATATTCTGCACCAGTCGAGCAACTGTCATTGAGATGAGAATGGGAATGCGAATGCTGATAGATAGATTTCTACAGGCATGTAGTCCTCTTAGGGGTTTTAGCAGACATCCTTTGAGAACAATGTGCTCTGCTTTTGACCCATGTTCATTGAGAAATGTTGCCACAAATAACTGGTAAAAATGCTCATATAAATGGTTATCACTTTGAATAAGACTTCAGTTAGGTATTTTGTACCAATCCTACTCTGGTCATGCGGTTCTAATCATTAGCCAACCACAGCATTATATATTTATTTCATGTAAAATGGATGAGCATAATTATGGTGATTTGTCCTTTCCAAATGCACTGTATATTGCTGGTAAAAATCGATATGTTTACTTAATGGAATTACACGCAAAATCTATTCATAGGGGAAAACTAGTGACGACTGGAGCTGTTTGGGTCCATCTCGCCTAATTGAACCAGAAAACTGCATGGAGGCGCGGGCTCTTAAATCGAGAGAGAGAGAGAGAGAGAGAGAGAGAGAGAGAGAGAGAGGTATAGTGGTAGTGTTTCTCAAATGCCATTTAACATCTGTCGACAATTGAATGACACGAGCGAGATACGACGGCAAAACTAACTAAAGTACAGCACGAATATCGGCGAACTTTGCTTTACAATCATGATTTCGCAGAATTGAACGAATGCTTCAAGAAAGAAGAAAGCGGGGACGCGAAAAAGTCGCGTGCATGGATCTCACATCCATCATCCCACGCGCGCTGTTCTCCAGGCAAAATCCAACATGATTCGCGTAATGAAACTGTTCGCGGCGAGGTTTTAATGGAGGTGGAAGGTGAATCTCCTGACAGCGAGCTTGAGTTTTAGTCGCCGTTAGTTAGATACAACATTGCTCCTCATCGCAGAGTTCGCATGGCTCCAGTTGGAGACACCAGAGCTTGGAGAGACATGTGCGGTCTTTAGCAGCAATAAACCAGTCTGGAGGGTTAAAAAAAGCAATAAATCCACACTGAACATAAGTGACCCGTCGCGCAATGAGAAACTTCAGGGAAAGCGCTTCACCGGCGACCGCGCGGATAATACGACGCCTCGTAATGTTTTAAAGTGGAGCCTTTCTGATAAACAGGAACTTTTTTTGGATATAACATCGACACAGTCGCGGAGATGACAAGAAAACAGGACGACATTGCGCCATCACCTGTTATCTGAACACTGTGATTAGTTCTCACAAAAGCACTGAATCTTTATTGCCTTTGGACCTGCTTTCAGTACATTCCAGCGTTGGACATGGAGACTAGTCAGTTACGGACAGTAGACGGGTTGATTTCTTAATGTGCAAGAATACAGCCATATCGTTTTTATTCCTCTTAACACATTGCGTTCGGTAGGCCTACATCTATTAATTTTGCACTATGATGGAACCGCCACCTTGCTCTAAAAAGAGCCTGTCTCTTACGCTGCCGGTTCCCCGGGAGGGACAGGCGACCCTCAAGCCTCCCCAACATCTGTGGAGACAGCCACGGACCCCCATCAAAATCAAACATCGCGGTTACTCTGACACCGACCGACATCACCACCGACAGATAGAGCGCTCGAATGCCATGGACACGAGTGACCGGCCGGGGCTCAAGAAGTCCCGCATGTCCTGGCCATCGTCGTTCCACGGAACCACCAGCGCGTCCATAAGCAACTGCGCTGGGAGTAAGCGGTAAGAAAGCCGAGTGACTAATTACGTATAAACAAACGAGCTATTTTTGTGTGATGGACGCCCAAAACTGATAATAATGATGCTGGAAGGGTTAATAGTGCTTTGTGTGGAGACTGGAGAGGCGGGAAGCGTGGGCATCCTTGATGATGCGTTGTGCGTAACGGCTCTAGCAGTCAGCTCTCAGAGAGCGTGAGTTTGAAATGCCTCGAACGTGACCCCCAGAAGTAACCTTAAACCAGTTATGAGCAGCTGATGGCATACTTACTAATAATGCTAATGTGCTGGATAAACTGTAAACTGTGGAAGATGCACATATAATGGGGTTTTGGAGAGCCCTAGCCCCCCATGATGTGGATGCCACAAAGTCTAGAGGGATTGATCTGAAAGTATTACAATCATTTAGGATCATGGCATATGCTGTTTCGCTCTTGGCACGTGCAGTCACCATATGTGCACGCTAAAAAAATTAGCATGATCTTATCAAGCTGTTCAGTATCATGTTAGTGACATAATTGGGTTTTAAGACAATGCATAACATGTTCATTTGTGTCAGGTTTGTGATACAGTCTCTTCTGGCTTTTATGATAATATATAATTTAATTATAAACTTATATTTTTATTACATAATACAATAAAATAAAAATTATTATTGGCATCCATTGTTTCTATGAAGAAACATCCATCAGACCGTTTCCTTTACCAGGTTCTTTATAGAGGATAAAAGATTAAAATGTTCGTCACATTAAGGAAAAAAAAATATTTTAAGAATTGTTCAAGGTTCTTTGAGGAAACAAAAGTGGTTCTTCTATGTCATCATAGAAGTGGAAACGCTTGTAGTGAAAAGGTGCTTTAGCCCAGCAAACATTTGGACGTTTAATGGTTTAATGACCATTGAAAAGACGTCCTTCTGACACGTCCTGTGAAGGTTGAAAAATAGTTCCAAAATGAAAGTTAAACTGGCCATCTATTTGCCGTTATTCGATTTATGCCGTCCTACAATATGACTATTTTTGGCCAGGGACATGACGTTATTGCAGTCAGACCAATGTTTGATTGGAGATTGTTAAAATGTTCTTCACACTAAGAAAAAGAAAGGTTCTTTTCTTTTTCACTGAATCCCTGCCAAACCCCCCTTTTGGAGCCTTTATTTTTAAGAGTAAATAGAGTTCAACTTTTATTTATATAGCACAATAAAAGCAACAGTAGTTGGCCATTGTGCTGTGGATAAATATCCAAAAAACAAGAAAGGGCGTTTACAGCAAAAACACCAATCAGAAAAATCCAACATTAAAAATCAAGGACAGTTGTAAGCATGTGAAAAGAGGTAGGTTTTTAACTTAGATTAAAAAAAAATACTGTGGATACTAGTTTTAGGGACTATTCCACAATTTTGGACCAACATAAAAAAGCATGTCATTGGTCACCCCTCATCTTAAGTCTAGATCTCGGAGTTGAATAGTGTTTGACAAAAAAGCATGCACAGAAATAACAGAAGCACTATAGGATTTTGACTTGCACTGCCATAGCACTGACTGTGTAGCGCTGTTGTAAATAATCAACTTGAATCACTTTTATACAGAGAAACACATTTGTCAACCTGACATTCATGTTGATTTTGTGGGTTCGCACGATTCGGGTGTAGCGTACAATACACTGATTTTACCCTCAAGGATGAGTGTGGGTGTTGCTTGCCGTGCTTGTACGTGAATGCGCATACAGACTGATGTTAGTGCTGGAAGAGGTGATATGTGGCGTCCCTTTGAGTGGCGCGTTACCAAATTGGGTGATTATTACAGTAATAATCTGCTTCTGTGAGGGCTGTGAGCCCCAGGGGAGGTCGAGAACCGAAGGCCTGGTTTCCTTCCTGTCAACTTTTTTGCCTAGGCCACAGACGGTCTTCACGGTAGGCTGCTGGGAGACGGGCCAGCTCGGACTGACTGTATAGTAAAGCCTGATTTGTATTCCCTTCCCCGGGACACGCTCACAGCCAGTCCAAGAATTAGAGCAGCAGCACTGGCTCGGACTGTCCTGTTTCTACTGTGGGCGGGCGGCACAGTGCGAGAAATAGAGAGCGAGAGACATAGAAAGCTGCCTGTGTGTACGTGTGGCTCTGGTGATGTCACAAGAAGCAGAGTGAGATGTCCATGCCTATCTGGTCACTTTCTCCTCTCACTCATCAGTTTATAACATGATCTGCCATGCAAAGGCATAGGTCTTAATAGGCCTTCCAGTATATGTTGTGTAAATGAGTGTTTAAATGGACTATGCTTAATAACTTGACAAAGAACGGTCATGTGAACAACCTATACAGTGTTATTTTATTGGGTCAGTGTAAGCAAAACAGCATTTTTTTAATGTAAATACATTGACTAACATTTTGTTGGCTTATTTTTGCCCGCGTTTCTGTTTACGTATTGATGTCAAAACCGATGAAAGACCTGTGGTTTCCTAAATGTCACGTAAACGTGTTTTCTTACGTGGTATGGTTTTTATAAGTCGTCCATTTTACCTTTTCACCTATGGATGTGTACGATAACGTATATGTGTTTGTGTGTGGGTGTGTTGGGGCATGTGTTGCTGCAGGCTTTAGAGACAGACATGGATGATAATAAGCAATTTGCATGTACGGTCACATCACAGAGGTGGTGGTGGTGGGAGTCTTCAGCACAGGGACACATTTTTATTTTCATTCTTTTTGTGGAGATGTCCCTGGCAGTCCTTTAATGCGAGCTCTAAGCATGGCGTCTTGCCTCCAATGCACATTGACTGAGCTTAAGTAATATACTGCCCAGAGGACCCCCTCCATGTCATCTGTTCCTCTGAGCCTACGGCTAAACTCAGATCAACCTCATACACAGCTGCATGCCCAATGATACACTGATGCCTCATGTTTTTCCGTGTGATGCTCTTGAGAAAGATGAAGTTCACTTTTTTAATTTAAATGTGATCTCTGTGTGAATGAGCGGTGCAGTTCCGTCTGCTACGCATAGACAAGAACACATGATGTTTTCAGCATCTGCCATCTGAACACATGCACTTCACCTCCAGAGCTGCCTTGAGAGTCACTTCACCAGCATTTCACTATAAAAAAAAAAAAAAAGGATTGTCATATCATACACATGCAGAACCAGGCTGGTGGCCATTTGGAGGGTGGATTTCAGCAGTGGCGTGTAGCGCATATAATATACATTTTTCAATTGTAGTCTTCTAAAAAGGCCTCTGAAATAATAAAGTGACTTTTAGTGCAATTTAGTGTTGTCAAAAACATTGATTTTTCAATACATATCGATACTGAAATATCTGAAACTCTTCCGCAGGACACACAATACCAGCTGCGCGTTCTCGCTCTTTAATCTCTCCGACTACGTCTCCCTTTACTCACACGTTTCATTTGCTCCGGATGAATATTTTTGGTGTTACAGGGCTTGAATTTCGGCGAGGGATTGTGGATATTGAGCAAAATTTTACAAATTCCCGCAGATTTTGTGCTCACACCCAAAATGCGTGCACATAAAGTCAAATATATTGGCTATATAAAACAGTATAATGGGTCCGTGTGTCAGGTCTTAAAGTGACAGCAGCCTAATACACCGGCTGCCAAATTATGAGATAATATTAAAAATATACAGTATATGGCAGTTTTTCCCCATGGTATCATTGATGCCAAAATTGTGGCCAGGGAAAATGCTGAGTGGCTAGTTTCTTTGGAAAACCACTCGCCAAAGTGGCTGTTGAGCAAAAATGTCGTTCTGCATTATATACATATAGAAACTCAAAGATCTTCACGACAACATATGATGTTTTGTAAACAATGTTCGGGAGGAACACAATTGGAACAAATTGCCTATCCAATCAGTACAAGTGGAGGCATATAGACTGTACACAGCTGAATCACCTATGTTCCTCGACAGTTTTCTGCATCCCTCCAGCACCCCGTCCACTCACACTAAAAGATAAGGGGGGAGTACTCTAGGTTCAGGCCACATTCCGAGCACGGAGCCCTTGGACATTTACATTTTTATGCATTTGGCACTGCAGACGTTTTATCCAAAGCGAGTTACATTTCAAGGTACACATTTTTACATTCTTAAATATGTTGGACAGCACGCCAAATACGCCAAAATCGAATTATTTGAACTTGTGAAGTCAAAATAAAAGTTTGGTTTAACTTGAAGAATTTGTGAGAGAAATATATTACTATTGTACAGTTGTCACAGGGAGAGTAGAGGATCTAATTGCAAGCAGTACTTTTAATAAAGGGGTCCTTGATTATGATTTCACTTTTTAACTTTAGTTAGTGTGTAATCTTGCTGTTTGAGCATAAACAACATCTAAGTTACGCCCCTCAAAGTTCAATGCAAAAAGAGATATTTTCTTTTACAGAAATCAATTTTTAAGGACTACAACAAATGGCTGGTAGGGACTACAACAAGCTTCTTCCTGGGTTGGTGACATCACAAACCCTAAAGTTCAGTAGCTCCGCCCACTGACTCGAGCACGACAAGTAGTAGTAGGTAAATAACAGACGTGACGCTCGATAACAGTGTGGATCGAGTAGCTAATCGATAAACATGCCTTTGAAGAGTGCAAAATGTTGTGCAGTGCCAGGTTGTGGAAAAACACAGTAGCTGCATTGAATTTGCAAAGAGCCTAAAATTAAAAAACGATGCTGTGCTGTGCCTTCTGTATTGTATCCGACAGGAACGGCGCAACACACTTACATGAGTATATATTTTTTTTACTGTGTCAATATTGCTTTGTTACAGATCGTTTGATATGTACGAATTATGTGTACATGTCTAACCAAAATAACCAGTGACCAGTGATTTCTGATATGTAATGATTCATGTATGCCTAAAGTCAGATGCTCAGTAAATCAAACCAGTGACTAAACGGTCAACTTCACATTGTTTCTCTTAGTAGGATGAAAATAATCTGTTTAAAGGGGTCATGAACTGGCTTTTTAAAATTGTTTATATTGTTGTCTGAGGTCAACTTATAACGTTTGCTTGGTTTTTACATTCAAAAACATCAAAATGAATAAGTAATAGGCTATTTTCTACCCTAGTTTTGAGCCTAGCTCAAAAACGCTCGGTTTTTATGAGCGTCTCGCATTGAAGACTTGGAAGTAAACGCCCACTGCTGTGAGTGGATAACCGTTTTGCATATTATAATGAGTTTCAACTGGTCAGTAACGATTAGACTGATACACATACACATAATTATTAGATATCAGACGATCTGTAACAATGCAATACTAGCCTATCAGATTATTATTCCTTTTTAAATAAAATTTTTACTTACATAAGTGTGTTGCACCATTCCTGTCGGATCCAATATAGAAGGCACAGCACCGTTTTCTAATCTTAATCGGTCTGCAAATCCAGTCTCGACCTGTGTCTTGTTTACAAAACTATCCTCAGTGAAATGAAGTGAACAAACGGACCCACATCAGCTGGAACGTCATTAAAAATAAAGTTTAAGCATTCCTATTGGAATCCAGAGGAAGCTTATGCAGCGACTGTCTTCTTCCACAACCAGGCACTGCACAATATTTTGTCAACGGCATGTTTATAGCTCGGTAGCTCAATCCGTTTGTCATCACGAGGTAGGCATCTATGTTATTTAGCTATGCGTGTAATGCGCGAACCGGTGGACGGGGCTAAACCGGCCGTGTTGAAGTAGACGTTGATCTTCTTCTGCGGGGGTGGTGTTTTATCCTCTTTACGTCATAGTTCCCCACTTTGAAAAACGGGTCGTTTGCTGAGCCTGGTGTCAATAAAAGCATTTATTGGACTAACAAGGACGTTTTCAGTTCTGAAACTTACAGGATATTCTTATAATATGATGACCTCTTAGATGTCAAAAGCTCAAGTAAAATTTGATTTCTCAGTTCATCACCCCTTTAAACTGGGATTAAATTATATATAGAAAGTGATCAAAGAACGCTTCCTTTACAATCGCTGGAACTGTCAATCAAACAGCGTGAGTGTTCTGGACTCTCACCAAAAAAAATCCTGTTATAATCAACAAATCCCTTATTTACATCATGTTTGCACTGTTAGTTATGATGAAAGCATTTTTTAGTGTGTAGAAATCAAATACAATGACGTGATCGCTGCATTCATGTGCTCAACATGTCTGTGATCGGCTACATGTACATCACTGCAACCTTTCATGACACCATCTAAATATAATGCTATAGATCTAAATGTAATGCTATAATCAACACTTTTCACGATTAGTAAACCTTGAGAGCTGTAATAGTGATTTAATTGATATTAATACTAGTAGAACATTGCATAGAAACTGTGTCTATTCCTCATTTACTGAGATCAAATAATAAATCTACTGCGGGATCTAGACAAAATTTAATTGTTATTAAAACAGAACATCTCGCTATTGGTGAACAAAAACAAAAACAATTTCTAAAACTAGGTCTTCTAAACATTAGATCGCTCACACCTAAGGCAGTTATTGTAAATGAAACAGTCAAAGATAATAACATCGATGTATTTTGCCTTACTTAAAACCTGGCTTAAACCAAATTATTATTTCGGTCTAAATGAGTCTACTACGCCAGGAGACTGTTATAAGCATGAGCCCCGTCTGATTGGTCGTGGCGGCGGTGTTGTAACAATCTACAGAGATATCCTTAATGCTACTCAGAAAACAGGTCACAGGTTTAATTCGTTTTAAGTACTTGTGCTAAATGTTACGCTCTTAGATGTAAGAAAGAAATCCCTATTCTCGCTAGCCTTGGCGCCAGGGCCTTACGCTGATTTTTTTTTTTCCACTAAGAAACAAACAATGTTACGTTATTTTGATTGATACTGTGAAGCTGCTTTGATACAATCTATATTGTGAAAAGCACTATATAAATATACTTGACTTGACTTATAGTAAAAACTTGTTAAAAGTTTTCTAGAGAATTCGACATGTACTTATCTATTTCATATGCAAAGCTGTCAGCCAGTCACAGCAGTGGGCGTTTACACTGCAGTCTCACAGCAGACACACCCCTTAAAACAGAGCGTTCAAATCAGAGGACACAAATCAAAGTGTATTTCATAGGACTCTGTCAACTGAGCCTAAATTGCATTTTCCTGTAAATAAACACTGTTGGAGCATATAGTCCAAACCATTTCGTGGTAGATGTTTGTAGGAAAAGTCTTATCTTATATGAGTTTCCAGGAGACATTAAGTAAAATGGGAAGTAGGCCCATAGGGGCATATCTGCTCTCCGTTCAATCATCAGAGGCGATGTGACTGAGCACATCAACTAGAGAAGTAATCAGGATCTTCAACCTTTCAGACCCTTTGGGCCAAAAGAAGCCAATTGTTCTCTGATGCTGGTATTTTTTAGACCTATATACACTTTTTTTATACACCAGTTTTTAGAGGAAGCATGTTGGCTGATTTATTTGAAACTCCATAACTACAAATAGAGTTTCAAACACATTTAGTGTTGATGATTGATCATTCAGCTTTACTTGCATTTTCTTTTTTTGTCGGTGGCAGTATTTTTGATTTACTATCCAGTGTAATCACATCCTTCTATTTACTCCCTCCAAACCGTAGTTGTTGTACTTTTTTTTTGGCCTTTTAACCATAACTCCCACTGAAATATTCAACTGTCACTCATATTCCCAAATTCACCACCTCTGCTTTCAGTCATTAAAACTTGATAGGACGCCGTGGAGTACCGTTTCTCAGATGACTAAGGCAGTTTGGCAGCTTTTATTTCTTTCGCATAAAATGAATTTGTGAAACTTACTTCAGCCTTACTTTGAGAGGAAAGTGGCATTATTGAACATACCCCCTACCCCAGTGCACTCTGGAAAGTTACCACTGAGGAAAAAATGACCAGAACAGAAAAAGAATTTATCCTGCAGTTCTGTTGCCATGGTTACGTTTTGTGCTTGTGTAAAATAGATACATTTTGCCCAGAAAGGCAAAAGGAAGTTTCATTCCCAGATGCACAGTATGTCATTTTAATATTCTAAGGCAAATATGCTGCTAAATGTGTACTTACTTACTTAGGCCCATAGCTCCTCCTGGGGCATAGGCCATCGACAACAATTCTCCGGCGGGCACGGTCTTGGGCTGTCTTTTGTATTTGAGTCCAGGTGATACCACTCTTCTTCAGCTCTGTCTCAGTGTCTCGCCTCTAGCTGTTCTTGGGCTGTCCTCTCTTTCGTCTTCCTTGAGGATTCCAAGTTAGGGACTGGCGTGTCACATTACTCGTTAGTTTACGTAATGTTTGTCCAACCCAGCCCCACTTTCTCCACCCTATCTGCTGGGTGATGGCTTCTTGATTGGCTCTTTGCCAGAGCTCCTCATTGTTGGTAGGGTCAGGCCACCAGATCTTGAATATGCGCCTTAGGCATCCATTGGTGAAAGTCTAGATCTTCTGCTGTGTGCGCTTGGTCATTCTTGTTGTCTCCGACCTATATAGGAGAACAGATTTCACGCTGGAGTTGAAAATCCTCATTTTGGTTGCTTCTCCTATCTCTTTGGAGGCCCAGATGTTTTTAAGCATGATGAACACCGCCCTTGCTTTGCCCACTCTGGCAACCACATCACTGTCTGTGCCACCCTGTTTGTCCACTACACTACCAAAGGAGTCTACTTTCTCAAGAGGCTGTCCATCTAGCATGACATGACTGTTGTTTGCTGTGTTGATCATCATCACCTGCTAAATGTGTAGTGGATACTATATACTTTCAGTAAGCTGCTATCTCTCAGAACCCACCAGTGATATGTCACAGATTTCCCGTAAGTCACATTGTTCCTAGTTGTTGTTTATTTAGATTATTCCCTTATGTACCATTGCCTCTAGTCTGCATTGTTGCACCTAGCATTGAATCTATAGGGAAACTACACAGTAGCTGAATTTTATTAACTTTAGTAAATGACGGTGATATTGGTAACCAAAAGTAAATAAAACACCATCAGCAGAAACAGCCTATTACATGTGGGGTTGAATGCGTTTCCATCTCCCATTATTCGCTTAAACTCTTTTTCGTCAAAAACCACCTCAAGTGAGCTTTTTTTTTTTGCTAATTAAGGGATAATTTATTTTTGAAATTTGCCATTTCCATCACTCGTTTATGATGCAATACTTCAAAATGCGCATAAAAACAGGTGTACTGACTAAGTCCTAAACGAAGTCTAGTACTGGTTGTGCTAATACAGCGGATTAAGTTTAGACGTGTGCCCGTGCGGCATCACACATATCAAACGGAGAGTTCAGTTTCATTACTATTATCTAGCAAGCTTATTTTCCTCCATATATCATACAGCGGCAATATCTTAACTCATAATACATGTAACAAAAGCAACAGACCGAATTGATCACCACAAAGTCAAGACACAAGGCACAGTCGAAAACTGTTTGCTTCCAAATCAGCAACACCTGTGTCTGGGTTTCCTCTAAGTTAAATGACCTATCTGGGCTGACCCGAGATCAGCTGAGGCACAAAGCACATACAACCCCCTAGTGGCACAGGACAAAATTACATAAAATAATACAAAATTAATATGGCTCAAACAACAGGGTGATGAAAACTAAGGCTACTGTTTATTTGACAGTCTGTTGTTTGAGAGCTGCCAAGCTTGTTAAGTGCTTAATTAGATTCACCTGCAATCAATTACCTCAACAATTGCATTGGTGTTTCAGATGTTACACATTGTGTAAATTGGTACCAGTCCACAGGTACATACTACGGGGGCTTTTACACTGGAGGGCTCGTTTGTTGAGCACGTTTGTTCCCGTTGCCCCCCGCAGCGTTGGTCTGGTTTCACACTCAACTTGATTCTATCGAACCCTGTTGCGTTTGCGTGCATATAACGTCATCGCAAACGTGCACGCCGCATGATAGAAAACAGAATGCGGGTCAATATTTTTTTTTTATTAATTCGCTGCTATTATGCGCAGTTGAGTGAACAATGCAGGTTTACTGTGCGTGTGTCACATAAGGTGGACTTCTGCTGCTTGCTAACGGACTCTTTTGACGAGACAAAAGAGTCCGACCTGTTACGAACTAAACTGCCAGTGTGAAAGCCCCCTAAGTGCCTTTGTTATTGTTCATCTCAAGGCTGTGCTTTTCCTTCCTTGTCGTCAATTCGTTGCTAAAATTCAGTCTTCCCTCCTATCGATTGCTTACCTAGGCTCTACATTTATTTGTCTTTGCTCCCCTCTTGATTCTCTGAATTGTCATACTTCAAAGCACTCAACATGCTCTGCATCCTGTGTTTGAGTGTTTTTTTTCTGTTTCTTTCAAATGTCATCTTTGTTGCCCCGACGATCTCTCTCTGATTTATTGAAACCCACTGACACCGTCTCTGATATCGTCTGGTGTCTCTGGCCCCTCCTTCCTCTTTCGACAGATGAGTGTCTCTCACTCATATCTCTGGCTCTAAGCATATGTGTGTGATCACCAGCCTGTGTTTCCTCGTTTTTCAATGTCCTCCCTCCACATCACGCAGTCCGTATGATTCTTTGTGCGTGGTAATTACTGACTTCGAACTCAGCCGTTCACTCGCTCACTGCTTCTCTCTCTCTCTCTCTCTCTCTCTCTCTCTCTCTCTCTCTCTCTCTCTCTCTCTCTCGCTCTCCTCATCATCTTATTTGTCTGGTTTTCGCTCCATATCCCTTGCTTTCTCTTTTCTCCAGTCGCCTTTGTGCTCCCTATTGTGCTTCTCTCTTCTCAGGGCCTCGTATGCCACTTACATTGTCTCTCACGCACTTTGCTCATGCTCACCGCTGAGTTAATCACACCGCTGGCTATCTTTAAATCTATCATTTCTTCCCACTCCCGTGCATGTCCGCAAAGATCATCAACTCATCTAATTCTCCCTCTCTCTCCCATTTCCTCAGTGTCTGAAAAAACTGCCCGCCATTAGACTTTCTGCCGTCACTTATTACTTCTCCCATTCCCTGCGGGTACAGCCCTGTAAATGATACTGCTGCCTTTCACAAAGCCCTTGCATTCTCTGTGCCATCCATCACTTCCCTACAACACTTTTACAGTAGAACACCAGCCTTTTATTTCACACCCAGACATGTCCGCCTGCTCTCAAGAAACCAGCGGTTTCCCTCTGCTCCATCTCTGCTCTGTGCAATTAGTGTGGCTGAAATCTCAAACCTGAAATCTACACGATCATTAACAAGTTAAAGCCCCTGAAAATGTGTAATGGCATTATTACATGCCTGCAGCATGAGACCCTCTTCAAATGCCCCTGCTCCACTCCAGATGTTGAGAAATGGGGCAAAACCTAGAAGATAATAGGCCATATAATACCTGGAGGAAACTATCCATTTGCATTGCTATTTATCTCACATCTGACACTGGTAAAAAGTCTTCTATTATAGAATATTGCTTGCAATTTTGGAAAATTTGTTTGAATATGTTGCTACTTTTAAATCCCTCCGTCTGAGAGAAAAAAAAATGCATGTTTGGAAATCTATGTGGAAATCATACTTGAGGGTATGAAGTTTTTATTTTGTTTACAAGACGTTTGCTGCATGTAAACAGTGCTTTATAGATTGTCACATCCATTCCTGGTATCCTTGTCTGGATATAAAGTTGAAAGTTATTTCTGCCTTTACATGATTATGATTATGGTTATGACTGCATACTGAAGTGTCAAGCTAATGTATAAACTTTTGAAAGGGTGTGACTATTATATCATTTTCATGCTTATTCTGGCACTGTAGAATTTCACCGTTTGCATTTTGTCAGGGACAATTCAATATTATTTGCTGTGGAAACCAATTTGATGCCACATATGCTGTAGGTTTATGCTAATAGTTGAGCAAAAATTTAATTTAATTTACTCACCCTTGTGTGGTTCCAAATCCTTCCATGGAACATACAATTTTGAAATCTCCAGTCCACGTTAATTTGAATTATAATCAGCAGAAATGGTTTGGAACGACATGAGGGTGAGAGGCAGGATTTTCATTTTTGGGTGAACTCCCTTTATGTTGCATTCAGCCTGGAGTGTTCCTTGAAGGACTTTATTTCCCATATGAGAGACATGACGTGCTCCCAGCTTGTCTAACCTTCACATTACTGTAGCTCAGTCGAGTGCTTCAATGAGCAAGCATTAAGCATCCAGCTTCACGGATAACGTTGGCCCTCAGGTTTGGGCACGTGATCTCATGGTTAGCGACATCTGTTTTTCTTTGTGCACCAACAGGCTAAGCTGCACCATGCTCACCCTTTTTTGACCTGCCCATACCTCTCCTCCTAAAGCCTGGAGGAGTGAAACCAGGAGCTTTTCCACAGTACACAGCAGCAACTGTAACAGATATGATTAGAGGATTGAATTCAGCATTATTTAGGTCTGAAGTAAATGTGCTAGATGCTGATGGGGTAAATTCACACAGCTGCTGAACACCTGCTTTTGAATTGAGGCAGATTGACTTTATTTACATACAGGAAGTATACTTATAAGTATACTACTTATACTTACTTATATATTTATACATGCATTATAAATCCATGCATAATTTATGTTTATTAAAGAATCAGTGCAAAAATAGCTGCTTTAAATTACTGAAACGTGGGTAAAAAACGAAAAATTATAAATAGTACCGCAAATTGTATCGCAAACCTTGGCAAAAGATTTACTGCTATCTCTGATGGAGGCAGTGGGCCCTATTTTAATGATCTAAGCGCATGGTCTAAAGTGCACGGCGTAAGTGTCCACTTTTGCTAGTTTAACGACAAGAAAAATGGTCTGCGTCTAAAAGGGTTGTGCCTATTCTCTTAATGAGTAATGGGTGTGTTTTGGGCGTAACGTGCAATATACCAATCAGAGTGTAATTTCCCTTTAAAAGCCAGTTGCGCTCGAGCCATGGCAGATTGCTATTTACATGGCGGAATTTGCTAGAGGAAAAACTGAACGCTTCTCCATAGAGGAAACGAATCTGGATCCGGATTCCACCATATCTGTATGTACACAATATTAATCTTGTACATTATAATCCTTTTATTTTTAATATTTGGGTAGTTTTTGTGCTGCTGCGTGTCCCTGTGTGTGTGATAACCAGAGTGTAACAAAGATTTTTTGTGTATTGCGTTATTTTGGGCATTTTTGCTCTGTTAAATATTTTTCTCTTTATTTAGTCTGTGCTGAAATATTTCCTGTTCTTCTTTCTAGATTTCTTAGAAAACAAATACGGAGGGCTTCAGGTGTATAATGAGTTAGCGCTGGTCAGTAAAATCTTATTGTCATATAAATGAAAAAAAAACGAAAAACAAATGGATCTCTATTCTTCGACTGTGATAGTTGTGCAAATACATTTGCATGTGCGTACATTTTTATGTAGTATATTTGCCTCTGTCATTCAGCTTCAATGCCAAGTAAAATAGTCAAGTCTAACCATAATATAATTGGCTCAAAAAATGCCCCCTCCCCCATCCACACTTTCATATGCTAATATGAACAAAAAAACATGATGCCACAATGTTTCTCTGACAGAGTAATTTAAAGAGCCATTTTAGATTCCCATGGTTGTCTGCAAAGGGGTCAGTTCTCACATCCCTCTTTGCGTCTGCTGTTTAGCATTAGCGTGTCAGTATTCCTGCGAGGAGCGTATCGGATATGTGTGGAGGTGTGAGGAGTCCTGAATTTCGCCTGTTATCAGACAGACAATCTGAACCAACCTGCTCCACAGCAGTAGCCTTCATTCCCATTCTCACATTTTGATGATAAGCTCTGTAGTGACATCCGTCAAGGGATCTTGGACCCTTTCTGAGGATGTGAGCATGTCTGAATGTGTGTGTGTGAGCACTGTGGACTCTGGTCTCAACGGGTGGCAGTTCTGAGAGAGACCGACATACTTGTGTCACTGAGGTGTCAGCGGCACAGATCCTCTCTCGTTCACATGCACACACACAACTACAGCAGAGACATCAAAAGACAGTTGTCAGAGTAATAGACGGGTGAGATAATGTAGGTTGGGCAGCAGAAAGCACACCGGGGAGAGACTAGTTCAAATCGAGGACAGCAAACAAATCAAAGCCGAGCCGAGTGCATTACCACACCTGGTGTTTGAGAGATATGAAGAGCGTCCCTCAGTTAATATGTATGCGATCCACCTGTTATGTTTGAGGCAGGGTTTCATGTTGTCCTACCTGATGTACGATGTCACCAGGGATTTGTAACCCATAGATAGTCTGGCTTCAACCCACTGGATAATTATGAGAAAGTGGCAGTCCTACTCACTGGGGAAGGACAGATGGCTGCGGTATCAGCAGAATATGGCTCTGACTGTCACACTTACGGTGGCCGAGAGGTGCAAAACAAATCACAATTATAAAAACAAAATAACAAGTCAGAAAACACAATAACAATTCAGAAAGCAAAATAACAATTCAGAAAACACAATAACAATTCAGAAAACAAAATAACAATTCAGAAAACAAAATAACAATTCAGAAAACACAATAACAAATCAGAAAACAGAATAACAAATCAGAAAACACAATAACAATTCAGAAAACACAATAACAATTCAGAAAACACAATAACAATTCAGAAAACACAACGACATTTCAAAGAAAACGGAAAAGGTAGGTACATTTTGAGAATGGCAAACTTGTCGCTGATTGGACGAGACACCTGTCAATCAAGCTTTACAGGAAGTAAGAAATTTGTGATCAACTTTGTTTTGCTAAATGCGAAAATGGAACACATTAAACATTACTTTGAAGAAGGACATTCATATGCCGTGATTGTGGACATGCTGGCGAAATACCACGATATTAAAACTATTTACAAGATTACTAAAAAATATTTACATAATTCGTGAGGCACACACGCACATTTGCACACACAAGCAAGGTCTCTCGCTCTCTGTCTCTACCACTCTGCCGTGCGCGGTTTGGAGCTCGCGAGCTCTGGAGCTCCGAGTTTTTAACTAATTCGCGGGCATCAGGGAGCCGCTATCAATGTGCGGGGAACTTCCGGGAGACTTGGGATGTCTGCATATCACTCCATGGGACCGAACTATCTTTGGCATGTTGATGGGTGCGATAAACTTAAGCCATTTGAGCACAAGCTCATTTTAATGTCGTGGTATGTCGCCAGCATGTCCACAATCACGGCATATGATTGTCCTTCTTCAAAGTAATGCTTAATGTGTGTGTTCCATTTTGATCACAAATTACTTACTTCCTGTAAAGCTTGATTGACAGGTGTCTCGTCCAATCAGCGACAAGTTTGCCATTCTCAAAATGTACCTACCTTTTCCGTTTTCTATGAAATGTCGTTGTGTTTTCTGAATTGTTATTGTGTTTTCCGAATTGTTATTGTGTTTTCTGAATTGTTATTGTGTTTTCCGAATTGTTATTGTGTTTTCCGAATTGTTATTGTGTTTTCTGAATTGTTATTGTGTTTTCCGAATTGTTATTGTGTTTTCCGAATTGTTATTGTGTTTTCTGAATTGTTATTGTGTTTTCCGAATTGTTATTGTGTTTTCCGAATTGTTATTCTGTTTTCTGAATTGTTATTGTGTTTTCCGAATTGTTATTCTGTTTTCTGAATTGTTATTGTGTTTTCTGAATTGTTATTGTGTTTTCTGAATTGTTATTTTGTTTTTATAATAGTGATTTGTTTTGCACCTCTCGGCCACCGTACACACTGAACCATGATCCAAGACAATATTGCGTTCGCTTGTACTAACCTATAATGAATTAGCTTGCAAATGCATGCTAAACATTAGTCATTTGGACAACATTATCGCCTGCTCCAACGAATCAACTCCCAGATAAACATAATTAATGCTTCCTGCTCTGTGAATTTATTATGCAGTGTTTTCATGTTTGCTGGGTTGGTATGTCGTGATTGTGAGGATGCACGCGGTTTCGCTTACAACATGAATATCCGTTGAGAGAAAGAAAGAGCGGGAGGATGCGTCGGCCTGCTCGGTTGGAGTCGGCTGTGGTCTTGTCATGTGTGAACTGGACTGGAAACTGCTGTTTCTGAGTCACTAGCATTATGTAACCTGCAGACAACCAACATTTTGTTCAAAAAATATAGATTCAGGGTGGTACCAGGGATCCTAAAAGTGGTACTGGCTGTGATTGTTTAAAACGTCTCTCAGCTTCAGTCAGAACAATTTTGTGCTGTGGTGGAGCATCAGCGCTCAGCTATATTTAATACACTGTAATTGTTTCTTACGGAAACCGCAGCAGGTAATTCACGGCAAACTTAGAACGGGCTCTTGCATTATTGATGCCAGTCCACTGCAGCTATTGACAAATGCCCGACTGATATGGTTATTACATCACAGTGCTGAGTTACTGTAATGGACACTGCTTTGGTCCTTTGGGACCATCTTTTGACCTCTGTGAGACTGATTCAGGAATGCAGCTCGTCTGATCAGAAAGCCCTGTCTGTAAGCGAAACAGTCATGGGATAAAAATCCTGCCTCTCGTGGCATTTAAAGTCCTGAGATTCCCCATGTGCCCCGGGACTCCCTTCCATGCTGGGCCTGAATCTATTACCCTCAGATCCGAGACCTCAGTGTGTCGATTCTGAATGGGCTCTAGGGTTAGAGATTTCCCCGGCAGCGCCACGCTCTGCTGCTCTGTGATTGGTTGCAGGGGTCTGGACATCTGTAAAGGAGCAGGAATTGAAATTTCCTGTGATGCAGGGAGCGGGCCGAGAGCCAGTGATAACTCCAACGAGGGTAATTAATTACCATCAACGCTGAGCACAGCGAGACCTTGTTTCTCCCTCTTAAATTCAGATTATCGCAGTACTTTTCCAGCTTCTCCTGTCCCCTCTACACTTGTTTACTCGTCTGCCTCTGTGTGTGCGTGATCCGATTGCTAAGTCAGGCCTTATACGGTCTGCAAAGGCTATCGGACATTTTTTTTTTTTCAGCTGTATTTTTCTGTATCCCATGTTGTTCTCGCACAAAACACGGAACGCCGTGCAAATGGTAAACACCGTAAATGAGCAGAACGCAGTGGAATGTGATGTTGACACACACACATCGCTGGCTCACCCCGCCCCCTCTCCTTCTGCTCTTGAGATGCTTATCGCCCGTGACAGATTAGGGCACTTGTCGTCGTCTATGTTTAAATCCAGTCGTCGTGATGAGAGTCGACGCTGAAGTCTAGGCATTCTGTGGAGAGAGACAGGTGTACCGAGGACATGAAAGAAACAGGGAAAGTGCACAGAGGGAGAGAAAGTTGGGGTGAGAGCAGAAGAGAGAGACGGGGGAAAGAGTGAAGGGGAAGGATAGATGAGAGGAAGCAGTGGTGCCAGTGATGGCTGCTGTCGTTAAGAATTCACAGCAATCTTCTATTTAGCCAAATCAAATTCTAGGCTGGCTCCAGCTGTGATTGACCAATGTTTTATCACTCATGAGGCCACAGCAGCATGACCTTGTGGGTCCAGCCCGCCTCTTTGTGAGCGCTATAAATAGGATAGGAGGCCTCAGGCTCCCACTTTAATGAGATTAAATCAAACCAGCCTCAACATTGTGTGTGAATTGAGCATAAATTCTGTATCTTGCTTTGAAAAAAGAGAGTAGTTTGCATGGGTAAGTGCAGTTTAAAAAATGAAAACGAGTTTGCATGTTTTTGCGTTCAGTTCATCTATTTTTTAAGGTTAGATTTTATGTATTTTTAGTGAACTTAAAATAGCAATTGCTGTTGATGTTTCCATTTAAATAGCTGTTACTTAAAAGTTGCAACCACTGCAGCATTTACCTATTTAGATCAAGTTAATTTTAACATGATTTCTTAGGTTTTATCAACTTAAATTATTCCAGTTATTCATATGGTTTTAAATGATTTCATATTATCTATTAAACGAATCATAAATGCATTAATACAACTCTCTGGTATATACTGTATATGTTTGTTATCCTTAAAAACGGCACGAAAATTCATTTAATTGCATATCTTTTTGAGCTCGCAATTTTTAATCAAAATGTCATCTCAATCTTTTGATGAAATGACAGACTGCTGTTTTGCATGACTTCTCCAATCATTTCATCTTCATAAACTCCACCCCTTTCTTACAAATCACTGCAAGCTCGCATTCAGATCTGCCTCCATCCTGTCAACAAAATCCTTGCCCTTTTTTTTGTTCGAAAATCCGTTCCACTTGGATTAACGTCAAAATGTAGAAGGAAAGATCTGTCACTACTTTCGTAACTTTATAGTAAGTTGCTGGAATTTCAGAATAGTCAGTATACTAAATAAAGTATATTTTTTTCAGTAATATTTTTGTACAGAGAACACAAGCCACGTGCACTTCACACACCTGCATGCCACCTATATTGTTTTTGTAGTATCGATGTTTATGGATTTGATAAGGTGTTTTACCTTTCCTGCAATCTCACCACACCTCCGCTCAGGGTGTGCCGTTTTTTTCCTTGTGATCTGTCCGTTATCTGAGCAATGTGCTTTACACCACAGTACCATAAAAATTATTCAGCAACCTGTGTTTTACTCTAATGGCTCCAATCAGCTTGTCATGCTAGGTTTTATGCCAGACGTTGTTTCTTTTTTTTTTTTTTTTTTAGTTAGATGGCTCTCTTCATGTTAAAAGGTCCAACCAAAATGAGCCAGGTCTCATGACATGAGCAAGACGAATTCTGGTGCTGCAAGCATGTGTTAGCGTATGTGTTTGTGAGTATGTGCCTGTATGTGAGAGTGTCATTGCCTATTTGCATGTGTCTGGGGACAGAGTGGGAGACGACCAGTCTGTTTGGCCATACTGCTGGTCGGCAGCCCATACATGCTCTCTGCCATACGCTGTAAGAGCCTCCAAGAGCAGACGCTCTTAAAGCACGGCTGCAGCTCACTAGGGGTGCTCGCTGTTGGTGCTCTACAGGCTTTTAACCCTTTTACTGCTTACTGCTATAGGCGATATGAACAAAATCTTATAGCATATATTCATATACACTACCGTTCAAAAGTTTGGGGTCGGTAAGATGTTTTTAAAAGAAGTCTCTTCTGCTAACCAAGGCTGCATTTATTTGATTAAAAAATACAAAACAAACCCAGTAATATTGTGAAATATTATTTCAATGTAAAACAGCTGTTTTCTATGTGAATATATAGTAAAGTGTAATTTATTCCTGCGATCAAAGCTGAATTTTCAGCATCATTACTCCAGTCTTCAGTGTCACATGATCCTTCAGAAATCATTCTAATATGATGATTTGATGCACAGTTGAAAACAGTTGATTAATTTTTCTCAGGATTCTTTGAAAGTTAAAGAGAAAAGCATTTCATTAAAAAATAAATATTTTGCATAACTATAAATGTCTTTACTGTCACTTTTTACCAATTTAATGCTTCCTTTCTGAAGAAAAGTATTAATTTCTTTAAAAAAAATAATCGTATTGACCCCAAACTTTTGAACAGTAGTGCATATATTCTCACTGTATGAGTTTTTGTCTCATATATAGGCCTATAAGATATGATATAGTTAAGCAACATCACACAAGTGCTGTCTTTATCCTGAATAGCACAAGTGCACATGTGACATTCATTTTATACAACAGTTCAATAAATAATAAATGAATATTTTGATATATTTTACACACAATATTGTCTGTTTTTGCTAAGTTTTTCCAACAAAAATATTACCTATAAAGGCAGAGCACAACTGTTGTTTTTCTCTGAACAACACACATCAGTGTTTAGTTTCTGAATGAAGCGTTTTGACAGAATCAATCAGGCGAACCAATGATTCAATGGTCCTTTCATTAGGAGATTCATAAAGAGAGCCATTAGGTGTGTTCGACTTGAAGCGAGTGGGGGTTCAATCTTCAGCTGGCTGGCAGGAGCCGCCACTGACAGGTCACATGACCTGTCAGTGGCTGGCTGGCAGCTGCCAGTCTGAGCCTGGAATGTCACGTGACCTGTCAGTGGCTGGCTTTTCAGAAACTATTGATTTTTGACAGTTATTGTGTTTTGTGTTCCTACCTTTCTAGCTAATTTATTGTGCATATGTTGATATAATTATGTTCTTTAGTATGATTGATATTTTGGGGACTGTTATCCCAATATAACCAGTCAAATGGCCGTGATCCGACTGGCAGCGTACAGACACTTGCTGGACGTTTATCCAGTCAGCCGCGGCTGATACTGCGAGTATAACGCGTTGCCTGACACTCTCGCTGCAGATAAATAAATTGTTTTCTTATTATGAATAGAATGTCATGCCTTTATTTTTGTGTATAATTGATGTTTTGGGCACTGTTATCCCAATATAACCAGTCAAATGGCCGTGATCCGACTGGCAGCGTACATACGCTTGCTGGACGCTGTATAAGTTATCCATCTATTCACAGAGTAGCCTAGGCCTAACAGTGAGTGAATCTTTCTCTATTGTTCCCTAATGGTTAAAAACACTTTCACTAATTATATAAATATATTCAATAACTATATTGTGAACTACATATATAGGTATTGTAATAATGAATTGAACTAAATATTTAGATAAACTTGTTTGTTACGTCACGTGTGTGCCGGGATCTGACTGTTTGAATCGCCTACCCACCCGACCCCACTAAACGGTGGGATCTTATGACGAAAGAAAGAATTGTGAGGTGTATGGCATGTTGCCACTTCAGTAAATGGGATTAAAAGAACTTAGCCTATAATTGACGTATGCTACGTAAACAAATGTAAACTATATCAGAATTTGACAGTTTCGAATAAACTACCCAGTGACAAGAATAAAGGCATGACAAGAACTTGACTGGTTATATTGGGATAACATTCCCCAAAACATCAATTATACACAAAAATAAAGGCATGACATTCTATTCATAATAAGAAAACAATTTATTTATCTGCAGCGAGAGTGTCAGGCAACGCGTTATACTCGCAGTATCAGCCGCGGCTGACTGGATGAGCGTCCAGCAAGTGTCTGTACGCTGCCAGTCGGATCACGGCCATTTGACTGGTTATATTGGGATAACATTCCCCAAAACATCAATCATACTAAAGAACATAATCATATCAACATATGCACAATAAATTAGCTAGAAAGGGAGGAACACAAAACACAATAACTGTCAAAAATCAATGGTTTCTGAAAAGCCAGCCACTGACAGGTCACGTGACATTCCAGGCTCAGACTGGCAGCTGCCAGCCAGCGAATTTTTTTTTTGCAGGGTGGTAGGGGAAGATCATTAATATTCATTCCCTGATTGGTCTTAACCCCAGTGACGGGTAGGTTTAGGGCGGGTTAGGGGTAGGTCATAGGTCATCAGACCAATTAGAGATGAGTTCCTCAATGAATATAAATGAGTCTTCCCCTACCACCCTGCAAAAAAAAAATTCGCTGCCAGCCAGCCACTGACAGGTCACGTGACCTGTCAGTGGCGGCTCCTGCCAGCCAGCTGAAGATTGAACCCCTACTGCTTGAAGCTTCGCTGCGCAAAACAGATCAAAGTATGCATGATCGATTAGACTGCAGACGGCTCCTTATTATGCTTTCGAGACGCTCTTGCGGTACGTGCCCACTCAGATTTTTGAGCTAAATTAAATGCAGCTTCCAAAAGACAAAAATAATATTTTATGCAAACAGCATTTATAGTTTGTAAAATATACACTGATGTCTACGAAAGCTGCAATAATAGCTGCAATTTGAAGTGTTTTATTGATATCCAATAGTCAACACATTGAGTAGCTAACTAAAAAAGTTGACTCTATTCTTGCAGGTACAAAATTAATAGTGCCCTAAATTTTTCGCCATTGGTGAATTTCTTCGGTTTGGAGCTAAAATATGCCACACAACCTAGTCCATTCGTGCAAAACCATCTAGATATGGGTGGTTGGGGTAATCCATCCAAAATTTTACAGAATATAGCCTACATTTTTAACCTTCAGTTAAAATTATTTTTACTGATCGACCAAAAGGTAATGAAGGCTTTCAAAGAACAGCCTCTTACTCACAAAATGCATTGTACAATGGCGAGATAAGGTGCAGTTTGCCTTGTGGTGTCAGTGCTTGCCCAGTAACTGCCTGTCCCCTGAACACACTGTAAAAAGACACGGTCTCTGCAGACACCCCAGGCTCCACAAACGGCAACAAAAACAAACTGGGCTAACCCGCACCACCAAACATATTAATCTGCTCCAGCCAATAACTAACAAGAAGGGTTTGGGGGGTTAGTGCGTGGATGAGGAGGAGGGAGGGTCTAGCTAGCCTCCGTTTTGTTTGACAATACCAAACAATACCAACAAGAAGTGACGTCACCCGGCATCGCTTAGAGCACCATTAAAATATTATTTCATTAAAAAATAATTTCATATTTTGGTAATAGTTCGCCCAAAAATTTTAATTCTGTTTATTGACATTTACTCACGTGTCGTTTCCAACCTGTATGGCTTCCTTTTTTTATGTTTCTTTTTCAGAACAAAAAGAAGATATTTAGAATGTTGGTAGCCAAACTTTTGTCTGTAAATATATCTAAATACCCAGGGCTCCAGACTAACTTTTCCACTGGTTGCACTGGTGCTACCAACTTTCTCAGTTGGTCGCACCAGCATAAGATTTGGTCGCACCTTTTTTTTTTTTTTTGCTACATGCCATGGGATTAATCAATGCATGCTGATGAATAGTGGTTTTAATGGACCAAGGCTAGCAAAGGCTTTCTGGGTTGCAGCATAAATACCTGTAATATATTAATTATCATTGCCAAATTTCAGGATTTTCATGGATTTTGGACAGTAATTTTAATCTGTAATTTTAAGCATTTTACATTTGAATTATATACAATCTATATATTTACATTTGAATCATATTCTATCTATCTATCTATCTATCTATCTATCTATCTATCTATCTATCTATCTATCTATCTATCTATCTATCTGTCTGTCATCTTTCTATCTTTTAAAAATCATTAAACATTCAAATGAATGCATTACATTTAAAGATTAGAGTATTATAATACGCTGATACAAATTTTTCGTTATCAAAGTTTATAGTTGTAACAAAAATCAGAAATCTCACACTCCTTACCTTCTGCATTTTATAATAATTTCCTTTTCCTCTTTCGAGCGATTTCTCTCATCTAACCGCTGAAAAGACTTAGGAAGAGGCTCGGTGTTTCCGTGAGACCTTTTCATTTTTATATGCCTTAATTCGTGAATTCATAATTGGCGCGTTTCACCATCAGTGTGCAATGCGCGTGACGTCTACGTTCGTCAATAAATAAACTGCACGTGTCTTGCGGAAGAACACTGTAGCCGGAGCTCCTTCTCTCCGTTAATGTCTATGGCGAGTCACGCAGGCACTGGGCAACTCCGCAGCCGAGCCCGGGATAAAATAGTCAGAATATAAACACTTATTATATGCGTACCGTAGTGATTCAGGATAAGTCAAAAACGCGGTTTGGAAAATGGATTCATGATGTAGCCTACTCAATCATTTGAACATAAGTTACAGACTGCTCAGCTGCTGCTGATACAACAGCGTTCTGTTGCGCGAGCGTCCACTCGCACTAATGCGACCGCATAAAATTTTAACTCGCACATTCTCAAAAAATGGTCGCATATGCGACCAATTTGGTCGCAGTCTGGAACCCTGATACCAATTTGTGTGTAATAAATTCTATGTTGAATCAAATAAAAACTACTTTTTGTAATGTCTATTTGATGTTTTTAAATGACTGACTTTAAATTATCTTTTGGGGGTAATTTCTCAGCCAAATTTCATGTGAGATTAAGATTAGATAAAAAAATTAGAATCGCTTAACGCTAACACACACACATTAATATATATATATATACATATATATATGATGGGTTTAAATATAAAAATGTGAAATGAATGAATTAAATAATGTACTTAACAAAAGATACTTCATCTCATTTCACTATTTTCTCTTTTTATTTAGAACTTGATTGATGCCATCTAAAAGATGTTTATTCGTAACAAACGAATCATAAATATGGCATCAGTGCCAAAACAGCTTTACATGAGTTAAAACAAAAATAAAGTAAAAGCACAAAAGTACAATGAGCCACTTTCAAAACCCACTGCACATCAGCTGAATTTCATATGAATGCATGAAGTTGTTATTCTGCTCTGCAGCCAAAAGCAATTAGGCACACTTCTTAATAACACGTTTCTGATTTTGATTAGTTTGGGAAACATTGCGCTTGTTTTATATATTTTTTCTTATTGTTTTAAATTTTTTCCCTTTGGTTTCAGATTTAAATAGTGTAAAGTGTTTCTTCCATTGCATGTAAAGCTTTTCTACTATTTTTCTGCCCTTTTTATCTCTGTCTACCAATAACAGCTTCCTCTGCCCTGTCCACTCAATTCACTGCCAATAACGACTCCCAGTGCGCAGTCAGTAACCACAATGCTTCCTATATGTCTCGCCTCCAATTACCGTCGTAAATATCAGTTGAAACATGATGTCTACGTGCATTAATGTATCGCTTGAGTGAGCACTGATTGAAGTCCATTCATCAGAGGGTGATCACGTGTGGACAGAGAGAGAAAGAGATTTACTTTCTGTGTACTGAGGAGTGACAGAATAGATTGTTAAAGATGGAGTGCTAAGAGATACACATGAGAAGAGGCAAGAGAAGCTGAAAGAGAATGATTTTGCTCATGAGTGAGCGAGAGAGAGAGAGAGAGAGAGAGAGAGAGAGAGAGAGAGAGAGAGAGAGAGAGAGAGGAGAGAGAGAGAGAGAGAGAGAGAGAGAGAGAGGAGATAAGACAAATGCAGCTGCAGAAACAAAAAAGCTGTCTATGAATAGCCCATTTTTTTAGTGCAAAAGTCTAGATGCACAACCTAAATGGATCGTTCAGCATTACCAGCCTTGGACCCAAGTGTCTAAAATAATCCAGGCACTTTTCTTATTGAAGATAAAATGACAAACTCTCACATAAAGCTCTTTCTCACAGTGATGCAGGCCGCTGCCTTAAAGTAGCCCAATGTCAAGCACAATCAAATCACATGAACTATAAAAGTGTATGAAAACACTAAAAATAAAAGCCAGTGGGATTCGATAAAAAAACATAATGTCTCTGAGCCGGAGTCTGAGCTGTTCTTTCTAGTAAAAGCAAGTCAGTGTCAACCACGGTTGATGCCCGTTTGCTGATATAGGTCAAGGCTGCAAACTTTCAGAGAAAATTGATTTTAGAGGGGCTTCACAGCTGGAGTGACACGGCATATTCACAGATAGACAGACGCCATCTCGGCATTGTGAAAAAGAGCCA
Organism: Chrosomus eos; assembly: GCA_036326025.1. Lineage (NCBI taxonomy): Eukaryota > Metazoa > Chordata > Actinopteri > Cypriniformes > Leuciscidae > Chrosomus > Chrosomus eos. The sequence goes on from CM070821.1 coordinate 35,570,017, forward strand.
GACACTTCCTCCAGTCTAACCTAATATATAATTTTTCTGTCTCAAATCTTTTAAACTTTTTCGCTTTGACAGACTGTCTCCAAAAACGACACAATGTGAGTAGCGTACAGCCTCGGGGTGAATGCGGTTCATGCGGTTTAAACAAAATGCTCCATGGAATAGATTTCTCCTCTCTCCAGCTAATGACTGTTTTTGCCTTTTCTATCAATGAGCATAATTATTATACTCCCAGGATAACTTAATTAATCCAAAGAAATATAGGAGTAATACCTTTGTTGGAGTGAACATACCCTCATAAGCTTTTGCTTGAATCTTTTACTGCTTTCCACTGTTGGTAATTCAATGCCACTCATCTGTCTATCAGGGCTGTTCTGCAAGGTCAACCACTATAACCTGAAGATTGATTTTAAAAATGCATCAGTGAATAATAAAACACAATTACCAAATGAAAACAATGCTTGCATTCTTATCCTGTTTCGTACAATTAAACTTGTCACTTCAATTTCCCTCATTATACCAGTCAGCATTCATGATATGTTTTTCATACATATCATATCAGTGTGCCTTTATAAATTTTGTGTGACAAATCGATTGTGAAGGTTGCCATATAAGATAAAATCTCATTATTAAATTGCCTGGCACAAAGAGGTAAGAGATGAACTTGAGGTTTACACCTGGGAAAGAACACAAAGCAAAATCAGATGGATGGATGGATGGATGGATATTAAATGAAAATGATCATACTCAGAGCAATATTTTTTAAATGTACAAATGGAAATATGCAAGAAATAAGATTATGAACTAAAGTAAATGCCACATGTGTCCATCCATTAGTACTCAGCAGTGATTACAAATGAGTTGAATTTGGTGTGACTGATTAGGGAGGCATCCAAATTGTGCGGTCATTCCTCACCATTTCAATTAGTGCCCATGTGTTGTATGTGAGAAGCAGAGCTTTTAGGCAAGATAAAAATGCAGTAATTGAAAGCCCAGTGTCCAAAGAAAAATCGTTTTTTTTCCCCAATGCAAACAGCGCTCGTGATGCTCTCGTAGACACAGACGCACAATGTCCTGGCAGGACCCAAAATGACGTGTTTACAGCCTCTTGTCCAATGAACAGCGATCTTTGCTCCATTAAAATCAATATAACAGGTATCTGCCATAGACTCCCAACGAAGCAAGGCTTCAATAGGGTTCTCCGGGCCATCTGTTCATGAAATCCTGTGCACAGATTCATTTGGATTAAAGTGGATCGCCAACAATGCAAATTATATTATCCACTTTTATTTAGTACAATATGATGCGCGATATATAGATAGATAGATAGATAGATAGATAGATAGATAGATAGATAGATAGATAGATAGATAGATAGATAGATAGATAGCAATAAATCCTCAATGTAACAGATAGATTGGTGCAGATGGAGAGATGAGGGTGGCGGAGAAGACAACTCTACAGTGACACAAAGGTAGCTCTTGATGACTCACTACCTCCTTCTTTTTCTGTATCTCTCTTTCTCTCTCTCCAGTCTGGATTAAAATAACAGAACCCCAGCAGCCCCAGCCTGCAGAGGGGGAGTTATGCTTTCCATCTCAGAGACAGGGTGATACGCTAAAAATACCCCTCTGTGTGTGGGCTGCACTAGGAGATCAGGGCGGGGGTGCAGCTCTGGAAGCCGGTTTGTACATTACAGATTTGGTGTATGCAGAATGAGAGTCTCTGTGCCGTCTAAATGCACTGGATAGATGCTCTTACTGGATCCGAGTCAGTGTCAATAGCCCTGATTGGCTCATTACATGGATTAGGGTGTTAATTGTATTTCCAGTTCAGTTGCGATGGCTCTGATGGTGTCTCTGAAGGGCTTTTGTTAGACAGCCAACTGACCACTGCTCTCTCGATTATGGAATTTCTTCCCTCAGTAACTTCTTTGTTTTGATCATTACACCAGGAAATTATGTTCGATTGGTGCTATTAACAAATCAATATGTTGTCATGCAGTGAAATGGAGCATTACAGGGGCTATTTTTGCTGGCATAAGATGTAAACAAAGCTCAGGACAACATGTTTTTCAGATCAGCTGTTGTGTCTGAGAATGAAAACGTTTCAATTGTAAATTGTCGATTGTCCTTTGTGTATCTTCCTCCCAGTCCATTCATATATTTAGCCTATGATGTGCTATGAAACAAGGCATCCTCCACCTGAAACCAGTGAGGATGGAAGTGCTCAAGTATTAAAAGCAGACGGCTGCTGATCGGAAACAACCCTCATTAAACCAAACATTTGTTCAGGGCTTCCCCCTGACATTTCAGCTCACTAAAGCTTGTTAAAAGATGTGCATGATTTTTAATAGTTTCCCATTACTCCACATGGCCCCTAGATTCACAGGGACGATTTCCATATAAAAGGTTATCGAGTTGAGCCGCTCTAGGGAATGAGAGGGGTGAACGTAGCAGGGAGAGAGAGCCTTTGGGGTGCTGATGGCTGTACTCAGTAGGAATTAGTCAGATTTGAGCAGGGAGCTGGCAGACTGGGTCAGTGCAAACACCACTGAGTAATGTTGGTCAATGCTGGTTACTGTGGCATGGCAGTGGGGTTCACTGGGTGAATTTTGCTGTTACAAGGTCCCAGCTGGGTGACACTGCAGAATGGGACTGAGAGGGGAGTGCTGCAGGGTGCCGAACAGAATCATTTATTGCACACATGACACGAACGCTGTTCACAACAAGGATTATATTTTAGGCACAACTTTTGAAAGATTTAAATATTTAAAGGAAACTTATATGACTTTTTTGAAATTTGACAAATTTGAAATTGCGGGACTTCAAAAAGATATGCAAAATCACCATAAAAGTAATGAGAAGTTGTGTGAGATACAGTTTGAAATTTACATTGTTATTCACTAACAATCTTCAGTAAAGTAAATTAATTATGCAGACTTTTTTGAACCAGATCAACCGATTTATTTAAAGTCCCCCTGTGTTGAAAATCAAGCTTTTACTGTTGTTTATATGTCTATGTGGTGTTTTTAGAATGCTTTAAGACAAACCATGTGCAAATTCATAAGTCAACACCTGTGAACTCAAAAACGCGGTTTGAAATCGCTGGTGTTTCTGACGTCACAAACCTTGTAACCAATCAGGTCAACGAGTGATCGTCGACGAATGGTCTCTGAGCTGGTGTGAGTGAGTGGAGGCGGACCTAATTTGCATATTCATAGAAACTGCATATACTAAATGAGGCAAGGGTGTAGAGTTGCATTCAAGCTATTTTAAGGCATGAAGAAATTGGTCACCAAATTTTGGTGATCAAAGATTCGTTTTAAGAGATACAATTATTGACTACAGGGGGACTTTAAAAGGTCTTACTCAAACAATTAATTTATGAATCAGACTTCACTTCTTTTCTCATGAACGCATCAAGGAGAGTTGGGGGGATGTCAGGATTTTCAATGGACCCAATTAAGCAAATGAAGACTTTTGTTTATCACACAAAGCTACCATATTACCTCAGAAGCCTTTGACTATAGTGTACCGTTGTGTACACTTGTGTATAGTGTACTGTTGTACTATATACTGCTATGATACTTTAATGGTTTTGTGTCCTTTTTAAAGCTTCAAAGCTTCAGTCTTTAAGCACTGTCTTCTCTTTTTGTTTTCTGTGGAAGAAAGACAGTGACACTTGGAATGACATGAGGGTGTGTAAATGTTGACAGATTTTTCTGGTGTGTATTTATAGCAAAGACGGGGTACTGTTCTTGAAGCTAGGAGGAGTGTGCTGATATCATTTGGCTAATATGAACTGATAGGTATCCCATGAGGATTTGCATGAAAATAGATAAATCAAACAAAAGACAAATAAGAGCAAGAATAACTGATGCAGTGTTGCTCAGGGAAATCACAAATAGACACTGAGCAGGATGGTAGTAAAACAAGGTTGTGGCAGCCTATCATGTCTGTACAGGACTCTGACTTAGCACACCACAGAAGAGTCTCTCCATGTGCAAAGCTGAGGTCTATATGGAATTTGGAAAGGCATCCAGGTATAATATAGATAGATAAAGCAATCTTCTCAATGACTCTCACAGAATTGACTGTAGAGTTGAATCAATGGTATCAAGGCTTTAAAGCCTCTTCCTGGGGGCAGATGCCTGTCTGTAATGGATGAGCTCTCACTGTTGGGACACTTTCAATAGGGTGCTTCTGATCCTGTCTGTCAGATAATCTGCTGTAATCCCCAGCTCTCTTATCTGACTGGAGCACGGTGTCCTGCAAGATGACTTCACGCCAGGAAGTGCAGCGTGGCCAGCCTGCCTCTTTCAGCCCTGCCTGCTTGTTTGTGCGGGACTGTGACACAGGGCACAGCCTCCGGTGCAGATCACAGCCGGCTTTCAGCTTCCATGTTTACCTGCCCTCAGGGAGACGGTCACTCGCCTGTCTCGAGGGAAGAGGTGGAATGTCGCGCGGGGGAACATCAGGAGCCTTGCAGGTTTCACCAAGACTCTAGCGGCTGGAAGAGAGTGTTCCACACGCTCCCTTAAATACCTCTGTGAGTCAGAGTGGGGACTGATGAGACACAGTTTGCTATAATGCACTGCCAAAGGGACAGAGCGCCACAATAAAAGCTCTATCACACAGGCATCAGCTGCTGATTAAAGAGCCAGCAAAGTGACAGCATCATATACAGTCACCACTGATTTTATGATTGCCCCCCACTCCCCAACATCTCGCCCCTCCTCTGACCCCCCTCCTGCATGCAGCAATCAACCAGGTGCTAAATGCCCGGGCAAGGAGAGGGGGAGGCAGTCGTCAGGGGTGTTGGTGTGCACATGGTGCACAGGCAACAAGCATCTGCGCTTGGCAGCAGAGAAAGTGGAGGCAGGAAATAACTGTCACTCTCCATTCAGACTGGGAACGGGCGAGTGGTGGTGGTTGGGGGTCGGGGGAGGCGTTAATCATTAACTGAAAGGGAGAGAACTAAGGTTTTTTTGTCAAGAGACCTTTTTTTAATGGCTCTTCCCACTTAAAGAATTCACTCTGCTCCACTGATAGACTGTAGCAGTGTGTGCTGGGAGCTTGTAGATCAGAGTTTCCAGGGCCCCAGGTTTTGTGTTTACTGGTAGTAAGCAATCAATAAGAGGGCCATTGGATGGAGTGAGCCTGTATATCCTCCATGCTATCCCTTACACATTTTACAGAAAGTTTTAATTAATTCAATCAGCTTCTTAACTCAAACTTCAAAGCCTTTTAAAACCCAGACTATTACTGGAACATAATCAAATTCCTTTATTATTGCGCTGTAAGTGAGAATGTTCGTATTCAGCTACTGGAACACTTTGTATCAGCAAATGGGGAGTAAGTGCTACAGTTTGTACTCGAGGCGAGCTCTTCAAATGAAGGGTTGATGGTTTACATATGAATTTGTGATTAAGTTACGATTATGCTCAAGATTGTGATCTTAGGAGAGAAAATGGGGGTAGTTTTAGTGTATGCGTTTATTTTGTAAGTCGTCTTTTAGTCCTTGTGACTCAAAGTTGCTTCTTTTAGAGCATTACACGCTCCATTACTCATAGGCCCAGATTTATATTCAATTAATTTCAAATCTGCCACCCCAAAAAGCTGTGAATAGGAAGAATCATGCCTCCACTCATACTATCCTGGACCGTACAGAGGACGGTACAACATTTATCAAATTACTTTAATTGTGCTGTCACGTTCAGGCAGCCTCTTGGATGTTAGTAAGACATCCTCATTGTGTGAAACCTTCGGGGGGCACACGTGTGAGCTATTATGAATTTTAATTATTCCCTCTGGACTTTTACAACCGTTTCCTTTATTTTTAGACTTTAGGCCCACATCAGTTTGAGCATCTTTGTATAAAAGAAGTAATTGCTTTTCTTGTCTCCTGGAATTATTGTCAGGTTGCAGCTTGTTACAGTCACTCCAATGTCATTTAGCAGATACATAAACAACCCAACCAATGCGCTAGGGTTGGTTTTCAGAAGCACAGGGATGTGCTGATATTACGGTGTTATCTTTTATAGGAAAGACTCTCTCAGCTGGCACAAATCCTTTCCTCTGTGCCCCCTATGATCATCATGTTGTTGTCCAGAGTGCTACTCTTCAGGGGTTCTGTTATCAATGAATGAAAGTGAGAGCTGCCAATGTCATATCCTGCAATCACTGCGTGCAAAGAAAAAAAAATCGTTTTGTGTGTGTATTTTGCGAGTGCATTATCTATGATGAAAGTTTAATATATTTCTACCCTTATTGATTACTGATGCAAGATAATTGCGGCTGCTTCATCCACAATTAATTTATGCACATTAATACACTGCATTTGCACATTTTCACACATACCTGTGCAGCTCAATGTAAGTGCTATTTATAATAAAAGACAAATATCTGATTCCTTCAATCCTTGGAGCTCAGTTTTGACGAGGTTTAGTGACGAGGTGTTTGACACGACAGTTCCTCACACACACACACAAAAACGGCCTTTGATTGTGTGTATGAGGGTATAGTGAGTGTGTCTCTTGTGCCTTATTAACAAATGAGAACTCCAATATCCCAGCATGCATTCTGCTTGCTTTTTTATTCTGGGCTGAGTCACAGCCATAGACACAAATTACAGAGAAGGAGGCAGTGAAAGGCAGAGATCTTTAAGAGACAGAAGACAGAGACTGGTAAAAAGCCAGAGAAGCAGAGAAGGAGATAGAATAAGGGTGAAGGAGAAATAGAAGGGCTCGAATCACAACACAAGAAAGGGGAGGAGAAGGGGAAACTGGTTGACAAGGCTTCTCATTTCTTATTGTTCACTCCTTTGTGGATAGTCTCTGAGTAGCACACATGTCACATGACTACAGGAGGCATTAAAGTGAAGCACAGACAGAAAAGCAGGAGCATTCGTGTGCGCCCACACATTCACTCTCTTTCGCACACACACACACACACACACTACCTTCTACAGGCATAAATACAGTGCAAGAAAAGCAACACACTCTGAGCGAAAGGCGCCGTGTTAATGCTGGAAAAAAAAGAGCTTGTTCTTCATAAAAATAGGAAATGGGTTTACAGAGAGCTGCTATTTCTACTGCGCAGTAAAGCCAGACTGATGTAGTTATGCAGATAGTGACAGAACTCTTTAAGGTCAACCGTGTGTTATCAACTGTAAATGGTGTTGCAGTTGTTGCTGGAAAAATAAAATGGTTTTGGAAGAAGCTGTACATGCACCTAGGGCAAGTAAATATTTAGATAGGCCATGAGTCACCTCCCTCCCTCTTGCTCTTCCTCTTCTCCTTTATGTTTTTGCTCTCCTCGCTCCCTTTTTCAAGTACTCGTGCACTCCATTTTCTCCTGTCGCTTGCATCACTTGGTCTTCCCACCGCTGCGAGAGGAATTCTGTGAGCTGCGAGATAAGGAGTGTGAGAACAGGAAGCAACTGTAAAAAGGAAGGATTTAAATGGAAAGCAGACTGATGGGAGAAAGAGAGAGAGAGAGATGTAGAGGAAAGACTAGGTGTAGGTCAAGAGCCCGAGGCGGTGTTTGTCTCGAGGGACATGTAGAGAGGACAGGTAGGGCCTGTTTACTGTGGATTCACATCACTCAGGATCTCTAGAGAGAGGGGACAGCAGCTGCTAAAAAGAAGCAGCTCGGGCACGTTTCGAGTGCTGTTGCACTTGACGTCTGTGTGATAAAGAAAAGTAAGCAACCGGAACAAAAGACCTAGCCGTAGTCCAGATCACCAACAGCAGCAAAGAAACAGGAGCCCTTCATAGCCACCGGCTAAAACTACCTTCAGTTCTGCAGTTAGGGGCAGGAGACGAGCTTGGATGCCTCATGCGCTGTGTGTGGGAAGAGGGGTTTTAGTATTTTGTCTGTGAGAAGCGAGGGAGTGAGGGGGAGGAAGAGTGACTGACAGCGCGAGAGAGAGACTGAAGTCTTGGCAGGCACCGAGTTCTGACGCTTCACTTCTGAAGTGTAGGCTTTGGTTTGAGGTTTCTCTGGTGTGGTGTACCCATAATTCCCAGCATGACTCAGAGGAGGCTGGAACCATGAGGAATTAGGAACCATGCAAAAGCCTTCCCTTTCTTCTGCTTGGCTCCTATCGGACCATGCCCATGGCCCATGTTGCTTTTTTAGACTTTTGAGAGTACAAGAGCACAGGCGATCCAGGTCAAATGGTTCCTGGCCTCCATCTCAAGGATGAGCTGTTCTTGGCATTCTCCCTGTCCATTATTGTATATTCAATTGCAAGTAGGATTTGGTGGCATTATAGTCTTGTTTACAACTGGCGAATGACCTGCAATAGGTCCCCTGCTCACTTTCAGCTCTGCAGTCATTAGGCTCACCAGATGACTAGTTTTCATTCCTTATCACAGAGCCATGATAACTGAACAAATACAGTATGTATTATAACCCCAGATAGGGTCAGACACCGTATCCGGTACTTTTCCACTAGCCACATTTAATGCCAAAACTGTGCGGATTAGTCCGTCCACAGATGTCGACTTTTAGTGATAAGCTTAAAGGAGTGGTTAGCCCAAAATTAAAATTATAGATTTATTTACTCACCCTCATGTTGTGGTGTTTTGTGAAACATAAAGGACAAAAAAAGCCATAAAATCACAATTTCCATATGAATTAAGTACAACTCTCGAACTACTCAATTTTGCATATTTGAACTGACATATCACAGTAAGTTACCAGAAGCAACTTATGCATTATCCAATACCAATTACATATTTTTTATCAGTTCATTCACTCCCTGGGAATCAAACCCATGAGCTTGGCGTTGCTCTACTATTTAACAGGAATGCAATTTTGTTTTTGTGTCAGTGTCAGTGACATTAAACCTTCTGTTAAGGGGAAGATTAGAATTTATGTAATTTTTTGTTCCCAAGATTTGGAATAAACACCCAAATCCTTTGGGCTATTTTATGGTCTTTTTGTCCTTTATTGGAGCTTGACAGCTTAACTTTCTCCTTGTATGGAAAAAGATGCAAGTAGGGTGAGCAAGTAATCACAGATTTTTAATTTTTGCGTGAACTGTTCCTTTTAAACCACAAAGTGCCTATAGAATAATTGTAAAGTGGCAGCTTAAGATTCTCCTCTGATTAGGCTGGTGATTTCCTTTAATGGTTCTTCAGGGTGACACAGTGTTCATCAGCTCTTTATACATTCAGAGAGCGTTTGCTTTCTCTGGGGTAAGAGGTAACCATGATTGTTTGTGTTCCACATCTCTATTTGTGCTGTGTTGGCCAGAGACTGGAAATCTAATGCAGTCTCTTGCAAATCATCGTTCGAGCTAAATGACAAGACATTTGTTTTAACTTTCTCCTCCATGTCTTTTTGGCTTCTCTTTCTCCACAGCTATGATGGGGAGAATGGGCCCTCTCCTGGCCGCAGCCCTATGGATTCGCAGGCGAGTCCTGGGCTGGTGCTCCATCCCCCCTTCCCTCAGAGTCAGAGAAGGGAATCTTTTCTCTACCGCTCTGACTCTGACTACGACATGTCCCCCAAGACCATGTCACGAAACTCCTCCATCAACAGCGAGGGGTAAGCCCTCAACAAACAGCACACTTTCACTGTTAACTGTCTTCATGTTTCATTTCTAAAAGGTCTCAGAGGAAGGTCTTTAATCCCAGAATCACCATGCAGCATTAAGCACATCAACTTTACCCATTTCATTATAATGCTGTTACACCCTCAGAAATGCTCACGCTCTCAGTGACCACCGTGACTGCCACCTCTGGATGACATTTTTTGATGTTGGCTAAATCAATTTCCTCACGACTGGGGATGATACCTTGCCTCATCTCAATACTATAAAAGACCATTTGTAAACATTTACCAAAATGTATTGTTTTCTTTCCCTCCCCATTTACTGGGGCTGCTCTTTCCTCTTTCTGCAGTCATGCTGAAGATCTCATAGTCACCCCTTTTGCTCAGGTAAGCCTCTGTTGTGTCTGGCAAACGGTATATAATGAGTGCTAATTGCTTGTCATGACTTGCTGAGTTGGAGTTGAGTGATATCCTGCTGTTCACTTGCTCTCTCTCGCTTTTTCTCCTCTCTGCCTCTTTAACGCAGGTGTTGGCTAGTCTACGAACTGTCAGAAGCAACTTCACCATTCTCGCCAACGTCACGACTCCCACTAACAAGTCAGTTTTTAGCTTTGATGCAACAATTTCTATATTACTGCTCTGCCCCCTTATGGCCACCAGTGTTTCCTTTCCAATACACAATTTTATTATTTTATTCATGATGAATAAATAAAAACAGTGTACAAAAAGAATGCATATTCACACATCTTAACTCTTAATCGTAACATAAAAAAATTATCTTATCTTGTGTGAAAATAAATATTTTAAAATGTGATATTTATATAAATATCTATTATATAATATATATTTTGTTTGTGTGTAAATTTTTATTTGCTCGGTTCATAAGTGCAGCTTTCCTCCCAGTGAGCAATTCTAATTGAATTTATACCAGTAGAGGGCGACCTCTACCACTATCACTGATGTAATTATCTTTTTGTCCACAGGAGGTCACCAGTGACCAGCCAACCAACGGTTCCCCCAGCAACGCTCTCAGGTATGTTTACTGTACTGTAACTTAGTCACTGGTGAGCTTTCTATCTCCCACACTAGCACTCTCCCACACAGTGTCTCTCACATTACGCATACACTTCCTCTTGTAGACACTGTTGCCAGTAAAATACATTACAGCATCAGAAATAGTGGAGCCATATGGGAAACGGGCAGGAATCTAACCAGATGCTTTAACTAGCCACATAACAGCCTTTGGCTGCTAGTTTAAATAAGAAACTCTAATGCATATAAGCAGTGAAGATGCTGCACATGTTGAGAAATTAAAATAAAATAAATTTGAATTATTTAGAATATAACTTTTATCAGATATTTTAATGTACATTATATGACTAAAAGTATGTGGACACTCTTCTAAATTGCTCGCTTTTACCTTTTTTTTTGTTGCAGCAGTCAACATCATCCCGGTGCACAAAGCAATGTCCATAGAAATGGTTTAATAAGTCCTAGCGATAATTCACGTCCAAAATAGTCTTTAAGGGGAGACCAATCATTTACAAAAGTATCCAGAGTTCCATCCAGTACATTATGCCGTCTTTCGTATGGTAAGAGTAACAAGGGTTTTTCACGCCAAAGAGTTAAAGTAGGGGAGTGTTCTTTAATCCAAACATGAAGTATAGAAAGGCGAGCAGCATACAACATTATAGATATTATTTTTGTTTCCAACACACAATTGTTTACACCAAGGATACACAATCTAGGATCCAGTGGCACTTTAATCCCAAACGATTTTTCCATTTCCTGAACAACGAAGACCAGAATGATGCAATTAGAGGACAGGTCCATATTAAAGTTGGGGTATGTGATTTGCAAAACGGCCGGCAGATTTTGAAAATAAACAACTCATAAGGTCCTACCTTCTCTTCTCCAACGCTGGCCCTGACTCCACCCATTCGAAAAACATGGACGCGCAATCAAGCACGAGCGAAAACTCAGATGCGCTCTCTCTCTGTACCGGGGCGACTTGCACTTCCTGTGACTGGGTCACGAGCTTTGAGTATGCGCACAAACGGGACACGCGTGTGGGGGGAGGGGGGCATGGTACAACCGTTTGAGTGACGCATTTTCTGTCCAATGATTCTAGATGGTCTTGAAAATGATTGGCTGGAGTTTTTCGAGTCCTGCCCGTTTCACAGATGATTAAATTGCTTAATTTTCATTTCAGTGCTTCTAATTTACAGCCAGTAAGTGGGTTAGAAATAGGATTTCAAGTGATGGTCAAAAAAAATGGTCAAAAAAGAAAATCACATGCCCCACCTTTAAGTGGAAATAAGTACCTGTGTTCCTTTTACACTTCAAGCTAAATTTTGTACATGTGTCATATTTACTTCGAATTAAAGGAGTCACATACAGCTTGTTAATAATTTTATATTGTATTTCATATGATTTGTTTGATTTAGTAATTTGTCTAGCATGTTCTAATACTTTGCCCCAAGAATGTGTCTTAAGACCTACTGTAGTTTGACCAACTAGCATTTAGATAAGAAATCAGTCTTGCTTTTACGATTCCAATTAGACCAATGCACCTTTTTATGCAACCGACTTCAAAAAGTTAGGACCAGCAGTGGCCGGTTGCATAAACTGCTAGTCATTTAATTGTTTTCTTCAAGACTTGTATAACTAAAAATCAATTACATAAAAAGGTAAATAGGTCTAATTTAAATTCAAAGAGAATGAAGGTAATGCAGATTCATACAACTTTAGGCGAACAACTTCTTAGAAGAGATGTAAGCTGATATAGCAGCAAAAGGAGGGATTAATGCTTTTGAAATGAACGTTCAATAAAAGCATTAATGAGGTCAGACACTGAAGTTGGGTGATGTCGCCTGCCTTGGCTTTGTGTAGGCCCAGACTGATCTCATGAAATAGCGTATGTATAACACGCCAATTAGTATTTCCATTTTTGGCGTGCTATCAACATGCATAATCGCTTTTCAGCGTTTATGAACGCCGTTGACTTAACGTTACATTACTGTATATATAAATACATGATCTACCCCAACCCCGTCCCTAAACCTACCCGTCACTGGGGTTAATATCATTAATAAGTGTTCCCCTACCATCCTAGGACAAAAAATATCGCTCACCAGATGTAGATCTACATTTTGCTTCGTTTCGCTCAGACATTTAACAGCGTGTAAATACACGCGGAATCACTCGGACATTTAACGCCGTAGACATACACGCATACACGCGGATAGCTCAAAATGCGTATAGATAACACGCCACTTGACTTGAAAGTGGCGTGTATGTTTACGCAAAAGTCATGATGTCATATTGGCAGGCCAGTCCAGTTCCTCCATGCCAGACTTCATAAAAAAATATATTATATATTTATAAAGAGGTGTCCACATACTTCTTGCCTCATATTTTAGCTATTTGAATGATGTAGACCCATCAGTTAAGTGTGACTTTTGCTTTATTATTTGTCTATGAGCAATGTCTATACTTATTTTTCTGAATACATTTGTTGTATTTGTAGAGTTAAACAACATGGTTCCTCTATATATAACTGATGTAACAGTTCCTTTTTGTTGAGCTTTCTTTTATATTTTTATACGTTTATAAATTGGTTTACGTCACTTGATTTCAGAAATTTAGCCACTTCCTTTTTCTTTTTTCATTCCTCTGGATTGAAAAAAAATATGATTATTCATTCTTACGAGTAAAAAGATTCATTATATATGAGGCATTTGATCTCTCCATATGAAGCTCTTGAAATATTCATGCTTGGAAGCTCTTCTTTTTTTTAAGACATCACTCAGACAATTCTTTATGTCCTCCTGTCAGGAAACAACAACCCCACTGTTCACAAACGAAGTTCTCACAGCGAGTGTTAAATGTATGCGACAGTGCTGTTGTGATGTGATGCTGATGGCTGTCTTATGTCCTGTGCAGATGAGACATACCAGCAGCTGGCTCGGGAGACTCTGGAGGAACTTGACTGGTGTTTGGACCAGCTGGAGACCATTCAGACCCACCGCTCTGTTAGCGAGATGGCTTCCAACAAGGTGTTTCTTTATCACTTACTGTTGCATCTCTGCTGCCTAATTTGGTTATCGTATCGTCCTACCATACCATAAGTTTGTGGCCTATCACACTTGGTATTTTCTTTCCATTTCAAGTATCCATTCATGGTTTATAATTTCCGCCCTGTACATTTTACGAAACATGTAACATAATTTACTCAAGAAGAGGTTTCAAGATCTGCCATTCTGTGAACTATCACACATGAAGGACTACATCTATGCATATGCGGAGAAAGATTATTGAGCAGGTTGTGTGTGCCGGATTTGATATGGTCCCGTCTGAGTTATGTTCCTTTCTTTAATGTATTTTTAATCATCATCCGTAAACACGGAAGCAAATAGCTTTTGTGTGCAACTCTGCCAGCCTTGTCATATACGCTGCTCTGGTTTGAGAACTGTAGAAGAGAAGGAGAGAGAGGGATAAAAAAGAGGGTTTGTGGATGAGGAGGACATGAAGGAGGGAGGAGGGGGCTGCAGTTTGGTCCTGATGCCAGTGTTTCTGCTGTAACCTTCGTTGCTATCGAACTGCAGCAAGGTCTACCCTGCCAGTTTATCCATTGGCTCTTCGCTGTGGCCATGAGGCATGTGATTTAGATGCTGGCCAATGAAAAATCGGTTGCTCTCTTCCATACCTTGCCTGTTTAAAGAGACAGTACCATGACTTTGGATGTGCAGCTTTTTTATGGTTGTTTCCATGTACAATATTACTGGTGCTTCAGGTGTTTTGCTATACCTCATAAGATGGACATCAGTATGAGAAGTAAGCAGTGTTTGTGTGTGTGTATATTACAATATGTGTGAATTGAAGAGCTCTCATATATCTCTCAAATATACATACACTCCCATATGCATGGTTGTTTGTTTTTGTTTTATTTGATATGGAAATTACAATTACATTGGACGAACCTTATGCATGTGCTTGGGTGTTTTAGCACACATGCTAATTTTGGACACCTGTACGGGAGGCTTTTAGAAAGAAAATACAAAAACAATACTGATAACAAAAGTAATAATAACAATACTAACAAAAAAGGATAAAGAAAATATACCATATGATTACAGATGCAAAAAAACAACATATATTCAAAATTATTTACATACAGCAAAAGCATCATAATCAGAAAATATCTCAGTAGTAGATTATTCATGCAAGCACTGTTTTTGTGTTTAGCCATTATTTAAGTCCTCTGTTAGAAGCATTGCCATCATTGGCAGAATCATTCATGCAGAGATAAGCGGAAACACTAAAGCCTAGATTCTTTCCCCTTCTCTTTGTCAGACTATTAAATACATCTCACACACATACAGACGTTTGTCCATTTCCTACGCTCTTACATGCCGTCTGCCGCACATGCGCTCTTAGGGTGCGTGTACACACACACACACACACACACCCAAGCACGCGCCTCCTGCCACAGCGGCTGATTAGCTTGCGAGGTCTGTCTACAGCATCCAGGGAAACAGAGCGAGAGGCAGAGCATCGGCTGAGCTGCATCGGCTGACACCGCGTGTGGATTAAACAGTCGGGCTGCTGAAGAGAGTTGCATTGTGCTGACAGGACTGGTATTGTGCTTCATGGACTGTGCGCTCTGAACACAACTCGCTGGGAACGCTGGGCCCGGGTCCTGGAGCTCTGCGGTGGGGGAGGGGCGCCGACGCAGGGAGAGAGAAAAAGGATGTTTTTCCAGACCACCGCTCTCTTGTGTGGTTTGGCTTTTGACTAAAGGCCCCATCTTTTCTTGTGTTTCTGTCTGCTTGTTTCCGATGTCCTCTGTCTCCTCTTAACCGCTTTCCCCGGCTGTTACCTGTGTGTTGTTGTTGTTTTCCTTCCTCGTCCTATCATCCCTCAGTCAGTCTCCGTTAGCTATTTGCTCCATCTCCATCTCTTTCCTTACCTCCTATAATTCCTCTGTTCTCCTTCCCTCCGCATCCTCTCTGTGTCCTTCAGACGGTTCCGTCTCTTTGACTCTCCATCTTTGTCCGTTCCACTCCTCGTCACTTTCTCCCCCTCCTTTTTGATCGGGGTCAGCTCTACTCAGCTGCTGGGATGAGATGTAGTTCCTTCGGCCTGTGGATTTGGGCGGCTCCTGGCGGGCCGTTCGCAGGGGACACTCGCCTGCAGATCGCCGTGGGGCCCACTCAGTGGTTTTCAGGAGGGCCTGGTTCTCACACTGCTTGCTGCATGTAGAGAGACAGCCTTAGCGAGCGCTTGCCGCTGGACTTTTACCCCCTTGCTCCCCGCCTCTTGGGGGCAGCCGTCACTCTGGAGCACCCTGGCCGGCTAGGCTGCGGCCTCTCTGCTCACACCCTGACTGCACACACATGCCGCTGGGGCACCCGCCGCGCTTCGGCCCCCGTGCACTTCCGTGCCTCTTGCCTTTGCCAACGGTCCACGCCGTCCGTCACCCTCAGCATGGGCGTGGTGGAGGCCATTGACCCAACGCCCTCTTTCTGCCCCTCACCTGTGCCCGGAGGCTACCGGCTGGCCCACTCCTCCAGCTACAGCCCCCTGCAGGGGAGAAGAGGGTCAGAGCTGGAGCTTGAGGCAGCTGCAGATGGGGTGCTGGATGGGGGTGGTCAGGCCGCCGAGCGTAGGACCCCCTTCATGGATCTGTTCTGTGATACCTGCTCCAAACCCTGGCTGATTGGTTGGTGGGACCAGGTAGGGCCAGCATGAATAGAAAAAGGTTGCTAAATATCTGTTAACAAACTTCAGGTCCTGAAAAGGAGAAAGGATGTTTGCTCAGCAGGACGATAAAGGGAAATGTGGGGGGAAAGAAAAGTTGCTTAGGTGATTGAACTGTAATGCTTCTGGAACAGACAACATGTGATAAGACCGATGTTTGTTGTGTGCTTGTGTTTCCAAATTTGTACCAGTCTCCAGACCTCAAGTGTGATTTTAAACCTGAGCTCTAACTTAGGCACTTATTCAGTGACACTTTGAGAGCTAGGGAGAAAATGGCTGCCGCCAAAGCACTTGGCTTATGTTGTTTTAGTGCCTAGATTTGGACAGAACCTGTACGGTTCTCAGGATACCTCGACTGCACTCTTCCCACTTCCTCTACCTCTGGTTTGGGAACAGGCTTTATCTGCTCAATATTTGGTAGCTTTCTTCTGCATAGTTCTTTCATCCAAGACTTGTTTACTGTTAAAATGTGGCAGAGTCAGTGTTTGTGTTTTAATTCTATCCAGCAACAACACACCTTAAATCTATCACAGGTAAAACTTAAGGTTTGTTCTTGCCGGGTATAATTACAAACATTGGGAGTCCCAATGTTTGTAATTACATTGCACAATTTGGGACACAACCTGTGACTGTCCCACATTTCAACATGGAAAGGGATGCTCTCTGTGGTTTCAGGGAACTGTTTTCTATTTCTTTGTTCTTAATTGTTGAATGACAGATGTGTTTTATCTATGTTGCTACCTGTAGACATTAGCTCATTGAAATGCAGAAGCACAGCATTTTAGATTAGCATAATCCAAGACCTACCACACAGTATTCTTTGTTTTGTTATTAATGGCATTTTAAAATGGTATATTTATTAATAATTAACTCAATATATATAAATGTAATATACTTCTTATACAATTCCTATATATAAATTGGTACTACTACAATCTCAATGTACTTTACCTTTAAAGATTTAAATTAATATGTTGCTGCCACGTTTTTGTGCTCACCCTTTCATCAAACTCAACCATCAACCTCATCCACTCTTAAAGGGTACCTATTATGGCATTTAAAATGTTCCTAATATTGTTCTGGGAGTCCCCAACAACAGTTTTACATGCATGCAATGACAAAAAACAATTTTGTTGTCTTATAATATGCATTTATTTTTACCTGATTTGCTCACCGATTCCCTAATGATTCGTTCAACGACTCATTTTTCCAAACCCCTCTTTTGCGTGACGCTAATCTGCTGTGATTGGTCAGATGACCCAGTCAGTTATTGTTTGTTAGCCCAACGCATAAACATATTGATAAAGCACTGCAGCACTACAAGGTATTGCTCTATTCTTCATGACAACTCCAATAACAGCGACAAACACAGACCTAGACCTAGAAGCTGCGCTGAGCGTAACTTACACACACACACACACACATACTTACTGCGCCTTCCCTCCTCGCACCCCCGACGCTACAAAACCCATAAAAGCAACAATTATTAATAATATTTACAGGTTGTGATTCGGAGGAGGAAGCTGATCCATATACACTGGGTACTGAGCCCTCCTTCAGGAACAACCGGCTTGCGAATCCACATTTGAATTCATTTATGTTTTTGAATGATTCGTCATTTTTTCAGGGCTATACTGTTGTGGTATCGTTGCAAATATGAACTCTAACCACTGATTCTTCACATGCTCATCCCTTGGCAATGAAAACAAAGTGGCTGAACTATCTTTGCATTGTAGAACACAGCGTCTTCTCGACATGAAGTCTTTGAATGTGTTCGAGACTTCAAGTTTACACTTCCGTCTGCGCGCGCAGTAACTGGGCGTGGCCAATATCGTATCTACGTCACTACGAAACAGCTAATGACTCGTTTCAAAAACAATTCATTTCATAGACTCAGAGTCGACTCTCACTTTTGAAAGACAATAACTTTATATACGGTGCACTTTTAGATATAAATCTTTGCAGGATGTTTTCATTCCCTTAGAGCTATATTCCACACTACATGAATGAACAGTCATTTTCAAAAATCCATGATAGGGGCTCTTTAATAAATAATAAAGGCAACAGATAGTATCAGACTCCCCTAGTAGCACATATTTGTATTACTGTAATTTGGTCTGATTTCCTTTCCACATGATCTGGTATCATCTTGGTCCTCTAGAGGATGCATGCATGCTAAAAACAGTTGGCACTCTGAATGTTTAAATAATGACTCAGCACAGTACAAACAGATCCTTTTTCTTGGTACAGTATGTAATATGCACTTGCACAAGGGAAGAGAGTTTTGTAAAGGAAGCTTTATATAAACTCTGTGTGAGATAGACATCTCTGTGTACTGATCCCTAAGAGAAAATTCAGGAAGATTCAGGTTTAAAGTGAGGGAGTTTATACTGTGACTGTGAAAGGAACAAGGACTTGGACTTGGAAATTAGATTTAACATTGATTGTTATTCCCCTATTGTGTTGTTGATTAGATAGTGAATTATTTTATGGCATTTTCACATTCTCACCTGATGTCAGGGACACTGTAATCAAAACATGTTATATTTTGCTAGCTATAGAAGATTTAACAACAACCATAATGATGCATGTAATATAAATGATACATTTGCATATGTCAAATACACAGTACACACACGTCCATATCATCTAGGAAGGGAATTAGATGCACACCATGAAAGAGAATGAATAGAACCATATGAAAAATATGACTGCAGAGAAAAACGGATAGAAGATGGAGGACAGAGATGAAAAGAGACAGGAGACAAAAAGGAGAGATAAAGACAGAATGGAGAAGAACAGAATAGATGGAGAGTGATACGGAGAGTGCTGACCTTGGAGGAGGTCAGAGACAGACACCTGCCTACTCTCTCAGATTGTCACCCAACCCATCGCCTCACTCCCGACAGTTGCTAAGGAAACCTGCTGGTTTCCATGGAGATTGTAATGTGTGAAGGACCAGTCAGTGGGACAGACCAGGGGTCTTATCGGAGTCGTGCTGTGTGACTGTGTAGTTGTCTTGTGTTCTCTGCTGAAGTTGCACAATTTCAGTCATTTGAGGCACATACGTATTTTGTTTCTTATAAACAACTGATTTTGCTACAAAAAAGCAAATCAATTTCATTCATTCAATCAGTTTCTTTTTTTGTTAAGCAATGATTTACAGAGATGCGAGATTATTCAACAATGTTCTTTTTTAAAGACAGTTTTAATTACAGACAGGCCCTTCCTAGAACCACACAATGTTACAGCTACAACATTAGAAATGCCTTAGGTTTACTTGCATGTAAATATCTGCACTCTTTATAAGCACAAGCTCTATATAACCTGGCAGTACCACATACACGGCATGTTTGGGTAACATAATTCAGATATTTTCAAACATCTTATGCCTATATGCTTTGCAGTAAAGCAAAAGTAACAATCTGAATAACAGAGAAGAATATAAGCCGTAATGGGATAGTTCACCCAAATAATTTAAATTCTGTCATAATTTACTCAACCACCTGTCGTTCTAAACCTGTATGAATGTCCATACAATAAAAGTTAGTAGGGTTTAATGTTGTTTGAAACCCCCAACATTCTTGATTATTCTTTTATTCCATTTTGGGATGAATTATGCCTTTTGAGATGTATTTGACATCTTACTATGTGATAATAATGTCCATTTATTTTCAAATGGACTAAAACTTTCCATTTTTGGCATTATTATCGTCTGTAACCTCTCCTCTCTTCCCTGCATATGTATTTCCCCTTTCCTATCACTAGTTCAAGAGGATGTTAAACAGGGAACTGTCTCATCTGTCTGAGATGAGCCGCTCTGGGAATCAGGTGTCCGAATACATCTCCACTACGTTCCTAGGTAAGCGAGTCCGCTCACGCTCTGCTTTGTTCATCTCAGCCCTTTGCTTCTATTTTCAAAAGTGCGGAACCTACAGTAAGTTTCAACATTGAAGTAGGTTATAGTATACATGCACTGCTCTGAAACACTCAATGCTTAAAGGAGTAGTTCACTTTTAAAAAAACTTTTGCTGATAATTTACTCACCCCCATGTCATCCAAGATGTCCATGTCTTTCTTTCTTCAGTCGAAAACAAATTAAGGTTTTTGATGAAAACATTCCAGGATTTTCTCCATATAATGGACTTCATTGGGAACCAAACGGTTCAAGGTCCAAAAGACAGTTTCAGTGCAGCTTCAAAGGGCTTTAAACGATACCAGACGATGAATAAGGGTCTTATCTAGCGAAATGATCGGTCATTTAAAAAATAAATAACAAAGTTTAAGTTTTATGAGCACAAATGCTCGCCTTGCTCTGTTCTGTGATGCACGTTCGTGACTCTCCTGTTCGAACTCGTTCATCAAAATTAACAAATCTTTTTTCAAGTCATGACTCGAAGGGTCCTAGATAAGACCCTTATTCATCGTCTGGTATTGTTTAAAGCCCTTTGAAGCTGCACTGAAACTCTCATTTGAACCTTGAACCGTTTGGTTCCCAATGAAGTCCATTATATGGAGAAAATCCTGGAATGTTTCATCAAAAACCTTAATTTCTTTTCGACTGAAGAAAGAAAGACATGGACATCTTGAATGACATGGGGGTGAGTAAATTATCAGCAAAAGTTTTTTTAAAAGTGAACTACTCTTTTAATGATTTGAAATGAGCTGTCATCTGTTAAAAGTCCATGCATTTGTTGTGTCCCAGACAAGCAGAATGAGGTGGATATTCCCTCTCCTACGCTCCGGGAGCGAGAGAAACCAATGTCTCACATCAGCGGAGTCAAGAAGCTTACACATAGCTCGAGCCTCACTAGTGCAGCCCTGCCCCGCTTCGGGGTCAAAACCGAGCAGGAGGACGCACTGGCTAGGGTACAGACACAATGCACTCATACAGTACTCTATTTTATCAGTATTAAAAGGTCTGTTTGTCGAATGGATTTGTTATCATTTAATTTATCTTTACAGGAGCTGAATGATTTAAACAAGTGGGGCCTTAATATCTTCCATGTGGCGGAGTACTCCAATAACAGACCTCTAAGTTGCATGATGTTTGCTATCTTCCAGGTGTGTGGTCCCTGGTTTTTGCTATGAATGCTTCTGTGCTGTGCTTATGAAACATATCTGATGCAAAGATGTCGGTGTGGTGTTGCATGCTCATTATTAGGGATGGGTAAAAATATTGATTTTCCAATTATCTCCATTTGAACAATCGATATTGATTCCTTAAAATCCCTAAATATATATTTTACTCAATGCATATTTTCAGTGGCTATGTGGAAATATGTTTTTTTACTTCCTGTCTTGCACAGGCCACAGCATTCTGCTAAACTAACTCACTCAACTACATACAGTAGTTGATCATTTTCATAAAGTTAGAAGATTCCCTCAGTGTTCCTGCTGAGTTGTGAATGTGAGTCTGCAGTCTGTGTAATGTGTAATGTGGAAAACACTGCACTGTATAAGAATTTCTTCATACAATATCTAAGCATAATAGACATCCCAACTGAATTATCCAGCCCTACTAGTTACAATAGCAATCCTCTTCATCCTTTATATTGACCATTCACTATGTTCTGTCTACGTTCTGCAATGCATTAAAGGAAAGGGATCTATTGAAGACATTTGGGATCCCAGTGGATACGTTTATCACCTATGTAATGACACTGGAAGACCACTACCATGCCAACGTGGCCTATCACAACAGCCTGCATGCCGCTGATGTCACACAGTCAACACATGTGCTGCTCTCCTCACCGGCACTGGACGTGAGTATGCTAACATGGGAGAGCCAGTGTTCATTCAGAAGAAGAAAAAGTTTCATAATCTGAAATCAAGATTTCAAAGTCAGTTCCGACACTATACATAATGACCATTGTACTCCTGTATCTTCCCACCAGGCTGTTTTCACTGATCTCGAAATCCTGGCTGCATTGTTCGCTGCTGCCATTCATGATGTAGACCACCCTGGAGTTTCCAACCAGTTCCTCATCAACACCAGTAAGTCTACATTGTAAAAATTATGATGTTGATGAATCATCCTAGGCTGCGTTTCCCAAAAGCATCTTAAGCATAGGCAGATTGTAGAACTATTGACACCAATGGTCTCCACGATCAACTTGCCTGCATGTCAAATGAATATGATGTTCATTTTGCTGAGTTGGACATCTAAGAACTGGTTTAAGCAATGCAATTGCAATTTTATCAAAATTGAATCCGTCTTAGTCAGCTACAACCCTACTTCCATAAAAGTTGGGACATTTTGTAAAATGCAAAAAAATCAAGAATCTGTGATTTGTTAATTCCCTTGAACCTTTATTTAACTGACAAAAGTACAAATAAAAGATTTCCAATGGTGTCACTGACCAACTTAATAGTATTTTGTAAATATAAACACATTTTTGATTTTGATAGATGCAACACACTCCAAAAAAGTTGGAACAGTGTACCACTGTGCCACATCTCCTTTCCTTTTAATCACACTTTTTAATTATTTTTATTGAGGATACTATACTGAACAAAATTATAAACACCACTTTTGTTTTTGCTCCCATTTTTCATGAGCTGAACTCAAAGATCTAAAGATCTATTTCTCTCAAATATTATTCACAAATCTGTCTAAATCTGTGTTAGTGAGCACGTCTCCTTTGCTGAGATAATCCATCCTCCTCACAGGTGTGGCATATCAAGATGCTGATTAGACAGCATGATTATTGCACAGGTTTATTATTGAGATAAAACTGCACATTTTAGAGTGGCCTTTTATTGTGGCCAGCCTAAGGCACACCTGTGCAATAATAATGCTGTCTAATCAGCATCTTGATATGCTACACGTGAGGTGGATGGATTATCTCGGCAAAGGAGAAGTGCACTGCTCACTAGCGGCAGATTTAGACAGATTTGTGAACAATATTTGAGAGAAATAGGCCTTTTGTGTACAGAAAAAGACTTAGATCTTTGAGTTCAGCTCATAAACAATGTGGGCAAAAAACGTGTTGCGTTTATAATTTTGTTCAGTGTAATTGTTGGATTTTGAACAGTCCGTGGTCATCATTGTATGATTCTCCTTTCTGATGATGGGTCACACATTTCAATAGGAGACAGATCTGGACTGCAGGTGTAGTGTCTACTTAACCACTCTATTATAGCACATGCAGGATGAGGCTTCCCAAGAAAGAATGTAATCTTGATGCCATTAAATGTATCTGTACAATCCCAATATATGTCTCCACATCAGTGGTACCTTCACACACATGCAAGTCACTCGTACTGTTTGCATTGATGCACCCCATTCCATGGCAGATGATTGCTTTTGCATCTGTCACCAATCAAAGTCTAGATTATAGGCGGATCTTCTGTGACGTCATTGTTTATGTTTGTCGCGTTGCATCATGGGAATCGTGTGGCAGGAAACACCGCTAGATACCTGTAATTTGATTGTTTTGCACGTTTGGAGGAGGATTTAGAGAATAGGATGGTTCAGTATTGCTGTGTGGTCGATTGTACGGCTCGTTGGGGGCCTGATAAAAAGTTTTTTTTAAATTCCTCCGAAAAGGATCGCGAAAAAACGAACGAAATGGTTGCGTGCAATTAGGCGATTGAACATGGACGCTCCGAAGAAAGCTTACTTTAAACGTTAAAGCTGTTACATGACTGCATGTTTCTCCAAGACTGGATTTTAAAGAAGGAGAAATGTGTAAGCTGTGATATACAATTTTTCACCATAGTACAGACGCCATTGAAAGTCTCACACTGAACACAATTGAATTTGTACAACAGTCACTACATTTTCAATAAATAAAAAAGAACACTGATTAATGAGGACTTCCCCGGCTTTGCAGTGGCAGTGAGCAGTGATTATTTCACCGTTCTCTTTGACGATCACCCACGGGAGATGCGAATCACGCTGTGACTGCTTGGCCAGGTATAACCTCTGCTTTTAGCACGATCACTGCTTTCTGTTTGGCAGACAAGATCGGCCCAACTTTTCGAGAAACAAAATAATCATAGGCCTCCATACTTTTGAAAGCCTTTAATCTTTCATGAGTGAAGAGTCCAGGGGTTTCTATCTAATAAGAATAAATGTCTCCCCAGCAGATTGGTGGCCAAGACACGGGCAAGTCGGACCAACGTTTTTTGTCATCCCAGATCTCATATGGGCTTTTAATAACTTCGATTTTGTCACCAATACAAATTTTGAGCTTCTCTCCAAACCTCCTCCGGTCTTCAGATGTTAAAGTGCTTATATATTGTGGATTTCGCCCGCTAACTCTCTTGAAAGTGCTCGTCGCGTCTTCACAGCCCGCCATACGGTTTGTTTTGTTGCCACACAACCACTCGCGCATGCGTACAAAGATGTCAACAAAGATCCTCCTATCCCTTTCGACTTCAGGACTGAGCACTCAAAGGTTGTTTTTTTGCAAAAACAAGCTGAAACGTGGACTCATGTGACCACAGCACACAAGTAACAACATTTTACCTGAGCCAATGTGATTATATTTAACACAGTAAAAGTTTCTCATGCAATGGTCACACACATTTAACAGAGGTTTCCGGCTTTCCCCCACATCGACTGGGATTTCTCTAGATTCCCTGAATCTTTTCACAATATTATGTATGCCCTTACGAAAATTAAGTTTACTTCAAGTTCATTTTATTAATATATAGTGAAGCTCAAGTTTATTTTTAAGTATACTTTATGTAGTACTAATATCAATGTACTAGAAGTATACTTGTAAGTTTACTGTTTCAATACTACTTGGGACTAAATCGGCCCACTTTTTAGTATATAAAAGTATACTTGTAAATGTATTATAAGTTTAACAGTACTAGTAAACTTTTTAAGTACACAACTAGTTTACAACTAAGTTTTTTGTTTGCACTGCAACTATATTACAAGTGAACTGTCACGAACTGCTCCGAGACATGAAGGTTGAGGATCCAAATGCAGTTTTAATGAAAGGGTCAGACTGATCTCATGAAACTGCGTATGTATGACACGGCAATTCGTATTTCCATTTTTGGCGTGCTATCAACACGCATAATCGCTTTTCAGCGTGTTTATGAACGCCGTTGACTTAACGTTACATTACTGTATATATAAATATATGACCTACCCCAACCCCGTCCCTAAACCTACCCGTCACTGGTTAAAACCATTTATGAGTCTTTCCCTACCATCCTAGTAAGAAAAATATCGCTCCCCAAGATGTATATCAAAATTTGGCTTTATTTCGCTCGGATTTTTAACAGCGTGTACATACACGCGGAATCACTCGGACATAACGGCGTAGATATACACGCATACACGCGGATAGCTCAAAATGCGTATAAATAACACGCCACTTGACTTGAAAGTGGCGTGTATGTTTACGCAAAAGTCATGATGTCATGTTGAAAGGGTAATCCACAATCGTAGTTGAATACAGGCAAAGGTCATAAACACCAGATAATCAGTTCAAACAATAACAAACACAACAAGGCAGGGAACACGGGCTGCTCGCAGACCACAGAATGCTCAGAGATGCAGTAACAACATACAAGACTTCGCAGGAAATTAATGTGTATATGGTTTAAATAGGCTAAGACTAACAAGGTAATGAGACACAGGTGGATGCAATCAGGGATGAAGAGGCAGTGAGTTATGGGAAATGTAGGCTAGTTTGTGAGGGAATGACAATAGTCTGATGTGGAGTGACCTCTGGTGACTCTCAAGGGCACTCCAGCTGATGACCGTTTATAGCAGGGGTAGGGAACGTCGGTCCTGGAGAGCCACAGCCCTGCAGAGTTTAGCTCCAACCCTGAAAAAAACTCACCTGATTGTAGCCTTAATGATCCTAAAGACATTGATTAGCTGGTTCAGGTGTGTTTGATTAGGGTTGGAACTAAACTCTGCAGGGCTATGGCTCTCCAGGACCAACGTTCCCCACCCCTGGTTTATAGGTACACTTTAAAGTGTTCTCTCAGTAAACTACTAGCTTAGTAGTGAACATAACCATACTTGCATACGTACATATTTTTTTTGCACTTTAAGTATACTATGTTCCTATTTAGGTTTTTAGTTTTTTTATACTTGAAAAATACTATACTTTAACTCTTTCCATTTAAAAAAAATATTTTATTCTAGCTTCATACACTTGAATCTGGGTAAGTTTCATTAAAAAAGCAACATTTTAATCAAGAAGCTGAGAAAATCGCATTTTTATCAAAGACTACGTCCGGATCGGATTCAGAACGATGATCAAAACACAGATGGAGTAGATCGAGTCCATCAACACCCCGAAAGCTTCACAGTCGTTTCCTCTTCATAGGTTCGACATTTCATTCAGTAACTTTATGTAGGTTTGATTTATATGATGTTTTATGTTTGATGATCACGTTATCTTACATTAGCGTACGCAATCTTCTATCGCTTGTTTCTGCTGCTTCTTCACCTGTGTTTTGATTTGGAGATTCGGTACTCTTTCAGAAGATGAGTAATTGCGCCCCTACAGGGCTCGAAATTGCGACCATTTTGGTCGCATATGCTCCTGAAATTTAATCTGTGCGACCTAAAAATATATTTGGGAGCATTTGTGCGAGTGCAAATAATGGTTGTGGTGCGACCTGTATTTATTTCTCTACAAAACGTTCGCAAATTACTGCATAGTGTGTAGCTACTATGTGCGCTGATAAGTCTTAAATTAACTTTTCATAATTTTAAGGCCGTAAATAGGCTTTCATTTCTCAAATAGTGTGATACATGTCTTAGTTTTAGTTTGAATAGGTCTTAAATGAAGGAAAGACGAGGTGTATTAACTCTGCTGAGGGGGAAGTGATAAAGCCTGGAGTGGAGCGAAAGCACGTTCCTCTCTCCACTCTAGTTAGGAGGATTTGAACTTGGTAAAATGAATATACTGACGCCTTTCCGCGGTTAAAACAACATTACTTCTTATGTTCGTTCATGTTTATTTGATGCTATAAATGAACTAGAAGGAAGAGATGATCGGATCACGAGAAGCTTTAACTGATGCTCTATGCTCTGACAGCGATCTGTCACGGCACATTAAAGAGCCCCAAAACGGTATTTATTGTTTAAATTTCTTTCAAAAAATGACCACATTTGAAAGCTGAGACTTTGTTTAATATGTTTAAAATCAAAAGTAACCGAAAAGTAACCTGGTCTGTCCTGTCTGTCCGCGTGTTGTCAGTCTCCTCTCTGCTCCGCGATGTATTTTTCACTGTGTGAGAACGTGGTGAAGCGTGAGAGCTGCGTAGCTTGTCGGAACATAGCGACAGTAACTAAGGAGGGCGGGTCTTTGCGAAGGGTCAATTCATCTTAGTTTTGGAGAAGTGCATGTCCGGCTACAGCTCGTTTGCTGCGGTCCGAGCGCGTTTGTTCCTGGCGCCCCCCCCTCCCCCCCCCCCCGGCACCGTTGTTCTGGTTTCACACTCAACTTGATTTCAAACTGGTGCGTTTGCGTGCATATTACGTCATCGCAAACGTACACGGCGCATGATAGAAAACAGAACGCGGGTCAATATTGGCCGTTTCTCAATACAAATACGCAAACTTCGGACTTGCTTCCTTGGTAGTTCGGACTTGTCAAGTTCGACTCAGGAGAATGAACTTCCGAGGGCGAGAGGACGCGAGTCCGGTTATTCTGCAAATGGAACAGTGCGTAGGCTACTTGATCGGGTCACTCAGCTCACGTTGGCTACTCCGGTTATCTTTTTATGTATATTTTAGGCAACCACAAAACGAAATCTGTTATAAAACACCACTCTGCCTCTTTTCATTTATAAATGAACATATTATCATAAACATATTAATGGCCACACAAATGTGGTTCAGGCCACATTGATTATCTTCACTGCATATATTTATAGCAACACGAAATATAAAACATAACCCTGCTTCTTTTTGTTTTCATTTTAAAAATATGAAACATTATTCATCATTAAAACTGACATTTAACAAACAGACAGGGTTGTCTCGTTTTATTGTATTATGCATGTACACATGCGAGAATGCATAGTAAATATATCTATAAAGAACATTTTATATATTTTAGAATATATAAAATTACACAACCCTGTCTCTTTTTGTTAAATGTCAGTTTTAATGATCAATAATATCCCGTTCAAAAGTATAAGTAGCCTAATAGGTAGGCTATAATAAGCTATACAATGAGAAATAAAGAAAACAATTCAGTCAAACATTAGTCAGCTCTCTAATAGGCTACAAAGTTAAATGGCCTAAATATATAAAGTTAGGGAACTTCACTTTGCCCTCAGCCAAAACGATTTGCCATGGAACAAACTATAGATTAATATAGTTTAGCATTGTTTGGTCTTATAAGATAAATAAAAACATGCACTGAAAAGTTATGTAGATGGTTGATTATTTGTCAAGATAAGTAATTGTTTTTCATAGATTAAAATAGCTTTTAAAATATGGAAACTGGCAATATTAAATCGGTTTAAAACATCTCCCCTTAAAATGCTATGGTCTCGACTATTTAAATAAACAGGAATACGAGTTACAGGAATATGACTTGGCCTGAAAAAAATTTCAGTCAGAAGAATTTTTTTCACTTTAATCCCTGATAATGACTCCTTTGAACTGATTGTATATGAATGGTTAAAACAACTGATCTGTCCAACACTGAATTAAAAGATGTATTTGTTAACATTAGTTAGCCTAATGCACTGTGAAGTAACATGAACAAACAATGAACGGCTGTATTTTTTTATTAACTAAGCTTAACAAAGATTAATAAATACAGTAACAAATGTAATGCTCATGGTTCATGTTAGTTAGCCTAATGCATTAATGTTAACAAATTAAACCACATTTACTCAGAACACCTCTTAAAATGAGGATGTAAGTGTGCATACCCTACTTATTTTTAGTAAGAGTGGTTAGGAAGATTTAACCTTAATAAACTACAGTATTTTCAGGTTATTTATATGACAATGTGAAAAAAAATCTTTTAGTTTAGACTGGAGTGAGATGAAACCAGGAAAAAAGTGCATATCAAGTTGTTGTTGTTGTTAGATAGCTGCTAATTGTATTTGATTGTATATGGTGAAAATTAGTAAAAAATAAACTTTTTAATGCTACTTTTTTATTCTAGTTTTTGATATTGATATGATATACCAAAATAATTAGGTTTAGCAAAGAAGGATTTTATCTTACAAAGCTATGAAAAACAGTGGTCAAATCACAGCTTAAAAAAAAGGATGACAGTGTCCATCGGCCACCACTAAAAACAATACATTTAAGCGCGAGAGATTGGTTAAAGAAGGAGAGAGGGCCTAGCACAAACAAATGTTGTAGGGACAAGTGTGTGGAAAACAAATCAGGATCGATTATTAAGGCTTTTAATCACCAGGATGCTGCTGGTCGTTGCTAAATGTCAAATTTGGTGGGTGCTCTTAAATTTTTGCTGGTGCTCCTAACTTTTTGAAGTTGGGAGCACCAGTGCTACCAAGTAAAAAAGTTAATTTCGAGCCCTGCCCTATCGTATTACAGTGAAAACATGGATAGCTCGAAAATTCAGTCAATGTTGGGGAAAATGTAGATTAGAAGTAAATTCCTATGTACACAACCAGTGGACTAGCCTAAACAAAAATGCAGATACTCAAAATTAGTAACATATCTGTTTTCTTTATAAATCAATATTTTTAAACAATGAAAGTTTATAAGACAGTATGTAAAAGTATAAGTCAAGTATACTCAAAGGATAATTCCGGTATTTAGCACGTTGAGTCTATTTTCTAGTTTATTTTGGATGAACTAAAGAGTGGTGGACTTAGAAATTGACAATGGGTCCTGTCTCGACTTTTTGACTTTTTTAGAATCGCCTCTGACCGCTTCAGAGTGGCTGTCTACGAGCATACTCAAACATGTCCTTAAAACAACCCTTAACGTTCGTTTTCAAAACTGTGCAACTCACCGAGTGGTTAGTGGTGTTCGTTGATGTTCCAAAACAAGTACAGCGAAATACAGTTTCTGTTGGTTTTTTTTTTGTGGCATTTTGTAAAATTCCAGTGATGTCTGTTGGAGGACTCAGTGCTCGTTGATATTTCTGCGTTACCGGAAACGGAAAGGGGTCTGTTTACATTTAGTTGCAGTCTTTTCGCTCGGTTCTCCCAAGGGGTAATCCACCAGCCGGAAACTGAAGTCTCTCCAGGGGCCGCCATTGGCTAACAAGCCTTCACCTGATGTTACCATTCCATTGACTCCCATTTATTTTGGCGTCACTTTGACAGCGAATAACTTTACATCTGAGGCGTTTAAAGACTCCATTTGTCCATTATTTATTTCTAAAGAAACACAACAATATATAAAAGGCTCCATTACCTTGTATCTTACGTTGTGGCCCTGTAGAAGCAGTTTTTGTAAAAATAGGCTAACCATTGCGTCATAACATGCGACTCTCTGTCGCACAATAGAGAAATTACCGTATAGACAGAAGTAGAAGCTTGCGCGTAATCGGGGGGACGTGGAGGCATAAAGTCAAGGGAGAAGCCCATAGAGAGTTGTAAAGTTGCTTCTGCTGTGAGCTCATGGACAGCTAATACTCACGCTCTCCGGCTCTGCAAGATTCGGAAGGGAATGATTCAGAATCCTCTTGGCACAGCTACTAGAAGAAGTACAACTGTGAGACAGGTTGCTCACGTTACATCTACGTCATCAAGCTCAGTTTGAGCTTGCGTAGTGCGCTTGGCAATCAGGAAGTGAGTGCTTCTAATTGACTTCACTTTTCTCCGTTGAAGTCTATGGGGTCGCTGTGTCCATTTATTTTACTGTCTATGGGTTCTCCGTCTCTCAGAAGGCTAGCGTGAGCAGAGCAACTGCAGCAAAGTGGTTGTCGCCATCAAGTGGTCGGGAGTGTGCTAACACTTCAGGACTCAAATATCCAGCGGAAGATTATACGCGGTTGTGAGGTATCTGAAAAAATAGTTCCACTATAGTAAATAACACGGATTGAAAGCATACATTGCGCCGATATATTTGTTTTTAAACATCAACGAACACCACTAACCACTCGTGAGTTGCACAGTTTTAAAAACGAACGTTAAGGGTTGTTTTAAGGACATGTTTGAGTATGCTCGTAGACAGCCACTCTGAAGCGGTCAGAGGCGATATAGTCAAAAAGTTGAGACAGGACCCATTGTCAAAATGTCTAAGTCCACCACTCTAGTTCATCCAAAACAAACTAGAAAATAGACTCAAAGTGCTAAATACCGGAATTATCCTTTAAGTGAAATTTTAAGTATATATCTGAGAAGTACATTAACTATATTTTTGAGGACATAAAAAGTAGACTGAAAGTGACAATTCTCTCATGAAATTTGTCACAAAGTAGTGAACCATGAGCCATCTTTGCTTGCAAAGAATGAGCCTTTGGTGAATGCTCCTTTTATACCCAATCATAATATCCTCACCCATTACAAATTCACATGCTTATTGTGGACTGTCAGAACAGTTTATCTTGGATATTCTAGTCTTTTCACTTTTATTTTGCATCTTTCCCAACTTTTTGGGAGTGTGTTCCAGCCATCAAAATCAAAATTTGTTTACATTTACAAAAATACAACAAAGTTAGTCAGTGAAAACGTTGAAAATCTTTTCAAAGTATGAAACTTTTGTCAGTTAAATAAAGGTTCAAGTGAATCAACTAATCAAATCAAATCTTTTGGAAATGAGATTATAGATAATTATATTTATTGATTGATTGATTGATTGATTGATTGATTGATTGATTGATTGATTGATTGATTGATTGATTGATTGATTGATTGATTGATTGATTGATTGATTATCCCCTTAGGGAAATTGTGTTGCTTGTGTTTCAACATGCATACATATAAGACCAACAATATACATGTAACAAATATACAGATTTATATATAAAAATTATAATCTTCACTCAGTGAACACCGACACTACTTATCATTTAATAATTTTACTGCCTGTGGCAAGAAGGAATTTTTCCCCGTTTTTAAAAATTGCTGGCATCCTGAACCTTCGACCCGAGGGTAATATCTCAAATTTATCAAACAGAGGATGTCTATTGTCTGATATAATTTTCCTTGCTTTACTAAGGCATCTAGTTTGATAAATTTGTTCAAGACCTCTTAAAGGGATACTATTAGTTTACTCGCAGTACTCAAAACCTTTCTAAGCGTACTCTTTTGTTTCACTGTGACATTTCCAAACCAGCAGGTCATACAAAATGTTAAAACACTCTCAATAAAAGAATTATAAAACATTCTAAGGATTGAAACGCTTACATTAAATGACAGCATCTTCCTAAGGAAGTATAGTCTTTGCTGTCCTTTTTTGTTCACAGCTTCCGTCCATTTATCCCACCTCAGTTTGTGATCAAAGACAACCCCAAGATATTTATACTCATTAACACTCTATTGGTTCCCCTTTAAAAGTGGTCACACTCCCTGACGACTCCTTCCTAAAATCAATACTCATCTCCTTTGTTTTTGAAATATTTAAATTAAGGTTTGACATGTCACACCAAGAAATAAATTCATTTAAAACAGGTCCATGACTGTCCTCATCCCCTGAAGGAGACTAACTAATGCAGCATCATCTGCAAATTTGATTAAATATCTTCTTGGGTGAGCACTTATGCAGGTATTTGTGTACAATATAAATAGTAGGGGTGAGAGGACACAGCCTTGTGGGGATTCAACATTAGTAATTTGTTTCTCCGATAGTGATCCTCCCACTCTCACTCTCTGTACTCTATTCCTTAAAAAAATCCCGCAACCACAGAATCAGTCCTCCGTCCAGGTTAAACTCTATGGCTAGTCTTTCGACCAACACAGTAGGCAATATAGTATGAAACGCAGATGAAAAGTCAGCAAATAGGATTTTCACATGATTTTTAGGACCTTCAAGATGTGAGTAAACAATATGCAACAAAGTTAAAATTGCATCGTCCACTCCCTTATTTGACTGATATGCGAATTTCAACGGTTCCAATAAATGTTGTGTTTTTAACACCACATACCTTTTAACAAGCCTTTCAAAGCTTTTAAACACCAAAGAGGTCAGTGCGATTGGCCGATACTAGTCACTAAGCTCTACTGGTTTATTGTTTTTAGGAAAAGGTATAATAGTTGAAGTTTTCCATATTGATAATGGATTATATTACAAATTAGATTGATAACTTGGCTTGCCATGGTATGCGGGAAGATGCCGGAGAAAAATAACCTGTATCTAAGAACAAAATGAGGAAAATAAGCAACCAAATAAGCAACCACGCATATAGTATTGTTCTCTATGTTTTCTAAAATGCTTGTTTTTTGAAGTACTGTACCCAATAGAGGACATGTGCAGTTCCTCAACCTTTCTATACAGGGTCTACTCTGCCACCCCACTTTTCATGTGTCCTTTATTTTAGTCTGAACTAATTAATAAAGCTTATTTTCTTAAGTTTCATTTTAATTTTTTGTTAAAATAAAATAAAAATGAATTCAAAGATTAGATTAATATAATTGAGCAATAAGACAACACCGTGTGTCCAACTAGCAACAGCTGCAGAATACATTTACAGGGCATAAAAATGTATGTAGAAGATCAACAAATGTATGCTTTCCAGTATTCAGTATTGGCCAAAAACTCTTTCACACTGGCCATGGGCCCAGTGGGCAATCCCTGCTTTTGAGCCATGAAATCCACTGATAGACTGGTCTACTCTGTTTCACAGACTCAGAATTGGCATTAATGTACAACGATGAATCTGTACTGGAGAACCACCACCTGGCTGTAGGCTTCAAGCTTCTGCATGAGGAGAACTGTGACATCTTTCAGAACCTCACCAAACGGCAACGGCAGAGTCTGCGCAAGCTGGTCATTGACATGGTTAGATGCTCATTGCACTGCACTAAACATTCGATTATTTTTGAGTTTCTGAGGGTCTACACTTTTATTTCCTGTGTAAATGGTACTGCTTGTCTTCTTAGGTTCTGGCAACAGACATGTCAAAGCATATGAGCTTGCTGGCAGATCTTAAGACAATGGTGGAGACCAAGAAAGTGACCAGTTCAGGAGTACTGATGCTGGACCATTATAATGACCGAATACAGGTGATTACCAAAAACATGTTTCTTCATATTGCAACAAAACAGTTTAAAACTATAACGTCAAAAATGACATGTGACTGTAAGTGCAGACCAGAAAAGAGAAACGTCTTAGTCACAACTGTGTGTGTGTGTGTGTAGGTCCTGAGGAACATGGTGCACTGTGCTGACCTTAGTAACCCAACGAAGCCCCTGGCAGTGTACAGGCAGTGGACTGAGCGCATTATGGAGGAGTTCTTCCGGCAGGGCGATAAAGAGCGAGAGCGTGGGATGGAAATCAGCCCCATGTGTGACAAACACACTGCGTCTGTGGAAAAGAGTCAGGTACACATATAAACACCCACACATACATAAATTCTCAACCTTCTCTGACATAAGCTGCCCCTAAAGAGTATATACTGTATGTTGGGTTTCCTGATTTAGGTGGGCTTTATCGATTATATTGTGCATCCCCTGTGGGAGACCTGGGGGGACCTGGTCCACCCTGATGCTCAGGAAATTTTGGACACCCTTGAGGACAACAGGGACTGGTACCAAAGCACCATTCCCCAGAGCCCATCACCACCGCCTGACGGCCCAGACAACGAGCTTGAATCCTGCACAAGCAAATTCCAGTTTCAGCTCACGCTGGAGGGAGAAACAGGACAGGTCGGTTCTCCCAGTCATAACCACATAGGCAACAATGGTCAGGAGGCAAACAAAGAAGATGAGGAGGCGGTGGAAGCTGAGGAGGACGAGGCAGAAGAAAAAATGGAGGATGGGGAGGAGGTGACAGAGGTAGTGGTCGAGAGGTCGGGACGGAGGAGACTGCAGGTTCAGTCAGTAGTCGAGGAGGAGGACGAGAGACAGTCTGATGAGAGCCCCGTAGAGGAGACGGAGGAGGAGAAGTCGTCCTCTCCTACCGATGACACGTAATACGTGCGACTCAAGGAACAGCTGTCTGGCCCAGAGGGCCTAGTAGGGGCCATCCTTCAGAAACTCTGTCCCTACGCTCTACCGTTCACATAGGACTCTTCTGTTTCTGATAGCTAGACCATAAACAGATTAAGTCTTGTGTACCAATCCAATAAGACATTTAATTTTATTTTTCAAAAAGGGAACAAAATAATATTGATATCAGAGAAGTATTTAACACAGCAACTGTAGATTACGAGTGTGAGCTGGAGTCCATCCAGCAGTGAGGGTGAATTTGGATGGAGAAACAGAATTATGGTGGGGTTTGTAAAGGGCCATTACGTCAGTGTAGCACTCTGGAATTTCCACACATACGCATACACACATTCACAGACGTACGTGAATTTTGATAGAAAATAACGATACCACATAGAACATGCAAACACGCTGCTGTGTGTCTGTGTATGTGTTCAGGGGGCCTGGATCTGAAAGGAATCTCTTTGGGAATAAGCCATCTCAAGAAGGAGCATCAGTGTCAATAATCAGCTTTTAAAGCATTCCAACAGGGACTTAAATCCTCAGATTCACGTGTTGAGAGAAATCTGAGAGACTTTTTTTCAATTTCTGTCATAGCGAGAACACGGTTGCATCTGCTGGGAGAAACGAGAGAATGTCTGCAGTCCAAAAAACTGCAGAGGGATGAGGATGTCGGAAATGATTCGTTAGTTGGTCCCACCCCCTCTTACCCTTTACCCAGGAGTGCTACCAGTGCAAGATGGCTGTGTGCCTTTCTGAACCACCAGCTTCAACTCCGGAGCTGTTGTGAAGCAATGCATCATGGGACAGGAGTGTCTTCATCTTTGATTGTCTCTTTGTCTTTTTAAGCAATCTATCTCCATCGATTATGGTTTGTGCCGGCATGGAGCGTTCGCATTGTCTTTGTGATAATTCCCGGTTTCATCCGTCAGTCTTCCTCGGCCGCTTTCAAGCCAACCGAGCATTAGGATTTATCACCGTCACTGCTTATGGACTGCCCTCACTTTCCTTGCGAATAATAAATGATAGTCACTTTCCGAGAATAAGCCATGTGACGCTTTGAAACATATGTTTTGCCTTCTTTTTGTTTTGTTTTGTTATGTCCATTCCTGCCAAATTTGTAAAAGTAACAGTCTCCTCAATTGCGGCACAAATTCGCACAGACTCTCTCACCTTCACCCACTCACGCTGGTAATACATTCTCTACATCACAACACACTACATTAGGTTTTGCCAAAGGAATGAGTGCTTAGCTGATAAGTTGGAGAAGCATCGATCGAGGATGGTGAGAGAAGGATGAGAGCAAGACGTTGGTGGTCACATGCAGCCATATTGAGTTTGATGCTTTTTGCCTTAATGTCAACTGCAGGGTTTTACTACCTGTCACATTGT
This sequence comes from Chrosomus eos, assembly GCA_036326025.1. Classification (NCBI taxonomy): domain Eukaryota; kingdom Metazoa; phylum Chordata; class Actinopteri; order Cypriniformes; family Leuciscidae; genus Chrosomus; species Chrosomus eos. The sequence goes on from CM070821.1 coordinate 35,606,754, forward strand.
GGAATAATAAGATGTTGGCATTATATCCCAGACTACTTGTTTCATGTCTATATGCCTTGCTAAATGTCTGTGAGTACACAATAGCTCCATCTGGAGGTGTAGGGTAGTTTTTTTCTGCATGGCAAAGTTACAATAGCAGACGGTTCAGCCAGAGGAAACTGTTGCTCTAATGTATTTCATGTCCGGCATCTTTTCGTGAAGTCGTTTTGACTTTTCACCATCTTTTAAAGGCAGAAAGAGAGAGACAGAAAGTAAGAGAATGAGAGAGTTCTCAGGTTGATGTTTGATTTGCAATATTGCCTCTCTCTCTCTCTCTCATCTCAGAACTTTTTAGTTTCAGTTTAATAAACCAATTGTTGCTATATTGTTTGTAAGCATTCCTCTTGAAATATGATGACAAGCTAGTTTCTGCTGGTCAGTAGCTTAGCTTTACTCAAGCCTGTGTCTGTCAGAGCAGTGACTCGAGGTCATATAGTACATATGTGAAAACTGTACTTGTCTGTGACGGGATTAGAGGATGTCATGGAATAAATTTTAATTTGGCGGACCACAGGAGGAAAGCCAGAGGTTACACGATTGGTTTGTGCAAACTAATGTTCTAACATTCCCATTCCATTTGCCTGTCTTACCTTAAAACGCTTTGTTGTGTGGCTTTTCGTTAATGTTGTGAGCACTACGCTAACAAATAATATTTGCCATTTTAACACGACACTGTAGCAACTGTTTCTTTATTAAGAAATTATTCAAATTAATTCCTTGCTGCCATTCTTTTTGGATATCAAAAGGAAAAAACAAGTGTTTTCTTTGAACAGTTTGTGTACAGTTTTTATTTTTGTATCATTCTGGTTTGATGGTTTAAAAATCAAAACTACTGATATAAATAGTAGACGAAATCACTGCTTGTTTTGTATATACTGTAATGTTGAATTGTAAATTTGAGATCTCTCAGAATCAATCACTGTCACAAAGAGTCACTTTTAGTTGTAATGAACTGTAGTTGAATTGTGGAATTTCATAGGCAACCCCTGCCTTCCCCTTTCTTTCTCCTGCCATTCATTTGGGGGATTTTAGTCAACCTCCCATCACCTTTAAATGTGAATATTTGAATTGTATTGGAAAACAGACTAATCATCAGTTATTTCTAAAAACTTGTCTTTACCAGCACTTTATTTTGTCTGTAGAAAGATGGCTGATATCAAGGGGAATGGTATGGCATGGCACAGGGGGAGCACTTTAAATGGCTTGGCCCAAACGTCGTCTTTTTGGTCCTCGATGCCATTTCCTGCTAAAGCTCTGAGCAACATCAGCTCCTCTGTGTCAATAATCTGCACTGTAAAGGCTTTTAATAGGGGGTTGAAATACTTCTGTGAGGTTAATGACCAAGAGACAGTCAGAAAGATGACGTGGCTTAATCAGAGAATAGTTTTTCTTTGTACTTTAAAGTCATCCCTCCAATGAAATTATTCTCTGGGCTTTAAATAATATGTTATTTGTTCACAGGTTATGGTAATAATATAAATGAAAAAGAAAACACAGGAAAATGATTGTAATATTTGTACATTATATTGCTGTAATGTGTATAATGTGTCCAAGTTATTTTATATTATATTATTTTTATGAAAGGTTTTCCTCTGAGAGAACTGAGTTGTCATTTTGTGAATAAAATGCATTTAATAAGCAAACGGCTATATATAAAAACACAAATATATAAATATATACCAGTATATTTTTTTCTTTCACTGTTCAGTACTGTAAAGTGTGTTGAAAATACAAATAAAGGACGATTTTTCTAATAAATGCAGTATCTGTATTTTTCTGTTTTCTTTTTTCCCATGTCCAGCCTCATATTACAGTAATAGCAGCATTTGTGTGTAGCATCATTATACAACTCATGACAGTGAACACTATTTAAAATATTTAGCAACCATCTGCTTATAGAATGAAATGGTACTCAGCAAAAATGGCAGTTATGATATGCAGCACAGGCTTGCTCAACAGTGACACTTTACTGACCCCTACAGACTGCCAGTATTTAGAGACAAACATTCTTATTAATAATAAGTTGTTAAACCATAGACATATAGTGGTTTTATTATTTTTAGTTTAACATTTTATTAGCTTGTTATTTTATTATACACTCTGAACCTGTATATGTCCTGTGACTTTTTTCATTTCAAATAAAACAATTACCATATTTACTATAAGTAGCTATATAATATTATTGTAAATGTAAGAGTAATGGCATATTTAAGACATGTAATCTCACTGTTTATTTAACTGTTTCAAAAGATAAGAGAGAGTGTGTGTGTGTGTGTGTGTGTGTGTGTGTGTGTGTGTGTGTGTGTGTGTGTGTGTGTGTGTGTGTGTGTGTGTGTGTGTGTGTGTGTGTGTGTGTGTGTGTGTGTGTGTTACAACTGGGACTAAACAATGGGGGAACCCTAACCTGTTGTATGCAAGGGGTAGATACATGTATAAAATCCAATATTTCCTCTTACCCTAAATGTCACTCACCTGTTGTAAGTTGTAACTGTTCCTGTTGCATTCTCATGACCTTCTCCACATTTGACCTGGCTGCATTACTGTAATCATGACAACTGGTGAATGTAACTAACGTTAGCTAATTACATGTAGCCTAAGGTCCTGAAACTGTGGGAGAAACTTCCACAGATATGAATCTCCCAAATACTACAAACTTATATCCTTACTAACGTTATTTTTTTGTAGAAAAAAAACACAACTTTGTATACAGACGAGCAAATACAACGTTAACAAGATTAGACGAGCAAATACAACGTTAACCTTCGCAGTATGTCTCACTCATTGGTCTCACTGAGAGAAAACCGCGCGCCTTTCGCACGTCACGTGAACTCACTTGTTTTTCAACCACGCAGTCCTTTTAGAGTAGCTTTTTTTTATGAATTATAACATTCCTGTTTTATCCACCATAGCCTATATTTTAACATGATAATGTTTAAAATTTTGTAATGGGATTTATTCCTGTCAGTGTTGAAAGCATAATTTATCTGTATTAAAATAATGGTGGGACGCTTTTGCCTAAATGTATGCATAAATATATTAATTTATGAACCATATTATCTACGTTTCACACACACACACACACACACACACACACACACACACACACACACACACACACACACACACACACACACACACACACACACACACACACACACACACAAAACACACACACACACACACAAATAGATGTCTTGGAAATCGGTTGTGTGTGTTTTTCAATGACTGCATTACCCACAATGCTGTACTCCGCCACATGAATTCAGTCCACCAATCATATGAGAACACCGCTCATCTTGTGACGTAACACACTGGGTGCAGGAGGATCTCTACGGAAGTAAGTGATGAATGTTGTACAATGATTTTTTAGATTTCTTTGACTACTTCTACAATCGCATATTTAATGTACGCGGTGTTTATTAAAACGTATTACTTGCTACCGTGATACTTTATTGTTTATCATTTCAGATAAGTGAGAATTTCAGTAGCCTATGATCAGTTGGCCGTGTGTGCGGAAGCCATTTCATTTCAAATTGAATTAACTAGGATGATGCGATTGCGAATAAGACATTTTAAAGACGTATTTATCTCATATAAATGTTAAATTGTTTAGTTTTTTTAAACCATTTGAATTAGAATTATATTTATGTTGGGATTATTAGATGCTCTGTGTTCAGTTGAACAATAGATTGTGTATTCTTTGCTCCAGGGTCACGCGCCTGTAGTGGGAGTTTGCATTTATCCCTCATTTCAGTCATCATGACCTGCATACACCTGCTGTTGACTTTGGTCGTTGCTGTCAGCTTGGGGACTCCTGTAGAGATTCAACGGCCACGAGGAGTACCACTGACAAGTAAAGTCATATCATATATTGCAGATTCTCTATTAAACGTGCAATGGTTTTGGCTTCACTGGCTTAACATGTTTAACTCTTACTTTCTTTTGTTTAAATACATAAAGAAAAACAGTTTTATGAGGAGAACAAGCCTTTCACCTGTCTCGATGGATCACGGACCATTCCTTTTGACCGAGTGAATGACGACTACTGTGACTGCAAAGATGGTTCAGATGAGCCAGGTATTGACAGAGCTCATTTTTTAAATTAAGTTTATCCACCTTATTCTTCACCCGTTCTATTTCCCATGATTCATAGCGGGTTCAACTGACTAAACTGTTTTCAACTACCGGTTGAAGTGTTTGTTTACCTAGAATGCTAGCACTCTAGTCCAGACATTAGAAAAATATCAGTCTACTACACATGCGTTTTATATTTAATATGAGCGAAATACACATGTGACATGACACAACAAATCTTTAACTTTTAGATGGCAAAATATTTTTTAGTAATTCTATGAAATAGCCTACACTGCGCAAAACAAAAGTAATAGGCTACTAACCGGATGAAGAAGGGTCGGCCTCCACAGAACATAAAATATTATTTTTATTTTATTTTTCGTGTTCGCATATATGAGGAAAAAACTATTTTACGGACGTGATCGCTCTGCAAAGCGACTTTAAAACAAGAGACCTCAAACAGAAAGCACAAAGCCTTTTTCGTTTTTTGTTAATGAATTTCGTTTTTTATTAATTGTATCTTAATTTTAATCAATGTTCCAATTGCCTGGATTTAATAAATAAGTAAATATAGTAGAAAATAGATCATCATGACACGGAGACGCCAGCGCATTACATTTCAAAACGAAAGAAAACAGACTGCTCTCTGCTTATGTAATCCTTATGAAATGTGCATTTCTCTCTGGCGCGTTCACTACAGTGAAGATCTCGAGTCAGTCAACTTCATCTTTGCAGCCGACACACTGACACAGAAGACACTTGTTTATTAATAAACAATAATGCCTCTTTGCTATATTTGACATATTCAGCAGTCGGGGGTGATAGAGACTGTTGGATGTTCATGTATTGCCTGATTAGGGAGATCGTGCAGTCATGCATCAGTTATATCCTTGGAAGGAAGGTATGAAGAAAAGAAAAAAAAGTTAATTTTGTTTTTATCTGTGATTTAATAAAAAATAAACGTGATCAGATCACATTTGATGAACGTTTTTTCGATTTAGTTTAGCCATGTGGGGATGAAAACAATCTGAAACACATGGCAAAAGCATAGACAAGATTAGAACCGGAAGGTGGCAACCGGAGTCGTCATCATGGCAGCGCGCATTGTTTAGAGAAGAATAAGGTGGATAATTTACGACACATTGAACTCAAACATGCTTTGCGTGATACTCAAAAACAAACCTCATTGGTTAAAAAAAAAGTGCTATAAAGCAGAACAAAGTATCTGTACATTTATAGATTAATAAATACGTTTACAACATGTGGATATAAAGTGTGCAAAGTGATAAGCCCTAGGGTGCACCATTCAGACCCTCTCTTTCTTGCACAGGACACAAACTGTATCAAACAAGATACACAAGCTGTTTTTTTTTTTCATGCAATAAAAGTAAATGTAGACCATGACTGCTTCTGTTCCCTATTCACTTTCATCGTGTGGGGGAAAATACAGTTTGCTTAGTATCTTCTTTCTGTGCAAGAAGAAAAGCCTATGGGGCAATCAGATGTCAGAAATCTCTATTCTTCTTAAGTCTATGCCTGGTAATCAATTATAGTTTGATGGTGTCATGGAGATGATGTGCATGACAGTTGTTCATGTCTGTCATCAGGCACTGCTGCTTGTCCGAATGGCAGCTTCCATTGCACCAATGCTGGTTACAGGCCCACCTTTATCCCATCCTCACGTATTAATGATGGCATCTGTGGTAAGATTACTCTGCATCTGGAAATGTCTCCTCAGCGGTCTCTTAGCTGAATGGAATTAAATGGCATTGCATTTAACATTTTTGCTCCCCGCAGATTGCTGCGATACTACTGATGAGTACAATAGCGGAGCCAAATGTGAAAATACCTGCAAGTGAGTTTTGATCCAAATGTAATTGCTTTCCAGGGAGAATCACATTAGGAGTCGTTCACACAGGACACGTTCTTGCACTCCAATGCATACTCATGCACCAGACGAATGTCCTTGACTATTGTGCCGCATCTCAATGTCGTTTCAGCAGCCCTTGTTCCAACATTTTAAGATGCCTTGTTAAAATAGTCCAACTTTTCATAGCAGCAGCTCATTTTCAGTTTTAATCATCTTAAAGGGATAGTTCACTTTGAAATTAATTTTTGATATGTTTTAGCTTACCTCCAGTGCATCCAAGATGTAGGTGTCTTTGTTTCCACAGTATCTTCAATTTTGATAATTTTAGGTAAAACCGTTGTTGTCTGTCAGTCATACAATGGAGGTGAAGGGGGTCCACCTCAAAGAGCAGTCAAAATTAAACATTATTTAATGACTCGTAAATGTAAGTACACATTGATGCCCTAAGACACGAAACGAGTGGTTTTTGTGAGAAAACGAACAGTATTTATATCTTTTTTACCTCGTGTAAGCATATCCACGTCCAACTGATCTGAGAGCAGGGCGCTTGCTGCGCTTCGGTCTGCGCATGCGTGTGGCGTTCGCCGGAATGCCCCGGAAGGGCTCCCTCGCGCGTGTTTACGTCACTCATTGTTTACGCAGAGATTTCGGAAGTTTTACCTTACACTGTGAAGATCTAAACATATTAAGATATACAGGATCGCAATGGAAGACGATTTCTATATACCAAAAGACAACGTTGAATTTTTGAAACAATGAGTGACGTAAACACGCGAGGGTGCCCTTCCGGGGCATTCCGGCGAACGCCACACGCATGCGCAGACCGAAGCGCAGCAAGCGCCCTGCTCTCAGATCAGTTGGACGTGGATATGCTTACACGAGGTAAAAAAGATATAAATACTGTTCGTTTTCTCACAAAAACCACTCGTTTCGTGTCTTAGGGCATCAATGTGTACTTACATTTACGAGTCATTAAATAATGTTTAATTTTGACTGCTCTTTGAGGTGGACCCCCTTCACCTCCATTGTATGACTGACAGACAACAACGGTTTTACCTAAAATTATCAAAATTGAAGATACTGTGGAAACAAAGACACCTACATCTTGGATGGACTGGAGGTAAGCTAAAACATATCAAAAATTAATTTCAAAGTGAACTATCCCTTTAAGTGTATATATTAGCAGTCTATGGCAAATAACATGCCTTCTAGCATGTGTCCTATGTGAACGGGCCCTTATAGTTTCCTTTTAAAAGGTTAGTTCACCCAAAAATGAAATTTATCCCATTAATTACTCACCCTCAAGCCATCCTGGGTGTATATGATTTTCTTTTCTGCCAGCCAAACACAGTTGTATAAAAAAATATCCTGGCTCTTCCATTCTTTATAATGGCAGTGAATGGTTCCTTAGATTTTGAATCCCAAAAAAGCACATCCATCCTTCATAAAAGTAATACATACGGCTCCAGGGGGTTCATAAAGGCCTTCTGAAGCAAAACGATGCATTTTTTTTTTGAAGAAGAAGAAGAAAAATATCCATATTTATAACTTTATAATCACTGGTTTCCAGTAACAGGAGTATGCAAGTCGAGTTGAGTGACCTCTGACCTGACACATGACGTAGAGTAGACGCCTCTCCCAGTTCAAACAATAGGACTGGGCAACAAACTCAAGCTCCTCTTCTCTTATATTGAAATTTTAGACTTATTCGTGACCGGCCTTTTGTTTTGCTCTACCCTCACTTCCGCATTCGTCAATGTTTCAGGTCAGAGGTCACTCTTTGACCGGAACTCGACTCTCATACGGCCATTACTGGAAGCCAGTTATTATTAGTCTATAAAGTTATAAATATGGATATTTTTCTTAGCAAAATGCTTCGCTTCAGACAGCCTTTATTAACCCTCTGAAATCGTATGGGTTACTTTTATGATGAACGGATGTGCTTTTTTGGGCTTCAAAATCTAAGCTACCATTCACTCCCATTATAAAGCTTGTAAGAGCCAGGATATTTGTTTAATATAACTCCCATTGTGTTTGGCTAAAAGAAGAAAGTCATATACACCTAGGATGGCTTCAGGGTGAGTAAATTGTGTGATAATTCAATTTTTTGTGTGAACTAATCCTTTAGGAAGGGGTTTTGCAAACAATGTTTTTGACAATATAAATAAATACTACATAAATAAAATAGGTTACATAGCCACAGATTAAATTGCTTTACTTTCCCTTTTTTACTATGATTCAATACAGAGACTATATAAACAAACACAATTAAATATTTGATTGGTTTTCAGGGAACTGGGACGTAAAGAGAGGGAGGTTCTGCAGAAGATGGCTGAGGTCACCAAAGAGGGCTTTCTCCTGAAACAGCAGCTCATTGAGGAAGCCAAGAAGGGGCAACAAGAAAAGCAGGTAACATTTGCTTTGTATGAGCAAAAATATAAGTCCAGGATTTCAAAATGCTTTGCCCACATATTTGCTTTTTTGGCTCTCACATCCAACAGGAATCATCCAGTTCCAGCATTGAATTATTTCTTTGTATATCCTGCAGTTTTTTAAAAAGCCATATTGTGTCAGTGAATTTTGGTCAATGTAAAATGCTGTGTCTCCTCTGTAGGTTAAAGTGACTGATATGCAGGAAAATAAGAAACAGCTTGAGGAGAAAGTTGAAGCGCTGAGGACAGTGAAAGAGACTGCAGAGCAGCCTGAGAAGGAAGCTAAAGAGCGCCACCTTAAGGCCTGGGAAGGTGAGTGCAGCTGTTTAATAGTCAAATGCATAATTCTTTAAACTGTGTGTCTGCCCACTACAAAAAAGTTCTTAGTTTTACAATATTTATATTCATATACACCCTAAGTAATGACTTTATGGTGTTTTGTTTGCAAACTCATTTCATCTGAGATTCCTCATTATTGTATGTCTAATCTGCATTTAAACTTTATTCCAGAGCAAAAGTCAGCTATTCGCTTGGAGAAGGACAAAGCCAAAATGGCAGAAGCATTTTTGGAGCTGGATGACAATGCAGATGGCTTGTAAGTGCCAATGAGTATAGTTATTCACTCTGATTGTGTGTGTATAGAGAATGGATATAAAATAACACGTTGTCTCTGCGTGTCAGTGTGTCTGTCTCTGAGCTTCAGTCCCATGCTGAATTGGACCCAGATGCTGATGGCACACTTACTGAAACTGAGGCCCAGGTATTTTTGCATTTCTCAGTCAAAATGCACCGGCCATTACATCATGGTTCCTACGCAGTTTGGAAATGTCTAGGTCTAGAGAAGTATGGAAAAAAGAAAACGGAGTATGGAAATACATTTGTGTTTCAAATACAACTATTGCCCTATTCATTTTTCTGAAATATAACATTAGGAATTTCTAAAAATAAATGTATCATGCAAGCAGAGTCCTTTCATGGCAAAAGTTTAGTGATTGTCGAACACAAATTAATTCAATCCGCACATTTTCATTGCGCAAAACGAAGTATAGTGCGTGTTCCAATCAAACCAGCAGCAAATAAAGGCCTTTTTTTTATTAGACTGTACTTTGATGTTTTCTGACCATGCAACCTCCAACCACATTTATAGTATCAAACTGATGTGCCAGATGTAAATGCAGATTATAGTCCATTTTAGGTTTCTTCACATCACATAAGCGCATGTTATCACTTTGAGAGAACCAATGACAAATATTTACAGATGACTTAAACCGCCGTCGGTGTATGAATGTGTGAGTGAATGGGTGAATGAGAGGCAAAATGTAAAGCGCTTTGGTGGCCATTGGGTCTATGAAAGCGCTATATAAATGCAGTCCATTTACCATTTAAAGGAACACTCCACCGTTTTTTTGAAATAGTATGATGTATGAAATGTGAATTATTCACATTCTTTCCTAGATTTAGATAGGTGTGCAAATGCATTTTTGTCTCAGTGCATGCATTGTTTTAGTTTGACAGGGTCGGCGCTAGCTTAGCTTAGCACAATGAATGGAATCCTTTGTTGCCAGCTAGCATGTCCTGAGTAAAAGTGATAAAAAATAAAATAAAAAAAACACGTAATTACTTCTTGTGGCCTGCGTATTCACAGCGAGTACAAATAGCGATGCAGATTAACACTAGGCGATTTCCTAGGCAGATATTGACTTGGGACTATATTAGGGGGAAGCACAGGCGAAGCACTGCTACTTGGGCGCAGAGATATCACGCAACACATGAAATCCCAAGTAGCAGTGCTTCGCCTAAGCAGCAGTGCTTCGCCTGTGCTTCCCCCTAATATAGTCCCAAGTCAATATCTGCCTAGGAAATCGCCTAGTGTTAATCTGCAGCGCTATTTGTACTCATTGTGAATACACAGGCCACAAGAAGTAATTACATGGGGGGGTTTTTTATTTTTATTTTTATCACTTTTACTCCGGACATGCTAGCTGGCAACAAAGGATTCCATTCATTGTGCTAAGCTAAGCTAGCACCGACCCTGTCAAACTAAAACAATGCATGCACTGAGACAAAAATGCATTTGCACACCTATCTAAATGTAGGAAAGAATGTGATGTAGCGAACCTACATAATAATAATAATATACATAAAATGTATTTAAGGGGGGCCGGAAGGCCAATTTAGCTCAAAGGGAATGATTCATCGATTTGCAATGAATCATTGACCGAATCACTATGGAACCGAGCAAATGACTCGTTTAGAGTTCATTTGAACGGGCCGTAATTTTAACCTTGGCAACAGATATTTATCCAATTTATAGTGAAACACTATGTATTAGCAAGGTAACTTTAGATCGGCAGTACAAGACATTAAATGTGTAAGCAAAACACAAGACAAATATCTTTTCAAATATATGGACGACTTTATTAACTATTCTAAACACATAAAACTAATGTCTAAACCCAATCACACACACACATTCATTCAAGGCGCAGAGGAAGAGAGAGAAAGAGTGAGTTTTCAGAGTGAGATGCACTTTGTAAGACATAAACCTGAACGAACCACCAAGCATTAATTTAAACCTTCGTTTCTTAGAAAGGTTATTCAATTTAAATTAACAAACACCAGTTCAGCTAGAGTCTGGAAGTTACTTGCTTGTCCTTTGCGTTGCTTAGGCCAGGGAATTCCCTATTTGAGGTGCTTCGTCAGAGGAGTTTCCCGGCTGGCCGCGTGGCTGGTTGTCTTTGTCTGTATGGAAGTTGGACGGCCAGTCACGTGGTGTGTTGGCGCGGATGAATGAAAGTCTTTGAAGTTGGAAGCGGGTTTTGCAGCCGAAACGTTAAACGCAACTTTGCATCAAAACTTAACTTAGAACCGAGACTTTTACGAAAAAGAAAATAAAGGAAGAAAGGAAAGTAAGACGAGTAAGGTGGCTTGAATGAGCTGTTTTAACCCCAATCTTGATGGGTTATTTGTCTGCTGGTCTAAAGGTGGTCTGGTCGATGTAGGAGCGTACGAACATGAACACTCTCTTGCTGTTTTAGAGAGAGGCACAAACTTAATTCAACACCGAACCGAAACTGAACTGCTCTCTGAACCGAACTCTGCACTGAAACGTTCTGCTTTGTTCGGGTCTTTAACTTAAAGTTAGTCCAACCTCTTTTGGAGAATTCTGGCCAATTGGACAATGGCATCATCTTAGGAGGTGGACCTCGTTTCTTCTTATCGTAAATCAGGCGTTAGCTATGATCTGCTTGCTCTCCAACACTAGCAGAGAACAAGAGACCACAGTTTAACATTATAGATTATTATAATCATACAAAGCATTTTACACAGATTTCACTCAAGCCATCTTAAGAATTAAGAATATATGATCTCACTGATATCAAACAAGACACACTTTCATTCATCCATCTAAAGTAACAACATTTGCATGACTTGTATGCTATCTAGTATAATAGACACATACATAGCTACAATATAGGATTAGGTAGTGGAACAATGTTTGATTATAAGTTCGTCAAGAATTGTTCTGGGATGAGTTTATGCATTTTTATATGAGAAGTCTCTTGACTCTGTGGGTTTTAAGAGGTCTCAACAATGAGGTCATTCAAAAGTCTTCAAGCAGAGGGAAGTCTGTTTTACATCTCGTTGTCATGTTCAGCAGTGGTAATGCTGAGGGAGGTCAAAGGTGTCAGTTTCCTTGGTCCCTGCGGGCCATAAAATCTTCTGAGGGGGGGTTTTGAGACAGTTTGGAGCCAGTTTTGTGACGTTGGAATGTGTTCAGATCTGGATTGCTGACTCACATTTGAATGAAGCCCATGAGAGATTAGAAAGATTAATTTGTGTTTGGTTCATCCGTAAATTCTCTACATATCCCCCCTTCGATCGATGATGGGTTGATGAGAGAAGACATCATTGAACGCTGGAGAAACAGAAGAAGCAAACACACACAGCAAACAACAAGGCAAACACCGCCATGACTGGTCACTTTACTGGTGCAGGGCATTAGATTATCTAGGCCTAAACAGGTTCACTCTCTCAATATAGTCAATCATGTGGAAAAAGTTTAGTTCAATTTTAGGACCGTTATTCTAGTTTGTTTTAAAACGGTGATTGATCAACTTTGTGACTAACTTTGATTTGTTTGTTTTATTCTCTTCTAAATTGTTCTAGGTTTAGACCAATTTACCTTTCAAATTTTGATTCGAATGATGCAGAGAGTTCTCTAGGCTAACATTCGTTTTAAGGTGACTTGCAAACATCAGGCGTGGTGCGTCAATCCTTATATGGTAACCTTGACCCTTATGGGGTAACAGGGATTTTACCTAATAAAAGAAGAAGAAAGGGAAGAGGTAAAGCAAAACAAAGCAGTTGAGTGACTCCTGTATGGCTACTGCTGTGCAGTGTCAGGTGTCACAACGTAATGAGAGGGTTACACTTGTTGCTACATGTTTCCTATGGAAAGGATAGCTAAGTCAGTGTTGCGATTTCAGTGTCTACCTGTGGGAAGAACATGTTTGTTGAATGTTTTTCATGGTAGCTGTGTTTAACTTGTGTATGTTAGTGGTACAGTGTAGTGTAGTGCAGGTACTGCATGTATACTGTATGTATGTCAGATCTGTCTCAGTCTGTTTTGCTCCCCCCTTTTGCTTGATGGTTACGCTTTGATGGGCTTGTTGCATCTTTGCCTTGGAAAGGGATCTTCTGTGATCTGCTGGGGGTCAGTCCAGTAAGGCAGGAAGTTCTCTGGCAGACATTGGGAGATGGTTTGGCATGGATGCGTGAAGCTGTAGTGCAAAACATGGTCTCCTTTGTTGCCGTCCTCTTGTGATGCCTTCTGGTTGTGACAGACTTTCTGACCTTCTGTGCTTACTGTCGTTGCTGTAGCACACACATGGTTCTTGAGTTTGGAGCTTGTGGTGTGATGGGTAACCAGGATGGTGTTTTCTGGTACCTCGGGGTGTTTGTCAGTGGTTGACTGTGAGAGACCACTTTGTTCTGGGTTGTTGTTGAACAGGTGGTTGTCTCAGGAAGGTGTACAAGGTGATCACTGGTCTTCTGTGTTCAGCTTGTCTTTGATGAGCAGTTGCCTCAGTAGTTGCTCCATGTCTTCTGAGGGGAGACTGTCGTGTTCTTGGGCACACTCAGTGTGGTGTTTGGCTAAGTGGTACGGAGGTGGGTGTCGTTGTCGCTTACCCACATAGAATGCTTTTGGATGCACTCGTTGATTCCATTTGTTTCCTTCTGGTGGGTCCCATGACTTTTCCATGTGGTTGGAGTGGTAGAAGTCATCGGCATGGGAGTCACGTTCTCTGTGCTCCTTACGAAGGACTGTGGTGTTGTCATGCCACTGGGTGTCTTCCAGTGCAAGGCTTGTGTCTTGGCTGAAGGAGTTTGAAACTGTGGATGTTTTCAAACCTTTCTTTGAGGACATCTTTTGTTTGATGTAGGCCTTGTGTGTCAGGTCACGTAGCTGCTGAATCGTCATTGTGCCTGGGCAGGCCATGATGCCAAGATGATGACTCAAACCAGGGTGCAGGTTTCTCAGGAAGAGGGTTTTGAAGTTCACATCCTCTTCAAGTTCAGGTTTGTTATGTCCACCTAAATATGCTTGTCGAAAGCGGCGGTAATAGGCTTGGGGAGTCTCTTGACGACATTGTTTGGTTTCCAAGGCGATTAACACACCGTGTTCTGACTCTGGACCTGTGAATTCTTTAATCAGTGTCTCACGTAGTAGCTGGTAGTTTGACATGACATTAGCAGGTTGTCGGTCTAGGAAGCTTCGTACCTCTGGACTGGATGTGGATCTGAGGAGGTAAAACCTGTCTCTGTCAGTCATATGGGGTCTCACCTCGAGGTGGAAGTCGATATCTCGGAGGTAGGCCTGGATGTCGGGACCCTCTGTGGAGTTCGGGTTGAACTGAGTGATATTCTTAACCAGCTGGTTGAGATCTTTAACGGTCATCCCATGTGCAGCTTGGGCATCTGCCTGGATGAGCTCTCTTCGTTTGTTGGCAGTGAACAGTTCTGTGGTGAAGGCCGGTGACGTTTTGGGCTGTGGCCATTCACCTATTTCACTGTATGCTGGTTCTGGGATGGAGGACTCTGTTCTGCTCAGCAGGGGTGATGCTGAGGGAGGTCTCTCCCTTCTTGGCTCTGGTTTCTGTTGGAAAATGTGCTGGAGTTCATCTCTGACCGCGTAGAGCTCGTCGTTGGCGGCGTCTCGCTGTTGGATCAGATGGTCCATTTCAACGCTGCACCTTTGCAGGTGGTCTTCCAGAGCAGTGATTTTAGAGTTCTTACTTTCAATGTCAGCTTTGGCTTTCTCTAGCTGATGTTCAACAGCCTGGAGTTGGTTCACCAGGTGTTTCTGGACAGTCTTTGACTCTTGTTTGTCACGTTCAGTGACTGCAAGGGCTTCTTGGAGCTTGTCAACTTGTGTCTTTGTTTCTTGCTCCGCTTCGTCAGACACTTTGAGTTTGTCTTGAGCTTTACCTTTGAGCTGGTCTTTGCAGTGTTGAGTGTGCATCAGCTCTCTCAGGAACTCGGTGGTCTTGGAGTCATCCTGGACTTTCACTTCCAGCTTGTCTATGCGGCTCTGGGCACGTGTCAGCTCCTCCTGTAGGTGGGTGACGTGCTGGTGGCTTAGGTTTAGCTGGGCTGTGAAGGCATTACTTAAGGAACAGGTTATCTTGGTTAGTTCCACGTGGTTTTGGTTCTGGCTTGAATCGTGTGTCAGGAATCTTCTCAGAATAATGATTATTATTAAAAATAATAACAGTTCAATTGTCTTTGGTGTGAGGCAGTCTGTAATGCCTCTGAACCAGGCGTCCACGTCTTCCCGTTGGGCAGTGGGGTTTGTCGTCCACGACATGTTGGCACGCTTGGTGAAGAGACTGACACAGATCTGTGTGTATAAGCCTATATGTGGTTGAACGGCTAAGTGTCGTTTCAGTAATTGTACACCAATAGTGAAGTGTTGTGATAACTAAGTGTTGGTCTAAGTGTACACAGTGAGGCTAGTGATGCGAAGATCTCGTCATTCAACTGGGTAAATGAAAGAGAGAGAAAAAGGTTAAAACAAATCTCAATGGAAAGAAACTTTTTTTTTTTCAATGGGAGAAATATTTTTATAAATATTTTCTATCAATGAAAAGTTGGTTTCAACTCGTGGGGTGAGGACTTAGTCGCTCAACTGAGTAAGGGACAAAGAGAGAAAAGTTAACAACCGATTTCAATGAGGGACAAAAAAAAACAAAAAGAAAACTATTAACTAGGGGAAGTATTAATTTCTCATAAATGTTTTTTTATCAATGAAAATCTGTTTCCGGAAAGGTAAACAATATTATTGCGTATGTTTGCGAGGAAAAATAATACAATAATGATGTTGATACCTCTTCTCTGAGTTTGACAGGATTGACACCACACACCTTCAGTTCGACCGCTTACAGCAGGGTTTACAGCAGGGATGCGGTGAAGGCGGAGTTTGCTCAGTACTTGTCTCTGTTACTTGATCTTGGATAAGATGTCAAAGTTTAAATTGCGTTACAAATGCAGGGAGAGTATGAAGAACACAAGAGGGTTTGATTAAAAATCAAATATCTAATAATCTGTTTGTTGGGACAGATTATATTTGTCTCTTTTAGAGTCGATTGGTGGTTCTTCCAGGTTTGTTCCCACAAATGTGAAGAATAAGATGGAATAAAGCAGGACAGAACAGGAAAGACGTGATGAGGAAGAAATGAAGCAAGGAGGTTGGATCCCGCTACCTTTACGTCTACCACGAGTATAGAATTGATAGTTGAGGAACAACTAAACACACAAATAAACTTTGGTAAAGGACGATTGTCTCTGGTTTATTTGAAACTCGTATGGAGATGGTAATGTCCCCTATTGAAGCTTCCCGAAAATTAATTAATCAGAACAAATATAGTGGTTAAGTTTATAACCAACGCAAGGATAAAACGCAATGACAATAATGAGCAAGTCTGAGTCTAACACTATTTTGTAATAGTAATAACAACTTTCAAATTTTAACTCTCAGAGTGCAAGACTTATTCACCTAAAGTGATTAGATCTCAACGAGAAATTTAGAAATTATGAAAATTATGAAATTAGAATTATTAAAAATAAATCTAGAAATCATTAGAAATGACCTGTCCTAAAAAAAAAAAATAGAATTTCAATTTTATTTTGATATTTCCTTTTCTTTAAAATCAAATTCAAAATTGACAATTAATAATAGTAAACCAGTATTTTCTTTTTCAAGTAAAATGCAGGTAAATTAATTAATAATTGTAAAAGGTAAAAGAAAGAAGGGAAAAAAAAAAGGTGTAAAAGGTCGAGGTGTTTAAATGGTTAAATCAATTTAACTTTGTTCAAACAGACACTGTAGTTAACTGCTGGGGTTAGTATTGATAACAGTAACTGATGCTAAAGGCTTTAGCACAGGCCTCAATGTGAACAACTGCTCAGGTTAGATTAGCTTAGCTAGCGTTTGTTTACACCGAGGGTTGGGTCAAAGTTCATCCGGAAACGTTTGGCCAAGACTCCCGTGTCACGATCGTAACTATAGCGACCAAACGAACGCTAGTGGGCGAACCGGGAATTGCAGACAGTTGGAAAACAATTTGTTACAGTTCCATGCAATATGGGAGCATTTCAATGTCCACAGAACATGCAGTAACAATCGATCCTATTACGGGAAATGTCGGCGCATTTCACACTGTTCAAATAAGATACACCACTCGTAGCTGGTTTTACGACGTGGGGCTTCACTCAGTTTGTCAAGAGTGATATTAACTTTAAGCAAGCGACAGCTTTGCGTTATAATAGATGTAATTAGGACGACCTCGGCGGATCGTCTCTGTGCAAGTTTATCTAGGCACATAAACAATAACTGTTGGTTCAGTTTCAATGGCAAGCTTTACTTGATAACGAATTGAAATAACCACTATTCAAATTACACTCGGACATGCGCAATGTTACACGAGAATTATTTGAACGGACACAAACAGATAAGATTAGTTAAGCCTCGCTGTTTATCACGGGGATCGCAGTGGAACACGCACTGAACCAGATAAATAAATATAAGGCTTATGACTAACTTAGATGAGGAACACGCTCATCGCTCTGTGAGGAGAATATTAGTCCTTATAAACGTTAGGGTTATTTTAATTACTGCAGTTTGATTTCGTTCAGTTCTCTAACTGATATAAACACACACACACACAACGTTACAGCTTTCCTGAAAGACTCTGGAACACGCAGAAATCGAACAGCTCTAACGAGGTATTTCTGGAAATGAGGAACACGCTCAATTCTTACCTTATCGTAGTGCGAGGTTTCATATCTTATTTACTGCAGTTAACAAGAAAGCAAATAGGGCGGCAGACTAGACTTTTCAGCTTTCTCTGGGAGCTTCACTCACAGACAACAACAGCAGCATTCATTCAAACGGGGCGCGCGCTGCGCGCGTCACACACAGACTCTCAGAGAATCGGATCTCTCATCCGCACAATATGAAAAGATAAATCTTGATAATATTCTTACAATTTAGGTTGAACTGCCCTTCATTCTCCACCAAATAATGTAGCGAACCTACATAATAATAATAATATACATAAAATGTATTTAAGGGGGGCCGGAAGGCCAATTTAGCTCAAAGGGAATGATTCATCGATTTGCAATGAATCATTGACCGAATCACTATGGAACCGAGCAAATGACTCGTTTAGAGTTCATTTGAACGGGCCGTAATTTTAACCTTGGCAACAGATATTTATCCAATTTATAGTGAAACACTATGTATTAGCAAGGTAACTTTAGATCGGCAGTACAAGACATTAAATGTGTAAGCAAAACACAAGACAAATATCTTTTCAAATATATGGACGACTTTATTAACTATTCTAAACACATAAAACTAATGTCTAAACCCAATCACACACACACATTCATTCAAGGCGCAGAGGAAGAGAGAGAAAGAGTGAGTTTTCAGAGTGAGATGCACTTTGTAAGACATAAACCTGAACGAACCACCAAGCATTAATTTAAACCTTCGTTTCTTAGAAAGGTTATTCAATTTAAATTAACAAACACCAGTTCAGCTAGAGTCTGGAAGTTACTTGCTTGTCCTTTGCGTTGCTTAGGCCAGGGAATTCCCTATTTGAGGTGCTTCGTCAGAGGAGTTTCCCGGCTGGCCGCGTGGCTGGTTGTCTTTGTCTGTATGGAAGTTGGACGGCCAGTCACGTGGTGTGTTGGCGCGGATGAATGAAAGTCTTTGAAGTTGGAAGCGGGTTTTGCAGCCGAAACGTTAAACGCAACTTTGCATCAAAACTTAACTTAGAACCGAGACTTTTACGAAAAAGAAAATAAAGGAAGAAAGGAAAGTAAGACGAGTAAGGTGGCTTGAATGAGCTGTTTTAACCCCAATCTTGATGGGTTATTTGTCTGCTGGTCTAAAGGTGGTCTGGTCGATGTAGGAGCGTACGAACATGAACACTCTCTTGCTGTTTTAGAGAGAGGCACAAACTTAATTCAACACCGAACCGAAACTGAACTGCTCTCTGAACCGAACTCTGCACTGAAACGTTCTGCTTTGTTCGGGTCTTTAACTTAAAGTTAGTCCAACCTCTTTTGGAGAATTCTGGCCAATTGGACAATGGCATCATCTTAGGAGGTGGACCTCGTTTCTTCTTATCGTAAATCAGGCGTTAGCTATGATCTGCTTGCTCTCCAACACTAGCAGAGAACAAGAGACCACAGTTTAACATTATAGATTATTATAATCATACAAAGCATTTTACACAGATTTCACTCAAGCCATCTTAAGAATTAAGAATATATGATCTCACTGATATCAAACAAGACACACTTTCATTCATCCATCTAAAGTAACAACATTTGCATGACTTGTATGCTATCTAGTATAATAGACACATACATAGCTACAATATAGGATTAGGTAGTGGAACAATGTTTGATTATAAGTTCGTCAAGAATTGTTCTGGGATGAGTTTATGCATTTTTATATGAGAAGTCTCTTGACTCTGTGGGTTTTAAGAGGTCTCAACAATGAGGTCATTCAAAAGTCTTCAAGCAGAGGGAAGTCTGTTTTACATCTCGTTGTCATGTTCAGCAGTGGTAATGCTGAGGGAGGTCAAAGGTGTCAGTTTCCTTGGTCCCTGCGGGCCATAAAATCTTCTGAGGGGGGGTTTTGAGACAGTTTGGAGCCAGTTTTGTGACGTTGGAATGTGTTCAGATCTGGATTGCTGACTCACATTTGAATGAAGCCCATGAGAGATTAGAAAGATTAATTTGTGTTTGGTTCATCCGTAAATTCTCTACAGTGAATAAGCCCTATTTCAAAAAACGGTGGAGTGTTCCTTTAACTATGTACCAAAAATAATGCTGTATGAACCATTTATGTTAAATAAGATGAATGCTTTGTTCTTATGTAAGTCGCTTTGAATTTGAGCGTCTGCTAAATGCATAAATGACATGTAAATGAAAAAGGTTGGGAAATTGGGAGTCTGGAAAAGTAAATAATTTTGACATGGAAAATGTGTAGAAACCCTGTTGAATGCAATGAGATGGGTTGACTCATTTGCCACTAGCTCTGATTTATGCTTTGTGATTTATTCAGGGACTGCTGGGAGGAACTGAACAGGTGGACACGTCAACATTTGAGAGTGTTTGGACCAACATTAAAGAAAAGTACCACTCAGAGGTCAGTAGAGAAGTTACTGAAGCAGGCATGTCATGTTAAGTGTCGTCTTAGCATTGAAGCATTGAATATCAAAAGTAAGCTAGTTATTTACACTACTGTTCAAAAGTTTGTTATCATAAGATTCAAAACATTATTATCATCATCAATGTTGAAAGCAGTTGTGCTGCTTAATATTTGTGTGGAGATCTTGATAAATGTTTATTGGAAGAATAGAAAAGTCAAAAGAACAGCATTTATTTGAAATAAAAAATCCTTTGCAACAATGTTAAAGTCTTTACTGTCACTTTTGATCAATTGAATGTGTCCTTGCTGAATAAAAGGTATTGATTTCTTTCCAAACAATATTACCAAATGTTTGAACAGTGGGTTAGTTACTTAGAATACTTATGTTGTACTTTTGTCTTTTAATTTGATAAATTGAATTTTTTTTGTGTTTAAAAAATTCACTGATTTTGAACATAAAATGACCCATTAACATGCATTTTGAATGTCTATTCCTCCATTCTCTCTCAGTCCCAGTCTGAAGAACCTGCTCCAGTGGAAACACCGCCAGATGAAGTGAAGGAGCCAGTTGTAGACAATGAGCCGTACCCTGAAGAAGACGTCTCTGAGGAAGAGGACGAGGATGACGAGGAAGAAGATGATTATCATGAAGAGGATGACAAGGAGAGGGTATATCACACAGAAAACCCGTGCAAGCATTATGTGATGTTTACATCCGCAGTGACATTTTGAGTCTTCTATTAACACTTCGCTGCTTGACATTTAACGTCCTTAACCTTTAACTCCCTTCCTAAGGCACAATGGCAAAGGTCTTACAACATAGCGTGTCATAACTCATGCTCACCGTACTGTGCAGGTGTAAAAATACATGTCTTCATTTGAGCGTGGCTGTGTGTTGTGCAGGCGCCGCCCACCGTTAGGACTCCAGAAAAAAGTCAAGAAGACGAAGAAGCCATGCCACCCTATGATGCGGACACCCAGGTCCTCATCGATGGTTGGTTGAACGGCCAGTCTGGAGGCTATTTGTTGATGCATTGCAGAAAAATACGATCCATTTTAGTCAGTTGTTCTTTGCTTCCTTCTGCTGACCAACTGCTCTCTGGTTCACAGCTGCTCAGAAGACTAGAGATGACTTTGAGGAGGCTGAGAAAGCTCTTCGGGAGATGGATGATCAAATCAGGTTTGTTCAATACTACAGCCTTCCAGGAAACGACTAAAAGAAGTCGAGTTTGAAATCAAGTGGGAGTGAGCGAACTGGTTTTTCGTATGCACCTGGAATTCTCATTGGTCATTGTATGCGTTTTCTCAACTTGTGGTTTCGCAAAACCTGGCGTTTGTCTCCTACGTTCCTGTGTCCTTGAATTCGATGCGTTTGCAGTGTTCTCTGATGCTGGTGTGCGGGGGCCCTGATGCTGAGCACTGTGTTGAATTGTCCTTTGATTGTGTTGCAGAAATATTGAAAAAGAGCTGTCCTTTGATTTCGGCCCTGATGCGGAGTTCACTTACTTGTACAGCCAGTGCTACGAACTTCCCACTAGCGAGTAAGTGAAACTAGCGTTTGTTGTTTTGTAATGATATTTTTGTGCCTTGATTAGGGCTGCACGATATTGAAAAAGAAAAGTGACTATATATTGACTCTGCTATATATTGTTATATGAAAGCCGTTTCACCAGATGATTTGATTAGCTCTGTTTGGAAAGAATGAATCAATTCTAGAATGATTTAGGGAGTGAATCTGCATACAAAAAAATACACAAATTACAAGCATTAGATTAAAAAAAAACTATAGAGCAAAGATACAAATGAAATAAACTGTACTTAAATGTAAAACAACACTGCTTAGTCTTCTTCACTGTATAAATTAAACATAATCTTTGTTAAAGCCACACAAGGATATTCTCTTTGTATTTAGTTGTTTGATAAACATTTGAGTGACTCAGACAGCAGCAGGTATAATAGGCTGCTGTCACTTTAAGAGCTAAAACACGGATCCAATATACAATGATCCATTTTCTTCATCAATTGTTCACTGTGTTTACGAGGACACTCTCCAAGATGGGTATTTTAATATCATTTTGTGTGTATGTGTTCCGTTCAAGCCCAATAAGAGGTGGAAGTGAACAGAATTCAGCGTTCAGAACAGAAAACAGCGTGCGAGTTCCGAAATCAGTTCTCTTTTGCGTCTTTTTGCACTCGAATGGCTTAAAATCGCTTGAATGTTTAAACTGACAGGACCTAAAGCAAATGCAAATGATAAACTTTCACTCTGATGGTTAAACTTAGCAATTAATCCGAAAATCACATGCGTACAGATCAACTACGATCCAATGCGATTATCGAGGATGCGCACATCGCAATATCGGTGCTAAAATGATTTATCGTGCAGCCCTAGCTGTGATTGATTTTTATGTTGACTTATGTGTTTGGTTTGCCTTCAGGTACATCTACAGACTCTGTCCTTTTAATCGGGTTTCACAGAAACCCAAGTATGGTGGCTCAGAGACCAACCTTGGGTAAGCGACATTGGGGGGGGGGAACATCTAAAAAAAAGACGAAGTAGTTTTAGAAGGTTTTGGTTGGTATAAAAGAATGAAAAATAAATAGTGTTGTAGCAAAGATGCATTAAATTGATCAAAAGTAACAGTAAAGATTCTAATGTTACAAAAGATTTCAAATAAATGCTGTTCTTTTGAACTTTATATTCATCCTGAATAAAAAACTGTTAAAAATGTTTCTTGAGCAGCAAATTGGTATATTAAAATGATTTCTGAAGGGTCATGTGACTAAGTCACCTTAGAAAACAGGTGTTTTAAATTGTAATAATATTTCACAATTTTTTTTACTGTATTTTTGGTCAAATAAATGCATCCTTGGTGAGAGTTTTGAGAACATTCTTTCGAGAACATTAAAATGTCTTACAGAGCCCAAACGGTTGAATGCTATTAAATGTGCCATATCGGTTATTGGTTGATATTAGCAATGTTTTCTTATTGGTATCGATGGATATCTGATATTTAAGTGTTCATACTCTTCTCCTTATCCTTACCTTTGCCACTGTCTAACACTCATTTAAAATGAATCTAAATGTTAAATCACAATTATTTTTAACAAAATGTAATAATGTAATCTGTTAAATCTAGAAAATCCCATTATTTATACTGTATATTATGTAGTGATGCATCAGTAGGGGCTTTAGCTCCAGGTAGTTACAGGAAGTCAGTTCTGGGAACTAGCCACGCCCACCAGGAAGGTCCCCCGAGATCTAAATGTTCTCCTACGGCCATTTTCCTGGTTGCGTTCGCACCACCGGTAGGAACTCTGAAGTGATGCAAGTCACTTTGTGGCATTCAGCAACTGGATGATGGAGAACGGTGTAATCAGAGCTGTGTTTCGTGATGACGGAGATGGAATCTAGATGTATGTTATGCGATTGAAAAAGCAAAAAAGAGGGCTAAGAGGCTAAATCTCCTACGACATCTTGCAATGCTACATAGCCTTTGTCTGACGTCCTGAAGACAACAGAAATCTTTTAGACAACAGTATAGAGCTTTTAATATTGCCCAATTTACTGGTGTAAGCTTTAATTTAAAGTCTTTACTAACCAGCTAAACACCTGATTGGTAAGGCTTGGAAACCAGCTTAAACCCACTGAGATCAGCAAACCACCTTTTAACAGTTTCTGCCACCTTATTTGTCATTGCATGACGTGACCGTCTTTAATGAGCTCATGTCTGCAGGTCATGGGGAAGCTGGTCAGGGCCTGAAAATAACAAGTACTTGATGATGAAATACGAGCATGGCACTGGGTGCTGGCAAGGTCCAAACAGATCAACTACAGTAAGTACTAGTTCTTTTGTTGCTTCCACCGTGCCATTCATACTGGAAGTTTTTCTGCTAAGTGTATCTTTGTGTGGTGTGTGGTAGGTGAAGCTGACTTGTGGGAAGGAGACGGTGGTGACCTCGACGTCAGAGCCGAGTCGCTGTGAATATCTGATGGAGTTCACCACTCCTGCGGTGTGCCAGGAGCCAACCAACATTGACCTCTCGCCACATGGCCACGAGGAGCTCTAGACTCTACGCTCTGCTTGTTGATGCACGGTGCGCCTCGTACTTATGCACACTTTATTTAAGCTGTTTAAAACACCATTAATAGGCCTGGTTTTTCAAGAGATCCAAGTTATCATAGGGTCCAAATTGTTTTAATGTATTTTTGAGGTCTTGGTTTTGCCTGAGCGATGACAGTTTTCTGCCTGCTTTAAAAGATTCAGTTAGCCTTTGTTTAGGAGTGAATGTATTAAAACAACTTATTTAATTCTGCCGTCAATTCTTCATAAAATGTAGATGTAATATTGCCTTGTTCCACTAAAGATTGCACCAACCCTGTGAAAAACAAGTGTGGATGTCTCGGGTATTATATACAAAAGATGATCGTGTTTTGTTCTTAAAAGCCTGTGACCTTCTCCAGAATACAATTAGCCTAGCTTGCAAATGTCCTGAAATCAGCCTTTCCATCCTCACAGTGCATTATTATCCATTTATGAGCACTAAGTGCTCTGCATTGTTTTTTTGTGTTCTTTTAAAAAAACATTAAATGTTTGTGTGGTCACAAATCAATATTAATTTTTTCTCCCTCTCTTTCCTGTTCTGTAGATCGTTGCTCTGTGGGAAGTTCTGGGAACTAATGACGCTTCATTTCCTGTTCATGCTGTTAAAGAACCTCTTCCATTAGTTTTGGATCACTTAAAAGAGGCTGGACGTTGGGAGAGCATTAGGTTTGGTAAACTGTAATGTTTTTGTTGTTGTTTGTAATGGATTAATATCTGATGTCTTCACATTCCATGGATAATGTTGAAATAAATTCACCTTCATATCTGAAAACTTGTTGAAAAAAGACCTTAATTGTGTCCCAAATGACTCACTAAACACTATATTCTATGCAATATGTCCTCTAATGTGTAAGGTACAAATCTTTTCAGATATTGAAGTGCCCATCATTCCACACACAATTCAAAAGTGGCGTTCACTTTAGCACACAATGTCGTTTTGTTTATTATAAGCGTCTGTCACTTTAAATACTCAAGCTCTTTAAAGCAGGATAGATTTTGTGATTGGCTGTCAATGTTTTTATCGTTCAACAGCTGGAAAAAATATCGTTTCTCTGTGCTGTTATGATTATGTTGTGGTTTTCTTTTATATTTCGAACTATATCTTTATCGTTAAAGTTCTCGTCCTTGGTGAACGGGCCTTAAATGCATCATCCAGGTATTTAAATTTAACATTTTCTTGTTGGAATTGTCAGTGTGAACAAAAGGGTATTGAATAATAGTACAAAAGTACTTTTCTTTACTGTAGGAAATGGGCAACCAGTTGACTAACTGGGGTTAATGTTTTACATGCTCGACTATGATCTTTAGCATTATCTGTTGCTTATTGAAATTGTGGACCCGTTAAATATCAAGCAGTTTATTAACTTTACGGACAATAAGACTTGATAAAGGAATTTAATTTTGTCCTGAATGACTGCAGCAGTATTATGAACTATGAACCAGAAAAAAAAAAGCAAGCACAAAGAAAACAGAGATTCATATCGTTTATTTTTTTCTGGCATGTAAAGTACAAATAATTAAACAATTCCATGAAAAAGTCCTCAAGCGTCTTCAGCTGAAATCCCAGTAATAAATATCCTAAACTAAACTGAAAGGTTTATTTATTTTTTTCCCCTTTGTTGTGTGTTTGTTCGTTTGTTCATGTTTGGAAGTATGAGATTTTTATTCGTGACACACAGACACTGAGATCAGGAGTTTTTGCTTTTGATCGTTTTTTTTATTATTGTTGTTGTTCGTTTGTTTTATTCTGTTATTCCTGGAAAAATGGTTTCAGAAGAACGTTGCTAAGTAACTCTGTGTCCCTCCTAAATTAACTGACACAAAATACAACTGGTTGAGAAACAGAGTGACCACTGACCCCTTCATCTAGCTCAGCGCCATCGCCCGTCCCATCTCCCCCGCTGCGCTTTCTTAGCCACGTTTGCTAATCTTCGAACCCCCCCCAAACGACTCTCTTATTTCCTAGACGGTTCTCTTAGCCACTTCCACGGCTCTGTTTGGCAGCGGGGTGAGGGGTGTTTGGCGAGGGACGCTGAGCCTAAGGCCTGGCTGCGGGACCAGAGCGTAGACCCGCCCCGGGCCCCGATTCTCTATGGGGTTCTGAACGTGGCTGGAAAAACAAGACTGTGATTAGATTAAATAATCAAAACGTTTTCATTTAACAAGACAAACAAAACACAGGCATTAAAGGCATAACATCTAGCACACAGCATGTATGTTTATACACTTCAATTAGTTTAATATAGCAGTGCATTCTTTGCCTATGGAGAACTTTTCCCAAATTGTAATTCTAAAGCAGTTTTTTTTGTTTTGTTTTTTTATTTTATTTTTTTTAAATCTATTTGTTCCCTTTAAAGAAAAACAAAAAAGGTGTAACCACATTTTGGCAAAATGAAAAGTATTTAAACTTGCAAATATAATGAAATAAACCATAAATATACACAAAACATACTTTCATACGAGGCAATAATAATAATCATAATAATGATAATAAATAGTTTTTAAGTTAACAATAAGTTAAAACTACAAGCTTAAAGTCGCCCAAATAATACAAGTTCATTGGCGCTATATTGATTTTTTTTTTTTTCAGTTTAAATTATTTATGTTGCAACAAAAGCTACCACAGACTTTTACAAACACAATTAAACACATTTTGATTGAAAAGAAATAATTCTAACTAATTCTAAAACCTGCATACACTGTAAGAACGGCAACTAATTATAAATAATGGAAACAAATATAAGAAATCGTACCCAATAAAAGGAAACAAAACGAAATATTCGACCCACGTGTGTGTTCTCTATGGCAACATCAACAACACAAATACGCTAAGTTAACGTGTGATTCTGATATGTAAAGGAAATCAATAAAGTACAGGAAAAATGATATTCTGAAATCAACATGGTCTAAAACCGATGATATTTTAGACGGTATTCCTTTCACGGCCTTTTAGATTTGCTCTTTTCGGTACCATAGACGGCTGTTTGTTTTAGCTTGCATGGTCAGAGCACTAATAAGGGGGCGGAGGAAGGGATAATGGACATTTTTAGAGACCAGAGCTCTTGGTGCTTGTTTGATTCTCCTAATGAATCTGTTAGTTAACACTTTTTTTTTTTCTCATTTTGTTGTTGTTCATTACATTTGATCCTTTCACTATTCTGCAAACCATTTCAGTGTGACGTTTAATTTCTTTTTTAAAAAATATATAT
Source organism: Chrosomus eos (assembly GCA_036326025.1). Classification (NCBI taxonomy): domain Eukaryota; kingdom Metazoa; phylum Chordata; class Actinopteri; order Cypriniformes; family Leuciscidae; genus Chrosomus; species Chrosomus eos. The sequence goes on from CM070821.1 coordinate 35,634,215, forward strand.
ATCTTTTGTTCTCAGTCAATATAAAAACGAAGCACATTGCACTTACTGTTCCATAGGAAAGTTTTTTTGTCTTTTTTTAAAATGATTATTATTGAAGTTGCTCAAGCGGTGCAGTATGTTTGTTTCCTGCCATTGTCCTTGGCTCTCAGCGGGAACGGGGTAAGTGGTGTAGCTAAAGGGTTCGTTGGGACACTCAGCCAGAGGGACGACGCTAAAGACCTCCCCTTTCGGACGCCAGGCACACTACTGGGTTGCCCTGGTCACTGTGTCTATCCCGTTGCTCATTTTAGCGGGTGGACGAATCTTTACGTTTAGGATTTTTGTCTTCTCTAGGGCACACCACCCATGAGTTCCAGGATGAGTTGCGTTAGCGAAAGAAAAATGTGTTGCGATGTGGCGTTGTAAGCTGAGAGGGGTTCAAGGTATATCACAGTTTTTATACAATGGGAATGGAAAGAGTTTAGAGACACTTTGATATGTTATAATGTGTGTGTAAGTGTGTGTGTGCGTGTGCGGTCACACTCTTGCTAAATGTTTTTTTCCCTTCATCAGTGACAAAGCTAAAATCCCTTGGTTGGTTAGTGCTTGTGCATAGGAGCAAAATCAGGTGTTGACGATATGATGGTGGAATAGAGAAGATATGTGTTGCAGAAATTAAATAAACAAGAAAAAATGTAAACAGTACAATGATAGACATTTGCCTTGTGTGGTGACATACTGGCGAATATAAGTCACTATGGATTATTGTGTGAGATTTGATTACATTGATAAGTGCAGCTACATTGTATTATGTCAATTTCTTAACTTTTTTGGCGCACTGAAAATGCTGAAGCGTTAAGGTGATTCTTCTTTTTCTTTTTTCCAATACGAGATGAAATGCTCTGGGTGTTCATAGTTTTCCATGTGACGCCATTTAGAGCTTCACTGCACCGTCATTGAAGCAACATTTTTCACTTTAGAGAAACCATAGCATCTTTTTTCTTGCGTAATGCATACATTTGCCTGTCTGCTGATTCTTTTTTTTGTTTGTTTTTGAATGTTTCATATTTCTTTTTTTTCTTTTTTGTATTTTTGAAAATGAAATGGTTTCACTGCATGTAAGTCTTAGTCCCCAACCCTCCGATCCCCTCCCTTTACACCGCAGACTGGCCCTCTCTCCCCAAAGTTGAAAACTCTGAAAATAAAAGCCATGCGGTGTGTCCAAAGATTTCCACGATTTAAGAATCTGTAAAAATGTCGCACAAGGTCTTGTTTTTTCCGTAGATATAAAAATATATTAATCTCTAATGTAATCCTTTCAAAGAGATCATTGTCCTCTTTGGCTAACACAGCGTTATTTAGAAAAGCAAAATGTCACTTGATTTGAACACACATTTACATCTTTCAGTTCTTTTCTTCATATAACGTGAAGTTTTGCGATTTTTACAGCAATGTCTCTCCCCATGGAACGGTTTAGTTTGTTTTATCACAGGGCTGTGGACCGCTTGGGCATTGTCGTTACTGTATCTAGTGAATTTTACATTTCTCAAAATACTCAAATTATGAGTATTTTGAGAAAAGATTCTTTCTTTCTTTAGCTCATGTGGCTGCGACTTGCTTAAAAGAGCCTTGAGGACACAAAATTTGATTTTATGTTTGATATGTAGCTGTTTAGATATGCAGGGGCTGCTAAAACCGGTTTGGGAAAAGCGAATTATAATGGGATTCCTTTTAGTGAATGGAGCTAAATGTATCTGAGAGGTTATGAAGAGCAAGGACGACCAATCCCAGTGGCCCCTGACCTGCATAACGGCTCGCATGTATGTCTCAAAGAGCTGACGCAGAGCCTTTCCTACTCTCAAGCCATTCAAAGCTGTTCAAAATGATCTAATACAGTTCTGGATTTTGCGGCTGGACTTCATAATTGGTTTGAAATACTTTCAAAAGAATTCCAAATATCATCGCCATGGGCACACTGTCGAAATGCCCCTAGTTACACAGACAACTGCATGTGGTGGAATAGATTCTAAATTCTAACTATAAAACTCAGTGGAAAGATACAAGGAGATTTTAGGTCGCCATGTTTTGTGAAGTTTCCGTATGTGTGTGTGTGTGTGTGTGTGTGTGTGTGTGTGTGCGAGTGTCTCTGTGATGAAAGTTGTCTTTCGGCGTGCTGAGGTGATTGTGATGACCCCCGGGTGACCTCTCGATTTGTGACTACCATCCACACAGTTTGTTCAGTTGCTGTTGGGTTTGAACCTCGAGTATGGTGTGTGTTTGGTGCCATAAGGCAAGGTTGCAACCTAATGTAGAGCCAGGAAACCGTATTCAAAGTTCTAGAAAATGCTTACATTTTTGGCTATTATAACCACCTTAAATGTTGAATATATAGTTATATCATAATATATATGAGAACACTGTTTTTAATCATTTTTCTCTTTAAAAAAAATCACTGATTCAAAATGCCCAAGTGTAAAAAAGTGACTACATCCTCTGAAGCCAGACGGGAGAGTTACCGGGGCAATATTTTGGGTAAATTGCACATATTTGATTTACTTTTTCTTTTTCTTTGACCAGTTCTTACTTTGCCTGAATTAAATTAAATCTCTGCAGACATTCTCTGTCACATTCATTAGACTGTCCCTCCTCATGGATTTCCACAGCCTCGCCTCACACCTCTGCTAATTCAATACAGGCAAACATTGGGAAGGACTAGCATGTTGTGTTAAGAGAAAAGAAAAACAACTCTACTTGTGTATTATTTTTGTTCGAAACAACTAAACGTGTGTGTGTTTGTGTGTGTATGTGTGTTAGAGAGAGACTCAGTCCAGGGCAGGCCCATGTAGAGTGAATGTACAGGGAGCTCAGTAGCTCCCCCTACATGTTAAAGAGCAGTAGTGACTAGGCCTTCCTTCAAGCCTTGTGCTGCTTGCTGGTCTTGAAGGAGACCTGCAGGACACGGTCACCCAAGCGGTAGCCGTTCAGACTGGCGATAGCCATGGCTGCCTCGTCGTAGTTGGTCATGGTGACAAAGCCAAAGCCCTTACATTTGTTGGTGGTGAAGTCACGGATGACCTTGACGTTTGTGACGGCGCCGAACGGCCCGAAGAGCTGCCACAGGACGCTTTCGTCAGCTTCCGGGGACAGGTTGTAGACGAAGATGCACCAGCCAGCTCCAGTGGGCCCGGTCAGGTTGACGCCGGCTAGACTGGTCATGCTGTCAATGGTTATTGGGGAGAATCTGGGGAGGAAAGAAGGAGAGCTACCATGGGTGTCATTCTGAAGTTCAGCACAGCGTGCTTCTCATTACCACATGCTCCTGCCATTTCTGTCTCTTTGAGAAGCAGACGCTCGATCTCCACAGCCTACGTAAGAAAATGGCCAGCTATCATATTATCTAGTCATAGTGACCAAACCAAACTAGTCATATTCCCTGTTAAAAATAGTGAACGGAATTCACAATGTTCAACAAAATCACGATACTAAGCAAAACAGAAACCTAGAGAGGGATGAAGGCAAATCAGAAACAAATCAACTGAAAATTGGAACTAACAGAGGAGACGCAAACGGAACCTTGTATGTCCATGCTGGTGGAAAAAAAGAACATTAAAGCAACCAAAACTGAAGAAAAAAAATAATGTTAGTTCAATACAGAAATACAGTTTGATCGAGGAATCAACCAAAAGAACAAAAAGGTTCAACAAAGCCATGCCAGAATGTCCTGCTGTGATCTCAGCTAAGTCTACTGAAATGGTGTTTTCTCAAATCAATCTCTAATGTTAATCCTTAAGTCAGCAGGTGGTATTCCGGGCACTTTGTTTGAGCTTGTTTAGGCATGGATGCTTTTGAAAGGACACCTTTTTTTTTTTTAAATTACCTCTTGACTCCGTAGCTGGCGTTTAGTAAATTGTCGAGTCTGCAATGCAAGAGGGAGAGTGACGGAGGTGAAGATATTAGTTGCAAGATCCAACAACCAGAGCAAAGCGTTTTCATGGAGCCACTTTAGCCACCAGGGGGAGCTCTTTACCGGGCGCCGCATCCACCAATCAGCAGGCGCGACTCGCCCATCGCACTGACGCAGTGCTTACAGAGCCCTCAGGCGATGGATCGAGAGTACTGCGCGCGTTTGTGCTTCTGAATGCATCCGTGCCATGACTGATTCACGCACAGTTTTTTTTTATCTCTTAAGCAGGGCAGCCCTTTTTAAAAAAGTACACACTGCCTCAGTTAGACCCATTGTGATTTGTCAATCCCCCTGATGGCGTGAACGTGCTGCGGTTTAAAGGAAAACCGTCAGAGGGAGAGTAGGCAGCGGTAGGGGTGTGGGCTGAGGGTGGAGGCAGTACCTGAAGCGTTGAGTCTGGTGGTGCAGAGGGCCGGTGTAGCGGCGAGCAGCTGTCTGGTAAAGCTGCGTGAGCAGGGCCTGTCCCGTCTTCTGACTGGGGTTGTTGGCGAACTTCACGGTGATGGGCTCGGCGGCACCCAGCGGCTTTTGACCGTTCAGGCCTTTGATGGCCTCCTCTGCCTCATTTCGTTTATCGAACCGAATGAAACCTACTCCGCGCGATATACCTGCTCCGGACAGAAAGCGACGTAATGTAAGTACCGTGAATTTAAAAAAAATGGCAGATAAGTGAGTCATGTGAGGGCTAAACCAGACTTTTTACTATAGTGCTTTATGATCTACTCTATAAATCAGACAAAGAAAAATGTTAATATAAACAACAACAACAAAAAAAACATAATATGGGCTGGACTTCCATTGGGAATTTGGCTTTTGATTAACATAACATTTTTCAAACTATATAGCCATTTAAAAAGACAAAAAAATGACTACAACTTTAACTAAATTTAACAAAAAAAAAAAAAAAACAACTCCCAAGAACGGGCATTGAAAATATAAATGGGGTCAAATTTGAGTTCATGTTGACTGTGAAGCATATAGCCTACCCAATTTTCTTTTTTTTTTTTTTTGCGTCACATCCAGAGCTTTAATTAGATTTGTAATCCTCCCCCAGGGTGCGTACGCTGTTTGTGGAAGTGAGGTAACGTTTACCTGTGACCTGGTCTACCAGGATGCGTGAGGTGATGATCCTTCCATACTGGGAAAACAACTGTTCCATGTCTTTCTGACTCATGGTTTTGGGCAGCCCGCTCACATACAGGTTGGCATCACGTATGGAAGCTGAGCTGGGTCTGGCGTAGGACACCTACACACACAAAAATTGGAGCTGCAGTTTAGGATTTGTAATATTATTAAGAAGCATGCATCAAGACAGCTGTGACAGTCCTAAAACTCTCAGCAGTGCAAAACTTTCAAGTGTAGTCGAGGCGGATATGTCACAGCAGTGCCACGCTCAAAGGCGAGACATCCGCCCACTCTCTCTCATCCCTCCTTCCTTGAAATCCATGTCTCTTATCCGCACTTCACTCGAACCAAACCCGGTTCCCTTATTAAACACTACTTCAGCTTCGCAGTGCTCCTGACAGCAGAAACACGAGCCCACTCTGACATTCACACTCCCCCACCCCCTAAGACACTTCGACACCCTCTGAGCTGATTTGAGACCAGCTCCCTCAGGGAATCGTGAGGAAAATTTGATATCATGGGCTGTTTTTCTAGCCGGTGATTTTCCACAAGACAGCAGCATTTAGAACCTGTTCCGCTTTGGGATGTGTCATGTAATATAAAGTCCAATTAGGCATTTGTTTTGACGTTCAAATATTCATCTCATTTTTATATTTCCCAAAAATCCCCTACCGAGCCGTCTTAGACGTATTTGAGATGCGAACAGATTTTTCTCATAAAATATGTATATTTATGAGTTTCTGGTGGAAAGGGGCTGACTTTGATTGATGGTGTCAGTGTTTGCGCGTGTGGTTTTTTTGAGATAAAGAGATTGGCCCCCTCCTTCTTCTCCATCTCTTCTTTGTCTTCTCTCTCAAGGGGAAACTGCTCCTCTGGCAACCGGCAAACCAAGTAAACAGATTACAAGATGTCCAACGTCCCTGACAACTCCCTAACACGCCCTCACTAAATACTAAATAAAAAGCTCAATACCAATTCATGTTTATGGAAAAGCACCATCTTCACTTTCCAAAAACTCTTGTTTTTATTCAACAGTATTACACATACAATTTATACTTCTCATTTATATATGGATATGTTACTTATAAAAAAAAAAAAAATCTTGTTACTCATTATATTTCTTTCTTTCTATTATTTTCCACTTTTGTATTTTATTTATTTTTCTATATTATCTCTTTTTACTTATACTTTTTATTATCTTTCCAAAAATATATGTTATAGTCTTTGTTCCAATGGTCTTTTTCATATAAATTAATTTAATATAATATAATTTAATATATTATTTTTCTAAACATTTATATTGCCTAAAAGCCTTACACTCTTTTTACCCCCCCCCCCCACACACACACACTTATTTACTAATATATTTTTAATCTAACTCATTTAACTTTATATTGAATATAATTTAATATAAAAAATATTTATTATTTTTTCTCAACATTTATAACCCTATCCTGTTTCCAATGCTCTTTTTAACTTATTTACTAATATCATTTTTTTCTGTCTTTTCTTCAATGGCGGGCTCTAGGACAAAGCATTTCATTTCACAGATTTGAATCTGTAGACCTTATGTGTGCGATTTCAGCAACAAACAAAAAAAAGTTAAGCAAGTAAACTTGTTTTTATAATAAACAGGAGTCTATTTTAAATGTGTTCAATACATTTTACAACGTCCAGTCAAGTTATAGCATACTTCGCCATCAGACCTTGGCAGAATGATGTGTTTTTTCCACCATATGCCTGTTTGAGTCTTGCAGGCCAGTATGACTAAGCAGCGGTATTGTTGAGGTAGGGGTTTAATTGTGCAGTGAGTGGGTGAGTATACAGCAGAGACTGGAGGGGGGAGATCTATTGGAGGGATGGGATGCTGCCCCATAATTAACCCTCTCCCTCTCTCTCCCACAGTACAGATGGTGCCTGCAGCCCATATGGCTCCTAATCCTGTCATTGGCATTCGGCTACCTCCTTTGCTACTGCACCCCGTCACCCTCCCTCCCTCCCTCGCTCCCTCCCTTCCATCCTCGCTATCGTCTCTACCTTTCTAACAATGCCGTATTGACATGGAAAATATGACATTTGCCCAGCTTAAGGATTTGAGGGCAGTGGGCACACGAACGTTGAATGTCAGAGAACGATGCTGGATGAATGCACTGAACAAACAAGACGATTAGGACAATAGCAATCGGTTTAAATAACTACGCCAATGATGTTCGCCCATGGCCTGCAGTCATTATTCACTGGAATAACAGTGCGTAATTAGACTGTATGTTTTGGTAAAGAAGACTATAAGGAATGAAACTGCTCTGTATGCAAGCCTATATCATACATACATTTTACATCTCTCCAATATGAACGCATGCAAGCACGCGCTAAGTCCGCAGAAGCAGCTTAACTGCGGATTCTTGAGGATTTGTTGCGATCTTTGATGTGTGGTTATCAGGTGGAAAAGCGGACCGACTGTTTAATCTCTCACTTTCAGAAGCCCAAGCAGACCTTTCCCCACCCCAAAACCCAGCTGAATTGGGACAAAGAAGGCCCTAATTAGCCAAGATTGGAGGCAGATGGGGCTCTCCTCGCTGACCTCCAAGCCTCACATTGCGTCTCCCTAATTACATTTCCATCACAATCACCTCTGCACACAACCCTTTGCTTTCTGACCTCCACTTTCTCTTTTCTTCTGCTCCTTTTGTCCCCGCCACGATTCCTCCCACCGCCCCTCCCCTTCACCTCCCCTCCTGCTGTCACGTCTGTCTTGGGCTCTGCTTCATTCCCTACTTCCTCCCCATCGAGCGATTTGAGGAGCTTGGGCTCGGTGAGGACGTGTTCTCTTACTTTGATTGTTTTGGTCTGCAGTTTGAGACCATTGAGCGTGTTGATGGCCTTGTCGGCATCATTGGGATCCACGTAGTTTACGAAGCCGTAACCCAAACTCTGGCCTGCAATAAGACAAACAAGAATGCACTTTTAAAAAAAAACACCCTTTAATCCAAAACATTTCCTACCGAATCAAGAGATGCCGCATTCTTACCTGTGATCTTGTCTCTGACTAGTTTGCAGGACTCGATTTCTCCGATACTGCCGAACAGGCTCTTGAACTCCTCCTGGGTCATGTTTTGAGGCAGGTAGTTGACAATCAGGTTGGTTTTGCTGTCGTCAGCGGCACCGTTAGTGCTAATGACGGGGCCGTTTGGCAGGCTGGTTCCGCTCGGACCATTGGACACCTGAGTTTCCATGGTGCTAATTATCTGCAGGTGGACAAATTAAGAATAAAAATACAAATAATTTGAGGGGCGTCCTTGTTGAGAGGTTAAAAATCAATGTGTCTGAGGGGTAGAGGGCTGGAGGAGAACAATATCCCACCTCCCCTCCTCCCTCACTTCAACTCTCTCTCCATCAGCCCCTGGCCCTGCAGATGTCACAGTCCTTTCGCTCTTTCCCAGCCCCCCTTTATGCTTATCCAGGGTGTTACATCACTAGCCTCTGAGAGGATGACGGTGTGGGCATGAGGGTAGTTGTCATTTCAACTTTGCTAACAGAATTGTTCTTATTTATTTAAAAAAAATGGTAGTCTAGACAAAATGAGAAGATGGTGTTGGCACCTTGTTTATGTGAGTGAGTGTGTGCGCGCGCGTCTGGGTCTTCGGTTCATCCGTGTTGCTGTGGAGCATATGATGTTTAATTTGGCCTATAGGGGATTTTCAATGAACAGATGTATGCAGGTTGTAGACGCTACTTCTGTCTTTAACGGTCCCTTTCTGTCACAACGCACGACTGGATTTCTCCTCATCGTACAGCAAGCGATCCGTCCCATTTTATTTCTTTTGTGACTTATGTAGATTTTTTTAAAACATTTTCCCCAAAGCTGGTACTCTCTAGAATTTACAAATTGGCATGTGTAATATATGTCCATATATTAGTCATTGCAAGTTGACTGAAAGCACTCTTCCCTCGGAACGGCCCCTGGGGTGGAACAAGGTGTCTTAATCAACAATGCATCCGTGATTTTTTTTTTTTTTCACAATCAACAGGCACAATCATATGCCACAAGTGTTCCTCTATGTTTTTACACTATCAGGGAAAAAAAAAGGTACAAAAGCTGTCACTGGGCTGGTACCTTTCCTAAAGGTACTAATATGTACCTTTAAGGTACCAATATGCACCCTTTGTATGTTCCTTTTGAAAAGGTACAAGCCCAGTGACCGCTTTTTGTACCTTTCTTTCTGAGAGTGTATGATGCAAATAATTAATAATAGGAATGTAATTGGAAATGATAATGTTATCCAATTAAGCATTAACATTAGTGTGGGTAGTCTGTTCTTTTGTTCTCCCTTCAGTATTGCCTCTCTGTAACGCTCTCTGTCTCTTCAGTGGAATGATTTATTCTTGCCTTGAGCCTTACCTATAACCAGGTTGCCCAGGTAACAGCAGCTTGACGACTGTTGCTATTGGCTGGCTTCTTGACTTTTAGCAAACCTCGCACATATGTGTGCATGTTGTGTATGCGCTTGGAGTTGTGGGGTTCGAGAACTAGTGCTCGGTTATTTGTCTCGCATTAATAAAATAAGCTTTCGGGGCCGCCAGAATTTATATCTCAGGCAAATTGACACTGACAAGGAGAAAGCTCAGGGAGGCGAGTTATTAAAGCGCTGCAAACATGGATCTAGGCAAAACTGACAAATTCACTGTCACCCGAGCAGGAATTTTCAAGAAAAGGTCGTTCATTTGATCAATCAAACAGCGATAAAATGGCATCTTTTGTGGCAGTAGCCCATAGCCTGTATAGTTCAGGAAATATCTCGGGTTCAGAATGTAAACCTACTCAAACAGGCACTGTCTAAGCGTTGACACAAACAGAGCGAGTCTTGACACAATGTGACAGGATCAGGGCAAATGTGATTCGTGAACTGAAGTAAACCTCCCTATGGCAAGCCACCCATCCTCAGCGACAAATGTAGTGAGTTACACAACGCACAGGCTCTTCGGCCACACAGACTGACACGTACACTGTCTTACAGCCCAGATACTGTCGACAGCAGAGCAGAGGTAGAGGTGGATGAGCGCTTCATCCCAAAATACATGACTCGCACAGACAGGCGAGACACTCCCTCCCACTGTGCTCCTTAAGCATCACACACCTTATCAACTGTCCCTGGATTTTAGGCTATTAAAAATAGGGCTTACGAAACAAAACGTGGCTATGGAAGCAGGCTTTTACGTTCCTGTCCCAGCCTGTACTTTTCTATTTCTGGGAGAGTTCTCCCTCAATATTTAATGCACTGCATCAGCATCGCCTACACAAGGACCCAGACTCACACGCAAACAAGAGCCCTGCATCTCGTATACGCAAAACCTATTACCTTCCCACCAGCGCGCTGATCAGGATAAATGACTGCATAGATTCCTCTTAGTGAGTCTGTAATTAGAGTCTGCTGAAATGACCGTCAAGCCTTGACTGTCTGTCAGGCAGAAGGGGAAATTTCATTCGATTTTTTTTTTTTTTTTTTGTCCAGAAAGATGTCTTGTTGAATGTCACAATACACAAATATAAGAAGCCACTTGGTTTAACTGCTGACATATTTGTTAGGGGAAATAAAAATATAGATGAATTATAAGTTAAAATACATTTCCATTATCTACAGTCGTAAACGCATCATGCTGACAAACAGGCCTGAAAGCAGCATGAGATAAAGAGCAATCTGACTGTGAAGACTATCGGCTCACGTCACTTCCTTAATGTCCCTGTGCAGTGAGTGAGGAAGCCATTTTCTTAAAATAAACACAGTCTTGCACAAGATCCGGTGAGGTAAACAAATAAAGCATAAGGCTGATCTAATCTGTTGCTGTATGTATCATGTCAACGTTAATTTTCAGACTGTCAGGGTCAGCCAGCGATTCCCAGCATTGTCAGTTGTAGACATTCGTGACATTTCTGATGCCTAATGCAGACCTTCATTTTTATCATTTGTATTTCATAAGCGTACGTGTCTGGACGAGCCTCCTGACTGAAATGTGAACGCTGGATTGCCAATAGGCTGTTTCAGTAACAGATTACAGGATTATCTTAAACAAAAGGCATTAGCCACACTCTCACTGCAGCTTAAGGGATCACAGTGGCAGCTGTAAAACAACAGGACACAAGTCAAAACTGAACGGATAAACCATTATCTTTGTTTATTTGTTTGTTTGTTTTTAACCGGTGAATTGGGTTAATTTCGCTCGTGAAATTTGCAGCGCGAAAGATCGATTTATCGCGCGAATGCACAATTATTTATTATATTTCCACTAATGGCGTTATTATTTTCTAATTTATTTACTAGCTATTTTAAATTATTAGTAGGCTAATTTTGCCAGAACGTCAGAAAACGTTTAACAGAGGGAAAGGCGCTAGCAGTGTTCATGCTACTCTTTGGTTGCTATCCAGAGTGCTGAATTCGGGAGTGGCTCGACATGGACAACAACCTTCAAAATATCCTTGGTGCCGCGGACTTCATTTTATCAAGTGGACATTAAGCTCTTGATGTCGTCTTTTATAAATAAACATCTCTACGAATCGTTTAAAATCGTTATCCTCTCGTCCTTTGATTGGACAAGTGCGCGTGTGCTCTGTGGGCATTCACAAATCCGAGCTCCTTTTTGCTGAATAAACGTATTGACACAAGCGAACAAAAGAGCCACCCGTTCCTCCTCTACAGAGACCATGGCAGCACTATGAATATTAATGTAAACAGTAGCGCTTTGTGTCGAGGCCAGAGGCTGCGGGACTCTCCGGGAACAATGAACATTGCAACTGCCTTCACTTTTACTCATTCTACAAGACAATTTATTAATATTAATATTAATAATACAAATAATACAGCAAACATACTAATAATATATCTCATATACATTTAAACATCAATAATGTCATTCAATACAAGCATATAGCTAAACTTTCCTTTATAAATATAAAAATAATATATTGTTAATTTTACCTTAAATGGTCTGGTCGTAATATTTAGAAGTTAATGTCAGTATGTTGCCTATTATAAAATCAGTGTACTGTATAATGAGCGGTTCGATTCGCAATAAACAAGGCCTGAGATCCTATAACGTGCGTAACGCCCCTGACAGTTTAAATACTGTCCAGCACAACGGGTTTTTTAAACACCGTGTTTTTCTTTGATTGACAACCCTCTTTATTAACGGTTAGTGAGGAGCTCGTATGTTTAGACCGTTGTGTTGTGTTGTGTATCGTTGTGATGTCCTTGTCCTTGAATTGTGTACGCGCCTGGAGAAGGTTATCTGACTCAACGGTTTTATGTGCTTGGCACTGCGGTAGAGGCTCGTGCTCACGGAGGACTGCGGACCTACAAACCGAACGGCCCGTCGTTCATTCATCACACCATCTATAGAGAATTTAAATGAAAGGGAAGCGCGTCGTTTCGTATCGCCTTTTGTTTGAGATCACTATAAAAAAAGGCAGGCTGTCCTTCACAGCGAACAATTTGTCAGGAACAGAGGCCTCTAACCTCAAACGCAAAATGACAGGAGGTTTGTGTAATTTTTAATAGTATTAAATTAATAATTAGCTACAAATTGAGTCTTCATAGCGTTTAGTATTAGCTATCACGTCTTCTGGCAAGAAACAAAGACTAAACTGACAATACGCTTCGTGTAGTAGAGCAGGCCTGAAGAGTTAAACGTCATAAATTAATCCTAACATTTTAATCGCTCATTCATGGATACGTTTCAAACACCTGTTCGTATTTACATGAGCTGTTGTTATTGTTTTCACAGAAAATCTACGTGAAGATGGTGACTCTGAGCTCGTGCCATCGCTGTCTTCTTTTCGAGAAGACACGCCCAAAACGCTTTCCCTCAGGCCTTTGTATTCCCCTCATATTGCTTATTTACACTCTCGGTGTCGTTATATTTTTGGAGAGAAAAGGACGGAAACGCAACTCTAGAAGAAATCGCAAGAAATCGATGACATTTGGCCGTTTCCATACGTGACATTTGGCCGTTTCCTCTCTCGCGATCTCTTATGTAGCATCGCAAGCCTTAGGAATTTTGTTCTGCCTGATTCAATACAAACCAGTGGATGCATAATATCTCCCCTCCCCCTCTGAGTGACTCGACCCTTTTCTTTGCCTTTGCTCTCGTTGGGCTCTCAGCCTCCGAGGCATCGTGTTTTGTCTCAGAGATTCAGTCTCGAGCATCCTTTCTGAACGAGGCATCTGCCCTCTTACGCCCTTCTGCCTCCGCCGCACCTCAGCTATTTCTGAGGAATTCCTCAGCGCTCTATGTTAACAATGGCTAATTATCGCTTGAATGCATTTAATTAACGGATGTAAAAAAATAAATGAATGTCGCGAAGGGTTTCGCGTATTACGCATTACGATTCAAGACGAATGGTCCGTGCGGCTGGAGAAAGCAATGTTTTGATTCCCCTCAGAAAACGAAGCGAGCTCGGCTATAGCGATGGTCGCGCATGCCTGTATCACATTACTTAAATCCTGGGCTAATCGTTCATCTTATTTACGGAATCCGCGATTAGATGTGCTATGTTTGTGTTTTTGACCAAATGCTGTGCATAGCCTATTATTTGATTCGCTTGTATTTAAATAGCTTATATTTTAATGTCTAATTAGCCTATATTTTTGCTTTCTCAATTTGAATGTCTTGCACAGATTGTAGTAGCTACATGCTGTGAGGCTGTTACAATTGATTTTCTGGTGGTGCTGTTATTGTTTTGTTATGAGACAGACCAAAAAAAAGAAGAAGAGAGAAGGTATACGTACAGTAACCATTCTTGATGTACAAAGATGATAGTGATCTAGGTCCTTCGATTTGCAGGTCTTCAGGCCGACTCGCAGATATTACGCCGTGGTGTGGCTCGAGAAATGCAGATGTCAGTTTTCCAAACGAAAAGAAAAAAAAAAAAAAAAGGAAAAACGACAGTCTTCGCCCAGGAAATCTCAGCCCGTGCGATTGTAGGTTTCCTCAGTAGTGTGAAAATGAGGAGAAGGGGGTTTTCTTCAGGATGATGATGAGAGAGAGATGTCTCTCCGTGTGGCGTGGGCGATGGTTCAGAAAAAAAGAGAAGCAGTGATCCCCAGTAGGGTGTGTCCAGGGGAGGGTGTTGTGGATCTGCTGTTTTGTGTGTATTTCCCAGCTCCTCGCAGGCTCCTTCTGTGCCTCTGCTGCAATGTTCTTCTTTTATGTGTCCTTCTGGCTGGCAGAGCTTGCTGCTGATTGGCTAATTGCGCAGGGAGGGTACTACATGGCAGCCATTGCAATGCGCTCGTCTCCCATTATCCCCTTCAGGAGAGATCACCGAGAGCCCCCCGTCCCTCCACCCCCACCACCATCTCTCCACTCTTTCCTTTTGCCCTCCCTTTCTTCCTGCCCCCCAACACGCATGCAGAGCTGAGTGAATAGAGCTCCACCTGCACTCTGAACAGATGGGTGCAGAAAAAGACAGGAGCCATGCTTTCTCCTTCTCTTTGCCTCTCTCTCATCCCCTTACTCATGCCTTTTTTCCTTTCTTGATTTCACATAATTTGTCCTTCTCAGATTCCGTCCTGTAGTCTGGCGCGCTGCATTTTCTAAGAGAGCTGAGTAAATGGCCTGAGTAAGTCTGGCCGTTTGTTCAAAAATGAGAATGCAGAATGGCCAAGCGAAGGCATAACTGCATGTGTGAAGGTCATTTCTGGACATAACACGGCCCACTGTTTAAATACCCGCCTGTACTTATTTAACCATTCATATATTATCCTATCAGGTGCATGTTGAATGCGTAGATTACATAATCACACAAAGGCCAATGCCTACAATGAGAAAAATCTGTATAATCTGAATTTTCGCTTGCAAAAACAATGAAATTAGCGATTTGAGAATGAATGCACACATCTCCTTATTGTCCCTCATTGGTGCTGATATAAACATCGACACACTGATTGCAGCAGTTGTTATCTCAAGCTCCCTTCCCCCCCATTTCCAGTCTAGGGAGTGGGTAGAGCTCACTGAGACAGGCTGTTTGGTCTCATCTATAATGCATCTCCTGCCCCAGGACTTGATGTGTGACAAATGACCTATTTCTGCACAGACCCCCACAGGGCCTTGACCTGAGGAAGCACGCTCGGTATATCTCTGTTATGCAGATGATGCTGGCAGTTTCATGGGTGCGAGTCTCCGCTGTGTCTGTATGGGTGAAGTTGAAGGAGATGGTTGCAGAGCATGTGGGCTTATGGAAATATACGCTTCGCTGATGAGGTGTGAGGGGGTTGTCATTCCCACTAGAGGATGGTGTTTATTTTCGTCTGTTTATATGCGCACCGGAGACCACGGGTCGCTGGAACTCACCTACATCTGCATCGGCCTTGGATGACCTTGTGGAAATGGTTGTGTGTGCGCGTCTTCGGCTGGAGTTCTCTGTATTTATGCAGATTGTAGACAGTCACAGCGCAGGTATCAGGAGTCAGAGAGGTACCGAGTGGGTGGTGTTGTCGTTGGCGGGCAAATGCGCTGTAATGCAGATCAGAAAAACAGCATTTTCTCATTGTGTCTACAGTGAGTAATATACACAATTATATATATTTTGGCTGATGAGTTCTTAGGAAATCATCTGAGATGGACTGAGTGGGCAGATGCGTTCAAACTCGTTAACCTTTCGATAATCTCGGGGGCGCCGAACGTTGTGCATTTCTGTGTTAGGGGTTAACAGTTAAGGCCACGCATTCTCCAGTAATCTTGACTCAGTCGGGCGCTCTGACATGGATCGCGATGCCTCACTGTTGCCTTTCGTCCTCCTCTCTCATGTTCCCTTTCACTTTCAGTTCTTCTTCCTCTCGGTTCTTGTCCCGCATCTCTACCCCAGTCAGAATCTGAGTCTGATATTTTACATAATTGCCTTACATAAGTATCCAGCTCAGAGCTTGGATGATATTAGTGGCGATGAATATTGCATGAGGAAGGCACTCGTTAAGCGTTAATAAGAGGATGGAGATGGGCCCCGCTGTCAGTCTGTCTTAACCCCGCCCACTCTCCTCTGTCAAGTCGCGACTTTCCTCAGAGTGGCGACCGAGTGAGGGGGAAAGATTGCGCCATTATAGGTGCGGGTGTTGTTTTCGGCTTTGTGAGCTGAATAAAGGCAGCACTTGTGGCACAAAGAGAACAGGTCTGTTAGCTGCCTACGGTTCTGCACACACCCCGTTCACACTTAACGTGAATAAACCAGCTTAATTGCAGAGGCTCATTAGAGGTCTTTGCTGGCAGTGGGGCGACTGAATCCAGCCCATGGGTAAGAGGGCATCTGAAGCACCTATTCACAACCCTGATTCAGAGGATCAAGCATGGCCGTTGCTTGAAGCTCTTTCAGTAATTTCACTGATGATTTTTAATGTTCAGGAGCCCCATCCAGAAGAGCCGATTAAGAGACTGGTGCTTTTGTCCCCCTTAGCATTACAGCATAAGAGATTCTAAGGATCTCTTTCAAATATCATTGATTTTCGTCACTTTTTATGGCCATCCAAATGTTGGTGAGATCACTGGTGGAGGAAACAAGGAACTATGCACTTGTTTTTTGCATTTGCAAATTGTGGATTTACATTCATGGGAAGAAAGCATGTTATGATCGCGCCGAATCTACTTAGCACCAGCGCAGGAGATATGATTGTGTGAAACAGATGTGTTCCATTGCTACAGCTAGTGTTATCCCCCTTATTATGTTCTGAGGTAACGGATTAGAATGGCTCAAATGTCTGTGCTAAAGAAGATTTCTCGTGGATTTGTATTGCCAATTGGCAGTCTTTTAAAATGACTTAATTTGTATAAAGCTATGATGTTATTCCTTTAAAATGTGCTTATGTTACATATCAGTTTGCATAAAATACATGCAAAATAAAACAAACATGGTTCAAATAAATAATTAATCGGTTTAATGATTATTTCATTTCAGTATCATCCATATCATGACCACTGCAGAATACTCTTGAATATTCTCTCCAGTGCTTCAATATTAGTTCTACCTCTTTTACAGACATCTTATGAATTAACACTCGAGTACTACATTTCAGCATAATTTGGACTTCTGCTCACATACTGAAAGCGGTAGCACGGGATGTAAGAACATATAATAAAGAGGAATCTCATTACCCAGCTATGCTGAGCGTGACGGCTCATATAATCATAGCAATACACAGTTTGGCATTTGTTATGACAGTATATCATAAAGGGTCCTGACTCATAGGATGCTGTTATGTTGAGTTAATATGTAACTTGGTCACACCTACAGAAATATGTGCATGCTGTAAATCGCATTAAAGTGCACCTTAAATATACATAGAGTGGGGCCAAAACGTATGAGACCACTTGAAAATCAGAGATGATTGTCAATTAAACTTATAATGGATTTAAACCAAAGAAATGTTATGACGTCAAATGGCTAATAAATTCAGATTCTGAAGTAAATGTGTGACATTCATCATGACTCTTTGTACGGATGGTCAGTTCTTCAATTTAAGCTCAAGAAGATGATCTTAAATCATGCTGGGAAACGTGATTATCAGGTTTGGCATACTGTGCAGTTCATGCAGCTTTAGTCCTAATGCCATTAAGGCCAAAACAGAAAATACTTCCTAATAAAAAAAATTCTCACTTGCATAAATATGCATTAGGGTGTAACGATATTCAGACTGAATCGAAAAACCGCTATACACCCACGGTGCCCTGGCCCATTGTTGAGGTTGACCTCACTTTACCTTATGTCATAAAACGTAGTGTTCTTGCTTGACATTTGATTAAATAGTATGGGGAGTAACGGGACACGAATTCGTCCTGTGAATTTTAGGTACGTGTCTTGTAGCCTACCACCATTAACCACCAATAATCGCAATAATCTCCGCATTTAGTTATTTTCGATGAGAAAGGGTCATCTTTCAATTTCTGTCCCTTTTATCACGAAATTCAAACAGAAAAATACAGTTTTAACTGCCTATGTATGTGCAGTTTACAGGTTTGCATTCAATCTGATATTTGAGTGTCGATTATTATATCTAAAAATAAATGGCAACTGAATAGTTTGGGCTCTGTTAGTATGCAGGAAAGAGCTCCCTATAGTTTACAGCATTAGCATACATATATATATATTATCCTTAAGAAACTTTTAATTATAATTTAATTCATTTAAAGCTACACTGTGTGATTTTACCCCCATGTAGCGGTGAAAAGGTATATGACCATCAGTGAATATTAGTTTCTGTTCTTCTCAATTCTGATTTCGTTTTAGCTCCTACGGTGGCCAATGTAGTCCAAGATTAACATGGCTTCCAGTTCGACCTCGTCCACATTCGACACGGTGCCATCGAGTGTTAAAACGCGAAAGGCGAAGCTTGAATTAACGGGTATGTCCCTCTTTGGCTAATGTACTTTCAAGATGGAGGGGCAACATGGCGACTGACATTAGAACCCCTTACCCGTATGTATTTTCAATGGCATATTATACACTCACGAGAATACTTTATTACTTGAACGATATGCATTAATGAGCACATATATTTTTGAAAGAACTAAGTGTTTTTAGCTAAGAATAAACTAAAAAAGTTACACAGTGTAGCTTTAAAGGGTCATGAAACCCCAAACCAAATTTTCTGAGATTTTAACAGAGGTATGTGTGTTGAACACCATTGAAGACAATGTTAGCATCTGTTAGATTTAATAATAGGGTTAAAATGGTTAAATTTTAGTTTTTTTCCGCTTTTTTCGTCTTCCGGGTTTAAAATCTTCATCGTGTCCACGTCACAGGCTGTGACGTGGCCGTGCTCTGTGAGTGCTTGATGACTCATCGGTGTCTCATAATTATTAATGAGACTGAGTTCATATCCTATGAGAAGACACTGTCTCTTAATTATTCATGACACCACGTGGATCTTTCCAATGACAGACATGTCAAACTGTGATATCGCGTAGTAGCCTATAGATGAGAGAGACAATCATGGGACGCAACAAGTGTTTGTTTTCGTGGTGCAAAAGTCCAAGTGGGTTGAATATGTTTCCCCGCGATGCTGCCAGGGCTGGACTCTGGCTCCGGGCGGCTGGTTTGATCAACCACGGACACATCTAAACTATAGTGTGTGCCGCAAACATTTTTCTCGAGAGAGAATGGTGGACTTCGCCTTGTTGACGACCAATGCAGGTTGCGTCTTGCGAGTGATGCGGTAACGTTACCAAGTCCCGAGGACTTTTCTATCCCTTCAGAGGTATGTGTGTGTGTGTGTGTGTGTGTGTGTGTGTGTGTGTGTGTGTGTGTGTGTGTGTGTGTGTGTCTAAAATGAGAAGTCCTCCACAGAGCCATCTTTATCATGGGAGTTCAGCGGGCGCGTAGATCTAGGCTATGCACGGAACGTTTTTTTTTAAGTGGAAAATTAATTATTTTCAAATATATGCATTTAGTGTCTATATAAACAACTATATATTTTATAATGACATTATAATTATACATGTAGCCTACATTAATATGTTTTAAATAGAATTACGATTACTGTAGGCTAATATATTTAGCAGGGCATTCAGTTACTTTTGAAAGGACAATAATAAAGTGTCAGTGTATTTCATTAGACTTTAACTTTGCCAGCTATAAACAAAATCTAGCATTTCCTCACGTTTTACCACTGCTTTTTAGTAACAGTCGATATGCATGGGCCACTGGCGATGTGATGGCCAAACCACACCCACTCCCTCCCTTCTCACAGCATCCACGCCCATTTAAGTTGCATTTTTCAAAAAGATTGTGAGCTAGACTTGAGCTGAAAGAGGGGGTTTCATGACCCTTTAAAGACGGACAATATATTCATTAAAGTGTAAATTGCAGGTAAAAATTTTCACGAAGATAATGCAATGTGCTTACTAAATATAAAGATAAGAACCGCTCACCATTGTTTTTTTTTTATATTTTTTATACCAAATGCTGAATATAATGAAAAGTTGGTTCGTGTTACAGTGCTTTTAACCACGCCCCCTCCTTCCACTAGGCTGGGCGTGATGTCATAACAGGGACTCCAAGCTTTTACGGTCTATGCAATAAGCCTAGAGTTACGTTATATTGGAGTCCTAGCTAGCGAAAATGGTTAACTATTGTGCTTGTGCGGGATGTACGAATACATCAAAAACGGGGGAGAGGCTCCACAAGTTCCCCAAGGACAAACGGCTGATTCGTGCCTGTAAGTGTTCGCATAACTTACCCGAGGTAGAGCTTATGGTGCGTTCTATTATTTATCCGTCTCGGAGATCCGAATCGGAAGACAGACGTTGCCTAGCAACACGCCCCCTTTCCTCGGATTTCTCCTCTCGGACGTCGGACAACCGCGAGGACACCGAGCAAGAATTCCGTTTCGGAATTCAAGATGGCTGCGCCCTGTGTGACTTGTAATGAATTGTTTTCATTGTTTTTGAACCGCGTTGGTATTTTTAATGACGATTATAATCACTCGTATTACTGCGTCCCCTGTAAGTATGGGAATCGGTTGTTGTGTGAGTGCAATTACTAACGTTGCTAGCGTTGCTAACAGAAGATTAACATGAAAACATGAAATAAAGTGAACATTTTCAAGTTCAAATGGCTGCGTTTTGGTAAGGTGTAGTCATAATATGTTTTTACACTGGTACTCAGCCAGTGCTACCATTACAACAGCTTTCCGGGTGTCGTCCATTTTTTTCTCCGACTCGGACGCGCAAAACATTAATAGAACGCTTGAAGTGTGGACGTGACGTCATATCCGAGGTCCGAGTCGGTTCGTTGGCTATAATAGAACGCACCATTAGATCGGCCCAAAACATCAAGCAAGACCCTAACGTTACCCGAGCCCGCTGTGTCCGAGTCCGGCCCGAGACATAAACTGTAGCTAATTATGAGCCCAAGCCCGGTTTAAACCCGGCTATTTTTGAATACGTGTGTCGTTATAACTGACGTGCTCAACTACTTTCTTATATTACTTTCTTCTTCCGACCGCAACATTCATGTTTTGTCCTGCTCCCGCCCGCAAAAATACTTTTTTTCTGTACCTCCAAATACTTTCAAGTTAGCCTACGTGTTAGCCCACCATACACATCAGCATACATGCTCCTGATCAATTGTTTGTTGCATTAACACACGAACCACTGTTATAACATAAAAGCAAGCGGGCTACTGCGTGCATGGTTTGGCATGACTGCGCGCAAAGTGCGATGCGATCCCATAATAATTCCTAAAGCTGACCAGTTCACAGAGATCTCGCACATCTCTGTTATTATCAATGAAGCTTCCATAATATATAACGTTACAGTGTAACGGTTACACTATGTTTGTTATAATTAGAGGATTTGCCAGCATACAGAATTCAGCACTGAACAAAAAGTCTGTTTTGAGCGGTGAGGGGAATCTATCGTAAATGCTTCTGATTGGCCATTATTGCGTTCAAGAAATCAACACATATGTCTGTGATTGGCTACATCGCTCCTCACTGCTGACATGTTAGAAATAGAAACTCTGCCTGTAAACCGTTTCTATTTTGTTTTAGATGATCTTATTGATTTTCTGCAACAGATGAATAAAAATGTATTAGTTTTTACGTTTTATTCAGATATTTCTAGTTTGCGGGAGTCCCGCAAATCGTTTTATTCTCCCTCAAACAGCACACACAGAGTGAGTGCATTACTGCCCGCAGCTCCCTGTTATGACATCATCACCCAGTTACGGTAAAAAACACGCTACCTTTGAAGAAACCCCAATAAATGCTATTTTAACGCATTTTAAGACAGAAATTTTTAAATATATCCATATTGTGCACTTTAATGTACACATTAATCGGTTGTGGTGGTTAACCTGCAATTTACACTTTAAACCAGTTTAATTAAAGGAATTTTCTCCCTCCTGCTGTACAGAACCGAAATTCAAAACTGAGGTACATAAGGAACCATCAGTTTTGTGTACTATTATGCATACTAAGAAATTAAAAAATTCATGAACACTCTTAAAAATAAAGGTTACATGAAGAGCATCCATGGAACCTTTCCATCACACAAAAGTTCTTTTAGATCTGTAAAATGTTCTTCTGAAAAGTTCTTTGAGAAACCAAAAATGGTTCTTTAACGGCATCACTGTGAAAACTCCCTTTTGGAACTAACTTTGGAAGTGTACAAGTCACCCAAATTGTGAAATACGCTGAATGCTGTGAATATAATTTTTATATATAAAAAAAAAACAGTTTGGAAGGAAATTATAAAGTAAAATAATTTTTCACGAGCATTATCTCAGACTTTTGGAACCCATTATAAACTGTCATAATTCTTCCAACACTTTGAGGCACACCGACTGTGTTCTGTAATACTTTTCTGTGAAATTTTAAATAATAACCAAAGCTTAATTAGATTCAATGTAGTTGGTTATCCAGTTTCACAAGTAACAACTCGCAAAATGAGGGAGGGATTTGGACATGTTTGTTGGCTTTCTCTTTAGCACTTTAGCACATTCATGATAAGGTGTGATAAGAATGCTTACAAGATTAGGCAGTCATAATAAACACCCATAATTAATAAAGAATCCTTCACATGTCCACAAACTCCCTTCATTTAGTCTTCAACCATTTTCATGTACCACGCATAACCAACTAACGTTCATGCATTACAAACAACACAGCGGCTTTCATGTAGTGGAGCGTTTTTGAGTTTTCAGAGGCTGATGTGATTTTGCTGGGCTTTTAGGAGAGAGTCAGAGCTGCTGAGTCTGATTGGATTAGAGCAGTGAGAGATGGGCGCTCTGGGCCTGTGCTTCCACCGTTTAGTGGGCTCCGAGCCCTAGGGTAACACTCCCAGCCCTCGAGTGGTAAGGGCTTGTGGGAGCAGAAGGGTGGGGGTCGCAGTTGGGTTGGTTTGGCGGTTCCTACAGCCTCTCCACATAGTTCTGGGCCATTTTTGAGTAATGGATATTGGCCTAATTTGGCCCTGCATGCATTATTTGGCATTTTCTCCCCCTCACTTTGTTTTTCCTCTTCTGCCTTTCTGTGTTTTCTGCGGGCTATTATTAGAGCAGACAGGCTTGTGGGAGGAAGAATCTGACATAGACATTGCTTGTCATCTTTTTACTTATTGATTCTCCTCAGCTTGCCATGCGCCACATTCATGTGTTGGCACGCACACGTTATCGTGTGAGGCGCAACAAACACATGCATAAACATAGAAGATATTTCCCAGTTCCTCGCCTATACATTTGCTCATATGACAGTGGCTGTGGGTGGGAGTGAAGGCCTTGTGTCTTCCAGGGAGCATGTTTTACACCCGATCTTGTTAAATATAGAGATTCTGTTATTAATCTTTCATCTCGACTCGTCTGCGTTGGTATCCAGGGAGAAAACCTTAAATACACAAAGCACCAGAATGCCCTCTTTCTCTTTCTTTCTCTCGCTTTTCCATCTCTTCCACTTGCACAAGCATTCAGGCTCTCTCTCATAACACATACATGAGCACATCTAGATGCAGCTTGCTCTAAAGAAAGCAAAGCAAAGCAAAGACCCTCTCTAACATGTCAGTGTACTCGCCTTTAATTACACTTGCATTCGCACGCTTTTGCATTCAATGAATGTTTCGGCCTAAAATAATTGTGTTTGAGGATTTGAGAGAGGAAAAACTCCACAACACTGCACATAATCCACCCATTTTCTATTTATTAAAAGAACGCTCATATTTCTTAAATGTCAGATCGCTCGCTACCCCCGCTCGTGTCTGATTTATGGTCAGTCTCAAACCGCCTCATCTTTCTCTTTCCTGCCTGCTCGTGTTCGGTCTTCAGTATTCTTTTCCTTTCTCTTTCCCTTCCCGCTTTCCTTTCGCCCTACTGTAATGGGAGACTTGCAATCAATAGCGCATTAGTCTGGCCGGAAACTCTACTGGAATTAAATATGAATGACTGAGATTGCAGCTCTACCTGCCACTGAGAGCGCCAGGATAAGGCCTCGGAGGGGGAAGGGAGGCAGTAAATATCCCACTTATGAGACGAACCATCAGGCTGGGTGTGTTGCATGCTGCCGAGGTTTTATTCGAAGAGTTTTTATCAAGTAACAATAGAGGAAAAACGCTAACATTCTTCAGATTTTAGAGCGCCGCATATATATCTGTTGCTGTTTTGCGTGACCCTATAGACAGTCAATGGGTTTAAATGGATTGGTCAGCGCAGGGCACTCAGTAAATTGAACACTGTGCGACTTTGATCAGTTTTATGGCTTAAGCCATCAATAATGCATAAATGTGCTGAAGTAACATGTTGTTTGATTTACTTTGGAGCTACATTTCATCGTAGCAGAGATGAGGCTGTTTGTGACAGATGGACTGATATTGTTCCCTTCCCCATCCCACGAGTGAACCCCTCCTTCTACTGCTTCTTGACAGATGCAGAGGGAGGAACAGGACCCACTTCTCTTTCTTCTCATTGATTTGGCTGCTTGAACTCGCGTGGATGGCGAGCAGGGCTGTGGGGGTTGGTGTTTCCTGCAGGTCAGAGGGGAAAAATCAGAGTCATGCAAATCAGAGTAATGCTTAGTGGCTTAATGCTTATTGTCTTACAGTCAAACAGTTACACACAAAAGCTTTCTAAACACAATGTCTTGGAATGAAGGCAAGAGAAGGCACTTATGGTGGCTTAATTGCAAAGGAACCCATTACTTAAATACTTGCACTATAGTGCCTGTCATGCATGGACAATGTTTCAGGCTCCGTTTTATAAAATCATACATGTCATAGTCTTTACATAATTGGTTGAACTGATGTTAAATTAATTGTTTTTAAAAACATTTTTAATACTTTCTCTTTAAAGTTTATGAATAATTATAAATCATTTGGCCCCAAACTATCTTAATTTAGACTACATTTGCAAATCTGTACCCATTCTGGCAAAGTTCTTTTTCCCTTTATTTTTAATTTATTTTAGTAATATTACATTAAGTTTTGATGTGTTCTGAATCTTTATTTTTGACAACAGTTTTGGAAAAAAAATACACCGCAAAAAAAAAAAGTATTTATTTACTTATAGACTATCCTTTTTATTAAACCTTAAAAAAATGTACAATTCTACTTATAAATGTTATGTCTATGAATATATATATATATATTATATATGTAAACTGCATATTCACTAACCAAACACTACCTATACCTACTGGTGTTGTGACAAGATCAGGGCTTTTCACGCTGCGGTTATCGTTGTTCTGATGCCGCGTTCACGCCATGTCGTAAGTACAGTAAATAAAGCTCCATGTGTTTTTTGAAACGCTCTAACGGTACTTGCGCCATACAACGACCGATCTGCACAGCGCCACTTCAAGTCGAACACACCTTCTGTAGTGGTCAGATGGTACAGCGTCCACATGTTGCAAAGCATAGCTCTCAGAAAACTAGGAGTTTATGTTGTAATTACAAGTTCTACAAGCACGTGAAGGCTTTTTATAGTTCAGAATCATTGCGGTAATAATGACATGGCGTGAACGCACCTTAAACCCCGCATGTAACCCTGGGGAACGTTTCACACTAGCAATTAGCATGTCAGACATAGTTTAAATAGTTCATAACGTTTCGTAGTTTCAGTTTCAGCGT
The DNA here is from genome assembly GCA_036326025.1 of Chrosomus eos. NCBI lineage: Eukaryota > Metazoa > Chordata > Actinopteri > Cypriniformes > Leuciscidae > Chrosomus > Chrosomus eos. Next base: position 35,659,878 of record CM070821.1, read on the forward strand.
AGTGCTTCTGTGTTGTACGTCTCACACACATCACACACATGACCAGCGTCGGCCAATAGTGAGCCTACGTGTGACGCACTACGCTATTACACTATGTGAACTGACTCGAGGCCCACAGAGAAGGAAATGAATAGTTGAAATAAAGTCGTTATTTTTGTTTGTTTTTGCGCACAAAAAGTATTCTCGTCGCTTGATAAACTTAAGATCGAGCCATTGTAGTCACTTGGACTATTTTAACGATGTCTTTAATGACTTTTCGGGGCTGGCAAGTTTCAATCCCTTAGAAGCCTATGGAGGAGTGATCCAGCTCTCAGATTTAATCAAAAATATCTTAATTTGTGTTCCGAAGATGAACGAAGGTCTTACGGGGTTGGAACAACATGAGGGTGAGTAATTACTGACAGAATTTTCATTTTTGGGTGAACTATCCCTTTAATTTACAGTAAAAAATGATTGAATGTTGTACAAGTTAAATGCAGGAATGTGTGACTGCAGTGACACACCATAAACATTATCAGTCATGGTTGATCACTAATCAGCTCTTAAGAAGAGTGTGACAGTAGAAGGTAAAATGGCAGTATAGATTTCACTATCTCTGAGTAATTGGCAAGATTTTAACAGATTTGGGAGTCATTAGCCCAACCTCCCACTGCCCCTGGCCCATCAGCAACAGGACAAATTCCATTAAGTGACCAACAGCTGCCCCGTGACAGATGCGGGCCAGTGCCGCTCCTCTCCACCGGTCCCTTGGGGGCTCAGGAGGGTGCTGTGGGGGAAGGCATAAGCAAATATGGCTCGGAGGATGCGACGTGTCAAAGCTTTCAGAGAAACACAATCAAATAAGCATCTGCCCCCTCTTCGCATGAGCCGGCATCACCGCTTACCGCTGCAGACTTTAAGAAGCAAACCCTGATCTTACTGAAGACTTAGTGACTCATTCTGAAATCATTCGCTTCAAAAATAAGTGTACTGATTATGTCAAACATTTCTCGTGATGTTCTGATCTCACTACATCTACGAGAACCCTTTGCAGTAGTCATATTATCCTGTCCTTCACTGCAGTAGTGGGTGACGATGCAAAAGCGGGTCACAGGTCTGATACAGTGACGGACATTAAGGAAAAACTATGCTAATTCAATTAATACAATGCAACTGTAAGTGTATATTCATTTTTTTGCTTCCCTTCGTGCTTGAATGAAATACACATATTTGTGTTACAACACGTAATGTGTTGACTAACATACTAAAGCACGCCTAAAGTACTTGATTATACTTTTGCCTGTAGTGTTATTTTTTATAAGGTTCCTTTAAGGTCCCATATTGTACAATTTCTTGAAATTTTATTTTAGGTTTTGATGTCCATAAGAATATATATTTGCGGTATAAGTACCAAAAACCATCTCAATATATTTTTACAGCTCCTTTCTCAGGAGCTCTGCCAAGAACAGGTCGATTTTGGCCTGTCTACTTAATATTCATGAGCCTCTCTTCTGATTGGGCTGTTGTTTTCTGAGTGACCCACCATTGGAGGGGAAGGGGACTGAAGGCGGTGACTGAGTAGTTCTGACATCACAAATATATGGAAGTCACAACAGCTCTTGAAAACCACAGCTACTTTATGCAGGCTGTGTGCATTTGTCTGTGGATCGACTGTTTTGGTAGTGTCACAAGTGTGACCTGTGTTTCTTAGTTTTCCCCGTCTCTGTGTTTTGGTTTAGTCCTGTGTCTCAGTTTTCCCGCTCCTCGTTTGTGTTTAGTTCCTCCACCGGTGTCTAGTTAATTTGCCCCAGCTGTGTCTTGTTCCCATGATCTGTTCCCTGTGTATGTAAACCCAGTGTTCTCCCTCACTCCTGGTCGGTTATTGTTTATGTTGCGTTTAGATGGTGCATCGCTTGAGTTCTTTGATTATTATATTCCTGTCAGTAGTTATTCCTCGTCTCCTCGTGCTTCCTGCCTACACCCATCCGTGACAGGTAGTTTATAGACCCTAGACCTCTGTCATCATGAAAATGAGTTTTGACAATATGGGACCTTTAATATATTTTAAATGCATTCAATTTAATCTTCATCATTACAAATGAAACACATATTTTTCAATAGAAGTTACATAAAGTATATTTTAGTTTACCATAAATGATTATCAGTACATTCATCAGTACACTTTAACCTTTATTTCAAAGACAATAGAAGTACTAGTTAATTATCAAAAAAGCACTCTAAAGTTAAACTATTTGCATTTAATATAGATTTAAACTAAACATTTTCGGTAACACTTTATTTGAAGGGGTGTGCATAAGACTGACATGACACTGTCATAAACATGACATAACACCTGTCATGAACATGGAGTCTTTATGAATGTTTATGACTGTTGTCATTAAGTGTCATTCGGTAAATTATGACACTTTTAATGCAAAGTTGACATTGTTTAAAATGTCTTTGTTATGACAACTTGACATTAACAAAGACAAAAATGTCTTGATTATGACAACTTGACATTAACAAAGACAAAAAATGTCTTTGTTATGACAACTTGACATTAACAAAGACAGAAATGTCTTTGTTATGACAACTTGACATTAACCAAGAAATCATAACCTGTCAACCTGTCACAAATATGTCATAACAGGTCTAATTATTAAACTTAAAGCATTTCGCTGTGTAATAACCCTTAATGACATCTTTATAACTAGTACAATGTTTTCCACTTTACTTGAGGACAGGTAATATTCATGACACAGTTATAATGGTGTCATGACGGCCAAAGTTGTGACAGGTTGACAGGTTATGATTTCTTGGTTAATGTCAAGTTGTCATAACAAAGACATTTCTGTCTTTGTTAATGTCAAGTTGTCATAATCAAGACATTTTTGTCTTGGGTAATGTCAAGTTGTCATAATCAAGACATTTTTGTCTTTGTTAATGTCAAGTTGTCATAACAAAGACATTTTAAACAATGTCAACTTTGCATTAAAAGTGTCATAATTTACCGAATGACACTTAATGACAACAGTCATACACATTCATAAAGACTCCTTCATCTTCATGACAGGTGTTATGTCATGTTTATGACAGTGTCATGTCAGTCTTATTCACACCCCTTCAAATAAAGTGTTACCCATTTTGTACTATTAAACAGTATATTTTGATCTCATTGTAAACAACATGCAATTGAGTGTCTGAAAACATTACATTCAGTTCACACTTAAAGGGGTGGGTGATTATGATTTCACTTTTCTAACTTTAGTTAGTGTGTATTGTTGCTGTTTGAACATAAACAACATCTGCAAAATTACATTTTTGCTTTTAACGAAATCGTTTTTAAGGACTACAACAAACGGCTGGTAGGGACTACACGACATTCCTCCCAGGTTAGTGACATCCCTAACCCTAAAATTTACATAGACCCGCCCCCCAGGAACATGCAGAAGAGTTGTTGAGTAGAGCACATTTGTGAGTCTGCTCAAGCTGTCGCATCCGTCTTTTCACATGCAATACATATGTAACACAAATGCAATAGCATGTCACTCTGTAGGCATCTTACAATAGTTCCCACATGAGCGATTTTTATAGATTATCATGACAGAATATGCTAATCAAAGACTTGAAGATAGTTAACTCCACATAAGCAACATAAATTCATCAACTAACCATTCAGAAACGTCCTGTTGCAGTCTACATGTTGTCTTCTTGAGTCTCTCCATCATCGTCCGACTCCAGTTTAAACATAAAAAGCCAGAACAGTTTCTGACGTTTTAGTGCATGTCTGTGTGAGGTAATCGGAGCTGCTAACACACACGCACGCACACACGCACGCACGCACGCGTACACTTTTACTGACCCTCAAAAAGGGACAATTTCAACATGCTGTAAAAGATTATCTGTGGGGTATTTTAAGCTAAACTTTACATACACACTCTGGGGACAACAGAGACTTATTTTACATATTGTAAAAAGGGGCATTATACCAGTTCACTGAAAAATTCTATCATCATTTACAACTAATTTGGACTAAATCACTTCATATAGAATATACAATTCATATAGATTAGTTTGAGAGTCAGCAAGAACCAATGAGGTTCATTCTCGTGTTACACAACACGTTTGAGCTTCTGCAAGAACCAATGAGGTTCATTCTCGTGTTACGCAGCACGTTTGAGCTTCAGCAAGAACCAATGAGGTTCATTCTCATGTTACGCAACACGTTTGAGCTTCAGCAAGAACCAATGAGGTTCATTCTCATGTTACGCAACACGTTTGAGCTTCAGCAAGAAACAATGAGGTTCATTCTCGTGTTACGCAGCACGTTTGAGCTTCTGCAAGAACCAATGAGGTTCATTCTCGTGTTACGCAGCACGTTTGAGCTTCTGCAAGAACCAATGAGGTTCATTCTCGTGTTACGCAGCACGTTTGAGCTTCTGCAAGAACCAATGAGGTTCATTCTCGTGTTACGCAACACGTTTGAGCTTCTGCAAGAACCAATGAGGTTCATTCTTGTGTTACGCAACACGTTTGAGCTTCAGCAAGAACCAATGAGGTTCATTCTCGTGTTACGCAACACGTTTGAGCTTCTGCAAGAACCAATGAGGTTCATTCTTGTGTTACGCAACACGTTTGAGCTTCTGCAAGAACCAATGAGGTTCATTCTTGTGTTACGCAACACGTTTGAGCTTCTGCAAGAACCAATGAGGTTCATTCTTGTGTTACGCAACACGTTTGAGCTTCTGCAAGAACCAATGAGGTTCATTCTCGTGTTACGCAACACGTTTGAGCTTCTGCAAGAACCAATGAGGTTCATTCTCGTGTTACACAACACGTTTGAGCTTTAGCAAGAACCAATGAGGTTCATTCTCGTGTTACGCAACACGTTTGAGCTTCTGCAAGAACCAATGAGGTTCATTCTCGTGTTACACAACACGTTTGAGCTTTAGCAAGAACCAATGAGGTTCATTCTCGTGTTACGCAACACGTTTGAGCTGCTGCAAGAACCAATGAGGTTCATTCTCGTGTTACACAACACGTTTGAGCTTTAGCAAGAACCAATGAGGTTCATTCTCGTGTTACGCAGCACGTTTGAGCTTCAGCAAGAACCAATGAGGTTCATTCTCGTGTTACGCAACACGTTTGAGCTGCTGCAAGAACCAATGAGGTTCATTCTCGTGTTACACAACACGTTTGAGCTTCTGCAAGAACCAATGAGGTTCATTCTCGTGTTACACAACACATTTGAGCTTCAGCAAGAAACAATGAGGTTCATTCTCGTGTTACACAACACGTTTGAGCTTCTGCAAGAACCAATGAGGTTCATTCTCGTGTTACACAACACGTTTGAGCTTCTGCAAGAACCAATGAGGTTCATTCTCGTGTTACGCAACACGTTTGAGCTTCAGCAAGAACCAATGAGGTTCATTCTCGTGTTACACAGCACGTTTGAGCTTCGGCAAGTACCAATGAGGTTCATTCTCGTGTTACGCAACACGTTTGAGCTTCTGCAAGAACCAATGAGGTTCATTCTCGTGTTACGCAACACGTTTGAGCTTCTGCAAGAACCAATGAGGTTCATTCTCGTGTTACGCAACACGTTTGAGCTTCTGCAAGAACCAATAAGGTTCATTCTCGTGTTACGCAGCACGTTTGAGCTTCGGCAAGTACCAATAAGGTTCATTCTCGTGTTACGCAACACGTTTGAGCTTCTGCAAGAACCAATGAGGTTCATTCTCGTGTTACGCAACACGTTTGAGCTTCTGCAAGAACCAATAAGGTTCATTCTCGTGTTACGCAGCACGTTTGAGCTTCGGCAAGTACCAATGAGGTTCATTCTCGTGTTACGCAACACGTTTGAGCTTCAGCAAGAACCAATGAGGTTCATTCTCGTGTTACACAGCACGTTTGAGCTTCGGCAAGTACCAATGAGGTTCATTCTCGTGTTACGCAACACGTTTGAGCTTCTGCAAGAACCAATGAGGTTCATTCTCGTGTTTTACGCAACACGTTTGAGCTTCTGCAAGAACCAATGAGGTTCATTCTCGTGTTACGCAACACGTTTGAGCTTCTGCAAGAACCAATAAGGTTCATTCTCGTGTTACGCAGCACGTTTGAGCTTCGGCAAGTACCAATGAGGTTCATTCTCGTGTTACGCAACACGTTTGAGCTTCTGCAAGAACCAATGAGGTTCATTCTCGTGTTACGCAACACGTTTGAGCTTCTGCAAGAACCAATAAGGTTCATTCTCGTGTTACGCAGCACGTTTGAGCTTCAGCAAGAACCAATGAGGTTCATTCTCGTGTTACGCAGCACGTTTGAGCTTCTGCAAGAACCAATGAGGTTCATTCTGGTGTTACACAACACGTTTGAGCTTCTGCAAGAACCAATGAGGTTCATTCTTGTGTTACGCAACACGTTTGAGCTCCGCAAGAACCAATGAGGTTCATTCTGTGTTACGCAACACGTTTGAGCTTCTGCAAGAACCAATGAGGTTCATTCTCGTGTTACGCAGCACGTTTGAGCTTCAGCAAGAACCAATGAGGTTCATTCATGTTACGCAACATGTTACGCAACACGTTTGAGCTTCTGCAAGAACCAATGAGGTTCATATCTCGTGTTACGCAGCACGTTTGAGCTTCAGCAAGAAACAATGAGGTTCATTCTCGTGTTACCCAGCACGTTTGAGCTTCAGCAAGAAACATGAGGTTCATTCTCGTGTTACGCAGCACGTTTGAGCTTCTGCAAGAACCAATGAGGTTCATTCCTCGTGTTACGCAGCACGTTTGAGCTTCTGCAAGAACCAATGAGTTCATTCTCGTGTTAACCAACACGTTTGAGCTGCTGCAAGAACCAATGAGGTTCATTCTCGTGTTTCGCAACACGTTTGAGCTTCTGCAAGAACCAATGAGGTTCATTCTCGTGTTACACAACACGTTTGAGCTTCTAGCAAGAACCAATGAGGTTCATTCTCGTGTTACGCAACACGTTTGAGCTGCTGCAAGAACCAATGAGGTTCATTCTCGTGTTACACAACACGTTTGAGCTTTAGCAAGAACCAATGAGGTTCATTCTTGTGTTACGCAACACGTTTGAGCTTCTGCAAGAACCAATGAGGTTCATTCTCGTGTTTACACAACACGTTTGAGCTTCTGCAAGAACCAATGAGGTTCATTCTCGTGTTACATAACACGTTTGAGCTTCATCAAGAAACAATGATGGTTCATTCTCGTGTTACACAACACGTTTGAGCTTCTGCAAGAACCAATAGGTCCATTCTTGTGTTACACAACACTTTGAGCTTCATGCAAGAAACAATGAGGTTCATTCTCGTGTTACACAACACGTTTGAGCTTCAGCAAGAACCAATGAGGTTCATTCTCGTGTTACACAACACGTTTGAGCTTCTGCAAGAACCAATGAGGTTCATTCTCGTGTTACGCAACACGTTTGAGCTTCAGCAAGAACCAATAAGGTTCATTCTCGTGTTACACACACTTTGAGCTTCTGCAAGAACCAATAAGGTTCATTCTCGTGTTACGCAGCACGTTTGAGCTTCAGCAAGAACCAATGAGGTTCATTCCGTGTTACGCAACACGTTGAGCTTCTGCAAGAACCAATGAGGTTCATTCTCGTGTTACACAACACGTTTGAGCTTCTGCAAGAACCAATGAGGTTCATTCTCGTGTTACGCAACACGTTTGAGCTTCAGCAAGAACCAATAAGGTTCATTCTCGTGTTACACAACACGTTTGAGCTTCTGCAAGAACCAATAAGGTTCATTCTCGTGTACGCAGCACGTTTGAGCTTCGGCAAGAACCAATGAGGTTCATTCTCGTGTTACGCAGCACGTTTGAACTTCTGCAAGAACCAATGAGGTTCATTCTCGTGTTACGCAGCACGTTTGAGCTTCGGCAAGAACCAATGAGGTTCATTCTCGTGTTACGCACACGTTTGAGCTTCTGCAAGAACCAATGAGGTTCATTCTCGGTGTACCAGCACGTTTGAGCTTCGGCAAGAACCAATAATGGTCATTCTTGTGTTACGCAACACGTTTGAGCTTCTGCAAGAACCAATAATGGTCATTCTGTTTACGCAACACGTTTGAGCTTCTGCAAGAACCAATGAGGTTCATTCTTGTGTTACGCAACACGTTTGAGCTTCTGCAAGAACCAATGAGGTTCATTCTCATGTTACGCAACACGTTTGAGCTTCTGCAAGAACCAATGAGGTCATTCTCGTGTTACGCAACACGTTTGAGCTTCAGCAAGAACCAATGAGGTTCATTCTTGTGTTAGCAACACGTTTGAGCTTCTGCAAGAACCAATGAGGTTCATTCTCGTGTTACGCAACACTTTGAGCTTCAGCAAGAACCAATGAGGTTCATTCTCGTGTTACGCAACACGTTTGAGCTGCTGCAAGAACCAATGAGGTTCATTCTCGTGTTACACAACACGTTTGAGCTTCTGCAAGAACCAATGAGGTTCATTCTCGTGTTACGACAACACGTTTGAGCTTCAGCAAGAACCAATAGGTTCATTCTCGTGTTACGCAGCACGTTTGAGCTTCGCAAGAACCAATGAGGTTCATTCTCGTGTTACGCAGCACGTTTGAGCTTCTGCAAGAACCAATGAGGTTCATTCTCGTGTTACGCAGCACGTTTGAGCTTCGGCAAGAACCAATGAGGTTCATTCTCGTGTTACCAGCACGTTTGAGCTTCGCAAGAACCAATGAGTTCATTCTCGTGTTACGCAACACGTTTGAGCTTCTGCAAGAACCAATGAGGTTCATTCTCGTGTTACCAGCACGTTTGAGCTTCTGCAAGAACCAATGAGGTTCATTCTTGTGTTACGCAACACGTTTGAGCTTCGCAAGAACCAATGAGGTTCATTCTCGTGTTACGCAGCACGTTTGAGCTTCTGCAAGAACCAATGAGGTTCATTCTCGTGTTACGCAACACGTTTGAGCTTCTGCAAGAACCAATGAGGTTCATTCTCGTGTTACACAGCACGTTTGAGCTTCTGCAAGAACCAATGAGGTTCATTCTTGTGTTACGCAACACGTTTGAGCTTCTGCAAGAACCAATGAGGTTCATTCTGTGTTACGCAACACGTTTGAGCTGCTGCAAGAACCAATGAGGTTCATTCTCGTGTTACGCAACACGTTTGAGCTGCTGCAAGAACCAATGAGGTTCATTCTCGTGTTACGCAACACGTTTGAGCTGCTGCAAGAACCAATGAGGTTCATTCTCGTGTTACACAACACGTTTGAGCTTCTGCAAGAACCAATGAGGTTCATTCTCGTGTTACTCAGCACGTTTGAGCTTCTGCAAGAACCAATGAGGTTCATTCTCGTGTTACGCAGCACGTTTGAGCTTCGGCAAGAACCAATGAGGTTCATTCTCGTGTTACGCAGCACGTTTGAACTTCTGCAAGAACCAATGAGGTTCATTCTTGTGTTACGCAAACGTTTGAGCTTCTGCAAGAACCAATGAGGTTCATTCTTGTGTTACGCAACACGTTTGAACTTCTGCAAGAACCAATGAGGTTCATTCTTGTGTTACACAACACGTTTGAGCTTCTGCAAGAACCAATGAGGTTCATTCTCGTGTTACGCAGCACGTTTGAGCTTCGGCAAGAACCAATGAGGTTCATTCTCGTGTTACGCAGCACGTTTGAGCTTCTGCAAGAACCAATAATGGTCATTCTTGTGTTAAGCAACACGTTTGAGCTTCTGCAAGAACCAATGAGGTTCATTCTCGTGTTACGCAACACGTTTGAGCTTCTGCAAGAACCAATGAGCAGGGCTTGACATTAACTTTTTGAGGCACTTGTCCTTCGGACAAGTAAATTTATGTTTCACTTGTCCATGCACAAAAGTCACTTGTCCGAGTAAAGATTTATAATTTTATCTAGGGCTGCACGATTTGGGGAAAATGTCATATTGCGATTATTGAGGTCAATATTGCGGTTGCGATATAATAAACAAATGGTTTCATGAGTCAACTTGTTTGGTTCTAAACCAAATGCTACACAGATTAGTGATAATTCTGAAGTTAGCAATAACAACTATAATTGATAACACCTACAATGATCAATAAGCCATTGATGTCTGGATAAAAATTAACTGTCTAACACAGGTGTGCCCAACCCTGCTCCTGGCGATCGACTGTCCTGCACAGTTTATCTCTAACCCTGATCAAACACACCTGCCTTTAATTTTCAAGTAATCCTGAAGACCTTAATTGGTTGTTAAGACCTTAATTGAAGACCTTCAGGTGTGTTTGATTAGGGTTGGAGATGAACTGTGCAGGACAGTCGATCGCCAGGAGCAGGGTTGGGCACACCTGGTCTAACACGTAGGACATATACAGAAATTGAATAAAGTTATCAAACAGTCTGCGCTGCATAAATTATAAATTATATATAGACTACTCCTTATTAAAGCTACACAAGTTCTTTAGTCAAGAGCAGTGAGTAATTTTCTCTGTTCCCGTTGTTCTTTCATTAACTTTACTGACAGAACGCTTTATTGGTAGCTGGCCCTTTAAGAGCAGCCGCTGTCGGATCTCGCACGCGCCTCATTCTCTCACGAGTCACAACTCTATGTCCATCATAAGACTGCTCTTATGTTATGAAGATAATCAACAAATGACACTTTGGCTTAATTGTGTGTGGTGTTGATGTTCATTCAAGCGCGAAAGAGAACTGTATTCTGGCGGGCGGTCTATGCATGCGCATTATACTGGCGCACGTCTTTCTGTGAGTCACATTCAGGACATTCACAGGCAGCACGAAAAATCGTTTCAAATCGGTAAAATTAAATCTGTAAAATAGACGTAACGAGTGGCACATAACGTGAAGTAACATGGCATTTTATTTTGTTTGAAATTTAACTTGTCCGGTCAGACAAATAATTTTCTCTTCTACTTGTCCTACAAAAAATCCACTTGTCCCGGACAAGCGGACAAGCCTTAATGTCGAGCCCTGCAATGAGGTTCATTCTCGTGTTACGCAACACGTTTGAGCTTCTGCAAGAACCAATGAGGTTCATTCTCGTGTTACGCAACACGTTTGAGCTTCTGCAAGAACCAATGAGGTTCATTCTCGTGTTACGCAACACGTTTGAGCTTCTGCAAGAACCAATGAGGTTCATTCTCATGTTACGCAACACGTTTGAGCTTCTGCAAGAACCAATGAGGTTCATTCTCGTGTTACGCAACACGTTTGAGCTTCAGCAAGAACCAATGAGGTTCATTCTTGTGTTAGCAACACGTTTGAGCTTCTGCAAGAACCAATGAGGTTCATTCTCGTGTTACGCAACACGTTTGAGCTTCAGCAAGAACCAATGAGGTTCATTCTCGTGTTACGCAACACGTTTGAGCTGCTGCAAGAACCAATGAGGTTCATTCTCGTGTTACACAACACGTTTGAGCTTCTGCAAGAACCAATGAGGTTCATTCTCGTGTTACGCAACACGTTTGAGCTTCAGCAAGAACCAATAAGGTTCATTCTCGTGTTACGCAGCACGTTTGAGCTCTGGCAAGAACCAATGAGGTTCATTCTCGTGTTACGCAGCACGTTTGAGCTTCTGCAAGAACCAATGAGGTTCATTCTCGTGTTACGCAGCACACGTTTGAGCTTCGCAAGAACCAATGAGGTTCATTCTCGTGTTACTCAGCACGTTTGAGCTTCGGCAAGAACCAATGAGGTTCATTCTCGTGTTACGCAACACGTTTGAGCTTCTGCAAGAACCAATGAGGTTCATTCTCGTGTTACACAGCACGTTTGAGCTTCTGCAAGAACCAATGAGGTTCATTCTTTGTTACGCAACACGTTTGAGCTTCTGCAAGAACCAATGAGGTTCATTTCTCGTGTTACGCAGCATGTTTGAGCTTCTGCAAGAACCAATGAGGTTCATTCTCGTGTTACGCAACACGTTTGAGCTTCTGCAAGAACCAATGAGGTTCATTCTCGTGTTACCACAGCACGTTTGAGCTTCTGCAAGAACCAATGAGGTTCATTCTTGTGTTACGCAACACGTTTGAGCTTCTGCAAGAACCAATGAGGTTCATTCTTGTGTTACGCAACACGTTTGAGCTTCAGCAAGAACCAATGAGGTTCATTCTCGTGTTACGCAACACGTTTGAGCTTCTGCAAGAACCAATGAGGTTCATTCTCGTGTTACGCAACACGTTTGAGCTTCTGCAAGAACCAATGAGGTTCATTCTCGTGTTACGCAACACGTTTGAGCTGCTGCAAGAACCAATGAGGTTCATTCCGTGTTACACAACACGTTTGAGCTTCTGCAAGAACCAATGAGGTTCATTCTCGTGTTACTCACACGTTTGAGCTTCTGCAAGAACCAATGAGGTTCATTCTCGTGTTACTCAGCACGTTTGAGCTTCTGCAAGAACCAATGAGGTTCATTCTCGTGTTACGCAGCACGTTTGAGCTTCTGCAAGAACCAATGAGGTTCATTCTCGTGTTACACAACACGTTTGAGCTTCAGCAAGAACCAATGAGGTTCATTCTTGTGTTACCAACACGTTTGAGCTGCTGCAAGAACCAATGAGGTTCATTCTCGTGTTACGCAACACGTTTGAGCTGCTGCAAGAACCAATGAGGTTCATTTCTCGTGTTACGCAACACGTTTGAGCTGCTGCAAGAACCAATGAGGTTCATTCTCGTGTTACACAACACGTTTGAGCTTCTGCAAGAACCAATGAGGTTCATTCTCGTGTTACCAGACACGTTTGAGCTTCTGCAAGAACCAATGAGGTTCATTCTCGTGTTACGCAGCACGTTTGAGCTTCGCAAGAACCAATGAGGTTCATTCTCATGTTACGCAGCACGTTTGAACTTCTGCAAGAACCAATGAGGTTCATTCTTGTGTTACGCAACACGTTTGAGCTTCTGCAAGAACCAATGAGGTTCATTCTTGTGTTACGCAACACGTTTGAACTTCTGCAAGAACCAATGAGGTTCATTCTTGTGTTACCACAACACGTTTGAGCTTCTGCAAGAACCAATGAGGTTCATTCTCGTGTTACGCAGCACGTTTGAGCTTCGCAAGAACCAATGAGGTTCATTCTCGTGTTACGCAGCACGTTTGAGCTTCTGCAAGAACCAATAATGGTCATTCTTGTGTTAAGCAACACGTTGAGCTTCTCAAGAACCAATGAGGTTCATTCTCGTGTTACGCAACACGTTTGAGCTTCTGCAAGAACCAATGAGGTTCATTCTCGTGTTACGCAACACGTTTGAGCTTCTGCAAGAACCAATGAGGTTCATTCTCGTGTTACAACACGTTTGAGCTTCTGCAAGAACCAATAAGGTTCATTCGCGTGTTACGCAGCACGTTTGAGCTTCTGCAAGAACCAATGAGGTTCATTCTCGTGTTACGCAACACGTTTGAGCTTCTGCAAGAACCAATGAGGTTCATTCTCGTGTTACGCAACACGTTTGAGCTTTGCAAGAACCAATGAGGTTCATTCTCGTGTTACGCAGCACTTTGAGCTTCTGCAAGAACCAATGAGTTTCAATTTTAGTGTTACACAAACACGTTTGAGCTTCTGCAAGAACCAATGAGGTTTCATTCTTGTGTTACACAACATGTTTGAGCTTCTGCAAGAACCAATGAGTTCATTCTCTGTTACGCAACACGTTTGAGCTTCTGCAAGAACCAATGAGGTCCATTCTTGTGTTATGCAACACGTTTGAGCTTCTGCAAGAACCAATGAGGTTCATTCTAGTGTTACGCAGCACGTTTGAGCTTCTGCAAGAACCAATGAGGTTCATTCTCATGTTACGCAACACGTTTGAGCTTCTGCAAGAACCAATGAGGTTCATTCTCGTGTTACGCAACACGTTTGAGTTTCTGCAAGAACCAATGAGGTTCATTCTTGTGTTACGCAACACGTTTGAGCTGCTGCAAGAACCAATGAGGTTCATTCTTGTGTTACGCAACACGTTTGAGCTTCTGCAAGAACCAATGAGGTTCATTCTTGTGTTACGCAACACGTTTGAGCTTCTGCAAGAACCAATGAGGTTCATTCTTGTGTTACGCAACACGTTTGAGCTTCTGCAAGAACCAATGAGGTTCATTCTTGTGTTACGCAGAACGTTTGAGCTTCTGCAAGAACCAATCAGGTGGTCCGTGAGGGTACTGCAGGTGGTCCGTGGAAAGGCAAAATAAAATATAAAATAATAATTTTTTACCAGGAAATTCCCATTAAAAAAAAAGTAAAAGATGTAGGCCGATATTGATATTGATAAATTATAATTAAGTTGTCAAGTTATTGTGTAATTACTAAAATAGGCTAGTAGCGGTCGGCCGTGATGTTCAAGTTCAATGCCGTTAGAACCACAACATGGATCGGTGGATAGCAACAGGTTCTCTGAAGAGAAAAGAGGCAGAGGCAGAGGTTACCAATAATGAAGAGATTGACAGTGAGTCGGAGGCATCTACGAGCCAGATTCCTCTTTTAAAAAAAAACAAAAGTAAAGGAGGGTGAAGAAGAGAAAATTCTACGAAAGCTATCGCATTAGGTTTCAGCTACACCGGCCCCGAAGACGAGCCGTTGCCTGTTTGCGTTTGTTGCTACGAGCCACTAGCTAACAAGAGCATGAAACCATAAAATCTTTGCCGGCATCTGGAAACCAAGCATGGAATTTAAGTCCAAGCCAGTCGAGTTTTTCAAAAGCAAGCTCCAGGAATACCGCACAAGCAAAAAAGTAATAGAATCGACATCTGCAGGTGGTGCTATGCTGTTAAAGCAGTGGAAGTTCTTATTACTGAATGATTGCATACTTCATTGCTATGGAAATAAGCCTGTTGTTCAAATGAACCTGATTATGCCCTCGGGCTATTGAGTAAATAAATAAATAAAATATGTGGCAGCCGTTGTGTGCAGTAAACTTGCAGTAAATCAGTTTTAGTGCTAGTAAGCCTATTTAGATGTACGGATTACTTCAGGTAGGACTGTGTGTGGACATATTTTATTATGTTTATTATGAGGTGGTCCGCGGAAATTCTTGATTACAAATAGTGGTCCACACACACAAAAAGTTGAAAACCCTGGTTTAGGCTATATTATGTATATTATAACATGCAGTTTAACAGTGTTGTTCAATAAATAATCATTTCTGAACCGATTATTATTGCCTCATTGTTATTATACCTATGTATTTTAAGTAAAGTTATTTTTGCTATAACAAATGCTAAATTAAAATCTGATATTGTGACAGCCTTATTTTGGACCCCATTGAACCTCACTGTATGGACAAAAATCTTGTTTTTTGAGTGAGCCATCTCTTTAATATTATACATATTGTTGGATCGATGCAGTCCATGGCGATATTAATACATGTCATAAGGAGATTTTTGTTACTTTGGTGGTATATTTTGGTATTGCATTGGGCCATCACTTGATACCCGATGTAAATTTTGCTCTGTGAAGAGTAAAATCAGTTGAGTAGCACTGCTTCATTGCACACCGTTTTCACAGTCATTATATGCAAACATTATGTCCCCTCCCCCCTCTGCAGGCCTCGAAGGAGCGCATATCATAAAAAAAAAGGTTTACAGCTGCAAAAGTAATGTCCTAGAGCTAGGCCATAGAAAGCAAGTGGTTAAAGATTTGAAAGGAGCTGGCTGCAAGGGTGGGATGAGGAAGGGGGCGTGCTCTGGGCATGGGCGCGTGGCAGAGAGAGCAGGTGGATGACGGGCAGCTGAAGAGTGAGGAGAGGGGGAGGGGCACGTCCATTTTGGAGGACTCTTGGGGTTCAGAGAGACCCTGGAAAAAAGGCAGCCCCATCTGGAAGCAGGGTGGGGGCTGGGGCGTGAAAGAGATCTAGAGGGTGGCGTCTGACACTCTCTCTTTTGTTCTTCAGTAATGCAGCAGGGATGAGGGGTGCTCTCCTGCCCGTGGGGGAGGGGCAGCCAAACAATAGTGCTGGTCGAGGAACTGAAAGCCTTCGACGTGGAGAGGCAGAGGGAAGAAAAGAAAGACATGATGGAAATGCCGCCTGCCTACAGTAAATGCAATCAATTTACAACGCAAAACTATTTTTAATTCTCCATCTGGATGTCACATGTTGCATCCCTGCCAGCAGACTGCCATAGAGTTCAAGGATGCATGTGTTCAGTGCACACCATGCCATGGATGTATGTACTAGGTTTTTGTATGACAGTCGCAATGCGGTAATTCTCTTAATGTAATTGCTCGAATGATGGTCCATTACATCTCTGAGCCAGTCCACTCCCATCGGTACAGACAGTTCATCCTTCAAAACCACACACTTCCTAACAAATGACACGAAAATCCCCAGTAAGTCTGCGGCAGAAAAACCCCTAAAGCTTCACAACACCGATCTATATTTATTCCTTGTGATACCAAGCATCAGCTTTTAGTACTGCACGGTGTCTAAAGCCAAAGAGAGGAGAGAGATTCATTAATCTTCATTAGCCCTGGAGTACAGACTACTGTGAGGGGAATAGACTGCACAAAAACACATAAAGCACACTACATATATGGCAGAAGTGTCTCCCTGAAACGCCCTTTTTCACTCAACAAATCTGAAAACACACGCACACACATGCCACCAGCGTCATTCCTTAGGTCAGTGCTGGCTTGTTGTACCTGCACTAGCAGCTCTCCTTGGTGCTGAATTAATGGGGCATGGTGCTGAGCTGAGCTATAGGGAGGAGGCAGCCAGCACTGTATGGTCATACCTCACTGACCGTGGGGGATGGGGAGAGGTTACAGCGGGGAGAAGGAGAGAGGAATGATGGCTTCGCTCTAAACTGATAAATGTGTGTCCTTGGGCGAAGGAAAACGTCAATAAATGCCTCCTGGTAATCCGATTTTGCGTGTGGAACTTGATTCATGAGATATAAACATAGATGTCTCGCTATTCGAAGTATTATTATGAGATATGTAGCGCTGCTGCAACAATCTCCATTCAACTAACAGGGGAAGAAGTGAGAAATTGAAAGAAACCTGGATAGATGTCTTTGTATCAGACCTATTGTTAAACAGAAGGATACTGAACTTGCGTTACTATATTATTGCGGTGTTTGTAAAATTATTCAGCTCATGTGAAAAGATTAATGAATTCTGGCAACGTGATATTTCATTTCTGGACAATGTTGCATCTAGACAATAAGGTGGAGGGTTGAGTCATTATTTCCTGGCCACCGCCTTTTCGTGCTCCAGCACTTGTGGAGTATATCGCTCTCTGGTGGCCATACAGCAATGTAACATATGGCCACATAAATGTGTGGGCCAATAGAAAAGATAAGGTAATATAACTTCAGTGATTCCCTGAGGCACTGCTGCATTAAACATGAAACACAGGGAAAGAATAATATGGGTCTCTGAGTAAATACGATATAGAAAAGGAGTACATAAATACAAATATTTGAGGGAAAAAGGGCAGAGAAATTGTGCAAAAGGCTGAGGGAAGACAAGTAATGTGCAAAATAAGTAGCTGCATGTGTGTATATGTGGGTGTGACTCTTAATCTATGGATATGTATGCATGTGTTATCGACGGAAATAAAAGGATTATCGTAGGGTTTCGGATTAATTAAAGATAAGTACATGAATAAAATACACTGCCTGGCCAAAAAGTCGCTGTTTGGATTTAAATAGGCAAATGCTTAAGAGTCTATGACTGGATAGACTAGCATGTTATATGTTTGGCATCAGTTCTTCTAACCCTAATTGGTAGAGTGTGTAGCTTTTCATTTTTTAAACAACCATGTACAGTATAGGAAGACACATCCATATTCCAGGATGACAATGATTCATCAGGCTCAAATTGTGAAAGAATGGTTGGGAGGAACATGAAGAATAAATTTCACACACCAGAACTTTAAGGGCACCTATTATGGCATTTAAAATGTTCCTAATAATGTTCTGGGAGTCCCCAACAACAGTTTTACATCCATGCAATGACAAAAAACACTTTTGTTGTCTTATAATATGCATTTATTTTACCTGATTTGCTCACCGACTCCCGAATAATTCGTTCAACGACCCATTTTTCCAAACCCCTCCTTTGCGTGACGCTAATCTGCGGTGATTGGTCAGATGACCCAGTCGGTTATTGTTTGTTAGCCCAAGGCATAAACATATTGATAAAGCACTGCAGCACTACAAGGTATTGCTCTATTCTTTATGACAACTCTAATAACAACGACAAACATTTCACGTATTTAAAAAAAAATTGACATTAGAGACCTAAGCTGCGCTGAGCGTAACTTACACAACACACCTACATACTTATTGAGCATGTTACCAAACACATAAAAGCAACAATTATTAATAATACTTACAGGTTGTGATTCGGAGGAGGAAGCTGATCCAAATAAACTTGGTACTGAACCTTCCTTCAGTATCAACCGGCTCGCGAATCCACACTTATAAGCATTTATGTTTGTAAAGGAATCGTCATTAAAATGACGTGAACACAGCTCAAGGTGGCTATACTTGTGTGGTATAGTTGTAAATATAAACTCTAGCCACTGATTCTTCACATGCTCGTCCCTGGGCTGTGAAAAAAAAGGTCGCTTTTGATTCGCACTTCAGAACACAGCGTCTTGTTGTC
This sequence comes from Chrosomus eos, assembly GCA_036326025.1. NCBI lineage: Eukaryota > Metazoa > Chordata > Actinopteri > Cypriniformes > Leuciscidae > Chrosomus > Chrosomus eos. The sequence goes on from CM070821.1 coordinate 35,678,473, forward strand.
AAGTTTCCCTGGTGTCTGTGCGCGCGATGAGTGGCCAATTTGATCATTTTTCGTCTTGATGTCACAACGGAAAGGAAAATGACTTATTGAAAATACGATTCATTAAATTGACTCAGAGTCGACTCATACATTTGAGAGACAATAACTTTTTTTAAGGTGAACTTTCATATATAAAACTTTGCAGGATGTTTTTGTTCACTTAGATCATATGTTACTACATGAAAGGTAATTTTCAAAATTCCATAATAGGTGCCCTTTAAATTCACTGAAGGTCTTTGAGATGTGCTGGAGGAGACTTTACAGAGTGCTGGACTCTTGCATTGACAATACATGATCAAAAATGTATCCACCTCTTGATGGAAATACATGTTTTGATGCAATGTGTTTTGTCTTCCTACATGGTTGTTTAAGAAATGAAAAGTTACGCACTCCATCAATTAGTGTTAGAAGAATTGTTGCCAAACATATAACATGCTAGAAATATAATAATCACTGAAATAATGATCCAATCATAGACTCTTAAGCATTTGCCAATTTAATTCCAAACAGCAACTTATTTGGCCGGGCAGTGTAAGATAAATAGATTTAGACATTACAAATTTGCATAATATTATTAAGTGCACCAGCAGCATTCTAATGCCTAATGCTGTTTTGTTAGGGATTATATCTCTAGATATAGATTTTCAAAATATTTAAGGGGAAAATCCATGACTATGGAAATCAGTCATTCTTGCCATAAGATTAGAACATGTTTTTGTGATTATACTTCAACTTCATATAAAATCTCATCTTAATTCTGTTTGGATAAACCACATTCCCTGCTGAAATAAAAATAGAATCCATCATAGAAGTTCTAATGATTTGCACTAAAAATACCCTATACAAACATTACAAACCATTTCAAACTTAAAAAAGAATTATGAGTGCTGCGAAGTTCATGGTTTTTCCATGGTTTGAAATATTGCATAAATCGTAAAAAATAAAAACTTAATGCATCTATTGATATCTATTGAGCATCTATACATTCAACTAACTGAAAAAAAAAAACTGTGCTAAATTATGAGTTTTGTGAGGTCTGACTTTGAGCTCATTTATGAAAACAGACTGTTTATGATTATTAGCCTACAAGTGATTTTCGTGTACATAAAGCCTAACCGTGGCTGTAAAATATGTATTTAGGTATGGGGGTGGAATATTTTGAATGAGATACTTTGATAGAGTTATTGGGATTTTTTTTAGGCTATATTTGATGGGAGTTTGGGCTGGTTTTGTTAGACAGACTTGGCAGGCAACCCCTTCCAGTAGTGTGTTTTTGGCCATATTCCATTAGGATTTAGTGATTTTAACTATGTCACCAAATAATAGAAGGCAACAAATTGCCAGCAGAGTCCCACTGGCATGGTACCATTACAGTTTCCATTAAAACCAATACAATTCCCATTATAACAATTAAAGCCATTACAAATTCTGTGGGTTTCAATTTTTTTTCAGGAGACAGTATGGTTGTGTGTAAAATTTATATTTGGTTTTATACAACAGTTCTTTAAATAAGTAATTGATCGAAGAACTTACGTTTCAGACAAACATGTAGTTATTTCGTATGTCAGTTTCTTCCCAGTGAGACGAAGCCAAGCCAAAACATTCAAGCTTTGCTTAGAAAGCAAAACACAGACTGAAAGCCGGTCTGGATTAGCGTGTTTGAGAATGGAGCGGATCGACAGAGATTCCCATTCCCACTCAAATCGTTCAGTAATCACTCCGCCTCAGATCTACTCCGGGTTTTACATTTCCCCATGCGAGAAATACCCACCTTTGAGCAAAACAACTAACGGCTGGATTCTAACGGTTAAAGAAACTAAAATTGCTCATCGCCTCAGGCAAAATCACAACAACCAACTAGTAGAATATACATTTTTAATTCTATATCATATCGCCTGGCGTTAAAGAGCCCAGTGTTGGCTGATGAACTATAACCTACTACTTAACAGTAAACATAATTTATTCTGATTGCTGCTATAAATAAATAAATGTATATTTCTTTAATGTGCTGTGTTTGTCTATTTATTAAAATGAAAAGCCTTATATTAACACTTTTGATAACAGATGGCCTGTGGTGTCCTTGGTAATCTGCAAAGTTAGCATTATTACTTTTTAAGTAGGAAAAACATTCATCAATTTATTTGCATTATCTATTCTAGAAATGATAAACATCGCAGATCCCCAAAGATAAAGACAGGTGCGTCATTGTAAACCGGTTTGGTGAGCTAGTCAACGGCGCCATTCGCCCCCAGACCGCGAGGAGCGCTATTATGCGCCAAAGTGACACAAGGAAGCTAATGACTCCACTCCACAATAATATTACCAAAGTACAGGGAAACTGGAAAGGAGCTCTCCCTGTTTATATGGGATGGCAAGTCTTACCAGCGAACGGAGGGCTTTTGCGCACAAGATTAACAGGTAGGGGAACTTCAGCGACTGTTGAACAGTAGAGGTGTTGTGCAGTAGTTGTCCCGCGCATCGGGATTCACGCGAATGGAGAGATAAAGAGATCCGCCACGAGTTACACAGGGATGAACCTTTTGTTTAGTTCAACTCGCCGCTCTTCGCAACAGTGTGACACTGCAACTAACTTCAGTTTTACTCTGAAGACGGATGAAGTACTTTGCAGTGAATACACGGCGATTTCAAATCTGAAATGATTAGACTCCGTGGGGATGAAAAGATGATGCATTAAACACCATTGAACTGTAACGTGATGACTAGTGAAATCGGAACTAACAGTTACTCTTTTTATCTATTCAAACAGATATATCACTTGTCGTTTCGGGAATGCGCTTAAGGCTGGCCCTTTTGAAACTTTAAAGTCAACACGTGTAATTTACACCTCGGATAGCGCTATGAAAGTTGAATGAAAGTTTTTTTTCTTCAAATTGAAGTTATTATAACAGTAAACAGTGGGAAACTGCAGAGCAAAAATGTATCATTAGTTCATTATAAGACCAAATAAAAAGGATGCAACAATAAAGCAACAATGTTTTTTTGTAATAAGAAGGGGATTATAATCCAGAAATATTTTTTTTATTTGACTTGTTACATGTAAAACTTTTGAAATCTACATTTTATATTGTAAATCTGTCTGTTCAAGATATATTATTGAATGTAATATTATAAATGGTGTTTTCCTTCTGGTCACAGATGGTACCTCTGACATGTTTAATTATCATAATTTATATGAGACTGTGCCTAGAGTAATTGTAGTATATTTGTATAATTGTAGAGACTTTTCTAACATTATATTAATTATGGTAGGTCTATCTCTATTATTATCAAAAATAAACAGCTAAAAGTATATAAACACAAAAGTTTGGATACACACATAGATTGCAATAATCAATTTGACAGCAGTCATTTTTGCCTGCTCATCAAGAGTTGATGGGAATCGACTAAAACATTCTCGATGGGTTCATAAAAACAGAGAGATACAGCAGTATGTCTACGATGGATGTATTCAGGTGTTTATTGTTCACTTATTTGTTGAGAGTGGTGTTCATTCATTGACGTAGACTAGAGCAACGCTGATAATTTGATAAGGAGATTAAAATCACTCCAAATCAATGTTGCGTATGGGACCTAAGTGATATCGATGTGGATGGAAGTAGTCGAGCCTGCGGAGAGTGTCTTCAGGAGTGTTCCCTTAAAAGCACTTTACCCAGATGGTAATACCATGGTACTTTCGTATGAACACACTTCTTTCTATATTGATTCATATAGTACTGCTGCACAATATCTCAGCCTTACATTTGTAAATAGATGCCATTTCTGCCCAAAAGGCATGAAACCTGCACATAGGCTTATGTTTCTTGTAGTTATTATCTTTCTCTGTCTTCACCTCTGTGAGAGTGGACTCATTGTTTCCCTGCAGGATGTAGGAAAGGGTGGTGCGCTTCATTCCGCCCATTGCTTTGAGAGCAGACTAGTTTTCCTCTTTCCTTGTGAAGCAGGAAATAGGAAGCCACTGTGCGATGCTCTGATTTTTGTCCTTAAGAAGTGTGCAACGCCTAAAGCCCACACATAGCATGCACTTATGAACGCTCTTAATTCTCATTGCAGTTCACTGTAAAACAAGCAGCGTGTTATTACTTTCAGCTGGACCCTGCTGGCCAGTCAGGCTTAGAGTTTGCCTTAACACTTTATAATTTCAGGAAATGGATAGCCAGTGAAGTGGCTTGACCCCTGGGAGGAGTCCACATCCGTTCTTTGCACCACATCGGGGTTGGTTGAATGACAGGGCCTGATGCTGTAGTCGGCAGGGTTTTGTTAGCAGTGCAAAGTCTGGGTCCGTGCTTAGTGAACGGCAGCGGTGGTTAAGGTTAGAAAATGTGAAAGTGTTTGTACTCTCCATCACATCGTGGACTTATTGAACCACAGTTATTACACTGTTCCTATTACACAGTTACTGAACCGAAATGAATCCACACTGAACTGATTTCAAGTGAATAATGACTGTTTACTATTGTCTTTCTGGAGCTGCTTTACAGCAGAATTGAATTCTGTTTGCATCATTGAATCATTTTTTCCTGTTTATTCCTGCACATCAGCTTATAAATGACCGTGCAAATGCTGACCTCCATGTTTACTTCTGTATGACCGTGTGCGATCTTTGTTATTGTTGTTTTGCGCATACGGGCCAGTTCAGGATCGTAACCAATTCACACTCAAATATGAAATTGGCCACGTTTAAAAATAATGTGAACAGCCAAACAAAACCAAAATCCTATCAGAGCAATAAATCATAATTAAGCATTAAGGCTTGCGGTGTCAACACAGTCATAGATTGCTTTTACGTCTGTAGCATAAACAGTGAAGAACAAACTGCTGAAATGCATGCAATTATTTAGTTAGGTCTGGCACTAAATCAGAGTTCAGTACACGATTATCGTGACCTAACAAATTTATAGTACTTATATTATTGTGATATCTAAGAATAAGAAACAACAACAATGCTATCAGTCAAATTCGTCTTTAACCCTTGTGCACTGTTCGAATTCAGGGTGTAAAGGGTACACCCTTTATGGAGCGGGTCAAATTGACCCTAATTGGATTCAATACAATTCCTCAAAAATCACACTATGAAAAACAACAAAGATTTAGATACAAACTGTAAACTTTTAATATCAACATTTGTCAAACATTACAAAAACATTATATCTGAACATGATTTATAAACATGTTTTTAAACCATTTTTTTAAACAAATTTTTGACAAAATTGGAAAATGAACAGTATACTGACTTTTTTTGCATATACAATTTTTTTAAAACTTTTCCATTTTATGCTTTGAACATCATAACTGAACAATACAATTTTGCTGTATAATGAAAATGTTTAATTTTCCTAAGTTAACTTTCCCTAATTTCCTAGTTTCCTAGTTCCCTAGTTTCATTATTCACTCACAGGGAAGTGAGAAACCAAACATAACAAAAACATGCATCAAATACATGTTTTTTTTTATTTATTTTTTGGCTCTGTGAAGCTGCCTTTGAAAATCCTACATAAAAGTTTTGGTTAAAAGCTAGATATTTTAGATATCTTGAATATTGAAATGAGAGCTTATTTTACTATCCGTGTCTGACAAAATTTTCATCTGTAATTTGCAAATAATTCTAAACACTGTGATTTTAGCTTTTTCAAGTGTGTTTGGTTAGGGTTAGATCACTTTTAGATAGACTTGCACGTTAGAACTGGAGTTGAAATGCCCTTACATACAGAAAATAAATGTTTTTATTTTGTGTCTGTACAGTTGCTTTTGAATGGCTGCCAATGAGGGTCTAATTGACCCGAGAACATCATGAACGTAACAGTAATTTTGTTTGTATATGTCAAAACACCTCAGAAACAAACTTTGCATGCATGTTCATCATGATAAATAAGAAAAAGTCACAAAATATCAAGAAAATATATATGTTTTCTTTTTCTGGCCAATAAATTGCACTCAAAATATTGTGTATTATGAAAAAAGGTGCGCCAAAAGAGTATGTCAGAATTATTCAGAGGGAAAAAGTAGTCAAAAAGCATCCAGATGACCTACTAGCCTACTTACTACCTGTGGCGGGATTCTGAAGTGTGCATCATCCAATGGACATTTTGATATCCCATGAGGCCACGGGAGAAGATTTATTAATGTCAGTGAAGCGACACAACTGTCTGTAGGTCCCATGACAGTGACAACCTGACAGATTTACTACGTCTAGATAAAATTCAAAGCACTTTTTTCAATGACCGTGAAGCAATTACTTATTTAAAAGAAGCTACTCAGAGTGACTACAGGATTTCAGATGTAGCCACTAATTTATGATGAGTGAAAACCAGCTTTAACATGCAATATCACCAGCTACTGTGGTTGCATGTCAACCTGATACTGGCCTTGGATTATAGAATATTATCATATGTGTAGTCTTAACGTAATATCAATATTTAATTTATCATCAATACCGGTATATTGCAACGCTCCTATATTCTATATCACATGCATACTGAAATTTGCTTTAAACCCTTAACTCTTGAGCTATAGTTATAGGGATAGGCTTCTTGCCCTAGCAAGCTTCACTAATGATGGGGCGTGTGTGTTTTGAAGGGAACTGGAGCATCTGCAGCTGTGTGTGTGTGTGTGTATATTTGTCTGTGAGAGCGAGGCAGTTTGAGTTTGTTAGAGAGCAGCTGCAGGCTATCTCTGAGAGGATGAGGGGTTACTGGGTTATTGGGCTTTGTTGGGCATTAAAGCCTCTCATTTGCTTTTAGTTCTCAAATTGGCAGAGCTGTGGCGTCCTGCCCGCTCTCTGCCAGCGACTCAGCATCTCTTCAAACGCTCTGAGTTTGACCGTCGCCATCTAAGCAGCTGCTGGCTCTGGCCGCACTAATATTATCTGATATCAACTCGTCTCGCTGTCTGTGTCTGATTCGTCGTGATTTTCTTGATGATTTTGTGCATTGATGGTTTTGTCATTGCATATGAGCTCCTGATGTGGTTCTATAAAATCATGTAAATATAATAAATGTGCATTTCTGTCTTGTTTTGTGTCTCTCATAGGACAGTAGCGTCTGAGGTCAGGAAGCAGGTTTCCCGGGAATATGGCTCACCACAGCTGTCCAAAAAACGTGCTGGAGCTCATCAACCGGTTAGTATTTGTGTTTTTGTATTTCTGCTTGTCTGCACATAGTTCTGTGGGTTCCTGCCAGGTCTTGAGTAAGACTGAGGGCGTAATTTAACAGTTTGCAGAATATTTGCTTTGAAAACAAACCTGGAGCTCAAGTATTTAATGTGATATTGGGTACTTTTGTTCTTCTGGAATTCAGCAAGATTAAGTTTAATGTATAAATATTTACAAAATTACATGCGTTTGCATTGGTGAGGTTTCACTTCAGTGTATGAATGTATTTGCAATTTGCATTATATTACCGTTTATACGTTAGGTCAATAAGATTTTTGTAAAGACATAGACGAAAAGAAAAGTAAAGACATTTATAATGTTACAAAATATTTAAATTTCACAGGAATTATTTACATTTTAAAATATATTAAAATAGAACAGTTATTTTAAACTAAAATAATATTAGTTAACTATATTTGTGATCAAATCAATACAGCCTTGATAAGCGTAAGAGAAATCTTTCAAAAACATTTTAAAACTCTCACCGAAACCAAAGTTGTGAATGGTAGTGTATGTTAAAAAAAAAAAAACCAAGTGGCATCTATAGCACAACACAAGTACACTTTCAAATAAAAACACGTCACAAAAAAACAGACAAAACAATAGATATACTCTTCAAAATGATAAAAACATTTTTATTTGGTATTGGAAAATCGGTATATGAAATATCAAATTTATGGTGTTATCCCATAATTCTGTGTTTTCCATTCTGTGACAGTTGAGTTAAAAAATAAAGATGGCATCTGAAAGTTAAGATTTGTGGTCAGTTTGTGTGTAAATGTATGTTTTTGACCAACGTTTTCCACTTTTGATGTGATTTCTAGCGAGGAATTTCTATTGTATTAGCTAATTAAATATTCACTTAGTTATCGCCAAAGTTCTCTCTATTTTGTTATTGATCATTAAACGGTTACACTGCCTCAGTAGAGCTGCATAATTAATCATTAAAAACTTCTTTCAAGAGATTTGTTGAAAAATGAACAAAGTGAGGTCTTTGAGTGAGTCATTGAATTATTCACTCAAACAGATTTAATTAAATATTTTTTAAAATAGATGGCAGCCATTATGATTTTGTCAGAACCTCTAGTAAATTATTTGTTATTCTGTTCAGTTGCCTATTCAGTATTGTGGGAGAATCGTGATCTCTATATTTAGGGGGAAATCGAAAAGAATCGTGCACTATTCAGTACTATTCAGAATTCTGTCCGAAATCAGTTTTGTGAGGTGGCATTGTGCGCAAACGATGCCTGCGAAGTCATTGTGGCAAAAAGTCACTGTGTACGCTTTTGCAGCCTTTTAAAGTCAGATATGGATCTAAAAAGTTAGTTCTGAACTTCTGATAAAAGGGTTTGCATAATTTGTTTGTAGATGCCACACGCTTTCAATGTTTTGTATCTAATGCAATGCAGTTCAGGCATTTTAAGAATGACCTAATAATGTCAAATTATTTTTGTCACCTTTGTATACAGTATATGTGATTGTAGAAGGGAATATGAAGGGGAAGTTGAATTGGCCACAAGCCACAATCACTTCCTCTTGTTTTCCCCTAACACAAGGTTATTTAGGAGTTTTCTCTGTACTTTTTTGAATGCATTGTTGGTGATTCTGAAACTGTACCCTGAGAAGCTATAAGTTTCTCATTATTTAGTCAAGCCTCTATTTAAAATAATAATAAATAGATACACTTACAACAGCAAGTAGATTATTGCACTGAAGCTATTTAAATGGGTCATATTTACACAGAAGAATACAATTTTTGAAGATATAAAGAATTCATTGTACTATGAAAACATTCTAAACCTTTAACTCATAACTTCTACCCTAGTGAGAAAAAGACAGTTTATTGAAACTAAGCTGCAAGATTTTTTTTATGTATATAAGTTTAATACGTTAACACATGAACAAGCAAAAAAAAAAGTTTGCCAGTTTAATTTTTGAGTTGGCGAGATGGATAAGAGAGAAAGAAAAATTAAAAGTTTGGCACTAAAACTTTACTGTAAATGAACATATAATAAATAATAAAAAACTGGGCCAGTAAGTTGTTGTTTTTTTTTCAATTGAAAGAAATTAGTACTTCTATTGAGAAAGGATGCATTAAATTAGATTTGTATGTGAATTACTGTTCTTATGAACTTTCTATTCGTCAAAGAATCCTGTCATGGTTTCCACAAAAAATATAGTAATGTACAATATAATTCAGTCATTTTGCTGGAGTGTTCAGGGTGAGTCAGGTCCGGGGGTGATGGTTTTTGTTGTTGTTGATGATGTTTTGATTTTGTTTTTGCCGATTTTCTTTGATCTTGTCAAACATATTCTTTGTGTAGGTCCCTCTGACGGAGGCGGTGGAGCCAGTGGACTATGAGGAGTACGTTAGCAGCCATCCACCCGGAGCAGAGGCCGGACCCCTCAGACAGCTCCTGGAGTTCCCCAGCGATGACCTGGAGCTGCTGCTGCAGGAGAGAGAGTGTGCTACCATAGAGCCGCCCGTCCCCGAGGAGGAGTGAGTCGCCCTTCTCTCTCTCTCTCACACACGCACGCACACACGGCTCACTATAATGAACCTTGCCCTTCCTCACGCCCTCACTGCTAATCAGGTAATCTCATCATCTTGAGTAAGCCATGCTGTGCTGCCTGTGAGTGCACTAAATGCCCCTTTCCACCGACACCGTTCCTGTACGGGTTCCCAGCCTTTGTCCGCTCTCGTACCGTTCCGTGCATTTCCACTGCAGATCGGTTCAACACCGGCCCTAAAAACTTGCTGGTCTTGAATGGAGAAAGGCTGTCGTTGTCAATGGCAGTCTCGTTGAGCAATGTAATAATGTTGTACTACATTGCTCTTTATATCTAAAAATATAAACCTGTGCAAAAGTGAGAGCGTGTGAGAGCGAGTGAACGGTTTTAGTTTCAGTTTATCTCTAAAGAGGACACATGAGAGTACCAGGAGTTTATTCGAGCTGCCAGTTTGCTAGAATCACTCCCGGGACTGTGAGCAGCAAAACAGAAGTGCTGCACTGCCTGCACAAACACTGGGACGTGCACTGTTTGATTTTAGCTGGTTTATAGTCGGGTAAGCAACACGTAGGATCGTTATGTCAACGTTCGTTCCTCAACACCCTGTTTGCTTGCCTTGCTGAGAACAGGCTATGGCTCCAGAACGTGAACCATTCTGGTTTAAAGGGGTGTCTGGGGGTTTGACTGTATCTCTTTTTGCACTCACTGTTGATAGCTCTCTGGACCCTAGAGTGAGGGATGCCTTGGGGGTCTACACCGACGACTGGCTCATCATCCAGAGGAAGTGAGTATTCTTCCTCACGCATGAGATTGGCCTGTAAAATATGCACAGTACCTGTCAAAAGTTTGGACATACCAGCTTTTTCAGATCAGAAGTATAGTGACCAAAAAACATTTTCAATCAACTACATGTAGTGCATCCTGGTATGCTTTTTAATCACTTTTGAAGGAGTTTCTGTGTACTCTGTTAAAAAAAACTTTTGTGCAATTTTTTTTCTCATGCTCCCCAAGGCTGCATGTATTTGAACATTGAGTTGTGTTTGTGTCATAAAACACACTTACAAATTTTATTTATTTGTAAATTTTATTAATAATTGTGGATTTCAATCTATTTATCTGGAATAATGAAACAATTCGAACCCCTTTTATGTATGCTGGGCACGTCTTGTTGAATTGAAAATTTAGTTTTGTTTAGTTCACACATAGGTACAGTTTATTTTCTCTACAAAACTAAATTAAATAATAAAAGAGATTTTGCTTAAAAGCCTTAAAATATTTCAAGATCATAAAAATAATTTAGTTTGTTTATACTTTGACTGGTAGTGTATGACGTTGATGCTTACTGGAGGATAGATAGAAACATGTGCTTTGTGGTCTCAGGTATCAACGATACAGCACGACACAGACGCCTCATAACTCTGAGCGGCAGCGGGAGAAGCAGAAAGGACTCGTCAAACAGACCTTTGAGCTGGATGAGGCAGCCGTTGACCGTCAGGATGAGCAGGTCTGTTACTGTGGCCTATAAAAGTGCATGTGCTTCACAGACTTGCCACGAGATTTTCCAGTCCTATTCCTCTTGCTTCTCACACTCATTTACTAAGTTTACATTTAGAAATAATAATAATAATAAATACAACAAGAAATAATAATGGTAAAACATCTCCCAAACTTTATTTATTTGTATTAAATAAAAATAATAATAAGTGAAACTGAGAAGCTTTCTGGATCAATGATCAAATTGTTGTACAATATTTTATTGTATTGTTTACATTTGAAAACTTATAAAAGAAAGACCCAAAAATATATTTTTTTATAAAAATTCCCCAAATGAGAATATTTTTGATTTTATTCTTTTTATATTTGTTATTGTATTATTAAAGAAATGAATAAATAATGTTATAAGTGAAACTGAAAAATAAGGATCATTGTGGTCTTTGTAAAATAATGATTGGTTTTCAATTGGATAAACTGTTATTTTTATGGTTATAACAAATGGTTAATGACAGGATTTGTCTGTGACAGGATGACTCCAAGAGGAACTCCGTGTCGCTAGAAGAGACGCCGCGGGGGAGCTGGGCCTCCAGTATATTTGACCTGAAAAACTCCACGCCTGATGCGCTGCTGCCGTCTGTGCTGGAGCGCACGGCTCCGGAGGACATGGACCCCGCAACGCTGAGAACCGCCAGCACTGCCGCCACACTGATCTGCTGGGACTTTACCCTGCACCGGATGAGGTCTGAAATCATTCAAGTCAGTGTGAGACTGTGTGTGAAAAAGTAGAGTCTTCTGTGTAGGAGACGATGAGTAACGCTCAACACTTTTATGTAGGAGAGCTGTCAAACGCTGAAGTTCAAAAGCAGAGACGTCTCTCTCTGATGATGCATCTGCGATTTTGTTTGATCTTGACAAACATATTCTTTTGTCTTTCCTCCGTCTCTTGCTCCTCCGCATCGTCGCTGCTCATCCTCTCGCTTTATGTCTGTGTACACATTGTTTCTGATGACTGAGCAAACGTTTCCATGGCGCCGACTGAGCCGTAGTCATGATGACGGTTCTTTGTGTTTGACAGGACGAGGCCGTCGAGAGATGTGTCGTCCCTGAGGTGCCCAAAGAGCACAGCGGCCAGAGGATCATGGTCAAGTGTTTGTCGCTCAAGTAAGGCTCTCAAGCTTTGCAATCTACGAAATGTAGATGATATATATAAAATTCAATCTGCCAAAGTAGCTAGTAGTAGTGACCGTGTTACACTCCACTGCTGAAATCTGCTGGGTGTAAAAGCCCTGATTAATTGTGATTTAACACACCTTCTGATTACACATTCACCCTGAAGAGTTAAGCCAACTGCAGTGGGATCTGACTCACTCTGGTTGTTCTTCCAGATTTGAGATTGAAATCGAGCCAATATTTGGATCACTGGCTCTGTATGATGTCAGAGAAAAGAAAAAGGTATGACCTAAATATTCATAACCTTTTAAATGTTTGTCACTGAAAGGTTGTGGGTTCAAATCCTGTTATTGGTGACGGGTTCATGATCATTCATATGCTGCATCCCTTTCATCCATGCTCCTTTCCTCTCTCAGATTTCTGAGGATTTTCACTTTGACCTGAATTCGGATCAGATAAAAGGCTTGCTCCGACCCCACAACCCCAACGTTGCCATCTCCACCCTGGCCCGATCTGCTATCTTCTCCATCACATACCCATCTCCTGACATCTTTCTAGTCATTAAGGTATGTCCAGCAGGGGGCGCAGTGCCACATGTCCTATAGAGGGTGCAGGAGGAACTCTAGGACAGGGGTCGCAACCAATGGCCTGCATAGCTTAAGAGGTGTATGTATTTAGCTTAGATAAAGTCCCTCAAACTTGCATACAGACGTACATTATGAGGTAACAGTTGCACTAACTAGTTTTATTTAGTTAGGAGTTATAAATACTAAAACGTTTTCACTGCAAATAAATATGCGTTTTATTTTTAATATAAATTTTCTATATAATTGTATTATTTATATATACACAGACTTAATTTTCTATTGCATTCAATTGATCAAACGTAACATTAAAGACATGTCTTATGTTACAAAAGATTTCTATTTGAAATAAATGCTGTTCTTTTGAACTTTCTATTCATTAAAGAAAAGATATTGAATCAATTTCCACTAAAATAAGCAGCACAACTGTTTTCAGAAAGGAATTCTATGCATCAAGATATTTTTCTTGAGAATGTCAGGACTTGATGAGGCAACAAGACAAGGAACTATATCAAACAAGTTTTACCAACTATTCTTTAGTTCCTTGTCTTGTTGGCTGAAAAAGAAAAAGGAAATGCTTGTTTTCCTGAGTCCTGACATTTAAGCTGGTCACTATGTGGATATATGTGTGTGTGACAGTTCTGTCACCTGGCCTCAGGCCTTTGGGACATCCTTATTGTTGAGCTCTGCTGTATTTGTGTTTCAGCTGGAGAAAGTCCTTCAACAGGGAGATATTGGCGAATGCTGTGAGCCATACATGGTCATGAAGGAATCCGACTCCACTAAGGTACGAGTGTACCATGAGTATTACATCAGAAACATCTGGCATGATTATGGTATCCTCTGATCGTTTCTCAACTTGATCTGGACTACCGCAATATTTGTCATTCTTTTCCAATATGAGCAAGGTCCAGTAGATGCTGGAGCCTGTTACTGCCACTGTATAATTCTGCTGCCAAGTTGCTTTTTTTAGTTGTTTGATAAATGCTGCTGATCCATTACCTTTACAAGGGGGCTGTGTAACCAAGATGGTTGTTTTGAATTGATTCACTGGTTTTCACCTTTGTGTCTGTGTCTGTGTGTGCAGCATAAGGAAAAGCTGGAAAAGTTGAAGACTCAGGCCGAGCAGATGTGCAGTAGGCTGGGACGTTTCCGGATGCCCTTTGCCTGGACCGCAATTCATCTCCTTAACATCGTCAGCAGCGTTGGAGGGATAGACCGCTCAGATTCAGACTCAGACACTGGTATAAACCAAGAGTCAACACACTTTTTGTTTTAAAGTTTACTTTTTATTGATTTATTATAAGTAGTCACCTTGAAGATGTCCCTGAAATTAACACACAGGGCCTAAAATTTACTTTTTTTCACACCTACCAATGGCTGGTGACTTAAGAAAATGTACCATCCATAAATATTTTTTAACTAATTAAACCTTATTAAAGTTACAAATGTTATTCAGTCAAGTGCAAAGAGTGATTGTTCTTTGTCTTCTCTTGATTGATTAACATTAAAAACACAGACTGAAGCAGGAAAATTAGGCTGTCACTTACTTATGTCACTTGTCACTTATTTAGAAGAATATCAGTAACCAGACAGTTTCTGGTCCCATTGACTTCCATAGTATATATTTTTCAATGGGAAGTCAATGGGACCAGAAACTGTCTGGTTACTGATATTCTTCTAAATATCAGAAAATCGGCTGAATGGATTCGAAAATGGTAAAACCCAACTGTTTAACTCTGAGGGAGTGGTAAAATAGCCTATTTCCAAAAAAAAGTGGAGTATCCCTTTAAGGGCTAATGCATGGATTCAATACTATTACACGTGGATTTTGGGTGCGTGCTTCAGATGTTTAAATTTCCCACACGTGCGAATAACGAATAGAGTTCGAGCGTCGGTCATGTTATTTAATATTTTTACAATTTTGTGTACCTGTACCTGCCAACTGGCGATTGACACCATATCATATACTCACAATTTATATCTGTATATTTGTTACCGTTTTTCCAATATTCGGTTGCAAAAATAAGTATCCAGAAATAATTTAGCTGTGTCTCATTTCGAAGGCTGCGTTCTCCAGAGGTGCCATTTGTCTGCCGCATTATGTACTAACATTTAAATGAATCATTTGATCATTGTGCTAACAGCTGTAATTAATTTCTGTAATATTTACACTGTTGACCCACCCTTAAACGTACCCACACCAACAAACCTGTCATAACCTTAGCCGGGTCCCACCTCAACAGCAGCACAAGTGTTTTGCAATTTAACATCAAAAACAAATAATTGTTAGGTACAATGTACTTACTATGTTTATAAGTACATAGTAATTAAAGACTCTTAATATAACGTGTGACTGTTATATTGAATATAGATATTCTATATTCAATATTTAATGTCACCCAGCCCTAATAGCATGACTCAATTATATAGCAAACAGCATTTTGTCATTCCTTGCAGAGCGTAAGGGGACGTGGAATGAGAGGAAGAAGAAAGGTTTTGAGAGGATGAGTGTAGGAGAGGACATGTGCAACTTCACAAACTTCCGGCCCGCCACTCTCACTGTCACCAACTTCTTCAAACAGGTCAGATCTCGATTTTTTTTTTGTGTGTCTTGTGTTCTGCTGATGGTAGTGTATTAGCATGATGCATTGTTTCCCTCACTAAATGAATGCTTGGTGTTTCTGTGGCGCTACAGGAGGGGGACAGACTGAGTGATGAAGACTTATATAAGTTCTTGGCAGACATGAGGAGGCCGTCATCTGTCCTGCGTCGACTCAGACCTGTGACGGGTACCTGGCTGCACTTATTTTTACCTCCGTTATATTATTTAAGCACTTTATCACACCCCGTCGGTCTCTTTCTCCATCTAGCTCAGTTGAAGATAGACATCTCCCCGGCTCCAGAAGCCCCTCACTACTGTCTGTCTCCAGAACTGCTTCATGTGAAGCCTTACCCTGACCCACGCGTGCGCCCCACCAAAGAGGTGCTGGAGTTTCCCGCCCGCTACGTCTACACCCCACACACTACCTACAGGTCAGTCATGTCTAAGAGCAGATAATATATCTGACAGTGTCTTATAAGTATAATAATGTATCATAAAACTACATTCTGAGTGTGAACTCATATGATAGGTAAAAACAAAAGTCATTTCACTCGTGGCCATCTTTGAAACGCCTCTCACCAGCTCCCATTTCTTTGAATGGGGAACCATTCAATTCTCCAAAGCTGTTCAAGCTTTTGATTAAATTTTTATATTTGGAATCACTGAAATCGGACAACAACTGTCTCATATTTTCCATAGCAACTTGAGCTATTAAAGGCAGTGTATGCAATGACTTTATTATAGTAATATGAGTGCACTGTCTTTGTATATCTAAAGTCTTTGGTGAGAAACTCTTGTGAGTTGATCCATTGATCATCCTCCACTCTGCCAGAGAAAATTGTGTATTTTTTCATCTCATTGTCACCAAATCACTCATTATACTTTTATTAAATAAGTTACAAACCACAAATACATAAACAGATATATATATATATTATGATAATTATGTTTTGTGCTATTATAAACATATTATCCATATTATAACATTAAGAAAATAGTAAAATATTGGTTTCTGTGGTTAGGAATTGCATTCACACAGTTTTTACAAATATTTTACACACATTCGCTCTGCTCTTGTTTCCTGAGGCCCAAAGTGCGTATAAAGTGATTGGCAAAGTGGACATCTGTGTCATTAATGAACATGTAATAGGTGAGATCCGTTTGCCGTGCCATGAATGGAGTGTTGATGAGGATTGCAGTTCCTCCTCGTAGGTGATATTAGTGTTTACACCATATTCTGAAATGAGAAGCAAGTACTGTCATGAGCCGATGATCTACCGATGATCACATGTTTACTAGTAAGACTGCACTCAGGCTTACCAGTTTCTGTAAATTAGCCAGCTGCTGGTTTTGATTCTCCAATTTCAGTTTCTGTTTTTGGGTCCACTTCATCAGATCATTCAGGACAGAGGTGTTTTTAAGTGTTGAGCCCTGTCAGAAGGATATAATTGGTTATTTACTGATAAAACTGTGTTAATTGAAAGGCAGTTCTGCATCTTAGCTACCTTGATCGTGTCTGGGATGGAGTTGCTTAGGTTTTCCTCCAGGCTGGTTAGTTTTTTCTTTAGCTCTGCCTCCTCCAGCGCCACCCTGGTGACTGTTCCTCTGTTCTCTTGGACCTGAATCTGCAGTGCTTTCATCTGAGCCTGCAAACAGACCAGCTTTTTGAGCACACCGAACCAACTTCATTTAGACCAACAGATGTCTGCACATTAGCATATATTATATATATGCCAGAATGGTAGCTGTGGGGTAAAGTGTGTCAGATAATTTGGGGTAAACTATGACAGGGGCTCAACTAAAAATGATATACATATCAATAATGACAACATTCAGATGTTCTTGAATCAAATAAAATGGAAAATATAATGTAACACTAATACTATTACATGTATATAATTGGGCAAATTAGGTTTACTCCTCCTTGCCTAGAGGATAAGTTAAGTGAAAAGTGGCACAGTTTACCCCACTAACACCTCTCCTCAATATTTATAGACGAAGCTGTTAGTACCTTTATGGAACGGACACTAATGGGAACTAGCACTTCTGTTAATTGGGGCCGTAATTTTTAAATGCCCGATTGAACAGCCTGGCTAGTATTTCAGTCTGTCATGAATGCATGTCATTGATCGAGTGACTCATAGGTTTACCTGAATGAGCTGAAGTTTCTCTTTGATCTGCCGCTTGGTTTGAGCAGCCTCCTCCGTGTCTTGCCCCAGTCTCTTAACCTCGCTCTCGGTTCGGCTGATGGCTTTCATGACGCGGGCTATCCTGGCCTCTGTGCTCTGGTATATGTGGTGCAGGGACTCGCTGAACTGCACCACGCCATACATAAGGATGTTCACGTCATCCAAGGAGGCCGGGTTTCCCCCCGTTTGGAAAGATTTCAACGGAGATGTGGAGACCCTGTCCACACACAGAGTCAGAAACATCACGCATAAAACTGCCTGCATCCTGTTCTCCCCTTAAAAAAAAAACAGGTGCAAGGAAACAGGCTGTTTTAATGTGCATGCATTGCATCATTGTGCTGCTTTTATAAGCTGTGACTATGTTGACATTGGGAAATCAGCTGAGACACAGGCCTATCAGAGCTGCGCTTATATCTGTGTGTGTGAGAGAGAGCGAGAGACCTTGACTTATGTTGGCCAGACAGATTTTTAGTGGTATTTAACCAGAGACGTGCTTTGCAGCCTGTATGCCAATGCACTCTTCTCCTTTAACCTCAGAGGTGCTCAGATCATCCAGTGAACCCTTTGTCACACACTGCCATTTTAGAACTATATAAATAAGAGATTGTAAACGATTGCTGCATTATTTATTTAAAGATCATATTTAACGTCACAGGAAGAGATACAGTAGGGGCCTATATGTTCATGCTGCTGCCACATGTTCAGTGTTTGATTTGGGGTAAAGTCAAGTGATCTGTAGTGCCTTTCATGGCTATTTCTGTCCCTGTTCTCAAACATGCAGATGAAAGAGTGTCAGGGTGCTCCTCCTGTTTAGAATAGTGTGTCAAAAAAATGTTAATATAATTCATTGCATGAAATGCTGATTCATTGATAGAATTAATCTCATACATAATATTTGCTGAGAAAAGCCTCCAAATGAAGATAATTCAAATACATGTTACAGATGGAAGCATTGATCTTTCTCTCTATATATTTGATATATTCCATGTATCTCTCCTTAAAGGTGGGGTATGTGATTTTCTTTTTTGACCATTTTTTCAAAATCACTTGAAATCCTATTCCTAACCCACTTACTGGCTGTAAATTAGAAGACTCTTTAAACACTCGAAAAACTCCAGCCAATCATTTTCAAGACCGTCTAGAATCATTGGACAGAAAATGTGTCAATCAAACGGTCTTACCATGCCTCTCCCCCCCCCCCCCCCACCCCCTCACGCGGTGTCCCGTTCGTGCGCATACTGAGAGAGAGAGGGAGAGAGAGGAGAGAGAGAGAGAGGAGAAGAGGAGAGGAGAGAGAGGAGAGAGAGGAGAGAGAGAGAGAGAGGAGAGAGAGAGAGAGAGAGAGAGAGGAGAGGAGAGAGAGAGAGAGAGAGAGAGAGAGAGAGGAGAGAGAGGAGAGAGAGAGAGGGGAGAGAGAGAGAGGAGAGAGAGGGGAGAGAGAGGAGAGTGAGAGAGAGAGAGAGAGAGAGAGTGTAGAGAGAGAGAGAGATGTAGGAGAGAGAGAGAGGAGAGAGGTGTGAGTCAGGGCCAGCGTTGGAGGAAAGAAGGTAGGACCTTATGAGTTGTGTATTTTCAAAATCTGCCGGCCGTTTTGCAAATCACATACCCCACCTTTAAATATAAAATTTAAGCTTAACCATTTTTATTTGTAAATGTAAACTTGACCGTTTACATTGGGAATTAAAGTTTAACCAATTACATTACAATTTGAAATCTATCCAGTTTAGAATAGTAGTTATAAACTTGAACGTTTACATTAGGAATTGATGCCTAAACAGTTAAATCCGTAGTTGATATTATGTAACCATCTATATTAGTAGTTGTAAACTTCACCTTTTTCAAAAGTAGCTGTAAACTTGACCATTTACTCTGCCGTTCAAAAGTTTGAAATCACCAAGACATGGTTTTGAAAGAAATGTATGAATCTCTTAGAATTAACATTATAGAACAGTATTAATATTGGAAATAAGCATTGCTGTTTGAATGACTGTTTAATAAATAAGTTGTACAGTGATTGTAAAGCCTCATTTTCAGTCCTTATATCATTCTAATATCCTTGTTTGGTACTCAAGAAACCTTCATCATCTCAGTATAGTTGAAAATGGTTGTGCTGCTCAAGGAAGTGTGACAGTCGCAATGCAGTGTCTTTTTCAGTTCAGGAGTCCATCAAGCATTGCTGAAGTCCAAATTTGCTTTCAGACAAGGAAGCACCTTTCTCGAGAAACTCGTTTTAGTGACTCAGTAGACTCAATCTATTGTCCTTAGTGGTGCACACTCAAGCATGGGCTTCATTTCTGTGTTGAAACAAGGAAGCAAACTGTGTCTAACCAGTGAGAAAGTGGGAGAGGTGGACTGAAAATAAAAGTTATAATAAGTATAAAAGTTTCATAGACTTTGCAAACGTTAATGGGAGTGTCCATAATAGTTCTGAACTTTGAGGTTTATACCATCTACAGGCCTCTCATAAACCATTGCTGGTTTAATTGAAAAGGGTTCATTATTTAATGTGTTTCCCTCTTTCTCCCCTCAGGAACCTGTTGTACATTTACCCTCAGACTGTCAACTTCAACAGCCGGCAGGGTTCAGTGAGGAACATTGCAGTGAAGGTGCAGTTCATGGCAGGAGAAGATCCCAGCCAGGCCATGCCTGTGAGTCACAGATCACACCCACACCCTGTACTCCCTCACGGCTCTAGTCACACTGTCGAAGCATATTCTCATGGAAAGACAAAAAAACATTTGGAATTATGCAAGTACATCTGATACGATGATCTCATCGCTTAGATAAACCTAATTGTGCGCATTAAAGCTCTCCAGATCTGTGCCAAGAATATGACAGCGCCTCCTTAAAACACATCGATCCACATCACAGTATTTTAGTCCAACTAAAACACAGGTTACATTAGTCACTCCAAGCAAATCTCCGGATGGATTAAGAAGCGCTCTTGGAAATTTGGGAGGTTTTAGTGAACTCACACAGACACAGGACCTTTTACATTTGGTTAATCTAATCAAGGGTTTTAGAAACTCCCTAATAGTGTTACTGCTGCATTCGCACACCAGTTGCTCACTCTGAAACACCCGTAATTTATTTAAGGCTCGTGTGAGGCCATATGCAGTGCAGGTACATTAGAGGCTAAATTCATTTTATGATAATTAGAAAATCCATCCACGGCTTCATGATTAGCGAGGGCAACATCATAGCTGAAATGTAACTCCCCAGTGACATCTAGTGGAGCCGTTGAGCTGTGCATCACCAATGTAATGTGATTTCCACCCTCTGAACAGGTCATATTTGGAAAGTCAAGCTGTGCAGAATTTTACAAGGAGGCGTACACCCCAGTGATCTACCATAACAAGTACGAACCCATGTCTCATTCACTATTCATTACAGAATCATCACTTTTTATTTATTTTAGTCATGTCAAGAATTGCATTTAGTTTTTACATTCATCAGTGGTTTTTGACTTAAATGCCTCCAGCACTATATATATATATATATGATTTTGAGAAAAGTCTCTTCATGTTCACCAAGGCTGCATTTATTTCATAAAAAATACAGTCAGTAAATGTGTGAAGTATTATTTATATATATATATTTAGATTTATTATTTACAATATATTGTAAAAATGTATAAATTTATTCCTGTGATGGCAAAGCTGAATTTTCAGTATCATTACTCCAGTCTTCAGTGTCACATGATCCTTCAGAAATCATTCTAATACGCTGATTTGCTGCTCAAGAAACATTTCTTATTATTAGAAATTTTGGAAAACAGTTGTGCTGCTTAATTTTTCCTCAGGATTCTTTGATAAATAGTAAAGAACTGCGTTTATTTGAATTAGACATTTTTGTAGGTAACACTTTTTTTATGGTGACATAGTTACGCTTTTCTACATGTACTTACTATAGTAATAACAGTAAATTATGCATAATTACAAGTAGGGGTGTGATGGTTATTATATATTATTATTATATACGTCTAGACTCTTTTTGTGAGTCTAGACGTTTTAAAAACTGTTGTATGTTTAGGTTTGTTTTAATGTTTTAATACTATTTAATATCAAACATACTAAATATATTATTAATTCAGATAATAATATATTAATATAAATAATTTTAAGTTACCCAATTTAGTGGGTCCCAGCTCCTTGGTTGAGAACCACTACTTCAGTCTCCTCTCTCCGTCTCTGCAGGTCCCCGGAGTTCTACGAGGAGGTAAAGATGAAGATTCCTGCCAACCTCACCGACAACCACCACCTGCTCTTCACCTTCTATCACATCAGCTGCCAGCCCAAGCAGAACACCCCTTTGGAGACGCCCGTGGGCTACACGGTGAGAAAGGACCCCCCTCTCTTCTCCTCTTCCTCTCTTCCGTCTCCTGACAGTCACGCTCCCACAGCGCCGGAGAAGCACTCCAGGCTACCTGATGAAACGTCACCCCTCTGTGACCCTGTCTCCCTCAGAGACACCCGAAGCATCCTTATACGTCACCACAGTAGCAAGTCATAGCGTCATGTGATTGTAGGACACCTATAGCATGCTAATGCTTTTGAACTGCACATAGGCTGTGTAAATAATTTGGGGTTAATCAGAGTTCGTGTTGCTCCCCACAGTGGATCCCCCTCATGCAGCACGGCCGCCTGCGCACCGGATCCTTCAGTCTGCCCGTCTCTGTGGAGAAACCTCCACCCAGCTACTCAGTCCTCACTCCTGATGTAAGACTTTTATCCTGCACTGGATGTTTGTTTATGCATGTGAGAATGAATGTTCAATTCATAATTCACAGACTACTGCTACCTGCCTTATTGTATTATAGACACTTTCAAGGAAATTGGTGTCTCTCAAGACCTTTTTTAAAACACTAGAGACAAAATTCCATAATTAATTTATAATAAATAATTAATATAAATAATACAATTAATAATAATTTTTTTTTTTTTTTTTTTTTTTGAAATTACAAAATCTCACAAATCTAGTTTTTGAACTGAATTTAGATATATTCCAAATAAGGCTATTGTAAATATTTAACTGTGGCCAAAGACTTAAAATGATAATAGAAATGGTGATTTATTGGACTAATATTGTACATATCAAATTTAATGCAAGAACTAATCCCCTGTAATCATCTTTCCAACAGCAAAGATAAAATATGTATTAATTTAATTCAAAGGCATCAATACTCTAGACAGCTGTGGGAACATCAAAATAATATGTTTTTCTCAAAGTACAATGTGTCATCACTCTTGCTTATTTGTGACTGAATAAATTTAGCCCATGGTCTCCCTACACCATGTCCATCCTAAAATTTTAAATAATTATAGTAATTACAAAGGGTGCCTATGCACCTTCAGTGCGTGGCCCCTAATAATGCTCCATTTTCTCATGTTGATGCTTCATAATATTCCTGGTGCTTCTAGTCGAATGTGCTAATTAATATTCATGAGTCTGCCTTTTAGCAATTTAGTAAAGCCTACTGGGCAAGCTTCACATTATGTAATGAATAATATTCATGAGCCAAGAATAAGCCTTGGTAGGATTTGTAGATTAATGATGTGGCACAATCTGACTGAGCTTTGGAACGCCCATGGGCACAACAGATAAATGCTGAGCAGTAGATCTGCTTCTAGTTAGTCTTATGGTGATGATACACGGGGCAACTTTTTGAGCAATGTTGCTGGGCAATCTTGCTGAGCGGTTGTTGCTTGGGCACTTTCTCATTGAAAATGGGCAATACATTTCTATCTGGATAATTTAGATCGGTCGTGGGCCCTGTCTCACATCTGGTTGCCCGTAGACGACAACATTGCCCAGCAACATTGCTCAAAAAGTTGCCCTGTGTATCATCACCTTTAAGCTATTGTTTTGATTCGGCATGAAAGGAAACCCAGGTTCAAATCCCAACCTTATATATATGTATGTGTGTGTGTGTATGTGTATGTGTGTATATATTATATATATATATATATATTATATATAAATATATATATAATATATATATATATATAATGTGTATATATTCAAAAAAATAATAATAATAATTAAATAAGCTAAGCTAAAGATTACTTGACAGCAACTTAATTTGACAGTCAGGTATGACAATGCTTTTTTGTTGTATGGAAAAAGAGCAGCTCTGACATTTTTAATAATCTCTCCTTTTGTGTTCCACGTGACAAAAGTCTTACAAGTTTAGAGCCACATAACAGATATGAGGGAATTGTGAGGGAATTTTAAAACTGTTCTTTCCAAACTTGGAAAAGTCGTGACAATTCTTAAAATGTTGAAAAATCATGGTAATTTCCATAGTGAATAAACATTTTTATAGCTATGCACTAAATTCTAAAAACAATTATTATTTTCTTTATAGTTTTTCATCAATTTTGAAAGCCTGGAAAAGTCATGGTAAAGTGATAGAGAAGTTATGAAGATGTGGACCAAAAGTTGTGGGGACCCTATTGATTGAGAACATTTAAGTGTGAATGATTAATTTATGACAGTGTTTTAGGCAAACAAAGTTTTACCAACAAAAATAATTGTGCAACCTAATTATCCAAGTTACAGAGAATTAATTAGAGCAAGCTGCAACCTCTGCTTGGCTGTAAAATCTGAGGAGGAATGTGAATGTGTGGTGAGGATATGTTGTGTCCTGCGTGTGTTTCAGGTACAGCTACCAGGAATGAAATGGGTGGACAACCACAAAGGAGTCTTTAATGTAGAAGTGACTGCAGCCTCCTCAGTTCACACACAGGTAATGAAATAAAATAAAATAAAAACATTGCACACATATTTAAGTCTATTTACATGCTTAATTCACCTTCTGTATGTAGGATCCACACCTGGATAAGTTCTTCACCCTTGTGTATGTTCTGGAGGAATACTCTTTCCCTTTTCGGCTGAAGGATGTTATTATCACAGAGGCGAATATAGAGGCGGAGCTGAAGGCCAGCATGGCCGCTCTTAAGGGCGCGCTGCTGGACACTTGCGTGCGCTTCCTGCATCAACTGATGAGCAAGCTCATACTGCTGATTGTACACCCTCCTGTTATAGCAGGACAGATCGGTTAGTAACACTGGATCTGGTCACTACTAATATTACCTTTTTTATACACCGATTGTGGTGTTTCCTTGAGTAATCCATTTCCTCTCCTTCCTCCAAATGCAGTGAATCTTGGCCGAGCTGCCTTTGAAGCCATGGCCCTGCTGGTAAACCAGATCCATAAGAACTTGGAGGGAAACCAGGACCATCACGGTCGTAACAATCTGCTGTCCTCCTACATCCACTTCTGCTTCCACCTGCCCACAACAGAGCCTTTATCTCCCCCTGCTGGTGAGTGACAAATACAGCTCGCAAACTGTATGTTCACATGTGACATTTAAGAGACGTGTTATGCAAAACATCTTTCGTGAAAGAGATAGTGTGGGTTTGAAACAACTGTTCATTTTTAAGTCTTGAAAATGCCCTAAGTTATTGAACCATGGCTAAAACTGTAAACAATATCTAACCTTTAAGGCATGCTGATTCATTCACTGGTTCACTGTTTTATGTATTGAAAGTAACGGATCCACTAGCATTTACACTCGCACTCATTTGACCTTTAAAGCAGGATGCTTTTTTAAGTTAATTCATTTAGAGCGTCGCTCTTCCTCTTTCAGTGGGAGGCGCATCATATGAGCTCCCCATCCATTATGCCACGCTCTCTAGGGCGATGGCAAGACCCAGCAGCCTGCTACTGTCCCGCTCCAAGAGCATTAGTAACTCGAACCCCGACCTGGCCTCCACACCAGCCACCCCTGATGAGGAGGTGCAGAGAATCATTGCCAGCAAGGTAGGCGGCTCTTCCTCTGGCTTCTGATTGGTTGTTTAAGTTACTGCAGTTTGCCCCGCTCTGACCTGTTTTTTCTACCTTGACATGGCAGCTACAAAGAACTGAGTGTTTAAAAAAACTTGAATTGATTGTTTTCTCTCTTTTCTTGATTACAATCTTTGGGAAAATTTAAAGCTAATCAATAAAAATCAATTGTAAAGATATTTAACAACAAATTTGATCAGTTAATCAGTGTCATCACACTATTTCTGTGGATAACAGATCATAAGCATATACTTGTAACATTAAAAAAGTGTAAAAAAAAAAAAAATTTTTTGCCTTTTTTATTGATTAATTGAGAGAAAAACTGATTGATTCATTAAAATCATTAAATATTTGCATCCCTACTGTCACGTGCTGGAGCCAGAGGCTTCGAGATTGACTGTGACGTGTTTACTGTGGCATCTGTTGATCGCTCTGCTAATAATTGTCTGTTTTTTGCTGTGTTACCCCTCCTTCACTGTGCCTCCTGACTTTTTCCCACCCTCCTCTAAATTAAATCTGGTCCTCACTCCGTCCCCTCCCTGTGACGCCTCTTTGTGGCTGTTCTGCCTCCCCTGTGTGGCACTGTGGTTTGTGTTTGTGTCGTCGGCGGATAAGCAGGGAATAGACCGCTCACATTCCTGGGTAAACTCTGCTTACGCTCCAGGGGGCTCGAGGGCTGTGCTCCGCCGGAACCCCAACTCCAGCTGTGAGCTCAAGCAGGTGCCAATCAAACCCTATACCCTAACGTCCTTCCCTACTGCCTCTAACCATACACCCTAATAGAAATCACCTAACCCCACATATAACATAACATTATTCATTACCATCTCAAACCCTTCAACCTAATATGTCTTTTTACTCTCTTAAAACAAACAACCTAACTTACTGTCTCAATACAGCTTTTTACAGTCTCAAACCTTTAACCCTAACATTAGTTATTACTATATGAAATGTTTAACCCTATCATTAATTGTTACTGTTTCAAACCCTTAACCCTTACATTATTTGTTACTGTCACAAACTTTGCACTCTATTATAACCCTATCATTACTTGTTACTGTCTAAAACTCTTAACCCTAACATTACTTGTTGCTGCCTCAAACCCTTAAAGGAGCACGCCGACTTTTTGGGACTTTAGCTTATTCACCGTATCCCCCAGAGTTAGAGAAGTCCATACATACCCTTTTCATCTAATAACAAGGTCATATGAGAACTGGGAACTATATTCTCAGAAGGCGAAGCACTGCTACTTGTGATTTGGGCGGAGTGATTTGCTCGCAACACCTGAGAAGCCCGGTGGTGAGGATCAGAGAGTTCGCTCTGAGTGTTGCGCTAATCACTCCGCCCAAGTAGTGCTTCGCCTTCTGAGAATATAGTTCGTAATATGTATACGGTTAAAAGATGCCTGTGTCTCATATGACCTTGTTATTTGTACACACTGTGACTATACAAATCACAACATATAAATAGGAAAATGTTGGTGTTATTTTGTCACTTATTGGGAGCAGTATGCTAGCTGAAGCCATTTACTTCCAGTCTTTGTGCTAAGCTAGGCTAGCGGTGGGTGCGTCAGACAGAGTTACCGCACGCACGGAGATGAAAAGGGTATGTATGGACTATCTCTGGGGGATACGGTGAAAAAGCTAAAGTCCCAAAAAGTTGGCGTGTTCCTTTACCTATAATGAATTGTTACTAACTCAAACTCTTAACTTTACTTGTTGTTACTTGTTGTTCATTCTCAACTTTTACATGCTAGCAAGTCCAAGTCTTTCAGCAGTACACCATATCATCCTGTACTCTCTCATTGCCTTCACTCTGGTATTACTTCTGTAATCGTACTCTGTAATCTTGTGCCAGCTCCTCTGTTCCTGTCCATTTGGCTTTCTCTTTGTAAATGTTTGTATGTCTGGTGGTGTATAAGCTTTGGTTGTGTGTTTATGCCTCCTCCTCCTCTTCTTCAATCAACTTGTCTCTCTCTTTCCTTTGTCTGCTGTGCTTCTCCTGCCTTGGTAGGAGTCTAGTTACCAACGATACCAACATATATATATTTAGTGTAACCCAATGCAATTAACTATTACAGTGTCTCTTCTAGATGCTCATATCCACCTGTACATTTTTTGTTTTGTTTTTAAATAATTATTATTATTACTACTATAATTATTATTATTATGGAGTGCTTGATTCTGATGTTTTATACCATTGCAAAATTGTGTATTTGAAAACCAGCTTTCTACATGGAGGATGATAGTGTCTTGTCTCTTGTAGCACTCTGCCATCTTTTCTTCTCGCATATTAAAATAATTTCAAATTATCAACCAATATTTAATATTTCTTTATATAATTGTATACTATCTGGCTTATTACACAGCTATGCACCAGTCTATTTGTTATCAGTCAGTTAACCATAAAATAAAACCCTTCAGGAAGTCCTCAATCACCCTCTCAGGGTTTATTTTGCATTAATGACCAGCTGACTGTACATTATCCTTAACACAGCATGAATTGAGTTTGATGGTTTTCAGTTTGTAAAATGATCTGGGTTTGTGCATCCAGCAGACATTTTTATCCCTCTTCCCTCCTTCTCTCTTATCGTTCTGTCTTCCATTCTTCTTCATCATCATCTTCAATGTTATCATCACCACCATTCTTCTGTTCACCACTGGTCTACAGGCCAGTGAGCGTGCCTGTAATCGCATGTCTGCCTTCATCGAGACTTCCTCCATTCTCTGTCCTCCCTCCAGGCAGATCGCCAAGAAGGTAGAGCACATATTCATTTACTCACCCGTGCACTCTCCTGTTTATTCATTCCTTCATTTGTTCATTTATGTACTCACCCATTCATTGAGCCACTTTATCTTTTATTTCAATGTTTTGATCCTGCCTTTATTGTGTGTGGTTCAGAAAATCTTCATGGGGTCATGTTTTGTAATAATGCTCTCTGCGTTCAGTTACTTCATGAAGAGTTAGCTCTCCAGTGGGTGGTGAGCACCAGTACCGTGAGAGAGGCGTCTCTGCAGCAGGCCTGGTTTTTCTTCCAGCTCATGGTCAGTCAACCTCCAACCTCGCACATTATTTATATCAATAATTAAAGTCAAGTCACGTTTATTTAAATAGTGCTTTATACAACACAGATTGTTTCAAAGTAGCTTCACTGTAGAGGACAGGAAAATAACAGTAAATGTTGCAAAATTCGTCAATTATAAAACAAATTTCATCATCTCTACAGAAGATAATAGTTGTCTCATTCTGAAGGATTTGTCGGAATTGAGGCTGCCTCATTTCAGGAAAGTTACCATTATATTCCAAAGTCATAAAGAAATTGCAACAATTTACGCTTCACAAGGGTAAACAACAGTCGATTTTATAATGGTTATTTTTTGAATTGACTTCCAGAAAACGCATCCTTCGAAACGAGACACAGCTTGTGTCATTATTCAGCTAATTTAGTTAAATGATTTTCCATTTCATGTCAATGTTCAATGTTGCAAAGTTCATCAATTTTGAAACGAGTTCAATTCAGCTCTACAAAAGACAATAGTGTCATTATTCAGTTCAAGTCAGTTCAGTGTTGATTCAGTTCAGGTCAATAACAATGTTGATGTTCTCAAGTTAATGTCATTTTCCTGCTGCTTAGTTCATTTAAAGGGATAGTTCACCCAAAAATGAAAATTAAGTCATTAATTACTCACCCTCATGCTGTACCAATCCCGTAAGACCTTCGTTCATCTTCGGAACACAAATGAAGATATTTTTGATTAAATCTGAGAGGTGGATCACTCCCCCATAGGCTTCCTAAGGGATTGAAACTTGACGGCCCAGAAAGTCATTGAAGAAAATGTTTAAATATTTCATGTGCCTACAGTGGCTACACTATAAGTTTAGCAAGCGACGAGAATACTTTTTGTGCGGAAAAAAAACAAAAATAACGACTTTATTCGACTATTCCATTACTTCCTTGTGGGCCTGAGACGAGAGTTCAAGAGATTTCCAGGACGCATGCGCGAGAACTGAGATGAGGACGTTCTTCTACTGCTGAAGTAGTAATGAAGTAGTAGAAGAAGAACATCCTCATCTCAGTTCTCGCGTATGCGTCCTGGAAATCTCTTGAACTCTCGTCTCGTAAAGTTGTGTGAACTGTTCCTTTTATAGTTGCAATAAATTATTTCTGTGGTTTTTGAAAAACCTAGTGTCTGGTTTATATACAGCAGAATCAAAGTTTAAGATGCTATCACTCTTTATCCTATGTGTGATAACAGGTGAAGAGCATGTCCCATCATCTGTTCCTGTCCTCACGCCTGGACATGCCCCGCCGCCAGCGCTTCCCAGACCGCTTTGTGGATGACATTGCTGCTTTAGTATGTGCCATCAGCGCAGACATAGCCAGCAGATATCAAAAGGTAAAAGAGCAGCGGATCTCATTTTACTGCTGGAGGAACACAGGCCTTATGTAGATAAGAGGAGGTTTGAGACTGTATGATGGTCTCTACTCTGGTTTATGACTGTTTACTTTTGTTATGAATAAACAGGAAGTATGCTTATCTCTGTCTGAGCCAATATTCGTGTGTGTTTCAGGATGTTGAGCTTGTGGAGCGGTTAAACAGCAGCTTGGCCTTTTTCCTCAATGACCTGCTGTCTCTCATGGACAGAGGCTTTATTTTCAACCTTATCCGCTCATATTATAAACAGGTACTTGCACAGACACACAAGCATGCATCCTTTGCTTATTTTGCAACGTAGCTTTATCGTTATGGTCGATACACCTGAATTAGCTTTTAAAGTCCCCTATTATGCTATTTTAAAGGTTCCTCATTTTGGTTTGGAGGTCTCCTACAATATATTTACATTCATCCAAAGTCAAAAACCACTTGAATTTTTTCATAATACACATTGTACATCACCTCATTTTTTAAAGGGTCTGAAAACGGTTTGTCCGAAGATTCAGTCACTCTAAACCCCTCCGTGAGCCTACTCTGCTCTGATTGGTCAGATGGCCCAGTCTGTTGTGATTTGTCTACTGCTTACAACACGTGTCAAAAACGAAGATTTTAGCTCGGGAGGCTTCCTCAGCACTTGAAACATAGTGAATTGCAAACAGTAATGACGCTATCACTTTTACCGTGTCAATTCCAGTGCGAGTCCTCATTCTTTGGAAGTGCATGCAAAGTGGATTCGCAGCGCAGAAAACAGTGTCTTCTCGACATGTTGACGACACAAATCAAACTTTTCCAGGCCTCAGCTACAACTACAGTGTTTGAGGGCGGGGCAAAGTAGATGCTCTTCCTGGGCAGCCAATGAAGACCATACCATATGCTGGCATTATGCAAATTTGTTGCATTGTTAGAGTAGTTTGTAACAGGAAGTGAGACTGGAATTGCTGAAGACTCATATTGGCTGTTCAGAAACAGTTATTTTTTTAGGAGATAAACTTCGCCCACTTTGATCTGTAAACCTTTTACATTAATAATCAGCTATTACACCTTTGCATACTGCATGAAAGGTAATATTCGAAAAAGCATAGTAGGGGCACCTTAAAATGCTGACTACCTCATAGTCTGAACGTATGCTTAGATATGATGCTCTTCACCATCATTTGATCATCATTATGCCATGATCACTATATTATGTACACACATTTTTTTTTTTCTTCCAAAACTCAATTTATCGCCTGCTTTCTGTGGCACAATGTTCATTTGGTTAGACAAATATTGCTGAATTTTATGAACAATAATCCTCTATAAAAAGCCTTATTTACATAAATAGCTGTATTTGCACTGAAAAGAATGACTAAAAGAATGAAATCAAAATTGAAGTTTTTTGGCTATTAGTATAAATATGTTAGCCTTACTGTTATCTTTAAGCTAGTGTGCTCCAAAACAATGGCAAATTATCTATTCAGAAGATATAAGCATTTAAAACTCTCTTCTGCCAAATGGATCAATGATTTTGATGACATCACTCTGCACTTCAGCTTCTCATGAGAATTTCTGTCCAATCTAAAGCATCCCGCCCCCAAATTGACGCTGAAGCTGCGGCTAAAATCAGTCACTTGTTCACACATTTACTATTTTCTACATGGTGAATGGCACATAGTGCACTAAACAGGGGATGGGGAATGATTTAGACAGTGTACATATGCTTTCCATTGGGGTGAATGAAGTCTGGTTTCACGTTAGTGTCACGCAAACCGCTATATTGTAAAGGAAATGGAGGAGAAACAGTTAGAGATTAGAAAACTGCAGTTTTACCGAGCTCACGGCCCTGGTTGAGCTGTGATATAAATTAAGCGCTATTGACTATTTTAAAAAAGGGGAGGAGCTGTTCAAATTTCCCACCTTGTCTTCCTGTTTCAGTGGAAATTACTTCAAAACATTGATTAATACTGACTTCAAAGCACTTCAGTGAGCCTTTAAATGATTATACTAGCACAAATAGTACCTGGTTAAATAGATTGCTGGCGGTTTACTGAACAAGACATAAAACACTACATGAGAATGTGTCACAGCTGTTCATGATTTTGCCCTAGAACATTTCAGATGACAGTTTGGTGCATCTGTGTCTGCAGATTAATAATAAGCTCCACACAGCGCAGAACCCCAGCTCTCTGACGGCGCTGAGGATGGACTTCATTCGGATCGTCTGCAGTCATGAGCACTACGTCACCCTGAACCTGCCCTGTGCCACCCTCAGTCCCCCCGCGTCCCCCTCACCCTCCACATCCTCCACTACCTCTCAGGTACACACAAACACACACACACTGAAAAAAAAAAACCAGCAATTGCTGTTATCTTAAATGTGCTGCTTTTTCCGCAGGACCGCATACAGAGCAGGTTCTATTTAGACCTATTTATATGCAGTCTTTCATGTCATGACCACAAAACTCCTGTTAAACCTGGTAACATTCACACAATACATGGAAGTGTATTAGACAGGGAAATTATGTAACTATCTGTAAAGCAGTGTTTTTTTCCTCCTTCTACTCTACCATTCAAAAGGGGTCAGTAAGATTTTTTAAATGTGTTTATAGAAGTCTCTTATGCTCACCAAGGCTTCATTTGTTCAAAAATGGGCTTCATTTGATCAAAAATACAGTGACATTTTGAATTTATTAATTTATTCCTGTGATGGTAAGGCTGAATTTTCAGCATCATTAATAATTCAACACATGATCCTTCAGAAATCATTCTAATATGCTGAATTGTTCCTCAAGAAACATTATCAATGTTGAAAAGTGTTGTGCTGCTTCAAATTGTGAAACTGATCATTTTGTTCATGATTCTTTGATGAAAGAAACAGCATTTATTTGAAATAGATTTTGTTTTACATTATAAATGACTCTACTGTCACGTTTGTTCAATTGAATATGCCCATGCTGAATAAAAAGGATTAAAAAAATCTTACTGACCCCAAACTTTTGAACAGTGGTGTACATTTTAGTACTTTTAACAAAGATATGGTCTTCATGTTTCAGGTTTAACATTTGTGGCATGTTTACTTCAATTTTAAGTGCATTACCACAATTTAGAATTTTTAATAAACAAAAATTATGAAGAGGGATGAGCTGGAATTATTTTCAGTGGTAACTGAGATTATGCCACAAATGCAGTTTTTTCCATAAACATGTCTGAGATGAATGAATTAAAGGAATAAGAAATGATACATGATTAAAGTGTGAGGGATGTTATTAGACCCTGCTGGCAGATTTACTTTACTCCTCAAGCTTGACAAGTTCAGTTGTGTGGGATGTGGCTAAAATTGAATCCATCCTCGAGAGCTGGGACGTTCGTGTTGGATTAGGGAGAGTGCTCTTTCTTCTACAAATCTGTATATAAACTGAGTGACCACATTCACATAATCCTCAGAATTGTAGTGTCAGTGCTGTAGAGTTTCCTGATTTGTTTGTAATTGTGTGGTAAAGTATTTCTCACTGATGGATGTTGCCGTCTGCCACATTATATCACGCTGGACACACTCAAAGGAGTTCCCTTAGGAAATAAAGTGCACTTCACTATGGTATGGCTGTTCTGAAGCAGACATTTTCTGTGTCTTCTCTCGTAGAGCTCAGCGTTCTCCAGTCATGTTCAGGATCAGGGTGTGGTCAGCATGTTCGAACTGTCTGTGCCATTCCGCCAGCAGCATTTTCTATCTGGCCTTCTGTTGGCTGAACTGTCACTCATCCTTGAGCCAGACGGAGAGGGGTGAGAAACGTACCTACGCAAGTATTTTAATAGGGACACACATTTAGACATTTTCATGACAATAGCTCATTACTTTCATCTTACGGTCAATAAAATGTGGCTCCAATTATTTTATTTTTTTATATAATATGCACAAATGAACACAATTTTGTTGTAACACTGCCACAAAAAAAACAAAAAAAAAACAGGCACTCAAAGTTCACACTCACAATGCCAATTTCGATTCCATAGCTAAAGGCTGGAACACACTACATGACTTTTGTCCCACTTTACAGACTGGAGGAGTCGACGCTAGTTGTCGAATGTCATAGGCTGTGTCTGAAATCGCCCCCTATACCCTCATTCACTATTCCCTACATTACTCCACTAATATAGTCCACTTGAAGGAGTGAATGAAGACCAGTGAGTGAATTCGGACACTGAGTGCGCCGGAAGGGCTGCCACTTTTGCATAGGTTGTGCTTGCTGTTCATTTAAAACTTATTACAATCTGGCAGCTCCATTAGTAGGATGAAAATATTTATCTGTCATGGAAACTATGTACAAGCGTTAATTAAAAGATTTAATAATCATAATAATAATTAATAATAATACAGGTAGTGTATGATGGGCACAGACAGATTTTCACCTTCATATTATGGTTCCATCTAGCCAACATGTTTGATAATTTGAGCCGATTTTAGAAAACAAATTCGCGTCCGAAATCAAATACTTCCCTATACTTATACTTATGAAATACTTCTAGTATGTAAAAAACAGTATGCCAACAGGGTATTATGTCCGAGTACATAGTGTTCGAAAAACAGTAGGCAAGAAGTACCCTGATGACCTACTACTTCCACAGAGAATGTGTGAAGTGCGCATTTGATGGGACACGTTCCTATCCCATGAGGCCACGGGAGAGAATTTATGAATGGCATTCCATCAGAACAACTGACACTGGTAGGTCACATGACAATAACAACAAAATGGCGGATGTAGTTCATCCGATCTTCATTCATACTACACGCATTCATACTATAAAGAATGTCGTGAAGTTAAAATGCAAACGTAGTACCTATTCGGACAGTATGCGATTTCAGACGCAGTGATTGTTTTCATTTGTCACACATTTCTTAGCATCTTAGCAGTTTGTTGTATTCAGAATGATTTGAAAGTCTGGTTATTATGTGTGATCCTCAGTTGTTTAGTGCTGTTTTAGTGATGCCTAGTGTTTAAAAATCTGTTTATTTAAAAGCTTCGTAGTGTATTCCAGCCTTAAAAGAAATATGCTGATGACTTTTATTGCTAGGTCAATTATTCAAGTAAACAGTCAAGCATGCATTAAAAAAGAAGCAAAGAACAAGCTGTGGAACAAAATACATTTTATCTAATTATTAGCCTGTTTTGCTGTGAAAAATTGTCGTCGTTTACTCACCCTCAAGTTGTTCCAGACCTGAATGAGTTTATTTCTTCTGTTGAACACAAAAGAAGATATTTTAAAGAATGTTGGTAATCAAAGAGTTCATGGACTCGCATAGAATGAAAAAAAAAACCAATGCTATGGAAGTCAATGGATGCCGTCAACTGTCTGGTTACCAACATTTTTCAAAACATCTACTTTTGTGTTCAGCAGAAGAAACTCATTTAGGTTTGGACCAACATGAGGGCGAGTAAATGACTCCCCTTTAGACACTCTTATAAACAGGACTTTAGAAATGCATGGACTCTCTAACACTGTAATCACACAGCTCACACCTCTCTCTCTCTCTCGTTCTCAGTGTGTTCTTCCTCCACAAGAAGGCCATTAGTGCTCTGCACTCTCTGCTGTGCAGTCATGATGCGGACCCCCGCTACACAGACCCCCAGGTGCGCTCACACATCGCCCAGCTCTACCTGCCACTCATCCCCATCGTCATGGAGACGCTGCCCCTTCTCCACGACTTCACCGGTTAGTGAGCCGAGTTCCCACAATAGAGCGGTCGGCTTATCTCTTCTTCGGTTATTCACATGAACACTTTGTTTATGACTTGAATAGTTTTCCAAAGGTCAGAGCTCCGGAGAGTCATTAAAAACTGAACAAAAGTCCCATTTCAGCCAAGATCTGTATCTCTCCACCTTTGTATGTCCCAGACACGTCCCCACAGCGGGTACGTCATGCCTCGGCGCTCGTCGATGATAACGACCCAGACAACGGCACCATCAGCCAGTCTGTTGCCATGGCGATAGCTGGCTCACCCCTCCCCCATTCCAAAGCCAACCCCTTCTTCACTCTGCCGTCAGTGGTGAGTACCTGCTCGCTCAACACCATTAATAAGTCCTGTTATGATTATGAATGAAGATTTTTTTAAAAGAAGTCTTTTGTGATTACTGTATTTATTTGATCAAAGTTTCAGTAAAACTGAAATATTATTACAATTTAAAATAACTGTTTTCTATTTTAATATATTTTGAAATTGAATTTATTCCTTTGATCAAAGCTGAATTTTCAGCTTCATAATTCCAGTGTCACATGATCCTTCAGAAATCATTCTAATATGATGATTTGATGCTCAAGAAACATTTTTTTATTATTAGCAGTCTTGAAAACAGTTATGCTGCTTGATATCTTCATGGATTCTTTTTTTTTTTTACTTTTTGATTCTTGTCACTTTTGACTAATGTGTCCTTGCTGAATAAAAGTATTCATTTCATTTTAAATAATGTTACTGACCCTTAACATTTTGAAGAGTAATGTATTTTTCAGAACTGTGGCGTAGCAGTTCCCCTGGTTCTGGTCATTTCACATCACTCTCCTCTTTTTTTTCTTTTTATTAATAAAAAAAAATCCCCAAAATAAGAAAACACCCTTTATAAATAAGCTATATTTATGCACATACAGTTTATTTTTTGAGTCCACATCTTTTACCCATGCTGCTGCTCTAGTAGAATAAACAGAAAAGACAAACAACAGAAATAGAGTTACTTGTTATAGTTCATGGTCTTCTGGAATTTTCCCTCAAGTTCAACTGAATGAGGTCACAGCTGCAGTGTCTTAATATCACCACTAGAGGAGCCCTTCACAAACACACACACTCCTGCTACAGTACTGCCCTCCTCCACAAGAGAGGGAATTATTATACTCCTTCCCCTGAAGGTGTACAACACTGTTTCATGTCCATTAGTGAATATTAATGGCAAGTGTATGGCTGAGAAAATGAGTGTCATGTGTGTCTGAGTGTTTATTATACATATGGGTGTGTAAGGAGTGGACATCCTCTGTATATGCCTGTCCCAAACAGGCTGTCGGATGTGATGTCTAATCAAGCCCGGCTTTGTTGTGTTTTTCTGTTTTCTGAGTGTATTGTAAATGTGTTTGTTTCTCGGCCAGGCGGGCCGTCAGTGTAGCGCCCTCTCTGCGGAGTGCAGCAGGACGCTGCTGGTTTGTTTCCTGTGGGTGTTGAAGAATGCAGACGCAGGGCTGTTGGAGCGATGGGTGTCGGACCTATCTGTGCCACAAATCAACCGCATGCTTGATCTTCTTCACCTCTGTCTGTCCTGTTTCGAATACAAGGTGCATCCACATTCCCCTCTCGTCTTTTTGAGTTAGTGGGTTAATATGGATTTGTCAATGTCAGTGAATGTGAATACATTTATAATATTTAAAGGATTAATACACCCCAAAAAATGAAAATTATTCCATAATTTACTCAACCTCAAGCCATCCGAGGTGTATATGAATTTCTTCTTTCAGCTTAATACAGTCGGAGTTATATTAAAAAATACAGTAGTACCTTATTTTGAAGCCCAAAAAAAGCGCATTCGTCCATCATAAAAGTATTCCATACGGCTCCAGGGGGTTCATAAAGGCCTTCGGAAGCGAAGTGATGCGTTTTTGTAAAAAAAATATCCATATTTATAACTTTAGAAACTATAATCACTGGCTTCCGGTAACGGCCGTACACGAGTCTAGTTCCGGCTGAAGGTTTCAAGGCAGCAATCCTAACTATGTCCCTTTAGGGGCTCTGTAGAATGAGTTATTCATTTTCCATGTATTTCCAAATAAGGTATGCAGCTTCAGGCACATCCCTAGTCTCAATAATGACTATTTGGTGTTTCGAAACATGGCCCGTCTAGTCAAAGTAGGATTGATACGTTTTTTCTTTAATACCAAAGGAACAGTAAGAATAAAACTTGAGAAAGTCAATCGAACATTGTGCTGTTTCTGGCTACGTTGCACCTGCCACTTTCCCCTAACTTTTTTTTTTTTTTTATCTGAAAAAATCTGAGAATTTTAAATGTAAACTTTTTTTTTTTTTTTTTTTTAAGTCTGGGGAGTTTTTCTACTAATAATAATACCATATTTATTTGAAACCTTATTTTGTAAAATAAAAATAATATTGGAGGGAATACATAAAAAATGCTAATGTGATGTTCCCACATGACAGGACTGCGATCGTTATGTGTGTGGCACCTTTCTGCGTATATTTAAAAAAAAATAATAATAATAATAATTATGAATGCCATGTACTGGTTTACAGAGAGTCTGATATTAAGGCTGGGCCAGTTTAAAACTATAATTGTCTGAACGTCCTGTTTAATTCCAAGGGCTAAAAAGGTAGAAAATGGTACAAAATCATTGTAAACGGACCAAAGAAGATAAACAAGTCATATGACATGACCCCTTTAAAATTCACAGAAATAAGTTTCTTCTGTTAAAACACCTGAATTTTGACTAGATTTTGTTGTGTGTTGGATGTTAACATGTTTTGATAGTCCTGTTCGTTGTGCCTCTTCTCAGGGGAAGAAGACCCTGGAGAGGATCAACAGTGTGACCTTTAAGAAGTCTCAGGACATGAAGGCCCGTCTGGAGGAGGCCATACTCGGCACCATCGGAGCAAGGCAGGAGATGGTCCGCCGCTGCAGAGGTACGACAGATGCTCTGTTGGTATTTGTGCCCAAGTAAATGTTGATGCATTGCATTTGTCATTCATCACTGGTCCTGTGCGTTCCTCAGAGCGGAGTCCTTACGGAGGTCAGGAGAATGTCCGCTGGAGGAAAAACGTCACTCACTGGAGACAGAACGCAGACAGAGTGGATAAGTGTGTCTTTTTTCCCCTTCTCTCGCTTTTTGAATATCTTTCCATTGCTGTTTAGCTTCATTGGACATCTGAATGCCGTTGCTGTAACTGTCAGTCAACTTAATGAAGCACATAATCACAGGGTACATGTGCAGTTGTGTGTGTGTGTGTGTGTGTGTGTGTGTGTGTGTCAGATGGGCACTATGAATAGCTTACAGTAAACACTGTCTCTGCGCAGAACCAAGGCAGAGATGGAGCAGGAGTCGGTAGTGGATGGAAACTTGGCAACAGAAGCTGCTCTCATTGCCCTGGACACACTGGAGATCATCGTGAAAGTAAAGGAGACATTGCTGCTCACGTTTGAATGCAGTCACATCAGATACCATGCGTTACAACCGTGTATCATAGACTAAAAGTGTTTGTGTGTGTGTTTGCATCAGACGGTGGTGATGTCAGAGCTGAAGGAGAGTGTGTTGAGTGGTGTGCTGAGAGTCCTCCTTCACAGTATGGCAGGAAACCAGAGCGCCCTCTTCCTGCAGCACTGCTTCAGCACACAGAGAGCTTTGGTCTATAAGGTTTGTGTCTGGCTAACCCTAAACCCTGAGGTTTGAACATTGGTGCAAAACCCTTCCTGCACCAGGGTAGGGGTGTCACGATTCTCCAAATCCTCGATTCGATTACATTTTCGATTCTAAGGTCACGGTTCGATTCGATTCTCGATTTTTACATTTATTTTTTTAAGCACAGTTTGCGATGTCATTTTTAGACTAGACTTTTATGTAATATAATATATGACATTTGTTCGCAATGTACCACACTACATTGTCAAATTTAAAACATTTATTAACAAAATAATGTTACAATAACTTATATCTTCAGTCAATTAGAAACTTAAGCAAAATAACCTGCCATGTATTTCTCTTTTGTAACTGCAGTCTTATTCACAGAAGATGACATTCAAGTTCACAACAAAACAAACACGGTTTTACAGATACATTATGTTTTCCTTGCTTTACCTCGGTCTTAAAGTACAAACATGACTGAAAAATATTAGTATTTAATGTAGAATTTAATTAAATGCATTTATGATGAAATTACAACATTTTCGTGTCATGTTCATTTTGACCACGAACTGTGCACTGTCGCTTTAACTCGGCGCGTGCAGCAAAAATAGACTAGGTGCGGAAATGAACGACACTTGTCTCATTCGTGGAGGTGGAGAATCAAGTTATTTGTGACATGCTAGATTTATTGTATAAAGATTTATACTGTTCTGAGTCTGCTGTTTTTGTCAATTTAAAGTTTTAATTTAAAAAGTGGAAGAATGGTACACGCACTGACGCACATACAGTAGCAGAGCTTGCAAAGTGTGGCTTTTTTTAAGCGCGAACTTTGAACGCGAATGTGAACGTTGTCAACATAATTCACTGGAAATCAGAAATACTCCCACTGTCCCACACCGGCGACTTTAGTGAAAGAGGAGGTCAGAAGTCCTGTCGATGGGTCTCCTGCATCTGCAGCCATGCTATCTTTTGACTGGCTGTAACTGAGGTAGAGGACTCGCAGCACTTCAACGCTGTTTTTTTTACGCTTTGCAAACCGACTGGACGTGACATGGGGGCGTGGCAGTATCGACGATTCCATTTTTGAATTCGATTATCGAGATTGTGACTTAATTTCGATCGATTTCGATTTAAAATCGAAATCGTGACACCCCTACACCAGGGGTATTAGACAAAATACTAAAGCATTTGTGTATCAGCCATTTATTGGTTATAGCTCATTTGATGAATATAATTATCAGCTTACTGGTATCAGCCAAAACTTTCATTGCAAAACTCTACACTGTAAAAAATGATCGTGATTTTTAACAGTAAAAGGGAAAAACTGTTAATTGGTTAAAGTTTCAATACTCTACTGTTAGATCTATCACAGTTATTTACTGTATAAATTTAATAATACTGTTAAATTACAGTTTTTGGAAGTGAAAAAGAACAAGTAATTGTATAATTTACATTGAAAACCCTTAAATTGACATTCCCACAATTCCCTGCGTGACATTTCACGTTTGATTTATTTTTGTCAAAATAACTTTCTTAATTTTTTCTAATCAGTTATGTAATGTACATTAGGGTTTTATGTTAATGTTGTTAAATTAATGTTTATTACATTTTTAAAATGTCATGCGTTTCATGTTACCATGATGGTGTTTAGTGTTTGTGTGAAATACACATTGTGTGCAGCTTCTGTATTAACTTTCTTATGGAAAAGCTGCTTGTGATGTGTCCACAGCTGCTGTTTTTTTACCGTGTAATTATTCAGGCTGTTTATGTGCGTCTTTGAAAATCATTGTTGTGAAATAAAATGTAAGACTTTTAGACTTTTCTTAGTTGTTCAGGTCAGCTCTGTGTACATATGGCCTCTTATTTTACAGAGATCATGAAGGAAATTGTAGAAAAAGCATGTGTTTCTGTAGTTCCCAGAGATGTTGTTTGAGGAGGACACTGAGCTCTGTGCAGATCTGTGTTTGCGGTTACTGCGTCACTGCAGCAGCAGCGTGAACTCCGTACGCAGCCACGCCAGCGCCTCCCTCTACCTGCTCATGAGACAGAACTTTGAGATCGGCAACGTAAGACACAATGTCACATTAAACTCTGATGCTTGACACAGCTTTCCCCTATAAAGACACGATAACCCAAATCAAATCCCGTGTCTTTCCTCCCGATCTGTAGAATTTTGCCCGTGTGAAGATGCAGGTCACCATGTCTCTGTCTTCACTCGTGGGAACCTCTCAGACCTTCAACGAAGAGCATTTGCGGCGCTCTTTAAAAACTATCCTCACGTATGCTGAGGATGACCTGGAGCTCAGAGATTCCCCCTTCCCTGAGCAGGTATCAAACACTTGAATCTGGGTGGCCAGCTAAAAGGTTGTAGGTTCGAATCCCACAGGGGGACCCAACCGCCACCACTAATGTGCCCTTTAACCCTAAAAACCCTATAGACCTTAGCCAGGGCAGCACCATATTTAATTTTTGACTGGGAGGAAAACAAAACTCTGAGGGATCGAATTAGAGTACATTGGATCGTGTTATAGTAAGGGATTGTTTAACAACATACGAATTGTTCAGCTGATGAAATGCGTCTTTCCCAAATAAACTTTCAGTTGATAGTTGAAAACTTCATGAAAACGTCTTAAAAGTTGTGTGTTATGAAAATGACGTGATCCAGGACCTTTATTCAGTGCGTGCGTCTGTCCCTCACAGCCTCGCTTTCATCTGTGTTAAATTCAATACAGCATCTAACCTGACTAAGGCCTACACTGTATCATATTTAATACATGAACTTCTAAGGCCTCTAAATTATAAACGCAAATTAAACATTGCTGTAAAACTTGTTGCACATAATCTTCTACATGCCCTTTTGTCAGTCCCCTTCAGGTCCTGGAGACACATGAATTAATTCTGTGAAATCTTAAATGATTTTTTTTATGAAGTCTTTAATATTGTTATTAATATTTCAACATGAACATCGACTGGACTAAAGCAAATTAGGTTTACTTGGTTATCCGTGTCAATACGTTTTGCTCCCCATAATAAAAACTACAGAGATTTGATCATAAAATGAAGCATTTAAATGTCATCTTACTGAGACATATTGGGACTTTGGGAGATATAGAGTGACAATTGATATTTATATGCACTATTATGTAATCATTGAATTACATTACAAGCTATGAATTTCATCTAAATTTTTTGGCCATATAAATATTTATTACCTGATGTATCAAATATGACAAAACATAGAACATATACGTATACTGTATATATACTTTTTAAATATATAGTGTATATACATAAATATATATATATATATATATATATATATATATATATATATATATATATATATATATATATATATATATATATATATATATATATATATATATATATATAAAATTGATTTTCTTTTTTTTAAGAATTTGTCTAAAGGTTTAATAAACTATTCCATTAAAGAAAATTGATTTGTCTGATGGTTATAATTTTAAATGTCAGGCTTTAAGGAGATATTTTTCTACACTTTATATCTGGCATTAACATGATCCTATCTATGAGAGTCACTAATATGATGCTAATGTTCTGCTGGTAGGTTCAGGATCTCGTCTTCAACCTCCACATGATTCTCACTGATACTGTGAAGATGAAGGAGCACCAGCAGGACCCAGAGATGCTCTTAGACCTCATGTACAGGTCAGTGCTCTCTTTTCATGAAACCCAAAGGACGTCTAATGTGTCTCCTGTGCTGTATGTGAAGGTGGCTCTTCTCTTTGTGTAGGATTGCTAAGGGCTATCAGAACTCTCCAGATCTGAGGCTCACCTGGCTGCAGAACATGGCAGGGAAGCACTCGGAGAGAGGGAACCACGCGGAGGCAGCTCACTGCCTGGTGCATAGCGCCGCCCTGGTGGCCGAGTACCTCAACATGCTTGAAGATTGCCGCTACCTCCCCATCGGCTGTGTGTCCTTCCAGGTAAATGCTCGGCGTGTTTAGGCTTGATTAATAAAAAAAGGCTTGAAGAATGCTTGAAGAAATATATTAACCGAAGAGCTTTGGAGTCATTGTAATGTTTATATTAATGATTTCGTGTTGAATGGTGGTCTCTCCCCCCCCCTGTGAGCGGAAAAAAACACACTTGCAACTTTGAGCCGGCGGCCCGCCGGCCGCAGCATCAGGAAGTGCCACGTGATAACAGGTCTCGCGATGTAACGAATTGCTTTACGGAAAGAAAGATCGGCTAAAATGAGCATTAAACAGAAATAACCCGGCGCAGTATACATGTGGTGTTCGACGCGCACATACAATACAGACTGCCGACAGTTAAACAGGGCGCGCGCAG
This sequence comes from Chrosomus eos, assembly GCA_036326025.1. Taxonomy (NCBI): domain Eukaryota; kingdom Metazoa; phylum Chordata; class Actinopteri; order Cypriniformes; family Leuciscidae; genus Chrosomus; species Chrosomus eos. The sequence continues at coordinate 35,722,210 of CM070821.1, forward strand.
CTCTTAAAGGGCCCACACCTTATTTCCACTCGTTACAGCTTTCATCCTGCTGAACTGGTACCGGTGTACAGGGGGAGGGGATCAGGCCGTGTGACATGAGACATCTCTGCGTGCGTGATATTTACGACAGTACAAGTATCCCACAGCGACTCTAGGGGTCACTGTTTGACAAAAACGGAAATCCTACATAGTGCTGCTTTAAGAACGGAAAAAGTAATGGAAATTAACTGGTGAAAAGGGGAACTCTGGTAAATACTCTAATTCTTGCATTTGCATTTTATAGTCAAATGTTTACACAAAAAAATAATAAAAAAAGATGAATTTTTTACTTAATAAAAAAAATTATCTCACAGCAGTATTTATACTAATCATACCATATTTATTTGCAAACATTAGTTTGTCAATTTATTAAAATAATGTTTTATAAATAATGTTTTAATAAAAATGTTTTAGATGTATTGAGAGGAATAAATTGAACAAAAATCGATCAGAATAGATTTTTAGTCTCTTTGACGCTTGAATTGCATTTCACAGAGTATTTCGTCCAATGTGCTGGAGGAGTCTGCGGTGTCTGATGATATCCTGTCCCCAGAAGAGGAGGGCATCTGTTCAGGGAAGTACTTCAGTGAGTCAGGGCTCGTGGGACTCCTGGAGCAAGCAGCTGCCTCGTTCAACATGGTGAGAGCTCACGGAACCTGAGAGCATCCAAGGGAATCAGAGGGATTTAGACTTGTTTTTAAGTCAGCGACACACATTTTTGTGGGATTATTAGCGCAGTGAAGGCTGCTGACTGTAGTTTCTGTCTCTCCTCTAGGCTGCCATGTACGAGGCCATAAATGAGGTTTATAAGATCCTCTGTCCCATTCACGAAGCCAACAGAGACTTTAAGAAGCTCGCTTCCGTCCACGGTAAACTGCAGGACGCCTTCAACAAAGTATACAATCAGGTTTGTTGACACAGGAAGTAATGTCTCCAAACAATCTTACATGGTTTCTGGAGTCAGTATGTTGAATGGCTGTTTCAGTAGTATTCATTGTACATTATTAAATAGGCAGCTGTTATTTCTCATAAATAAATATCCTTTTATAGTTAATTTTTGTGCTGCTTCGTTCAGTATTAGAACCACAGTAGTAGATAATAATACATAAATTAGTATTATTTATTAGTAAAAAAATTGCAATGCACTTTTTTAGATTATGTGAACAAGTTTCGCAGTAATTGCTGACTTTGTTGTATTATGTGAAATTGGCAGTTGGACAGAAATCATTGTGCTGATGTATTATTTAAAATGTCATTTTAATTAAATGTATCGATTTATCTACATGATATCCTGATCTTATCAGAAACTTGAATTGCTCAGATGGTGGGAAAATTCTGTACTCCAGATTTTACATATGGGATCATACATTTTCATTTGAATATTCATTTAATCATACCAGCAAACTTCACTTTTGACAAAATTCTCCTTTCTGATATTGAACATAGTTATTATATTTAGAGGGGGGTTTAATAATAATAATAACCATGGCAACCGCTGTATTTCTGCTTTTCCATAAGCACTACCGACTGTCACAGTAATTTGTGTGAATCAGTATCTGCTGTTTTTGTTCAGACTAATTATATAAAACATGCATAATCATTTTTTAGGCTGAAATGTGAGGTTTATAATTTTACACATCTTAATTTTATACAACTATTTATTATCTGAGCTGTAAACTAGTAGTTGTTATGGATATTTTAAAGTTTAGAATGTTATGTTTATATTTTAATTGTAGTAATTTATCGTACCAAACTAACAATAGTAATTGACAGCTTTAAAAGTTATATAACGTGAATTTGTGCTCTGGATGGAACCGGTCTTTGTGCCGAGATCTGGACCACAAACACTGATTGCTGACCTCTGGTGCGAAGCTCTCTGTTATTGTTATGTGTGTGTGTGTGTGGTTTAGAGGTGTGATTGATTGTCTTCTCTGTCTTGTCGGTGATGATGTGTCTCCTGCTGTGTCCGCACACAGAGTTCAGGATGGGAGGTAAGGCTGTTCGATCACACTGTGCTCCTGTATTTATCAGTACCATATGTTGCAGTTTATGTTAGAAAAGAATTCTCTCCTCCACACACAGAAATTAACTGTCTCTGCTCTTTATCTCTCTGTATTTCTCCGTCCGTCTCCTCCTGTGCGGTCTGGATGTTTTCCTGGTGAGTGAACATGAACTTTGCTACCCAACATAAAAATTCAAGCCGTTCCATCTCACTCTAAGGTTCACCATCTCTGACACACTTATGTAAGGCCATTTCACAAGAAGGGCAGCATTCATGCCTTGAGCACATGTGTGCATTCAGATCCAGACTCCATGCCATCAGTGTTGTGTCCTCAGGCATGAAGCAGACTAAAGTCATGTTATTTAGGCTTTTATGTGACACACAATGCTCTTCTCTCTCTTTACATGTCTTTCCATTGTTCCTGTCCTCAATGCTCAGGCCATAGAGGATGTTTGGCACCTACTTCCGTGTGGGCTTCTATGGATGCCGCTTTGGGGATCTGGATGAGCAGGAGTTTGTCTATAAAGAGCCTTCTATCACCAAACTGGCCGAGATCTCACATAGACTGGAGGTTTGTTTCTGGTCTAGAGAAATTATAATGGCTATTGTTACTTTGTTGATAATAATACCATTATTTTTATTTTACTATTATTAATAACTAAATGTGAATGTTTATTAATATTAGTAGTAATTTAAGTAGGGGATCGTGTTAAAATGACGGTTATTTCCGTCAGTTGCAGCTCGTTAGGTCTAACATTCTGCCTGCTTAAAATCAAAGTAGTGCGTAAGATTACATTCATTTCAGTGAATGAATTATTTATCAAGAGAGATGCTTACCTGGGTCTGTTCGGTGTCTCTCTCTATTAACAACGAAGCTGTGAGTTTAATTACTTCAAAAACAGTGCTTTTACCCCATCGTTGATGAGAAATATAATGTAGTGATTCATTAGCAAAGCTATTTTATTAATAAAAGTCGGAGGGATGCTACATGTGCATTAAACGGTTGTATTGCACACATTCCAGCCAATCAGAATCAAGTATACAGACAGAACATGGTATAATAATTTATTGATTTATAATTATAATACAATATTTCATAAATAATTATAATATAATTATAAACCGTTGTTTTTCTCAACATGAAATAGTGGAGCTGTTATTTTTTTTTTACTTTATTTATTTTACATTGTTTTTTAAAAATTGTTTTTTTTATGTTTGAAAGTGTCCTACATTTTGTAAGTTATAATTTGTAGTCCAGGGGGGCAAATCATGGGTCAATATCAGGACCGTGATCCACCCATTTGTTTTTTGCATCTCAAATTATGCTTTTAAAGCTACACTGTGTGATTTTTACCCCCATCTAGCGGTGAAAAGGTATATGACCATCCAGTGAATATTAGTTTCTGTTCCTCTCAATTCCGATTTCGTTTTAAATCCTACGGTGGCCAATGTAGTCCAAGATTAACATGGCTTCCAGTTCGAGTGTTAGGCAGTTTGAGTGCTAACCCACACGTGTTAAAACGCGAAAGGCGAAGCTTGAATTAACGGGTATGTCCCTCTTTGGCTAATGTACTTTCAAGATGGAGGGGCAACATGGTGACCGACATTAGAACCCCTTACCCATATGTATTTTCAATGCCATATTATACACTCACGAGAATACTTTATTACTTGAACGAAGTAAATATACATTAATGAGCACATATTTTTGAAAGAACTAAGTGTTTTTAGCTAAGAATAAACTAAAAAAGTTACACAGTGTAGCTTTAATACAATTATTTGTAAGGAATATGCTTATTTCCTTTATAGGAATTTTACTCCGAACGATTTGGTGACGACGTGGTGTCGATCATCAAGGACTCCAGCCCTGTTGACAAGACCAAATTGGACCCCAATAAGGTTAGAAACTAACGAAAGTGCAGGACTGAAGGCCTGTATATATATATATATATATATATATATATATATATATATATATATATATATATATATATATATATATATCACACACACATATATACACACACACATATCCATATTGAAGAGTGCTGTGTATGTTTATGTTACCCAGGCATACCTTCAGATCACATATGTGGAGCCCTTCTTTGACACTTACGAGCTGAAGGAGCGCATCACATACTTTGACAAGAACTATAACCTGCGCACATTCATGTACTGTACGCCGTTCACGCTGGACGGTCGGGCCCACGGCGACCTGCATGAGCAGTACAAACGCAAGACCATCCTCACAACCTCCCACGCTTTCCCCTACATCAAGACCCGCATCAATGTCATCCACAAAGAGGAGGTGTGGGACGCTTCTGTTTTGGACATTTGTAAATTGCTACAAGAAACAGGCTTTTCTAACTACATTTCCTCCTCGCTACAGATCATTCTGATGCCGATGGAGGTGGCGATCGAGGATATGCAGAAGAAAACGCAGGAACTGGCCTTCGCCACCCATCAGGAACCCGCAGACCCAAAGATGCTCCAGATGGTGCTTCAGGGTAGTGTTGGCACCACTGTTAATCAGGTAACCTTTGGATTAAGTGTTTTGTTTTCTGTTTTTCCAGTATGTCGGCTGGTTGGCGGATGTGAACCTGTACATGTTGTCACACAGGGTCCGCTTGAGGTGGCTCAGGTCTTCCTGTCTGAAATTCCTGAGGACCCCAAACTCTTCCGCCATCACAATAAACTGCGCCTCTGCTTCAAAGACTTCACTAAAAGGTGGAGTGACTTTCCTGCACAGCATGCTCACTTTTTAGCAGAGTTGGAAACGTTTAGATAGTGATTCATTTGTTTCTTAATGCTTTGATTAAAAATCCTGCCAATGTTCAACTTCATATGTGATTTTAACAAATCATAATTCTTTTACTTTTAGGGTTTAAAATGATTCACCAGCAAAAGTAATTTGAATGAGAGTACAATATTTAATTAAATCAATTAGTTTACGCCCAACTGATGACAGTTTTTCTAAGTATTACTAATCTTATTTTTCCTGCTTAAGATGCATGTTAAGGAGAAGTATTCTGAGATGTGTCTAAAAGCATTTGAACATGTTACTGCTTTTGAATTAAGTAAAAAAGCAATGAATCAAAGATTGATTTGCTTTGGCCTTGGTTTGGATGTTTATGGTCCTAGACATGGCAAAAGTCTATTTCCATATAAATCTGACAATTACTTGAACCACATATCAGCATGGTATCTGAACGAATACTATACAGAGTGATTCAGTGTTTGGTTTTTTAAACCTAATAACTTGCAGTATTCTTGACTCAGGTGTGAGGATGCTCTGAGGAAGAACAAGTCTCTGATTGGTTCAGATCAGAAGGAATACCATCGAGAGATGGAGCGGAACTACACTAAACTGAGAGAAGCTCTGTTTCCCCTTATCAACCGGAAAATTCCTCAACTCTATAGACCTCTGCCTCTGCCAACCACACCGACACAGAGGTAACACCACACACTCCTCACTCACCCAAACACCAGCCCCTTAACGGATTAGTTCACTTTTAAAAAAACATTCACTGATAATTTACTCACCCCCATGTCATCCAAGATGTCCATGTCTTTCTTTCTTCAATCGAAAAGAAATTAATGATTTTGATGAAAACATTCCAGGATTTTTCTCCATATAATGGACTTCATTGGGAACCAAACGGTTCAAGGTCCAAATGACAGTTTCAGTGCAGCTTCAAAGGGCTTTAAACGACACCAGACGATGAATAAGGGTCTTATCTAGCGAAACCATGGGTCAATCCAAAAATAAATAAAAAAGTTTAAGTTTTATTAGCACAAATGCTCGCCTTGCTCTGTTCTGTGATGCACGTTCGTGACTGTCCTGTTCGAACTCGTTCATCAAAATGAACAAATCTTTTTCCGAGTCATTTCATTCATTAAACGAACGAAATGACTCGAAAAAAGATTCGTTCATTTTGAACAAGTCTTTTTTCGTGTCATTTCGTTCATTCAACGAACGAAATGAACTAAATGACTTGGAAAAAAGATTCGTTCATTTTGATGAACGAGTTCGAACAGGAGAGTCACGGACGTGACTAAAAAAGTTTTTTTAAAAGTGAACTAATCCTTTAAGCATGTACACTTATTTGTTACGTTTTGCGGTTTTATCTGAAATTGATGATAACACATTAATAGAACAGGTCATTGCAGCCTGGTTACTTGTCAGCTAAACCCATCTGACTAATTCAAAATCTGTGCACCCTGACTCATGCTAGTTGTATAGCACCCAATTACTCTTAAAAAAATGTGTGTGTTATGAGACTGTCTGATGCAATTTTGAAAGTGTCTATTCACCTTTTGTTGAGACGATGTACTAATATAATACAGTTAGATCTACATTCAGTAAATAAATAATAATGTTTAGGAGAAATTAAATGCCTATTATTAATAATAATAATACAGTAAAACAACATTGTGTAATTAAATAAAAATAAAATGAATGATAGCAGTTGTCTGTTTACCTTTTAAGACAATTAAATAAAATAGTTGCATCTACAGAAATAAATATGAATAAACATCAAGTAAACTAATGTAATGACAATAATAATATGAACATAAAAATAATAGTATTAACATAATGAAATTAAAATAACTGAAACACACTGTTGAGGCAACATACTAATATACTGTACAGTTCTACATTCAATAAAAGTTTAATGCATATATTATAATAATGATAATAACAACAAATTAACTAAATATTAAGCAGTTCTGTTAGGTGTCTTTTGTTTTCCCCATCCAAACCACACTTCCTGTAGTGAATGTTCACTGACTGTCAGTGTCATGACCACCGTGAGTCACCAGAGGGGATTTGTTCAAATCATGGATCTGTTCTTGCTCATCTTTACAGGAATTCTCTCAGTCGGTCCAGTTTTCGGCGTGGAGAGTGCTGAGGTGTGGCGGAGCTGAGCGCGGGTGGATGTAAAACCAGACGTGATCTGCCGCTCCATCATTTCCCCCCACCAACCGCACACTAACACACTGCACATTCCTCTCTCAGACACAAGCCCTCCAGAGCCAGTCTCTCTCTCTCTCTCTCTCTCTCTCTCTCTCTCTCTCTCTCTCTCTCTCTCTCTCTCTCTCTCTCTCTCTCTCTCTCTCTCTCTCTCTCTCTCTCTTCAGTCTGTTTACTCTGAGAGGTTATCTGCTAGGGGTTATTTACTAGAGTCATTATGATCTTCATGGGCACAGCAGCATAACTGCTCAAACTAGTCATCAGTAGAGAAAAATGAGCTTCTTGCTCAACTGCAGAGGTAGTTTTAGGCTCTTAACCAGCACACAGCATTCAGATGCTCCCCTGCACTTCCTCCTTTTGTTTATGTGTGCTGTCTTTCTCGTCTCGTGCGCTTGTGTGAGTGTGAGAAAGAGGGCAGCAATATGAGCCACAGTCCTTCCAGACATTTGTGAGTGTGTGTTTGTGTGTGAGAGAGAACGTGTTGCCACATAAAACCTTGTAGCGCTGTCTGATTTATCTGCTTGCACTCAGTGGATTAAAGTGTTTGTGAAAGCTCTCTGTCATGTCTTTTCCAAGACTAACGGCTGACAGGCTGAGGCTCACTCAGAGAAGACGCGTTCAATCTCTCACATCCTTTGTGCAAACTGTTTTTAAAACTAATTCTGCTGTTGGCTCAAGCACTGATGTTGATGAGCAAAGAAAAGCTGGACTTGTTTCAAGACTGTATAGTGGAGATCCCTTGATGTGTGTCCCTTTAGGTAAGAGAAGAAGAGGAGGGAAGCATATGGCATTAATATAGTCATTTACTGTGGAAAAAGTTTCACACCGCACTAACAAAAGAGCACACTAACGTTCTGCACTGACTGCTGTGAATTTTGACTGCCACTTCTGCACCCTACTGAATCCTACTTTCAGACACGAAGGCGTTTTAATGTTCATGTTATTGTAAATGCACATTAATGTAATGTATACTATCCACGTTATGCACAAGTATGTAAACTGGAAAAAAATGAGAACTATTTAGATGATGATACCAGATGAAATGTTTTTTGAATGTAGCTATTATCCTGAATTAGCAATACTTTCACCTTCCTACCATAGTTGGACTGCTGTAATGTCCGTCTTGCACTATTCTAATGTTTGTATGACCTCTACTGCCCGTCTCGACACTATACTGTGGAAACTGCTGGTCTAAATACTGTATTTTTTTAATTACCAAAAAGGTTTTTTTATTTATTTGTTTTCTTGTCTTTTTTTTTTTCCAATTTTACTTTTTATATTAAAAGAAATTTCTCCTAATTTTCATAGCAGCTTTTTTTTTTAAGTTTAAGACACACTAACACAGATATAGACGCACACATTAAAGGTAAATAATAAATGTGTATTATATGTACATAAATATAAATCATATTATTTACTCCATATTCTCTATACGGTAAATATATTTTAAATACTTAATATTATTAAAATATATATTCATATATTTTTTTATGCTTGAAGGTTCGAAGCCTCTTCTTTTTACATAGCACTTATCTCATCACAGCTTGATTGTCTCCTGCTCAAAACGACCTCCATATGTTCAACGTGTCACTGACATGTAACGAGACAAAGAAAAAACGCGCCTGTCCATCTGCGACCTAATAACAAATTAATGTTGTTAATAATGCGGCTTTACAGCCCATACGGACGACGAATGAGCTCGTCATTGCCGCTTCAATGACGTAAGGTCATTATGACGTCATGCCCCCAGCATATCAGTAGCGTTATTTAATTACGAATTTCAATGCAACAAATCGGTTTAACCGAATTAAAAAATAATTCCATTCTGAGAATGATTTTCTGTATGTTTCCGGAAGTCGATTATATGTAATAATTATCAAAAACAATCTTGTTTTTTAATGGTATAAAGAAACCTTTGCTCAATATTGCGAGTTTTTTTGAAGTGAAAAATAAAAAGAGCAAATTATTTGAGGAAGATACTGGGATTGTGCATGCGTTGGCTCTTTAAGAGCAGAGGGAGGGGTTCGCTTCATGGTTTGGTTTGGCTGCGGTGTTTTTGTCTCTGTCAGTGAGACTGCTGGCCTTATCGACTGAGGGGACTGGAAGGGGGTAGGTGACAATACACACATGCTGTCTGCTCAACCTTGTGCTTTTTATGAGAAAAAAAAATCATGCAATTACACAGTATACGGGTACATTGTCATTTTCCATTTGCTTTCATGGTTGTGATGCTTCAGTCTTTGTGCTGCTCGATTCTATTTTGAGTTTCAAAGTAACGGTACCATGATGGGGATTCACATTCACCATTTAAAACTGGCTACCCTTGCTATTATATGAATTATTTATGTTGCGTTCATTTAAAAAAAAACAACGCCTGTTTATATTGGTTGATTTCCATTATAGGCATAAGGAAATTAAACCGCATATCTTTCATGGGAAGCGCGCACAATACCTTTAATGGTGTGAGAGTTCAGATACACGCGTGTAGAATTATTCAATTCAGAATATGTAACTGATTGAAGTGTTTAAGAAAGCATTTGTTGTTAATAAAAAGCAGAGTTCGTTTGCGGGCGCGCGCTATTTTTGTTAGTCAAATCTGGACATAAAACACATTTTATGTGTTTTATCTGAATATTGCTCTTGTAATCGTATAATTTAAATTGACTCGATGGAGATGATGGTTAAACGAGTGCTGATGGTGGTTTGGGGGTAAATTCTTCATTAATAAAAGCCCCGTGACTGCTGTGACTCTGGGGAGAGGGTGGGACTGCTGGAGTTTTTCATGACTTCCAGATGTTCATCACTTTGGCTTTGAATTCATGGGCCTTGATTTGCTTGGTTTAACACGTGCGTTTTAATGTTTGCACAAGTCTGATTTAAATTACAATGTTACTGATCGTGGAACACCTCTTGTTGGAAAGAATTTGGAAGGGAATGACACAATTTCAACTCAGTTTTAGTTTAAATTATCACGACAGATAATGTTTTAGTTGTAGTTTCGTAGTTTGCTACGTAGTTTCTTTAGTCCGGCTATTTGTAACTGCCATTGAATGTTTTTAGTGTTGGCTATTGTTTCAGTCACGCCACGCGACTTTTTGTTTTTGTTTTGGGGGTTACTTTCATTCTCTCTAGTCAGTCGTATGTTTAACTATCACCTCGTTTAGGCTGTGAAGTGATACAACACGCGCTCGTATAGTCGTGTCGTATTGCGCAGTCTCTGTAGTTCATGAAATGCCCGCGCCGCGCCGCTTCTGCGCGTCGTCTGGCGCGCAGGGTGAAGTCGTGGAATTCCTCGCGTAGGAATGCGCGGTTATAAACCCCATTTGCACGGTGGACCACATGCTGGGCGTCTACATATTGTTTGCAAGACTAATGAAATTAAGCCACAGGACTACGCGAATGTGTCTCGAGCGCTTTTAATTTCCATTAATTGTTGATGTTTCTCAGCATGTCACTCAATTGTTGACAATGGCATCCTCCCAGGACACCGCGCCTCCCCATATAAGAAAAATCACAAATGGGATCTCATTGGTTTCTCTTTGACAGGATTGATATTTTTTTCTGAGGTAAAGACTACAGTAATCTCAGACAAATATCAAAGTAACTCGACCATGTCTCTGACTTTGCTCAGATTTGCCAAGACCCTCGTCTTTGCTCTCCACATTCATTGTACAGCCTTTATAGCCACTTAAATGAGAAGACAATTGCTGCCATGTCTATTTGTAGTTTTCCTGAGGTATTTTAGGAAATGCTTCCGATGCTTTGAAGCAAAACTCCATTATTTACATGCATCTTTGCGAAAGTGGGCAGCCTTTTGTATCTAAAAATGATCCTCCAATTTTATGGCTTGTCACGTTCACTTTAACTTCCCCTCAGCAAGCGTTATTCTGCTTGATAGGTGTGTAAATATGACTGTCACTTTAAATGTGAAGTTAAATTCATTGTAGACAATGGCAACAATAATGAAGCATGCAAACAGTCACCATCATTCTGTTTGCTGAATGTTTATTTTTTATTTCTTTATTTGACAGGCACAGTGCACATTAATCAACAGTAACATAACTATAAATGAGCATGAGGTAACCCTATAGGCAAATTTGTATCTTTTGTCCCTGTCAATTAGACTAAAACATTTATCACATATCTCATTCAGATCACTACCAAAATCAGTACAATCCACATCCACCAAACGAATGACGCGGCACAAACCATAGCTGTATCAAGGCTCACAGAATTTCTAACAATACTAAAATTATTTAAATTAAACCTGCTTGTTGGCATAGGGAAGGAAAACCCATACTATATATTTGTGTATGGAGGATTAATGTGTATATGCATGTGTTTGTGACCTGCAGTGAAATGACAGATTTCTCTCTGGCAACATATGCTGGACTTTTGCAATTATTTTGTCCTCATAAACTCTGTCCTTTTCTTAAAATCGGACAATCAGATCTGCCTCCATCCAATCAACAACCACTGGATAAAAGTAAAAAAAAATTTTTATCAACAATCCATTTCACTCAGATGATTGTCACAATACGGAAAAAAATTATCTGTGTCTTCGTTACATTGTGACTTTAAACTCAATTTTACAATTTGCAACTTTTGCCCAAATATCATAATGTCTGATGTGGAGTAAAACATGGCCATTTAACAAAATGCCCCAGTTTTGATTACATTTAGCTTAAAGTCACCATGAAATCAAAACTGATTTTTTTTTTTTCATGGAATAATTGCAATGTTCCGTGCACATCATTATTTTTTCAACTTAATTTGCCCTCACAATTTTCAAAAATACCCCCCCCCCCCCCCCCCCCCTCCATCTTGCAGCTCATCTCTTCTCTGATGATGTTTTACTGGCGCGAGGGCGGGACAACCTGTCACTCACAGGGCATTGTAGCAATGGCAAACCACAACCATCCAATCGATTACCTGATGATGATGAAGACCCGCCCTTAATTTATTTAATTTTTTTCAAGAAGGTTTCATACATATCAATAGGGAAGAATAGACAATCGCAATTTCCCATCGCATGCCGACTTTAAGACAATCGATTTAGAACATGTTGTAATATGGCGGATTGCACAAATAACTTTAGAAGCAATTTGCACCTATAATTTTTTTTGCCACCAGAAGTGAAGCATTCTCATCCAGAGAAGACTGAAGGGGAGGATGGAAATTTTAGAACAGACTTGAGTCCCTAGAGTGAAGGTGTGTCTCAGTGTTTGTCTGCTTCATGTGTGGGACATGTGTTCTGGGGTGTGTGTGCTCGTCTAACCTAGAAAGGCAAAACTTCTATGCTTTCAAAGCACACTCGTCGTTTCATATAGTAACGTTATATTCAGCTCTGTCAGGATGTATTCCACAGTTGCACTCTGAAAAAGTTTTGGTTTCCACACGAGAGGGCTTGATCCTGGAAATGGCAGAGGCTGTGAATGTTCCCCGTGAAATCTGCTTCCCTTACTCTGTTTACATTAGCGAGTAGAGTCTGACTAACCCCTAAATTCTCCCCACCACAGCTGTCCCGACCACAGTGATGAATCGCCACCCCTTACATACTCATGACCTTATTGCTTCTGCATGACACTATACACTTACAAAGTGTCTATTTTGTTTGTCTCTTTCTTCTTTTAATCATTATATTCCCCCAGCTTCTCCATAACCCGTAATCCTGGGTTTTGGAGGAATTTGCCGTTAATTCTCATTTAGAGGGGTAAATTTGGATGCCTGTGGGGATTCCTGTTACCCAGCTCCACCCGCAGACTGTTTCCTGTCAGAGGTCAGCACAATGACCAATGGCGTTGCGACGTGTGTTTGTTCTGCTCCTACTCCGGTGGTAACGTGAGCGGGGAGAAGCCCCTCCCTGGACCTTAAGCTTTGGCTTCAGGCCGTGGTGTTTCTGTAGATGCCGTGGTTTTCTCCATACCACTCCCTAATGTAAAAAACAGCCCTGTATGTGCAGGGCATGTGGACGCTTTCCAGCATTGGTCATAATTCTTCATAAGGTTCTGGTTGGAGAATTGCTGCACCCCATATATACACATGGAGAGCAGGTCCGTTACGTAACACCTAACCCAGCGAAAACGTCCTTAAAACAAGAGCGCAGTCATTCACAGAGTTCTGCATGTTATTCTTCTATCAACAGGATCTGTTCGCACAACAACAGCTTTGGACCACCAATGGAGAAGTATTCCTCTCAGAACAGTTTAGTCTTACAAGGCCTCAGAAATGAAGAGAGGCCACCAAAATGAACAAAAATACCTCCTACATTCAAGATAAAAATTGATTATAAACTAAAGCTATTGTGACTGCCGCGATTAATGTGAAAATGAATGAAAAGTGTTGATTGTGGCATTACAATTAGATCTGCTCATGTTGCATCAGATTTCTTTTTGTTATTTTTTTTAAGTCTGCCTTTTAGTTGACAATTTTATCCCTTAAAAATCATCTTTGATCACCAAAATATTTTTTTTAATGTTATTTCCTTGAAAGAATTCTTCATGCCTTAAAATACCTTGAATGTAACTCTACACCCTTGCCTCATTTAGTATATGTGGTTCTATGAATATGCAAATTAGCCCCGCCTCCACGCACTCACACCAGCTCAGAAATCAACTTGTTGACGTGATTGGTTACAAGGTAGTTTGTGATGTCAGAAACACCAGTGATTTTGAGACTGTCTAATAAATAAAAATTGCCCATACAAAGGTAAAAAAATAATAATATATATATCAGTATCATCAATCAAATATTGCCTCTTAATGGAAAAGTTAATTTCTGACCCTGGTCTTACTGTGCCATATTTCTAGACAAAACTACAGCACACGTAGTATAAGCTTATAATAAACATAACGTTATCATCCTTTGACGTAGACGCTAATATAATTATCATTATAGTTCTTGTGTAAACAGGCCATAAGAGTTGTTGAAAGACTAGTTCAAAGACACAGTTCCCTCTTTGTCTCGTATGTTTTCTTGAGTGGTCAGAGGAATGCACTGAATACAATCGTGATTGGGATGGACTTGAGACTCTGTTCTGATCGCAGTATTTTTCACCCTCTATCTGAGACTTAGTTAAGTTTTCCTTAAGCCTCATTTTGCTGTTCCGTTTTTTTTTTTTTTTTTTTTTTTGCCGCATATGGTCAGTAAAGAGCACAACTAAAGCCAATGGAATTTGAAATGACTCACTGGCTTTCTTAGTCTCAAAGCTGCCTTTTTTTGCTCTAGACATTTCCATTTAAATATCACCCTTTGCTGTTTTAGCCTCTCCTGGTGTCCATACTGGACCTACTCCCTCTGTGTCTTTCTGCTCTCCTTCCTGCTAAATTCTCTGAACTCTGTTACTGTTGTAATCTTTTCTCTTTTTCTCTCCCTCCCTAATTTTTAAGTCTCCTCTTCTCCTCGGCTGGGAGGAAGTGACCGACTAGTTTCTGGGTCTTTAGGGAGCTGCAGCTCCCTTTCCTGTAACTCTTTCTGAACCTGAACTCATGTGCTGTTCGTACTACACATATGCAACGGTTCTCAATGGACCGCTACCCTTATAACTACCCTCAAGTAGTTCAGTGCACAGTATCATCCTCCTCTATCTAAAGGTTGTGAACTTTTGTTGAGTATGTGCTTGACATTGTATGGCTTCATGTGTGGTTGGAAAGGGACATTTATTGTTGGCCTAGACATAATTGTGTAGTTTTTAGGTGTCAATCTTTTGAGCGTCACTACAAAGTTATTGTTGTATGTGCATGATTAGCCTATTCAAAAGAAATCACTATCCACGATTGTATTTAAAGTACACTAAAAATCACTTTACACTACAGTATGTTTTGTGACATGATATATGTATTATACATGATATACAGTATGTATGTACAGTACAGTCTGAGACCACTAATAAAAATCGATTTAAAGGGTTAGTTCACCCAAAAATGAAAATTCTATCATCGTTTACTTACCCTCAAGTTGTTCCAAACCTCTATGTGTTTATTTGTTCTGCTGAACACAAAGGAAGATATTTGGAAGAAAACAGATCTCATTCCCCATTGACTACTATAGTAGGAAAAAATACATACTATGGTAGTCAATGGGGAATGAATCTGTTTTCTTCCAAATATCTTCCTTTGTGTTCAGCAGAACAAATAAACACATAGAGGTTTGGAACAACTTGAGGGTAAGTAAACTATGATAGAATTTTCATTTTTGGGTGAACTAACCCTTTAAATTTCTTATTTAATTTTTGGTAATTACACTACCATTGCAAAGTTTGTGGTCAGTACGATTTTTTATGAAAGAAATTGAAAACTTGTATTCAGCAAGGATGCATTAAATTTATCAAAAGTGAGAGCAAAGACATTTATAATGTTACAAAAAATGCTGTAAAAAATAAACTGTTTTCAACATTGATAATAATAAAAAGTGTTTCTTGAGCACAATAAATCCAGCTTTGCCATTACAGAAATACATTAAATTTTATATATCAAAATAGAAGACAAAAGGTTATTTAAATTGTAATAGTATTTCAATGAATATTTAAGAATTGTATTATTACTGTTTTTACTGTATTTTGATCAAATAAATGCAGCCTTGATAAGCATTAAGAGAATTTTCAATCTTACCAACCCCAATCTTTTGGATGATTGTGTAATTACAATGTTATCATGTAACAATTACAGAAAAAATATGATTTTTCTAATCTTGACAAAACGCATATCGTCTGAAAGTTCTGAGACTCAAGGTTCCATATTTGGCAACTGTTGTGTGATATTGTGACAGATATTTATTAATTTGTTACAGGAGAACGCATAAACAAATTCAATATGGAATATAGGTGTCACCCGGTGGCCTTTTTTTGGTTCGGCGCCTAAACAAAATCTTATAGGAACGTCAAACTTGGAACATATCTTTGTTAGACATGTGGCATTGATTTATATCAATTTTAGAGTAAAAATTATTAAAAGAGACCAACCTTAGGTCTGTATTCCACAGCATTCATGCATTACAACCATTTAAGTTTGGACGTCTATGCTCAAAAAGGGGGGTGACGGTTAAGGGGTTACATTTTTGCTTCATTACTTTACATAAACTTTTTTTATTTCCAGATTTAATTTAGATTTTGAATAAAAATGTTTTAACTGTTTTGACCACACACAAAATAATAATAATAATGTAACAGACAAATAAAATGTCCATAAATTCACCGCATATTTACTCGTCAACCAGTAGTGAGAACATCCAGAAAAAGAAACCGCACGCTAAACCAGTTTATGATTACAGTAAGATTCTCTCTTTGTTTTCCAGAAAGAATGGGACTTTCTCAGCAGTGGGCAAATGAGAAGCATTACGTGTGTTTTAAAGGCAATCTCTCTCTTCCCCATGCTCCTCCCAGCACTATATTAGAACCAGCTGTGGAGGTTGAGGCTCTTTGAATGAATGGCTCTTTGTGATTTGGCTGTCACTTCTTTATAAAGCTCTGTTTCTTTCCCCCTCTAGATACTGGCATGACAAAAGTGTTGGAACAATGTAACCTAATGTTCCCACTTTGACATTGTTACTCTATAAAAACATATCAATTCACCACTAAGACTGCAGAAATGCATTTCGGTCATTGTTGAGCTTTAGAAGAACGTGCACTTTACACTTCAGAATGGTTTAGATGACCAGAAAAGAAATGCCTATATGAGATTTTGAGGATAATTTTCCATTTTTAACCACAAAGTTATTGAGCCCTGCTGTTGAGGAAGTCTTAAAGGTTTGGGAAGGTCCACGATGTTCTGGAATGTTTCTGGGTGCCGTCTGTGTGTCCGGCAGGGGTGTGTCTGTCTCTCTGGGTTTGACTCGGTAGAACCAAAAAACATCGCTCACAGCACAAAGCTTTCCCAGGCTCAGTACGGTATGCCAAGTAACATGTTGTTGTGGTTAAGGGATATGAAGGGTGTGTTGTGGTGGTAGGCAATGATGATACAGAGCCAAGACGAATTAGTCTCTCACAGAAGAGGCTTTTTTAGATCAGCAGTCGTGAGGAGTGGCTTCTTTGGTGTTCGAGATGACGTTGAGGGTCTAAAACGAAGGGTGCGACCGAAATCATACAAAGAATCTGCCAATGTTAGTCACAATGTTGTGGTGTTCTTTAAATAAATCATCTTTTTTTCCCCTTCAGGATTTTGGTGGCACCTATAAGAGAGTCGCAGGAATCGAAAGAGGAGAGCGAGGAGGTCGGGGAAGAGAGACCATCATTGCAGCACAGTGAGTTAGAGGTCCTGCATTCTTGCATTCATGTTTTTCCGTTGTATGCAAGAGCAAGGGAAAGTAGGGAAGCCATTTGCATGCTGTGACAAATGCATGTGTGTGTGTGGTGTGTGTGAGAGGAGAGAGAGATCTCTACCTGCTGGATTTTGTCAGCAGGATCGGGACAAAATGCAGAAGTTGCAGGCAGGAAGAAATATAATTTAATTTTAGCGGAAGTTTGGCCGAAATATCGCACAGACCTCTACAGTGAATTATTTAACTCTAACTGCTGTCTTTAGACAAATTACTCAAGCGACTCCCTTGAGTTTAAGGAGTCAATTTATTCCTGGTTTGTAGATAAGGATCCCAAATTCCACGTCATAGCCAAGAAAAGTGAAGCAGCTTGTTGCGAACTGACCTTGAAATTCACACAGTGATAAAGGGACCTTTGATGCATCAAACCCAAAAACCCCTCTGTTTATCTGTTCCTCAGAAAGCTCGCTTGAGTGAAACTAATGACCAGACATTCTCCCTGACATGTTTTCATAATATGAAACGGGCTTTGAGGAATTCTGTTTTCCCGACTGCACGAACATGGTCAAATTACTCCTACTAGCCAGCAAAAGTAGGCCGATATAAATTTCCCTACATCCTCTTTCCTTCGATTGCTAATCTTAATAATGTGGCGGTGGGTGGGGGAGACCCTGGTGGCAGGAGATGTCAACTTCCGCTGCTCTGGAATGTAAAGCGAGGAAAGTTGGGAGAGGGTATGAGTGAAGGGCATGGGTTTAGGGCAACACATTCCTTCTGGAGGAGGGTAGAGATCAGCATGCCACTGAGAAATGGCAGGGCGCTTCCGGGGAGGGGGGCACACTGTGTTCTGTTCACCGTCATCTCAATGGGACAGTGTTTATGCGCAGACAGAGGAGGAGGAAGGTCACCACCACACATGCACGCATGCCTCTTAATGCAATATGAATGGACCTGTGTAATATTTGCCTTCATAATGTTCATTCTTTCCCCCGCTATTGACGGAAATTTCCATAATTTATGAGACAATGCTTCCCTGCCAGCCCCCCTGTGGTTAAAATCAAGACTTTTATATGTCTATGTGCTGTTTTTAATGTGCTTTAATGTGCCATGTACAAATTCATAAGTCAGTCACCATTGCTGAGTATTTTCTCTTTAAAACTGCTGTGAACCAAAGACAATCTCCAAAACGTGGTTTGAGTGGTTTCTGACGTCACAAACTACCTTGAAACCAATCAGATCAATTCTTCAATTTGATCATCAACGAGTGGATCTCTGAGCTGGTGCGAGTGAGTGGAGGCGGGGATAATTCGCTCTGTGCACGAGAAAAATGCTAACTTCCGGCTTGAGGGCGGACGTTGGGTACTTCGTTTCCGGTTGCCGTCTTGTTTACATCAGTGGACCGGCGTTAACTTAGTTTAATCGTTCGCAATGGACCTAAAACACAAAAACTTACTGTGGCTGAGCTGGTTTAATGGTTAAAGCGTAAAGCCTTGTTTAACTCGACGGGTCCGCATGAGCCCAAAGGTGCGCGCCGCAAAAATGACGTGATTGTAACAGCGTGCGCGCCTCCGTATCTCTTAGATTAGAACACCATTTACTACACACAATAGGCTTTTTTCTCTGATTTTGAAAACTCTTCGTGATCGACTTAAAATGCTTCCAAGATCGACTTGTCGACCGCGATCGACGGGTTGGTGATTCCTGTAAGGTTACTGTTTTCCGGTCAATGACAAGAGTACTAATCAGCTGTCTCACGAACGTAACCAGCACATGTATCCACACATAGCAAAGCCATAACACAGCGAGGGAGAAGAACTAAGTTACATGAAACAATCCAACTACATATTTTAAACCACTGACAAGGGAAAAGTCACTACTCACGGTGTCTATAGCCGCTTTCCGCCCGGAGGGACTTTGCAGTGCCTAGAACCTTCCTATAACCATTTTTTTCGCGTGTTCCGACCGGACTAAGTTCCTATAACTCTTTCAGTACCTAGTCTAGAGCGAGGACTTTTTTTAGTTCCCTTTCCCAACGTCGGATACCTTTACTCCCTGTATTACATGTGTACTCCCTGTATGACATACTGAGAGATGTAATATTTAAACCCCTTTCTCTCTCTTGCTCTGGGGAGCTGGAGAAAAATCACTAACCAGTCGATGAACATCATCGACTCTAATATTATATTATAATATCGACTGTAATCTTCGGTTAATGTCCAATACATCTGGAGAAATATACATAATCTACGTTGTCCGTCAGGCTACCGGAAACTAGACACCCCATATCGGTTTCGCAGCCGGAAGTAGCATATGCTAACGTGCACATAGTCTATTTGCGTATTCATAGAACCGCGTATAAATGAGGCAAGGGTGTAGAGTTACATTTAAGCTATTTTAAGCAATGAAGAATTTTTTTCAAGGAAAAAAATGTTTAAATATGTAATTTTGGTGATCAACGATGAGTTTTAGGGGATACAATTATTGACTACAGGGGGACTTCCGTGTTTTCACTGTTATATAATAGGGGGTGCTATTACACATCTTCTGAAAGAGTACTGAATCTCCAGATCAAAACACAGGCGAAACAGAAACAGAAACAAGGGATATGTAAGCAGATGCAGATGCACATTATAAAATAACGCGATCATCAACATTAAACAGCATATAAATCAAAACGGTCTAATGTTACTCAGGATGAGCTATAGGACTGTGAAGCTATTGGGTGTTGATGGACTCGGTCTACTCCATCTGTGTTTTGCTCATTGTTCTGAATCCAGATCCAGATTTGACAAAAAAAGTGATTTTCTCAGCTTTTTGCTCCAAATTTAGCTTTTTTAAGAAACCTACCCAAATTAAATTGTTGATCAAAAAAAGATTGCAAGAAGAATAGAACTTATATATATATATATATATTGCATGTCAGATATTCTGCATGTCAGATATTCATAAAACAAAATATTTTGGGGGCCATGAAAAATTTGTCTGTCAAGTCTTTGAAAAACGCTGGCGGGGAAAGAGTTAAGGAGTTGTGTGATTGGTTTCCAGGGTGTTGCTATGTGGTTGCTAATGTGTTGTATGAGGTTTGAAGTCTGTTGTTGTGCTGCAGTTTTCTGGACGGTTGCTTGAGCATTGATGTGCGGCTGATGGTGTGTTCTGAGTGGCTTTTAGCATGTTGCTATGAATGCTAGGTAGGGCTGAATGATTAATCAAAATAAAATTGACATTTTAATATGGCTAAGTGTGATTTATCAAATCGCAAAGGCTGCGATTAAATTTAAAATGTGATTAAATGTACGCACAGCATGTTTCTGAACGAAGTGCAGCATTGTTGATTTACACACCTGTAGCTCATTTTTTATTGACAAATCTTAACTCTAAATATGAAGATGTTAGAATAATAGTAGAGCAGAGAAATAAAAGTGAGAGCCTGGTTGGAGGAGAGGGTGTTTGTAACATAGCGAAAGAGACAGAAGTTTGTACGTCATTGCTGAGGGATGTTTGTCATGCTGTGTGCCTTTACTGGAGACTCTAATTATGGCTTATCAACCGTCGCCCTGTCAGCATCGCACTGACACTCACTTTTCACACGTACACTCACAAATCTGTGTGTTAGCGCTCACATTCACACACACACCCTAACATTTTCTCAAGCGCACTCAACATTCATCTGTGGCTGTGGCAGGGGAATTAAAAAACCCACTAATTAAGATGCTTTTGACTTGAGGTCTGTGTACCTTCGGATAATTTGTTTTATCATTTTTGTCTTCAAAACGGGACAAAAATAAACCGTTCATTTATCTCACATTCAACCCTTCTCATTATTATAAACAAATGTTTTTTGTTTGTTTCCCACTTTGTTCTAATTCACCAAATGGAAACACAATAAAACAAAAATGTACAAACTTTTTGAATATTCGATCTCTCTCTACATGGATGGGAATTAAACGGCCCTTTCCACTGATTGGTCAACCAAACATAAAACCATGTTTCAGTTGTTACTCATCACTTTTTGCAAACAGAATAATAGTCACAAAAACGAGAAACTAAATTGTCAATGTTCATAGACCATCTCTGCATGTTTTAATAAAATCTAAATTAACTGTTTTTATTCTGATGTTTAATAAGTCAGAAATATTATTAAACATAACTGAATAAAACCAACAAACCATAAAACTAATTTCATTAGCTAAATCATATATATAAAGGGGAAAATATAAAATTATTTTATTTCATAATTTTAGTACACAATTGATTTTAATAGTACTTGCACTTTTCTCAACTGTTTGGTTAAACATTTTTTCCAAAAAGTATAACTCTATTCATCAATCGTTCAACCCTTTGAAACTATCCTTCACTGAAAAAGCATGGTTGCCTTGGAAAAATTCCCTGAAATGATCCCACGTGATTATTACATGCTAATATCTTTTAAATGATGTGAAACTGCAGTGAAAAAGAGTATATTAGTTGTTCTTAACATATCACCCCTGAATGGTAGAAATACCTCAATAATATTAAGAGAAAACAAATACAACAGCAGGTGAGAGGCCTGTTAAATGACTGAGATTTCAAGTGTAAGAAAGTGAGCAAAAGCACACAGGATGGATAGTGGGCAAGAGTGCTCATTTTGTCGACTTAAGATCTACAAAATACCAAATCAGTTCAGTCAGTTTCGGTATGCCCTAATTTTCCCCTGAAATAGGCAAGAATATAAACAGACTGTGAGAGGGTCATGAGATTAGAAAGAGGGGAAAGATTTGTGTGAGGCAGCAAGGCTGAAGCAATTTCCCATTATGAGCTGAAATGACTGGAGCAGTCAGCAGTTCTCTAGATGTATGTGAAGCCCGATTCTGTGGTCTAAAATGTTGTTAATGTTGGGAACAGAGATAGCCCATGCCACTGCCGCGGCGCCCCTTACGCCCCTGGCAGTTTTACGCCCCGACAGTTTTACGCCCCTGTTGTTCCTGATGCGTCCAGTAGGGGGAGGCTGTACAGCGACACGGATTGAGTTACGGTATGATAGTAAATAATCTTCTTTTTTATTATTATATTAATACATTTATTTATGTTGTATAGCAAAAGAAAGGATACAAGACATTAACAGGGAGAAAAATAAATAAAAAATAACAAGGGGGACATCAAAAGAGATTGAATTGGTACACAAATCAATACAATTTTACATTTTGTCAATATAAAAAAAATAAAGGTTCTTTACAACAGACTCTATGATATTATTTATTTTAGAAACCTTTGAGTTTAAAGGTTTTGACATTTTCTTAAATGAAGGAAAAAGGGACTTTATATCAGAGGAGAATATTCTTAAATCAGTTGAATGATTCGGTCTTTATGAAGATGAATTTTGAAGACAAAGTAATAATACCGTATAATCAAGATTTTTATCGTTAGAATGAAAATCTGACAAAAAATAATAGATTTTGTCATTTGTATGTTATATAATCTGCTAAAGTTATTGTTGTTTAGCAATGATGCAACATTTATTATTTATAAACGCTTTTTTATAAATTTAAATTTTTTATAAATTTTTTATAAATTTATAAATTTATATTAGCTTGGTAGGTAGATATCAATTCATTTCTATAGAAATGGATGGGTCTATAATTTATTTTTCGAGAGACAAAAAGTTCTTGACGGTCAGGTTTATGTTCTATCTGGCTTAAACTTAGCTAACACGTGTATGTTTAGCTGCCCCTACTCTTCTCTACTCACTTTAAAATTCATTTTCTTTTGTTGCCTGTCTTTATCGTGTATGAGATGGCCTCTTCTGGTAAGACCCTGTTTACTCCTTGCATTAAAACATACTCCACATGGTTTCTGGGGCAACATTACAGTAGATATTGGAAATATGAACTTGTTTTTTTATGATGTGAAAACACAAAAGACACATTTACAGGCATATATGTATACATGTATGTAAATCTCTCGAAGTAAAGAGTTGAACTGCACACTCACTCAAATATTTTTATTATTTCCAACATTTCTTAAAATAGCTTACTGGTCTGGACTAGGGTATGTGCACTTAATGTGGGTTTTATCATACTCTGTCTTTACCAAATTCTTCTTAACGTACATTTCATAAAGGTGTGTGTTTGCTTTAGCTATAAGAAAATGAAAATCTCTCTCTAAACTTATAAACACCCATCTTTTTTTTACGACTTACAAAATTAACAACTTACGGAGACATAAATGGACATGGTTTTAATGTCATTTTCAATTTTCTCTGCACAGTCCATCATTGGTGGCCAAAAGAAATCAAAGTGGCTTGAAGTTGACACTTTTTCCACTATTGTTCCACCAACAAGTGCGTGTGCCGTTGTACTTTGAAGATCAGGAGCAAATTGATGCAATCCACACACACACACACACACACACACACACACACACACACACAACACACACACACACACACACACACACACACACACACACACACACACACACACACACACACACACACACACACACACACACACACACAATATCACCATAGATGTCCTTTTAAAAAATAGTTAAAGAAGAGGGGCAAACCATAGGGGAGTCATCATAATTCATAAATGTTGTTAATAAAAAAAATTATGAACAACAATATTGTGTCTTTCTTTTAAATGGCCCTTGGAATTTTAGAAAAGGGATAAATTGTGTTTGTCTTCATAAAATGCTGTGTAGGACACTGTTTTGTAGCTGTATGATGACCAATAAAGAATAGTACTACAGCTAATCAAGGATCCATATGATTACACGGTATGCTGTATGTCTAATGTGCTAAATTTGGTTAGTATCTAAATGCAACTATAAATTCACAACAACATATTTCACTCAGTCTTCCATATAAAATCCTACGGTGAAAAGGCCTATAACTGCAGTAGGTCATATACGTGTCATAACAGTTGATCCAACTGTGTATTTTTAATTTTTCGATTCACAAAAACACAGTCTTCTGTAGGCTGAGTGAAGAGAGTGAAGCCCATGTGAATAGCTACAGATATTTTAATCCGTGCAGATCTACACTGTAACGTTTATTTAAATGAACAAAAAACGAAAAAATTGTCTATGGTCTTGTTATCAATGTGTAAGAGTCGATTTAATTATGTTATTTCACAATATATCCCCCTACTGGACGCATCAGGAACAACAGGGGCGCAAAACTGTCGGGGCGTAAAACTGCCAGGGGCGTATATCTGCCGGCTCCAGGTCTGCAGCCTCCCCATATAGCCCCTTACACACACACATACACACTAACTAATGACCTAGAAAGTTAATCTTTGGCAAAAAGGCACATTAGCTGAGAAAGATGCAATGCTGAGTAGACATAAAAAGGTAGTGAAAAAAACAGTTATAGAAATGCCTCATGTCATGCATCAGTTTAATTTTATCTAATCGATTTAAGGCTGACTTCCTTTCTTCTGGTGCAATAGGCAACTGAGAGAGCGGAAGAAGAAAGAGCCGGCAGAGGTCAGCTGCGATCTCCTGATCATCAGCTGACAGAGTAAGGAAAAATAAGGGAGAGAAAGGGAGATAAAAATCATGGAAAAAGTGTGTGAGAGAAAGGCAGAGCAATAGTGTCTGTGTTTTTTACAGTACCTCAATTCTGAGAATCACAGAGAGCGTATTCAGATGATTCCTAATAAGGCTGTAACTAGACGCTCTTTCTTCTGTTGTCGCCTGCCAGAAAACTTTCCCCTCTTTCTCCCCTCTCCTCCAAACAAGAGAACTAGGAACAAACAGAAACTGAACAGTCTAAAGCCCAAAGTATACTTAGTTTTTTTACACGAACGCTATAGCATATGTGTACAGTCCAACGCATAACCTTTCAAAGTATAGCCTACTCCATTTGATAGCATGTGCAAATGCGTGTGGTCAACACATGTGCTCTAGAAAGTTTGATCTTTGTCCAGTGTCTGTGCTATTTTTCTCCAGAAGTTATGACCGATAAAAATGTTTTTGTATTCTTTTAAACTAAAGTTGCTGCTATCTCATAACGCCCTCACACAAGCGCTTGTCACTGCAGCCGTCTGTTGTTTTTAGTCTCCGGTATAAAGTATTTTCTTCCCTATTGTGACCAGTGTCAGCGAAAGTTACTTTCTTAAAGGTAATGCATTACAATATTGCCTTACTTTCTAAAAAAGTAACTACTGTAATTGCGATACTTAGTTACTCTTTATAAAAAAGTAAAGTGTCACATACTTTTCCGTTACTTTTCCTTATATAAGCTGGGCTTGCTTGTTTGATTTTTAATAACAAAAAAGTAATATATTTTTGGATAATCTACTTTTGGCCCTTTCACACCAAAAGTGATCTGAATAAACCTCGGGCTGTTGGAAATGCAAAATTCACACCTGTAGAGTAGAGGGTGCAGCTCAAACAAACCTTTCAGCTCTTCTGCTAAAGAAAGTTCAATACCATTACTTTTTAAATAAAAATAAATAAAAAATTAAACACACGTGATGTTGATCCAAAGTAATTTTTGCTTATTAGTATGTTTAAATTGGATCATCAAAGGTCAGCAGCAACAACATTGGTTATAAAGTGAGATTAAATCCATAAAGTATATTTGTGTTGGCTAACATTTAATTATTGCAGGTTTGCATAATATTCTAAATTTGCATTTTACTGTTTTTATTAATTTTGAGAAAACATTTTGATTCACATTTAGCCTAGAACTACAGTAACCATCATGTTTACACAGCGCACACAACTTACATTTCTCTCATCATGAGGACAGAAGAGCTGTCAGTCAATAAATGGGAAAACAAATTTTCCGAGTTACTTTTTCAAATAAGTAACACAAGTTGTTTTAAATGTAGTTGCTTGAAAAATAATCTGATTACGTAAAAAAGTACAGGTGGGACTTGATTTTGTCCTTTGGGAATTGATTGGATTGTTGCTGTTTGGTATTACTCATGTGAGTGACAGGTTGCTGGAGGGGAAATGTTATTGTTCCACTCTTGCACCGGTGAACACGTAATCATCAATTTCACAAGGGCACATAAATAAATAAAAAAGTGCATGTGTAAATCTTTTATTAGAAATACTGAAATATTCCATTAAAAAAGATTAAACTTTGATTTCATTGGTACTTGAGTTTTGAGTGAGACTTTAAAGATTTTTGAGTGAGGTCTAGAAGCTGGCCATAAATCTCATGAGTTCAATGGGAAAATACTAACAATATCTCTCTTATCCAGGAGAGATTTGGCTGGTGAATGACAATCATGGCTCAGGTGCTTCAGATGGACTCCAGTTTTCCTGGTAAGATCCAATTTTTAAGTTGTATACTGCACATAATGTAATGTTTATATTTTGTGATTGTAGTATCCTTTCCCTATAATTCATCTGCACTTAAGAGACTAACTAGTAAAGTAAATCCTTGATCTGATCATAGCGTAAAGTTTATTCTTTTTCCTGTTGTCTGATTCTGAGATTAGACTGGAGATTTCCTGGAGTTTAAATTTGTTTCCTCTGTCCTTAGGGAAGATGAACCCCCCGGCGCCCCCCTCCTTGCATGGAAAGGAACAAGAGGCTCCATACTCAGTGGAGACCCCCTACGGCTACCGATTGGACCTGGACTTCCTCAAGTATGTCAATGATATTGAGAAAGGAAACACTATTAAGAAGGTGCCAGTGCAGCGGCGCCCACGTTACGGCTCACTTCCACGTGGCTACGGCTATACGGGCTCTTGGTGGACCTCCACTGAGTCGCTGTGCTCCAACGCCAGCATGGACAGCCGCCACTCGTCATACTCCTATTGTGCGCCGGGCTTTCACAGCACACAGCGGCCCAACTTCAGTACGGCACGCGTGGAGAAGACCTTGCTGGATGCTCGCCGCAAACTGGAGGAGGAGAAGGACGGCCGTCGTTTCTCAAACCTGGGCAGCATGCACAGCAGCGTTGGTGGCTCCAACACATCCCTGTCCAGTGCGCACAGCTTCAATCGTGCCCAAGGAGGTGGCTCATATACGCCAATGAGCTCTGGCTTGTCCACACCCGTCTCACCGACACCTGCCCATCTGCAGCACGTACGGGAGCAGATGGCCGTCGCCCTGCGGAAAATCCGGGAGCTGGAGGAGCAGGTAAAAACCATCCCAGTGCTGCAAGTGAAGATCTCTGTGCTTCAGGAGGAGAAGAGGCAGCTCAGTGTGCAACTTAAGAGCCAGAAGTTCCTGGGCCACACGCTGGGGTTCAGTCGAAGCCGTCCAAGAGGAGACCTTTACATTGACATACCTGAGGAGGAGGCGGGAAACGGGGCAGGAGCCTCGAACAGAGCCACAGGGAGTCTATCACCTACCACTCCGGGCTCCCTCCAGGACTCAGGATGTGAAATCGAGGAGACGGTAATTGTCGGTGGAGCTCGTCCGGGTGCAAGGCGGGAGGTGCGAACCATCGGTGTGGGGCCTGAGGCGGAAGAAAGGAGTTATCGTCAAGTAGGAGTAGGGGTGCGAGAGGAAGACTTGGGGCTTCTGCCTGAAACTGAAGCCCTCAAGACTAAGGTGGGGGTTTTAGAAGTTCAGCTGAGGGAAACGATGCAGGAGCTACAGAGCGCTCAGCAGCAAGTCGAAGGGGCTCAAAGAGAGAGACAGGCTCTTTCCCCTCAGGTAGACCATGCAGTGAGAGCCACTAGTCTCGGCTGGCAGGAGCAGCAGGGTCAGGCTGGTGCCGGCCTGCACACTGTTGTCAGTTTTACCCAGCAACCTCATCAGCAGAGGACCGTGGGGATCCAAGTGTACACATTGGAGAAGCCCACAGTGGTGGGTGTGGGAAAGCTGCTAAGAGCCCAGAGTTGCAGTTCTCCTGCTCAGCCCGTGTCTACACCGGAGGGGCCCCACAGAAGACATGTAGAGTCCCCAGCAGCAGAGGGTGGGTATGAAATTATACACTACTGAAAACAACATAAACACTACAAATGTAATTACAAACTTTTGGGTGCCATTTTAACTATTTAAGGGATAGTTCACCATTTACTCGCCTTCATGTCGTTCCAAACCAATTGACTGATCAATTTCTTCTATGGAACACGAAAAGATGATTAATATTTTTGTTGCTCTTTCCTTTACATGAAAGTAAATTGGGACAGATACTGTTGAGCTCTTGAAATTACAAAGAAAGCATCATAAAAGCATAATAAAAAAGTGGTCAATATTACGTATTCCCTATATTAGTGTTCTGACACCATACCTATATTCAGATATGGAAGACACAATGGGCCTATGTTAAAAAGTAATAAGGGTTAAATTTCATTGGTTGATGCATGTCGTAGCCATTTTCTGCGCCAGTTTGAATATGCAAAAGAATTTGGTCTAACACTTACTTAAAGTGGTTGTATGGATTTAGAAGGCATCAGAATAGCACATAAAGGGGCAGTCATCCTACACTTTTCATTCCTTTGACTTTCATCCACACAAGTGAATTTGGGACAGCGGAAACACGCTTATGTGAATTTCAAAGCATTGCAAAGTTCAAGTTTGGTGAACTCTGACTAATTCTCATCATGTGAAGACGTGTAACCAATAGAAGATAGATACCTTACAGCGTGACCTTAGCTGTATTAAATGAACACAAAGTTTAAAGCTGCAGGTTTGCAATAAAGTGGAGCAGGTTGTGTATTTTTACTTTTTGGATTGATTATTGTTTGTTGTGTTAAATTTGTTTTTAAAAAAAGGCACCACAAAGCATGACGTTAAATTACGTTTTTTGCATGGTCAAAGTCTTGTGCATCCCCCCCCCCCCCTTAAAGGTACAGTTTACACAAAAATAAAAATTATATCATTATTTACTCACCCTCATGTCATTCCAAACCTGTAAGACTTTCGTTCATCTTTGGAACACAAATTAAGATATTTTTGTTGAAATCTGAGAGCTTTCTGTCCCTCCATTGACAGCTAAAGTTCATAAAGAGATCATAAAACTTTTTAATTACAAAAACCATATGTAATTAAGTGGTTTATTAAAAATTTTCTGTAGAGACTCGACCGCTTTATAGGATGATTAGATTGAATTTAGGCTTTTATTCACATTGATCAGGGAAAATAAATATAAGCTCAACCGAACATGCTTAATGTACGAAAGCAAACGTGCTGAGTAACACGAGAATGAACCTCATTGGTTCTTGCTGAAGCTCAAACGGCTGATAACACGAGAATGAACTCTGTTCTCTGAGCTAACGTGCGAGTAACACGAGAATGAACCTCATTGGTTCTTGCTGAAGCTCAAACGTGCTGAGTAACATGAGAATGAACCTCATTGGTTCTTGCTGAAGCTCAAACGTGCTGCATAACACGAGAATGAATCTCATTGGTTGATGCACATCAAGCGAACATGCTTGAGCTTCCGTTAACCACAACTGATATGTGAATTGATGAATGTTTATATGTGAATAAAAGCCTAAATTCAAACTGTTTATCAAATAAAGCGATCTCTTCAGAAAATTTGGGCTAAACCGCTCAATTCATATGGATTCATTTTACAATCTCTTTATGAACTTTTTGAAGCTTCAAAGTGGTAGTTGCGTAGCTCTCAATGGATGGACAGAAATATCTCAGATTTCATCAAAAAGATATTCATTTGAACGCAAGTCTTAAGGGTTTGGAAAAACATGACAGAATTTAATTTTTAACCCTTTAAGTCAGATGGACTACTTTTTATAGTGCTTTTTTTGTCACTTTTGGAGTTAGACCCATGTTCTTTTTCACTTTCACAGTTTTGAAAATACTTTTCTTTTTCAGTCACTTTTTTCTTCTTTTTGTGTTCCACAAATCAAACAATCATCCCTTAAATCCCTTAAATCATTTTAGCAGTTGCGCTAATTTAGACTGTTTCTGTTTTGTCCTCCAGAATTACCACGTGAGTTTCCCATTGCAATAAGCTCTAAGCAGGTGCGGGAGGTCTTAAGAAGCGAAGTGTCCAAATCAGTGCCAGTGACCAACCAGGCAACCGCTATGGAGACAAAGTGCAGCCAAGTGGCTGCTGTCTGTCAACGGCTAAATGAGGGAGATATTTACCAGCAACCAGCAGAAGAAGCCATCCAAATCGATCCATCAAAACCAGGTTCGCTTTGAGTAACTGGTGATAACAATGAATCAGAGATCTTCCATATATTTAAAGTAGTGATTCTCACGATGTCCACTTTGTTTGTACTGTCCAGCCTCCCCTCAGTCCACACTGAGGTCAATCATGAAGAGAAAGGCTGATGGGGAACCTGGCTCTCCGTCCACTAAAAAGAACCTGCAGTTCATAGGAGTCAATGGGGGGTAAAGACAAAATTATGTATATTAAATAAACAACAAGATATGTTGCAGTTGTTTGTGTTTTAACAGTATTAGCATTGAACTATTGTCTTACCTCACATTTTGTGACAATCGGAAGAACGAAATGGCTCTGTAAAATGAGTTTTACAAGAGGGTTTCATGACCCTTTAAGGAGAATATTTCTCAAACATTTTGGTTAAGGTGTTTTTTTCTCCGCATTCAGACTCAATTCAGACTTTTTGTGGATAATTTAATGTGGATGTGCTAATTACTCATGGTTTTTGGAAACTTTAAACTTTTTAAGAAGTTTTAGATTGAACTAAAAAACAAAATGTGTAATTTCCCAAGTTCTTAGAATCTATTATTTTGCTGCCTTGCAACACTTTTGCTTCCATCAGGAACCACACATCTATAGTTTAGAGATTATCCATTTACGATCCATTTTATAAGATCAGAGGGTTTTATGTGAGTATTTTGCCGCAAACTAGTAAAAAAAAACATCACTATTGTGCTCTGCAGGTACGAATCGACATCCTCTGAAGAGAGCAGCTCGGAAAGTTCAGAAGATGAGAGTGATGCAAGCGAATACCACGAGGCTACAGAGAAACTGCCGGATTCTGCGGCACAGCCATCACAGGTGACCTCATGCATCCTGCAGCCCACCTCTCAGACAGCAGATGCCCAAACACCTCAGCGAAGCACTGCCCAGCCACCAGCCAATCACACTGCAGCACAGCTAAGCACCAGCCAATCACATGCTACGGATGCAGCTACCCAGCAACAGGTCACCCATTCACCAGCAGCAGAGGCAGACATACAGCACTGTGTAATCCAATCATCAGTGACCCCCACGGCTCATCCGGAGGGTGTCGTTCAGTCCACAGAGATCAAATGCATTTTTCAGGTGCATACCTCTGAAAGCACTGCCGTTTCTCTTGAACAAAACTCTGTCCAGTTATCACCCACCAGCATTGCAGTGCAGCAATCCAAAACCACTGATTCAAATGTCCAGCCAGAGGTTTCAGACCTCACTGCTCAACAGGCGACAACTCAGTCACAATCCACCGGTGCCAAACCTCAGCAAGATGTTAGCCAATCAGAAACCGCTGACCTCACCTCCCAACAAGGAGCAACGCATTCACAATCTACTGATGCCTCAGCAAAACAGGACATAGCCATATCCTCCGCCACTGAAACAGCAGCAAACACAAGCACCACCCCCACTAATAAACAAGCAAGCAGGTAGTTTGACTTAAATCAGCGACCCAAGCTATTACGAGATTCACTGTTGATTATATAAGTTGGCAAGCATTTTCTCCTCCTTTTCAGGCTGGAATTGAGTGGCAGTCTCATGACGGCCCTCCACACCTTGCAGAAGGCCCTCAGCGAACCAAATGCATTTAGCCATCAAGACGCGGTATGTTCGTCAGTTGTGTTTTTATGAGTATAAATCACGGATGCCATAGATATATTTAAGATTGTTTTAAAAGTTCAGAAGTGAAGTATGTAATTATTTTGCTTAGAAACTTTCTGATTTCTACAATGTGGAAAAGCGTGGACAGAATCACAGAATCCAGTCATTAAACGGAATTTACAGTATATTTTATTATAACAGTAAATCTCTTTTGTTCAGCACTTTGTTTGGCAAAAAGAAATTAAGTTTTCAATTAATTTAAATTGTAATAGATTAATTGAATTATGCCTTCATTTTATTACCACCTTTTTCTGCTAATGAAATAGTATTAAATATAAATTCAAATCAATTCAAGTGATTAGACATGCTTTTTGTTTATTAAAATGTAATGAAACCAGAAAAATATAGAAACGGGGAAAATTGAAGTTGATTTCATAGGGCCTTAGTATTTGCAGTAGCCTATTTTCCAACTGCATCATTTCCATTATGCTCTGTGATGCTTTTAAAATATTATGCAAACATCACTATTGTTATTGCTCATTTTGCAGTACTTCCCACCTAAAACTTTGCCGTGGACCACGTCCATCACTCTTTTTGCGACAGGCATAAATAATATCTAGAAAAAACTGGGGATCAGATTATCATACAGACTTGATGCAATACCTGGGCAGTTGTCATTCCAGCTCCGACATTGTGGTGGCAAAGTGTGCATGGACAAGCACCACCCACATTTTCTAAAGAAAATCCAAAAAAATCAAGTTATTTTTGCAATTCCATTTAGGTGCTGCAGAAACGACACGCTTCACCTTTAAAATATTCAATTCCATTGATTGAACATGATCTGTTTATGCACTGTAAAAAATATTTTTGCAATTTAGTTATTTCAACTTATTTTTTTGTGTAGAGATAACTAGATTTTCCAGACAACAAGAAATTTTAAGTTTTTCTTGTCCTCAACTTATCGAAATAAGTTAGTTAAACTAAAAAAAAACCCATGCAAAAAGATAACTCAAAATAATGAGTTAAGTTTTTTGGCGAGACGGGTCATTAAAAGCCATTTGTGTCTTGTGTTGTGTTGACAGAGGACGGCCTACACCAGCGTCCTGCAGGAGTGGCTCAGAGTGTCCTGTCATAAGGCTGCTGACACTGCAGTTGTCAAGGCATACATGGACACCTTTGCCTCCATTTCCCCGCAGCTACTGGAGTTTGTCATCAACATGGCTGACGGGAATGGAAACACAGCTCTGCACTACACTGTCTCTCACTCCAACTTCCCTGTAGTTAATCTGCTGCTGGGAACTGGTGAGTTACACTCCTCACATCTCAGAGCAATGCTCACTGCTGCTGACACACTGTTTTCGTATGTGCTGTGTCACATTACGTCTTTTCTCTCCCTAGGCAGTGGATCTGTAGTTCCCAGCATGCTTTGCCAGGGACTGCATTAGGAGAGTGAATTTAGGGATTAGGTGCCATTTAGGTGTTTTTCAGTAAAGCAAAGACATGTCAGTTATGTTGGACGTTTAGCAGAGGTTCTATAATGTGTTGAGACTGTGGGCAGCTATATGATTGTTGTGGGCTGAGCTTAATTTCTTCACTCAATGAGTAATATTTATACTAATGTCGGTACTGACAGTAATTAAACCTCAGTAAATTAAGAAAAAGAATTAAGTTGGATCAACAAAAAAAAAAAATGCAGTTTGACCCATGTAATAGTTAAGATAAACATATTACAGTAAATTAATTTGACCTAAACCAACTAAATTGAGTTGACCCAACTAAAGTGATTTACTTTGAATTAAATAAGGGCTTCAGTTAAATTAAGGGGTAATGATTTTTTTTGTGCACTATTCAAAAGTGTCACATGATCCTTCAGAAATCAATCTAATATGATGCTTTGATGCTCAAGAAACGTTTATTATTGTTCAAAAGAACAATATTTATTTGAAACAGAATTTTGATCAATTTAATGCATCCTTGCAAAATAAAAGCATGAAACATTTTTTTTTAACAGTAGTGTACTTGTGACCAGAAATATGCCCGTACCTTTTATTTACCATGTGACAGAGCTATATCTGTACCTCTTATTTATCAGCTGTCCTTGTTTTGTAGGCCTCTGTAATGCTGACAAGCAGAACAAGGCTGGTTACACGGCTATCATGTTGACAGCTCTGGCTGCCTTCAACTCTGACAGTGACCTTCAAACCGTCCTACAGCTGCTCTGCACAGGCGACGTCAATGCCAAAGCCAGCCAGGTGCGCCCTCTTCTGGTCAATCACTACACCTTAATATACGTCAGCCACTGTGTGACCTGTATTGTACTGATGCATGTGTGTGTGGTAGGCAGGGCAGACGGCACTGATGCTGGCGGTCAGTCATGGCAGAGGGGACATGGTGAAAGCTCTGCTGTCCTGTGGAGCCCAGGTGAACCTGCGTGATGATGACGGCTCCACAGCGCTCATGTGTGCCTGTGAACATGGTCACGTGGATATCGTGCGGCAGCTGCTGTCTGTGCCAGGCTGCGATGCCACGCTCACTGATAATGTGATTTATTTCTTTGTTTATCAAGCATAACCCAATCATCCATTAAATTCTCTATTTATTCTTTGTTTTGTTTTTTTGCATCAGTGCTATTAAAGGAACACTCCACCGTTTTTTGAAATAGGGCTTATTCACATTCTTTCCTACATTTAGATATGTGTGCAAATGCATTCTTAGTGCTTCGCCTGAGCAGCAGTGCTTCGCCTGTGCTTCCCCCTAATATAGTCCCAAGTCAATATCTGCCTAGGAAATCGCCTAGTGTAAATTTGCATCGCTATTTGTACTTGTTGTGAATACGCAGGCCACAAGAAGTAATTACATGGGTTTGTTTATTTTTTTTAATCACTTTTACTTAGGACATGCTAGCTGGCAACAAAGGATTCCATTCATTGTGCTAAGCTAAGCTAGCGCCGACCCTGTCAAACTAAAACAATGCATGCACTGAGACAAAAATGCATTTGCACACCTATCTAAATGTAGGAAAGAATGTGAATAAGCCCCATTTCAAAAAACGGTGGAGTGTTCCTTTAAGTGCAGTCACTCTAAATTGTAGTGGTCTGGAGATCCCCTCCTAAGGATTTTTTTTTCCCTTAACTGCTATAAAATTGCTTTTTTGGTCTCTTCTAGTGAAATGATAGATAAACAGCAAAGACCAGTCTATCACTTGAAACAAAAATCCATCTTTCTGTCCTTTTAAATGGCGTTTAAGGAAGCTGATTGCTGTAGCTTGTCCAATTTGGGCATGTGGTCTTCCTTCATTTTGAATTTGTAGCTGCTGTTTAAGTGGCAGCGCCGCCAATTTGTTGGCAATCAAATGTTCATATCTCTACTCTCCATAATGAAGGTAGATGCTACATTTTCCATTGTATCATTTATTACGTCTCTAAGATGATTTGTTGCCTCCTCTGATATTGTCTTTTTTTCCCTCAACACACTATTTGATTAAAGTGAAATAATCGAGGGTGATTGGCTCTTCTCTTCTCCAGCTCTGGATGCGACATGAAATTAATAACTGGGAGTTTTATTAACATTAAATCATCCTTCTCCCTTTCTCACCCCAAATGTTGGCTAGGATGTGCCTCCTTTGCCTCTCCTGCTGCTTAATCCCACTGATTAAAATCAAAAATTGTATCTGTTAATATTATTTAATAAATCTGAACTATCTATGATTTTTTTGTCATTTTATTAATTTAATGTAAACAAAGATAAATTAAAAATGTACCAAATCTTATCATTAGTTTATTTTAGGTAATGCATTAATTAATGTTACCTTATTGTAAAGTGCTACCCCTTTTATTTGATTGTTGTCACTCATATGTGTCTTTATATTTATCTTTTCTTGAATGTTGTTTATTTACAGGATGGCAGCACGGCTCTCTCCATTGCTCTGGAAGCCAGTCAGAATGACATCGCTGTGCTTCTGTATGCGCACCTCAATTTTGCTAAGCCGCCTTCCCCTGTAAGTATACTTGCTCAGTTTTCACCTAACACGTGTCAAAATAACTGATAACATTACTTTAATCTGCCTCGACTCACACAGTTTTTCCTTTTCAACAGGTGTCACCAAAGTCTCCTATTCTGGGGTCTTCTCCTCCCTCCTCTGAACTGAAGTAAATGGATGCCATGAATTTGATGTCAACTCTTCCAGCTAATGTTCCTCGTCCATTCCACTCTCTGTGTGTGTGTGTGTGTGTGTGTACAGTATGTGTACAGTATGTGTTCCCACAATTTAGCATGTACAACTTTTATAGATATAAAAATTGTGCACACTTAAAAAGGAAACTAGCACTTGGCACCATCGGTCCTTATCTCTTGTTTTTTTTTTATCCTTTTGTAGCTCATTCAAGTGGGTGTGACTCAAATAAGAATAACAAATAGCATGTAATAGCAATATCATTCATCTAGCTGTCCATTTGTTGACATGAAACAAGTGTTACCATATAAAGTCATTATAAAAGTGCATTTACTTTTAACTACCCAGCAGCAATTTTTAACAACCATCCAGTCATGGTTAAACAGCAACTGATTACATTTATAAGAGCATTGTACAAACAACTAAAAAAAACATTTATCTTGATTAAGTGTCCTTTCACCGTTTTTACTATTGCGAATAACACATTATGAGTTTCCACAGCAGCTGTTTTCTGCACAATGTTTGATAGATTTTACATGGTGATTTTCAATATTTGATTATACGGTGCAGTTGTCTCACCCTACGGGAAACATAATGCCCCACTTACTTCTTTAGGAGATTTGTAATACTATATTTTACAGGTAATACACATTTTTACTGAATGAATTCATATATGGTGAGATGTCATCCTGTTTTTAGGCGTGTGTAAATCATCTGGATATACAGGTTCCCAGTAGGTGAACATGATTCACCAAGTACAACATGTTCCTGGATCAACATTCACATCAACAAATAAGATTTTAGGGATATATAAGTTATGTCAAGTTTAGGCTTACAACCAGGGTAAGGGATTATACACCATTCTTAATCACCTATCATAGCCCTCTGATTTTATGGATAAGTTATGGGTGGGTTTAGGGGTAGGACTATGTTTTTGGACAGAGAAAGAAAGATCAACATATTTTGTTGATCCTGGTACAACATTCCTGTCCGAAAATATATTCCTAACCATATCCTTACCCCTAAACCTAACACTACCCATCACTTATCTTGAAAATGAGAGGGGAATGATGGTGAATAACAGTGATGTACAAACACCTAACCATGTTTTTAAGCCTAAACTTGACATTATCTGTAAACTTGTCCTTCAAATCGGATTGGTTGATTGGAATGTTGTTCCAGGATCAACAAAGATGTTGATCCAGGAACTTGTCTTGGCTAAATCACAGTGACCCGTTCTCATTACCACCCAAGGTTTGTTCACAGATGATGCAGTATTATGGTCTATTGAGGTTGTACTTTGTTTACTCTGATTTGTGGAGGACTGCATGGTTTTGTCATTTTGTTAATGTAAAAAAAAAAAACTATTGAAGATTTATTGAACAAGGGCTCTCCAAAAAAATATTGAAGAATAATGTTGCAGAGGTTGTTTTTGTTTTGTTTTTATCTCTATTTTCTTGCAAATTACCTGTTGCAATGATATATAGCCAGTGAAGGAAATACGAAGGTACGTGAGTTTGTTTTTTTAGTGAATGAGACCAGATGTTGTGCACATTATGCACATATTTGTCCTGGCTGAGCGCAGATTGATTTGGCTCGGTATTGTCCTCAACGAATGTAAGATGATTTCCAAAATGAAAATAATATATATCGTATCCAAAGTTTTAGTGCAAAGACTATAGAATTTTTAAGCGTTTTTTTTTTAACCACAGAAGTTTTTGGATTTTAATATTTTAAATGGAAGAGCGTTGTTTAATTTGAAAGATAGATTGAACCTTTTGGTTTACCCACACATGCTTTCATATAACTAATAGTACCTAATTAGTTTTATACTCTTTTGTATTTGTTTTATTTAACACTCTTTGAATATCTTTCAAAATTTGTAATATCTGTTCACAGTTTTGTATATCTTTTGGCACATTTGCCGGTCATGTACCTTTATGTAAAGTGCTCACACATTTAAATTTGTTTTGTTTGTTTGTTTCCCTAGTTTTGGGGAAAATAAATTTAGATAGAAGGACGTGTGTCACTTGGAATAGAGTATTTATTAAAGCGTAATGGAGCTACAGGACAATGCAGCCGTTTTAAAAGAGAAAAGTGTCCGATGTACAGATTTTCCTTATTTTGCACACCAGAGGGCGCAATAATACAGCGATGGTGAAAACGGTACATCTGTGGGAGATGTAGCGCAGGCCTGGATACTTGTCAATGTCAATATTATAAGTTATTTATCGGAAATAACACCTTTTATTAACATGGTAACTGTTTCATTATGATCTGACACCTGCAGTAATGTTCAACACAATCTGATTGACCTTTCTTGGACAGAATGGATCCCTTAGTTTAAAACACAATTGTAAAACATAACCCCCCGGGTTTCAGACAAGGTTTAGTCCCACTCTAAAATGCATGTTTGAGCTTTTTTTTTATCTAAAAAAAAAAACAGTCAGTGATTGTTTTGTCTCAAGATCGATGCACACCAGGAATGTTTTTTTTAATTTTTTTATCTAAGAATTAAGGCAAGTTTATAAAAGCTACCTCAATGTCCTAATTTAACTAAAACCTAATCCTGGCTTAATCTAAACCCTGTCTTAACCTGTTCTGTGAAGCAATGATTATTAGTGTTGGCTAGTCTAGACTTTACGTTAACTTTTACATGGCATAATCGAACAGAATTGTCGTCTAGCTATGTTTAGTCTACCAACTGATAATCAGTGGTGTAGTCTAGTTTTTTGTAGTGAGTATACTGTGTGATATACCAGCCCCCCAGTCACCCCCCCCCCCCCCCCCCCCGCAAGAGAAAAAAAAAATTTGGGGCACATTTAGCCTTAGATGTTATATGAATATGGTCCCTGAAGCACAGGTTTTATCAGCTGAAAATTACAATACTTAAACATTGTAAGCACAAATAAAAATGTACTTTTTAAAAACTTGTGTGATATTCCTTTAAAATTGTGTTTTAATAGATTTGATTATTATTATTTTAAAAAGTACATCTTACTATGCAATTTCTTTCATAATTCCCTCTAGTTACTTAATTTATCTACAAACTTTTATTTTGGTGGGTTGTAAATTAAAGACATTTGAGCTTCTGTGTTTTAATAAACTATTATTATTATTATTATTATTAGGCCTACTTGAAGTATACTCTACTGTGCAATAGTAAAATATTTCTGTTATATTTTATATTTTAAGTTATACAAAACTTTGATTTTGAAAGGTTGTCATGAAGACTTTAAAGTTTGTGAGTGTGTATATGATACGAATGAAAGACGGTAGTTTTATCAAATGAAATGGTAAAATTCTTGTGAAGTGACTCTCATAAAAGCTCTGCAATGAAGTTCAAATGTGTGCATGTTCTCCTCATAGACGCTGAAAACACCACGAGTGTCACGCGCGCGTCAGTGTGTAGTGTTCAGTGTGTAGTGTTCAGTGTGTAGTAGGCTAGAGCACACATTGAGCGCTCATTCACAGAAACACGCAGAACATTCAGAGTTTATTTCAATAGCAGTCTTTTTGAGCTTTAATATTCATAGACACTTAGTAAATATCGAGATTTGATTCTATCATTAGCCTACTTTTGATTTATTCATTCAAAAATGGCTAAATTGCGTGACGTTCCGCTTTACAGTAGCCTAGGTTATCTGTTACATTTGTTGCTGGCTTGATCCGTCGCTGCGCAAACACAGACGTCACGGCGGGGTGAATTTATGAATGAAAATTCTTTCACAAAACGATGTTGTTACGAATCCTCACGCGTTTTAAAGTGGGTATACGGAGATCTTTGACATTTCCTAGTGGGTATACGGAAATCCTTGACATTTTCTAGTGGGTATACGGCGTATACCTGCGTATCACGTAGACTACACCACTGCTGATAATGCTATGTAGCCTACTTTATTAATAGATAGTACAAAAACATCCCAATAGAAAACAACATGACAAGTACAATATTGACTCCATGCACTATTGCACTGAGGCCTATCTATTTTGTCCAATGAGAAATAAACACACGGTAATTCTTACGAATTTTACAAGGTGGCTATTCGTACGAATTCATACGACCTCACTCGTACGAATTAGTACTATTTTTGCTAAATCGTAGCCTACATATTTTACCAGTTGCCCACTTCTTATGCATTCGTACGAATGACCTACCCTTGACCCCGCCCAAATCGCACGAATTGGTCGTGAGATAGCGTTGTGTAGCTAATACAGCCTATCACCATACCGGAAAAATATGAAAATGACCAAAAAGCCATATAGTGGGACCAAGAAAAGCCACTAATAGCCTCTGTGTTTATTATGTCATCCTTTATTAGACAGTTAATTCAATTTTTTTATATTTTATATTCTATTATAGACTAATTATTGTTATCCGTCGACGACGATGACCCTAAAAGGCTGTAGCTACTTGTGTTTTTGGTAAAGAGGTTCCATTCTGTAGAAGAAAGATGAAAATTAGTTTGATTCTTGATAGCCTACTTGATTCTGATAGGCAACCCATTCTCACTCCCAAGGCGTCAACAACTGAAGCATGGTCAAGCGCCCGAGGCTTCACATAGCAGACGCCGAAGGCGCCCCTTGGCGTCACTCTAGATGACGCATTAGGAACTCCATTACTTTCAATGGGAAACCCGTGGCGGCAATAACAGACGCGAATTATTTTATCCGTAGGAAATAGCGCTGAAGAAGTCTCACTCCGAACACATCGCGATATTTGGCATCAGGACACGTGTGCCAGATGTTGGTAAGTAGTCCTAAATATGCTGCCCAAATAATGTTTGTTATAATGTCTTTTCTGTTTGTCGATATTAATCAGATTAGCTCTCTCATGTTCAGTCACTGCATTATATCTGTCATCTCCACGGACGCTTTGCGTTTCATTGGTTTCTAATTAAAAACACATTACTAAACTAACGTGATTAAACACTGTCTGTCACGTGACGTGCCTAGACCTTCAATCAGTTAACTTACCATGCTTTTACCACAGTATTTGCAGTTTTAATGTGTCATTTGTTGTAAATGCACAGTAACCACAACACTTACCATGCTTTTACCACAGTATTTGCAGTTTTAATGTGTCATACACAGTAACCACAACACTTGCCATGCTTTTACCACAGTATTTGCAGTTTTAATGTGTCATTTGTTGTAAATGCACAGTAACCACAACACTTACCATGCTTTTGATGACTGATAATTTAAAATCCACAAATTGTAAGGTTAATCTGTAATTTTTCCTTTAAATAATCCTATATATTATACATAACGATATTTTATTTTCTCTTTTTTCAGGTGAAAAGACCAAAAGGGCCTTTCAGACTCAGTCAGCTCATTATTGTTTGAGGAGAAGTAAACAGAGGAGACGAAAAGCTGCAAAGGCAAATATTCACAATGGTATGTATGTGTTGGTTTTAACCCGTAATCATTTTTATCAACCATTTGTTGTTTCTTAAACCTTTTCTTACAAAACCCATAGCCCAATCAGTACAAACATAGTCTCTAAGTCTTAATAATTCACAAGATTTAAGAAGTTCTCAAATTCATACGATGCTCATACATATTTGTATATTCGTACATAATCCTGCGGCTTTTACTCCTACTGCTGTCATTGGCTACTGCCTCAATTCCTCTACATATTTATCGCGATATTTGCAAATCAGTTGCGCCCCTTCTTGTAAAGTAGTCAGAAAGTTTATATTAATTGCATTGTATTATTTAAAATTATTACAAATTGGACCCTGTCTGTTCATGTTCCAATGATACATGATGTCTCTCCACACCTCATGACCTTCCTCTGTTTGCAAGAGTGGAAAAGCTAATCTGACTTGTCACATGACATCAGATACTCGATTATTTTGTCATGATTAGATCAGTTACACTGCTGATAACTGTCCCGTTTGCATGTAAATCATGTTATTTTTAAACAAATTCATATGATTATTACTTGCTATTAAAGACATGCTTTTAATCATGCCCATATCAGTAAACTTTTTACATAAATGCATTTAACATTTAATTATGCAACACTCTATACAGAAATAAATCCTACAGTTATATATAATCTTTCTACTTGCATGTAATGTAATAAAATTACCTTCCTTTCTGTCTTGCAGGATTACCTTTTTTTAAGATCTCTACAACATCAAACTCAACAGATCTTTTAAGAGCCGAGCCTCACAAGAGCTCCAGTACTAGCGAGTCGCAGCGAATCTTGCCATGATCAGCCCTTCCCAGGTAAAGTTTCTACAATATTTCAATCAGTATTTACTCATCAAATGCTCTCTCCTGAATCGTATGGTAAAATAACTTACTTATAACTGTCTTAATTTATATGTTTTAAAAAGAATAGTAATTGCACATAGAGTAAGTAGAGACTTTTTTTGTTTTACAGCAGAGAAGGAAGACCAGTCCTAATATCAACGCAAGCTAATCGAATAAGTCCTTTGTTTCGGGTGAGGAAGGAACATCCGGTGCCCAAAGACAAAGGTGCGCATGACCATTGGTATGTCTTGTATTGAAGTACATCATTTGATGTTGACAATTTTACATTGTACAGGTTATCACCTGGTTTTTGACCAAGTGAAGCTCTTGAAACAAGTGACAGAAGAGTATGTTGTCTTGAAGGATATCAAGCATCAGTGGCAAAGGCTCAAAAGAGACCATAACTTTCTAAAATATCTTTTAAAACAGGTTGCTGTTGATATGGGTAAAACAGTTTTTTTCCAGTACTTAGCTTATATTACAGGTGAAACTCAAAAAATTAGAATATCGTGCAAAAGTTCATTTATTTCAGAA
The DNA here is from genome assembly GCA_036326025.1 of Chrosomus eos. NCBI lineage: Eukaryota > Metazoa > Chordata > Actinopteri > Cypriniformes > Leuciscidae > Chrosomus > Chrosomus eos. Next base: position 35,765,117 of record CM070821.1, read on the forward strand.
AATTCAACTTAAAAGGTTAAACTAATATATTATATAGACTCATTCATTACATGCAAAGTAAGATATTTCAAGCCTTTATTTGTTATAATTTTAATAATTATGGCTTACAGCTATGAACACCTTTTCACAATATTCTAATTTTGACTTTGGGGTTTTCAAAGCTGTAAGCCATAATCATCCAAATTATAACAAATAAAGGCTTGAAATATCTCACTTTGCATGTAATGAGTCTATGTAATATATTAGTTTCACCTTTTAAGTTGAATTACTGAAATAAATTAACTTTTGCACGATACTCTAATTTTTCGAGTTTCACCTGTATGTGCTGCAATTTTATATTATATATATATATAATACTTCAATGTGTATATAATATAATGTACTGACTGCTGCTTTGCAAATTTAAATAAGGAACACAACAGGCAACTTTGGCCCTTTTGCGTTCTCCTTTTTGAGGCGGAGAGTTTACTTCCAACCATAATTGAGCACACCTGAAATTTTTAACCAAAGTCTTCAGGTTTACTTAAGTTATAGACAATCGGCAGGTGGGTTTGAGTTTGGAGCTAAATCTGCAGGACAGTGGACACTGAGGGCCAGAGTAGCCCATCACTGCTATAACACACAACATAAGCTGACCTGACTGCCCATTAAACAACTTCATTTGAATTGTTTGTGTTTTTTGTTTTACTTTCAGAGCAGGACTGGAGAACGTCTGACGATGGAATGTTGAGACTTCTTCCTCTGGTTGAGAAAAAGCTACACCACATCAGTGATCACATCTTCTGTTCATCTGTTGTACTGTAGGGTACAACTGAACAAACTGTTTAGATGAGGAAGAAGAACATGAACACGATAGAGACATGTACAGGGAAGAGCAAGAAAGCTGTGATAATGAGTCATTATTTTCCAACACAATATCAAATCTGTTTTCTGTATCATAGGTGACTGAATATGATTCTCTGGCCCTCATTTTGTGGCTTCAGCAGCTGTGAATGGATTAATGTGATGTTAATGTAATTTTGAAGACCCATTTTTATTTATCTTGAATCTCATTTGTCTTTATGCTACTTCATCAACTTTATGCTGTGTCCTCCAATAAAGTATTGTGTAATAAAGTATGGTGAATATTGTGTATTGAAAGTGGTGTTTGGTACAGTACATGTAATATTTTATTTGAGAAATTTTAATTTCTTATGAGTTTAATTCATAATTTAAAAATAAACAGGACATAAACATTTTTGATCTGGTTAATGATATTTGTGACAACAATGCACTAAAAGTTGCACATACTTGCATGTTGTGAGAAGTATGCCAGTTTTCAGTGACATAAAGGGAAGGTGTTGTGAATAACAAGAGGCTGCAGAGGGTTATATTACTACAAACAATTCAATCATAATCGAAGATGATCCATGTTGATCATTCTAGTACATCTACTGCATTTAGTATAAAAGCATAGCTATTACTGATGTCAGGCATATAAGAAGCAATCAAAGGGGGTGAAAAGGAAATTTTGGGACTGTTTTTTTGTTGTTTTACTGAATGGTGCATTATCCTTGTGTAATAGTAAAGTGTAAATATATAAATTGATTTTTGTTTACTGCCAACACTGGAAATTGGACAATGACAAGTTGTTGCAGGTTCATCCATTATATTTATTGGTGTACATAAAAAAAAGCAAATACATAGTTATTATTATTGTTATATATTACAGCATTTCTTTAAAATATTTCCATATCAGATGGTCTCACAATACCCATCAAAACCTAATACAAGCATGATGTTAGAATAGAAAAGGGGGGAAAGATAAAATAGTCTGGTATTTAAATGTGACTAAACAAAGTTTGTTGTCCATGATGAGAGAATAGATGTGTGTAGATTGCACTGCCCTTCCACCCTCAGGGGCCCAGCAACGGCCCCCCGGAAGAGCAAACAAATATACATTTCAAATGGGTGTAACTCAAAGTCTGGTTAGTGTATCAAAGAAAATCGGCAGGACAAATGCTTATGCTAAGCTTACTAAATAATGTTGGGCACAGTTTTCAGACATATATGAAAAGCTGGCATAAAGGTTTTTTAAAAGGGCTCACAGTACAATATACAATTTCAGCTTGTCCCTCATATATTTCATAAAGGTTTGTACAATGAACAGATTTTGATATCCAGTTGTCCATTAAATATATTATTTATTTAAACATTTATTGTTTCATTGCTAAATGTTTTAAACTACATTACCCACATATCTCTGTCATTCTATCAATGGAACAGGAAACGTGGTGCTGTAGTTCATTGAAATGTGCAGAAATGCTTAGGGTTAGGGTTGGGATCTCGGTAAAGGAGTAATTTCTCACAACATAGAGACATTTTATAGTTAACTTAATGTATAACTAACGTAATAATAACACCAAAACATACGTTGTAATATGAAGCGCCGTTTTATATGGGTTAAAAGATAGTCCAATCACAGCAAGTTCTGCGACAAAGTCACAGCCAATGACAACCCAGCTGAACAGATGCGTCACACTTACTTGCCCATTTATGGTAAATGATGACAGCTCTCTTCTGGTTCCGGTTGCAGGGATAGATTTTAATATTTGGCCTGTTAAATATGTATTCCTTTTAATTAAATAATAAAACTTACTTTTAAGTTACATTACATTCTTTATGCCATTCTCCACCATCTGAACTCTTGGAATTCAATTAAATGTAACAAAAGCATAATGAAATGCACCCAATTTTGAAAGCATATTCCAATATTTAATGTCAAACTGTTTTAAAGACAAATGTAGTGCCAAAACTACTGCACAACTGTATCAATATCAGTTAATTATATAAAAAAATAACCAGATACAGAGGCAATCTATTACAGTTACACATACAGTAACATAAAAAAAAATCGCTATGATGAAGTAATAATATTTTTTACAAACCAAGAAATGAGATTCAACTTTGTTATGTGAAAATATATTTGTTTCTTCCTCCCTTTAAAGAACAAATAGGCAAAAACTTAAACACAACATTTTACATTCTCAACTTTAGTTTTATATCCTTGTGATTATTGTTCACTTTTATTTAATGAAACTAAATGAAAGCAAAACTTAAAATATTTAATGATTATAAATGTCAGCAAGAACATGCTTCTATAAAATACATTCACGGGTAAATTGCATTTACTAATTAACCAGGCAGTGATATAATGATACCATAGATGTAGTTATGGTGGATATTTACTATAGTAACCACTGTAATAACAGGTTTAATGAAGCTAAATGCAAGACATTAAGTCCATCTAAATGTAAAGGTAGCAAACTCACAGAATAATGTCCAGTTGTCAAGTGTGTCATTTCTGTAATACTCATTCAGCACCAAACAGAATTCCATAAATATTGATTGTTTTCAAAAGGTTTTCTTGAACACCCTCAGTATCTTCAATTGTTCGGACAAACACCTGCTATACACTTGCCAAAATATACATTTGACTATTGCATCATGAAGTCGCTGCATAACTAGAACTAATGGATGGCAATGAATATGTCCTTTACCAAAACTCCTGGTGAGCACTGATGCTTATTTGATAAAGGCATTAGGCAGACACCAAGTACACATCCTACACATGCCCAAACAACACCGCCCAAAGACAGTAATGAAGTGGACACCACCAGGAGGATCAGGAGACAGCGAAGACCAAGGAAGACATGGAGACAGATGTTTCACGAACACCTGAAGAATGTCAGTGTCCCATGGGAAGATGGGGAGAACTTGGCCACAGATCGAATATGCTGGAGGACACTTGTTGCCCAATGTGCCCAGCACAGGACTTGATGATGATGTTGTGAGTTTATCCATAACTGTGGGATATTTTTCTGTAAAGAGGTTGGATAATTAAATGTTAAATGCATTTATAAAATAAGTTTACTGATATGTGGGCATGATTAAAAGTATGTCATTAATAGCAAGCAATAATCATATGAATTTGTTTAAAAATAACGATTTACATGCAAACGGAACAGTTATCAGCAGTGTAACTGATCTGTTATCTGTCAGTATATATATATATATATATATATATATATATATATATATATATATATATATATATATATATATATATATATATATATATATATATATATACTGATCTGACAAGTCAGATTAGCTTTTCCACTCTTGCAAACAGAGGAAGGTCATGAGGTGTGGAGAGACATCATGTATCATTGGAACATGAACAGACAGGGTCCAATTTGTAATAATTTTAAATAATACAATGCAATTAATATAAACTTTCTGACAACTTTACAAGAAGGGGCGCAACTGATTTGCAAATATCGCGATAAATATGTAGAGGAATTGAGGCAGTAGCCAATGACAGCAGTAGGAGTAAAAGCCGCAGGATTATGTACGAATATACAAATATGTATGAGCATCGTATGAATTTGAGAACTTCTTAAATCTTGTGAATTATTAAGACTTAGAGACTATGTTTGTACTGATTGGGCTATGGGTTTTGTAAGAAAAGGTTTAAGAAACAACAAATGGTTGATAAAAATGATTACGGGTTAAAACCAGCACATACATACCATTGTGAATATTTGCCTTTGCGGCTTTTCGTCTCCTCTGTTTACTTCTCCTCAAACAATAATGAGCTGACTGAGTCTGAAAGGCCCTTTTGGTCTTTTCACCTGAAAAAAGAGAAAATAAAATATCGTTATGTATAATATATAGGATTATTTAAAGGAAAAATTACAGATTAACCTTACAATTTGTGGATTTTAAATTATCAGTCATCAAAAGCATGGTAAGTGTTGTGGTTACTGTGCATTTACAACAAATGACACATTAAAACTGCAAATACTGTGGTAAAAGCATGGTAAGTGTTGTGGTTACTGTGCATTTACAACAAATGACACATTAAAACTGTAAATACTGTGGTAAAAGCATGGTAAGTGTTGTGGTTACAGTGCATTTACAACAAATGACACATTAAAACTGTAAATACTGTGGTAAAAGCATGGTAAGTGTTGTGGTTACAGTGCATTTACAACAAATGACATTAAAACTGCAAATACTGTGGTAAAAGCATGGCAAGTGTTGTGGTTACTGTGTATGACACATTAAAACTGCAAATACTGTGGTAAAAGCATGGTAAGTGTTGTGGTTACTGTGCATTTACAACAAATGACACATTAAAACTGCAAATACTGTGGTAAAAGCATGGTAAGTGTTTTGGTTACTGTGCATTTACAACAAATGACACATTAAAACTGTAAATACTGTGGTAAAAGCATGGTAAGTGTTGTGGTTACTGTGCATTTACAACATATGACACATTAAAACTGCAAATACTGTGGTAAAAGCATGGTAAGTGTTGTGGTTACAGTGCATTTACAACAAATGACACATTAAAACTGTAAATACTGTGGTAAAAGCATGGTAAGTGTTGTGGTTACTGTGCATTTACAACAAATGACACATTAAACTGTAAATACTGTGGTAAAAGCATGGTAAGTGTTGTGGTTACTGTGCATTTACAACAAATGACACATTAAAACTGTAAATACTCTGGTAAAAGCATGGTAAGTGTTGTGGTTACAGTGCATTTACAACAAATGACACATTAAAACTGTAAATACTGTGGTAAAAGCATGGTAAGTGTTTTGGTTACTGTGCATTTACAACAAATGACACATTAAAACTGTAAATACTGTGGTAAAAGCATGGTAAGTGTTGTGGTTACTGTGCATTTACAACATATGACACATTAAAACTGCAAATACTGTGGTAAAAGCATGGTAAGTGTTGTGGTTACAGTGCATTTACAACAAATGACACATTAAAACTGTAAATACTGTGGTAAAAGCATGGTAAGTGTTGTGGTTACAGTGCATTTACAACAAATGACACATTAAACTGTAAATACTGTGGTAAAAGCATGGTAAGTGTTGTGGTTACTGTGCATTTACAACAAATGACACATTAAAACTGTAAATACTGTGGTAAAAGCATGGTAAGTGTTGTGGTTACTGTGCATTTACAACAAATGACACATTAAAACTGTAAATACTGTGGTAAAAGCATGGTAAGTGTTGTGGTTACTGTGCATTTACAACAAATGACACATTAAAACTGTAAATACTGTGGTAAAAGCATGGTAAGTGTTGTGGTTACAGTGCATTTACAACAAATGACATTAAAACTGCAAATACTGTGGTAAAAGCATGGCAAGTGTTGTGGTTACTGTGTATGACACATTAAAACTGCAAATACTGTGGTAAAAGCATGGTAAGTGTTGTGGTTACTGTGCATTTACAACAAATGACACATTAAAACTGCAAATACTGTGGTAAAAGCATGGTAAGTTAACTGATTGAAGGTCTAGGCACGTCACGTGACAGACAGTGTTTAATCACGTTAGTTTAGTAATGTTTTTTTAATTAGAAACCAATGAAACGCAAAGCGTCCGTGGAGATGACAGATATAATGCAGTGACTGAACATGAGAGAGCTAATCTGATTAATATCGACAAACAGAAAAGACATTATAACAAACATTATTTGGGCAGCATATTTAGGACTACTTACCAACATCTGGCACACGTGTCCTGATGCCAAATATCGCGATGTGTTCGGAGTGAGACTTCTTCAGCGCTATTTCCTACGGATAAAATAATTCGCGTCTGTTATTGCCGCCACGGGTTTCCCATTGAAAGTAATGGAGTTCCTAATGCGTCATCTAGAGTGACGCCAAGGGGCGCCTTCGGCGTCTGCTATGTGAAGCCTCGGGCGCTTGACCATGCTTCAGTTGTTGACGCCTTGGGAGTGAGAATGGGTTGTGATAGGCGGCTTTCTATGAAATATTTTTGTAGCCTCGAGTAGAGTTTCATCTCTTATTACTCCGGCTTTTTTATTTTATGAAAAATAAACATTCATGTTTCAAATGTAAACAACAATAACCAAATTGGCTATAATGTAGGCATGCATACGGTGCATCTGGCAGATGAAAGTATCATTTTGTTAACAGCCGATCTTTTGCACACCTTCAGCACATGCCGCTGAGTTACAGCATTCATCATGAAACATCTTGCTTTCTCAGAAGTAGCATTTGCAGCATGCTTCAACAGAAAGCATGAAGATCTCCACGCCTGAGCAAATCGTAATCGAGATCAGTGCTAACCGGGGTGGACCTCCTTCTGAACCTACTGATAAAATGTGTGTATGTTTCCAGAAGATAAGACTTGAAATCCAACATTACCCTTTCTCTACAGCAATAGTAGTTTGTTCAAATATTAATGCCAATGGTTTTATCACTCTCAGACAGTCTTTAATTAAATGCCAATATTGGCAACGTGAACACAAATCAATGCCGTAATAGAAATACGTCATTTATCGGCTAAGTGCCATCAGCACTCTTAGGCTAACCCCAAACACAAGCTCCTCGCAGTGAGCGTATACTGTTGTGACTTCTATATTTCAAGAAAACGTGTTTCAAAAACTTTACTTGCATATTTATCTTAGAAACCTCTGGTAAAACATAAATGCAAAGAATGACCACAAACTCTCTTGTGCAAAAGAAGTGTGTTAGAATGTGCACTTCAGGTTCTAAACGTTTTTTTTTTTTAAAACTACTTGCAGATAATACTATATTAAATAATAACTGTACTTAAATTCATTGTGACTATTTCTTAAACACACTTTTTAAAAAGCCCACGGTAGTTGTCAAAATGTTTTAAACTGCAAAATATGGGAACACAAAATAATTCTATATAAAATAACTATTTTTAATACTTCTTTTCAACACTTTAAAAGTGTTTCAGGGGGTCCACTCCCAGTTGAGTTTTAACAGTTTTGAAACTGTAATCGAGTTCATATTTACTCTGTGCAGTTAAAATGTAATTATACTCAACACACTCTAAACAGAGTAAAATACATTTATATTGGTGTTTTATACTCCAATAGTGTTGTTTATTTAAATTTAAATACTACATTTAAAGATGACAACCTGTTACTTGTAGCCTTGTAGGGGGAACATGTTTCAAACGTGCACAAGTCGATCAGTTTTTAAGATGCAACAATATGGTAGGCCTATGGTCTGTCATTCTCATTAGACAATGTTTTTTCAAAGGGTTTAAAATATATCCGATGATCAATGCATAAATTACAGAAAATGTGTCAATGCAAGCATTTTGTTTGTCAATGTTCATCAAAATACACTGTAGCCTATTAACACCACAGGCAATAAAAAGCAAATCATGATTTTTTAATAATCTTTTGTCATGCTTTAAAGAAGTACACTTATTTTGATAACATACTAAAGCACATGTAAATTATTACATTTTAACTGTAGTGGTATTTGACATGCAGTTCATATATTTTAAATGTAATAAATTGCAACTTTATCATTACAAATATAAGCCTATTAATAATATATATGAATAATTATACATTTCAATGCATGCCATACAAGTTTCCATAAAATGTCATTAAAGTAAATTACTTGTCAGTACACTTTAACCATATATCAAAGACAATATAATTTTGAAATTAGGAAGGCTATAATAATGTGCTTACGTCTTACGGGTCAAAAGCAAGTCGGCTAATTGCATCATTTTAAACAATAATCAAAAAAAATCAACCAATGTCCTTGTTAATGAAGCCTTTGTGGGGCTCCTATAGAGTTTGAATAATAAAAACACGAAATGCTCACATGATTCACACTAAAACAGCTGTGTCTTGCTTATCAAGATTCAAGAGATGTTTTCCCACTGGTCTGCTAGGGAGGTGGAGTCAAAAATTGCGTTCAAAACAATGCCTTTATCTGCTTTAAAAAGCCCTGCCAAGAACCACAGATTGCTTGAGTTGTTGTTGTTGTTTGCAGCCTGTTCACAGCTAATCCAGTAACCATGAGTCTTTCTGCAAAGGACAAATTGGCGGTCAAGACCTTCTTTGACAAAGTTGCCCCTAATGCTGAGGAGATTGGCAACGAGACTCTGTCCAGGTAATGTGAAATGTGCATAAATGAAAGATTAAGCTGCTGAATGAATGATATTAAGCTGCTTTTACAGACCATCTATCTCATTTATTTATTTTTTAATCCTTTCAGGACTCTGTTCGTTTACCCTCAAACGAAGACGTACTTCGCCCACTGGGCAGACCTGAGCCCTGGCTCTCTTCAGGTGAAGAAACATGGACTGACGGTAGTGAAGGGTGTCCTGAACGCTGTGGGGCTGATGGATGATCTCAAGGGTGGTCTGCTCACCCTCAGCGAGCTCCATGCCTTCATGCTTCGCGTGGACCCCGCTAACTTCAAGGTTCGTTCTGCTGAAAACATCTCATTTAATTTCCAATTTCAATAAAACACAGTCTATATTTGTTATATGTTTGTTTTTATTTCCCCCAGATCATCAACCACAATCTCCTCGTGGCGCTCGCGCTGATGTTTCCTGAGGACTTCACTCCTGAGGTGCATGTTTCTGTGGATAAGTTCCTCGCTCTGGTCAGTTTGGCTCTGTCCGAGAAGTACCGCTAAAGTCGACACTGCTTTCATCTCCGACGCGACACTGTATTCGCCTTAATGAGAATGAAAATAATAATAATAAAAAAAAATGTATGAAATCAACCTCTCTCTTTTCGTTTCTGCACACAAAAACATACCACTGATCTGATGAGTATAGGCCTACACTGTGAAAAAGTATTTTCATGATTTGTTGTCACAACTTTTTTCTTTTGTCAAATCAACTTAGAAAATGAATGTGGTTCAGATAACGTATAGGCCTACTATTTTGCGTTTATGTTGATTAAATCAATGTCCTTCATTGTGTTATCGCAAATTATTGATTTCAATGAAAATGTTAAGATAACCAACCAAGGTCTTTTTTAATGTTAAACCAGCAATTAGTTTTTACAGTGCCACTTGGGAGTTTAAAAAAGGAAAGAAAATGCAGTTATTTCTGTTTGCAATTCAAATCAGTAATATAGTTCATGAAGTTAGGCTAAATTTATTTGAGTATTTATGATAAAACACTGATAATCCATATTAACCCAAAAGACATTTTAGCAGTTCAAGACACGCTTAAAATGCTGAGACATGTTTTATTTTATTTTATGAAGATGTTTCAGAAACTTTATATTTGAGAACTTCATATAAAACATGATTAAATGGAAAAAATGACCACACATATTATTTATTATTGGTGTCCCGATGGGATATTTGTTTGTAATGACCCTACAAGTTCGACCATCAAAATATGAGGAAAATATTTACTTTTTAAATATGACGGAAAAAGAAAAAACTCTAAACTCCTTTAAGGTAGCCTATTTATCTGACTAAATTATTTGGGAAAAAGAGGCTACAGCTGCACGTTTTATATATGCAAAAAAAAAAGTGCATAGAAAAACGTTCACATGAAACCATTGACATAATCAGTTATTAATATTTCGTTGGTTCTCTCTTGTTTTTGCATGTGTTCATAATGTATTGGAATGCCAGCCTGACCAAAAGTGACGGAAATTAAGAGATGATTAAATTACAAGCAGTTATATCAATGTTCTTAATGAAGGCCTGGGATTGTTCTGTAGTTTCCTGTATCTTGAGTTTGAAAAATAAATATAGACCTGCTACTGTACATGAATAGTGTGTTTTATGTAGGCTACATTTTGAGCACAAATGGCCCATGAACAATAAATAAATGCATGACACGTATAACTTTTGAGTCTAGATTATGGCGCCTTTTTAAAAGGGCGGGGGAAAGGTTTCTTTACAAAATTAGACACGCAGGCTATACTGTGCCGGAACTGTAAGAGATTCAAGCATTGTTATCAGATAGCTAAGCCATTATGAAAGCCTTACATAGCACCTCTCTGCAACAGCCGCTGACAAAAATTATTTTAACTGCAAGCCAAATGCACAGGTCTGCAACCAACCATCTGTCACGACAGGTAACATTTTAACTTTCTCTTTTTTGAAAACAGGATGCTACATGTGATTACACAGAGTATCCAATCGTGGGTTTGATTTCATTCTAGCTTTTCATTCTAGCAAATTTGGTCGAGACTGTAAAGGCAAATTGTATTATTTAATTTAAATCAATTATTCAGTAGGCCTAGGCCTATGTGTTTTTCCATTTCGTAAAATCAATTTCAATGATTGAGTCCGATTTATATAAACAAACATGGCCAATGTTTAGGAGCTAAGCTCAATAATGAAGAATACATGTGTTTGCCTTTGAGCTGTTCACCTACCTCAATATAGGCTCGGTAGTATTTAGCCTGGCTGTATGTATAGTATTATGGTAGCAGCTGAGAGTGACTGATAGGATCAGACAGGTTGTGTGTGGCGCTGTCCAGTGCTGAAACCGGCAGGTCGAAGATAAATGGACGTCAATCACTGACTATGTGGTCATTATCAAGTGACATATATTTCCCTGTGAGATAGCCTTCCAAACAGATGCTCTTAATCAACAAAATGAACACACAGCTTAAGAATATGGACAACAAAATGTCATGCAAATGTAGTTGTTTTATTTAAAGGAACACTCCACCGTTTTTTGAAATAGGGGTTATTCATCGTCTCCCCTACATTTAGATAGGTGAGCAAATGTATTTTTGTCTCAGTGCATGTATTGTCTTAGGCTGGCAACTCCACCCATATTTCAAAAAACGGTGCAATGTTCCTTTAAGCATAAAAACCAGTGATCAAAGTTGTTTGGCGTTATTACATACACTTTTCTCTTTAGCTTTTCAAAACCAGATGTTCAGTTAATGGTACTGTTTTGTGCAGAGACCACTGCCAGAAACTTCTGCCATGCTGCATAATGATGTATGGAGAAGACATAATTGGCAAAAGTGTGAGGAATATTATGATTATTAATATGGAGATAATTAGACATACACGCTGCTGTGATTGTCCTGTAATTTCTTAATAGCTTGCTCAGTTGGTAAATAATTTAGTAATATAACATAGCCAACTTATTTAAGTTGTCAGAGGATGTCTGTCCTATGTCAGAGGAAACAGAGGATTCACGTGCAAAGGGAAGTTCTTGCTATGGTCTTTATTGAAGAATTAACAGGCAGTCTGTCGTGCAACGACACAGAGCTGGAATAAACTCAAAATCAGTGTACTTTACAGTCGGTCAGCAGAAACGTAAGACTCCTGTCTTGGTGTGTATATATCTATGGTTATAGTTTGCAGAGCTGGAAGTCCACGTATGTAACACCGTCCCTGTAAGTGGCCACAAAGCAGCAGAGTGAAGACTAGAAGGCCACAAGCAGCAGGGTGACAGGGCAGATAAAGCACACAAGACGAGCACAACTCCTCTTGACTAGACAAGATAATGTAAATTTTAATGGAGATAAATTGCGATAACATAAATTATATATGACAGAAAGAGAGAGAGAGAGAGAGAGAGAGAGAGAGAGAGAGAGAGAGAGAAGAGAGAGAGAGAGAGAGAGAGAGAGAGAGAGAGAGAGGAGAGAGAGAGAGAGAGAGGAGAGAGAGAGAGCGCAAACCCAGCTCATGACAAAGTAATCTTAAAGTTATATGATTTTTTTTCATATAGGCCTAATCAGGAAACATTCCCAATATTTCCCCCCATGGATTTAGTTGACAAAATGAAAAAAAAAAAAAAACATGTCTTAAATCTAAAAATAAATAAATAAATCTTTGACCACATGCACTGTGAATTAGGAACACAGTGGTGATATGAAACTATTACATTGGTCAAATTGTGAAATTAGTAAACCTGCAGTGTATTCACAATGGACTGTTTTAGTTCTATTCTACAAGCTTTCTATAACAATTCAAATGTTTATATTTTAATTAAAAAATAGCTGTTTGAAAAACCTTATTTACTGTAAATATCAAAGTAAATCATGAGAGTAGTTCCATTTTTTTAAAGATCAACTGATTCTGTGTCGAAATTTTATTCACAAACGAGGAGAAGCCATGACATATAGCTGAACTCTAGATGGTGCAGCCTGAGAAGTCTTTAAAGGGGACATATCATGCTTTTAAATCGTTCCTTTTTACATATAGATCATACATTTGTGGTCTAAAGCGGAATTGCAATGCTTGGGTCTGAAGTCCTCATTATTATAGCTCCACAGGCTTTTCTACCCCTTTTCCGATGTGGGTCTGAGAGCAACTCGTTTTGTTGCGGTCTCTTTAAAGGCAAATGAGACACTTCATACCCCGTCCCGTCTCCAGCTCGCAGAGGTGACACTCCACCCCGTTCGGCCATTTTTGTAGTTTGATAGCAGCAGAGATACGATTATCTAGCGGCAAAGAACATTTTTTATTCACACGTTATTAACAAAATGTCAACAACGGAAGACTTGTCCATCAAGCCTTACATGTTCGAGTCAGAGTCGGACCCGGAGCGAGATGAAAATGAAGACGAAGAACCTGCACAACCAGGGGCGGAGTGGCAATCGGGAGAGTCGGGAGTTTCCCCGGTGGGCCGGTAGTGTTTTGAGGCCGCGAGGGCCGGTCTGATAATAGTTATACATTGCAAGTTCGCTATGCGCACTTGGGGCCAAAGCAAGGGGGGAAAAAATGTTTTTTTTTTTTACATTTTCGATAACGGAGCGTATATTTGCACTAAGTGCCTGTCTTTTTAGCAAAAAGACGCCCGTCTCGAAGCAGCTACAGTGGCGTAGGTCGTAGGGTGTGAGGTATTTGAATGCAGCTTTTGACGCGTTCGACCCGAGTTCGAATCCGCCTTTTGCCGAACTCTCTTCTCCCTTTTCCCAACACATATGAGATGTAAAATGTACCGCCTATACCATAAAGGTCTCTAGCGTTATATTTTGCCAATGAACTAAAATTGAAACCATGATATGGCTTTGTGCCTTTATAAAACAGCACAAGACTTTAATTATAGGCATGTTTGTGCTGCTTGATTGAAAGAAAAGTGCTCTCTTTGCTCACGCGATTAGCATGTTGATCTGGTGTTTTCTCCAAAATAAAAGCTCAAGGGTTTATTTCTTGCAAGTGAAGAAATTAGGACAAAAGTATTTTAGTTTTCCTATACTATAGTGTAATGTAGGCTAAAATATACTTTTGAAATATTAATTTTCATTTATACAGTACATTTATAGGCGATATGGATTTTACATCATAGGAATAATTATATAAATCATTATTACATTATTATAATAATTGTTTGGCACCCTAAAACACCATTGACAAGGTAATATAGACTGAGACTCTCATAAGATGTTTGAGCCCTCTTTAATGTCCTTGTACAAATCAATACTTTTTCTTTCTTCAATGAGCAGGTCATGGGTTGAAGCTCTTAATTTTGATCTCTTAAAGAGCACCAGATTGATGCATTTAACCTTAAAATGTACAAAATTTTCTTGCGGGGGAGCATTCCCCCGAACCCCCCTAGAGGCACAGAGGTCCACCCAACATAATTTTACAAAATCCTATGTGAAAGAATTTATGAACTTTACTCCAGCATAGTTCAACAAAGTTCCTTTTAAGTCAGTAAAACTGTAAATGCCATATTAAAATGTCCTAGTTCAAAATATAAATTTAGCCTGCCTAAGAGGGGGCCTACAAGACATTGTGCCATCTGAACTCTTAATCCGGCCCTGCCACGGTGAGGGCCGGTGGTCTACGAAATTTCCCGGTAGATTTTTTGGTCCCACTCCGCCCCTGTGCACAACAACTTCTTCTTCATATGGATGTATCGCAATGGTGTGTTACTGTATTTACCTTGTTGGTTTAGCCCTCTAAATAAAGTGAAAGTCGATTATTTCTCTTGTTAAAACAAGCACACTAACAAGACAAATGACTACGGCCTAATCTTACCACTAAAATCTGTATTGATAATATGCTAGGCCTACGTTTAGAAAACCATCAGAAGACTTCTCAGCTAAATGATCGTCATGATGAAACTCAACAACAGTAATACTGCTACAGACGTGTACTTAAAGGGATACTCCACCCAAAAATGAAAATTCTGTCATCATTTACTGACCCTCAAGTTGTTGCAAACCTGTATGAGTTTCTTTCTTCTGCTGAACACAAAGCAAGATATTTTGAAGAACGATTGGATCTTTGGCACCATTGACTTCCATAGTATATATTTATTTATTTATATTATTATATTATTATTTATATTTATTTTTTCTACTATGGAAGTCAATGGTGCCAAACAACTGTTTGGTTCCAATCATTCTTCAAAATATCTCCCTTTGTGTTCAGCAGAAGAAAGAAACTCATACAGGATTGCAACAACTTAAGGGTGAGTAAATGATAACAGAATTTTCATTTTTGGCTGGAGTATCCCTTTCAAAAAGAAAAGAAAGACAAAGGTACTGCCATGACCACCGTGTGTTTTAAGAAATTAAAGTAGGCTACTCTATTTTTATTAACGTTATTTACAGCTTACCGAAGTGCTCTGTTCGTCGTCTCCAAAGATAGAAGGAATTGACCCCTCAATCAGACGAAGTCTATCGGCAAATCCTTCTTTATACCAAAGAATGTATATTTTCAAGAAGTGAAAGCCAATAGAAAGTTGGGCGCTGATGTTGCAATGGAAGTTCCATTGCAACACCAGTGCCCAACACCAGCGCCCAGCAGCAGCTCTACGCTTCCGCCATTTTGGGGTGAAAGCGACTCGGCAGTCATATATATTATACATATATTTAGTCCAGTGCAGAGGTCATTTTTAGGTTGAAATAATTAGGTAAAAAGAAAAAGAAGTTGCTAACCAGGCTTTTCCCCCCACATAACTTGAGACAGGAAGTTCAAGGATTTAAGTAATTATATTAGGCTACTCTAAGTTTTTAACGCAGGTGCTGAGGCGGTGCTAGATCATTGACAGGGGAGCTGCGCAATTATATAGCCTATTTTGTATATAAATACTATTATTAAATGAGAAAAACTTCAATATTTAATATTCAATAATTTTAATTATCACACCTAAAATTTTAATTTTACTAAATTGAATAAGCACAACATTCAGCATTCAATCAAATATATTTAAAGATGCATTATTTATAATGTTATTTCAACATAATATATCGTTATTTCGACAAAATTTGTGCATGTGCAACATGATCAGAGAGTAGGCCTGGCCTATTTCTTTTCGTTTGGAATAGTTTCGTTTAAAGATTTAGTTGCAAGCTTTCTATATTTCTCATGTCTGTGAGGCATATTTCGGTGGAGCCTCCATGTCATGATGATTATATTGTCTGCTATATTTGCATATTTATTGATTGTCTGCTATATTTGCTTATTTATTGGTTTATTTATCAACCAGGCAATTGGTTGTTTTTTTATTAGCCTATTAAGATACAATTTATACAAAAACGAAATTCACTTTAAAGGGGTCATATAATGGTACATGCACTACCTGCCAACTTTTAAGTTTTGCTTGGAGTGAGATTTGTTGACTCGGGGTTGTCGTCTA
Organism: Chrosomus eos; assembly: GCA_036326025.1. NCBI lineage: Eukaryota > Metazoa > Chordata > Actinopteri > Cypriniformes > Leuciscidae > Chrosomus > Chrosomus eos. The sequence goes on from CM070821.1 coordinate 35,781,528, forward strand.
GCTCGCTGTACGCAGTTTGGAGCACAATCTCGTCTCGCATGCACGCTTATGGCGGCAAATCAATGCCAATAATATAGCTGCGAGCAGCGATTACGGGCCCAAGCCGGTGGCACCGCAACCCTGGTGCACCAGGGTGGCGGTACCGCCGGCTTTGGCCCTTCATCGCTGCTCGCAGCTATATATATATATATATATATATATATATATATATATATATATATAAAGCCTGGTGCCATTAGGGTTATTGGGCACGATGTGAAACAAAATATCTGCTCGCTATCTGCCGAACGGCTCTGGTAGTTCCGCTTCAGCACTGATGATGTTGTAGAAATAGTGTGCTCCGCTTGGTCTGGATTATTCGGGATTTTTTATTTTATACAGAAATAAGTTAGTGTTGATTAAAATGAAGGAAAACAAATATATTGATCTGAAATATAGCACATTAATTTGACATTTATTTAGGTTCAATTACCAAACATACAATCTTAATTTAATTTAAAGCAAACAATACATTTAAAATACATGGGTTGTATGAAAATAAAAATAATGAAAATAGAGACTAGTAGGTTAAAATGATTAAATGTTAAAACGGCTTGCCATATTTGCTCAGAGAGAGAGAGAGAGAAAATTACATTTTAGATACTAGTAGCTATTAATAGATACTAGTATTTATTCAATAAATACTAGTACTAAGTCATTAGATACTAGTACCTATTAAATAGATACCAGTACTTATTCATTAGCTACTAATACGTATTTAAAAGAATATCTAAAGAATACGCACTAGTATCTAAAGAATAAGCACTAGTCGCTAATGAATAAGTACTAGTACTTAATGGAATAGATACTAGTATCTAAAAAATAAGAACTAGTAGCATGAAAATAGAGACCAGTAGACTAAAATGATTAAATGTTAAAACGGCTTGCCATATTGGCTCAGAGAGAGAGGGAGAGAAAATGACCATATTCAAACCAAAATATCTAACTTCCTCTTGGTCTGAGCTAATGACAGTTAATTAGAAAGTTGTCCGGCTTGATCTGAACTATATGCATACCTGTGTCTGTCGAGTTTTATGCAATTTCAAGCATGCTAAGAGTCTCAAAAGCATCAAACAAGAATATTAAAGTTTGATGTGTTGCCACGGCAACAGTATCTAAGATATCAATAATCCTTTCACAGGTCTACATCTGCCGTGTGTTTACATTATACACATAAAGTTTGAAGCAAATTGGGTAAAAATAAGAGGGTGATTTCAAAGCATTTAGGAAGTGACACACTTCCTGCTGCCAGTTGGTGGCGCTATAACTTTGACTCACAATAGTCGCATCCATGTGATCGGACTCTTACAGCGAACACACTGCTGAAGTTTCATCAAGATCAGTTAATGTATGCAGAAGTTATAACACACTTCCTGTTTCCATTATTCGACATAAATTCGTTTCCTCGCCACGGCCAAACCGTTCGAGATATCAAAAATCCCCTGGCAATTTTTCATCCTCAATGTCTTGACTTCATGCACACCGAGTTTCGTGGCGATTGGTTGAATTCTCTAGGATTAGTATATCGAATTCCAGGGGCATACGCTTCCAAACAAACAATAATAGCCGACTTCCTGTTGGGCTGGGGTAAAAAGTAAAAGTACAAAGGATATATGAACCGATGAGATCTATATGTGTACAGAGTTTCATATTATTACATGCAAGCGTGTTTGATTTATGGACCAATATTTTGGACCCCGTTCCAGGGGGCGCTGTCGAGCCCCCCTGCCACGCCCGGATACCAGCTTCAGCCCGGCCCTGATGGCCACGTGTTCTGACCCGTGTGCAAAGTTTCAAGAGTTTTTGAGCACTTTAAGGGCCCCAAAAGTGCGCTGAGAGTCTCAAAAGCATACAAAAAGAATATTAAAGTTTGATGCGTTGCCACGGCAACAGTATCTAAGATATCAATAATCCTTTCACAGGTCTACATCTGCCGTGTGTCTACATTATACACATAAAGTTTGAAGCAAATCGGGTAAAAATAAGAGGGTGATTTCAAAGCATTTTGAAAGTGACACATTTCCTGCTGCCAGTTGGTGGCGCTATAACTTTGACTCACAATTGTCACATCCATGTGATCGGGCTCTTACAACGAACACACTGTTGAAGTTTCATCAAGATCAGTTAATGTATGCAGTAGTTATGACACACTTCCTGTTTCACGTTTCTCGCCATAATTTTGTTTCCTCGCCACGGCCAAACCGTTCGAGATATCAAAAATCCCCTTGCAAACTTTCATCCTCAATGTCTTGACTTCACGCTGACCGAGTTTCGTGCCGTGTGTTTGAATTCTCTAGGAGGAGTATTTCACATTCCATTGCGTGTGTTTTACCAACAACCCTAAATAGCCGACTTCCTGTTGGGCTGGGGTAAAAAGTAAGAGTGTGAAGTATATATGAAACGATGAGTTCTACATGTGTACCGAGTTTCATATTATTACATGCAAGCGTGTTTGATTTATGGACCAAGTGTTCAAACCCCGTTGCCGTGCCATCTTTTAAAAATTCATTATATTGCATTGGTTTTAATTTCTTGACCTCAAACAGAGCACTAATCTGTTTATTTTTAAGTTATTGATTAAAAAAGAAAAGAAACATCAAATGCGTTTTTAGTCATATAGTATTATTTTATACAGAAATAAATTATTTGTAATTCAGATGAGAATAATTTTAAGGAAAACAAATATATTGATCTGAATTATAGCACATGTTTTTGTAAAATAAATTCAAGCAATACCCCCCCCCCCCCCCCCCCCCCCCTCACGGCTGCACAGGCCTTCATCTGAAAAATATTGCAAGAATTAGATGCTTTGTTTCCAGTCAAGACTTAGAGAAACTTGTGCATGCTTTCATCACCAGCAGGGTGGATTACTGTAATGGACTCCTCACTAGCCTTCCTAAAAAGACCATAAGACAGTTGCAGCTCATACAGAACGCTGCTGCCAGGATTCTGAGCAGAACCAGAAAATATGAACATATCACACCAGTCCTCAGGTCTTTACACTGGCTCCCAGTTACATTTAGAATTATTACTGGTATATAAATCATTCAATGGGCTAGGACCTCAATATATTGCAGATATGCTCACTGAATATAAACCCAACAGATCACTCAGATCATTAGGATCACATCAGTTAGAAATACCAAGGTTCACTCTAAGCAAGGAGAGTCTGCTTTTAGCTACCATGCCAGCCGCAGCTGGAACCAGCTTCCAGAAGAGATCAGATGTGCTCCTACAGTAGTCACATTCAAATCCAGACTCAAAACACACCTGTTTAACTATGCATTTACTGAATGAGCACTGTGCCACTGTTCGTCCGACTGTTTTTACTGAACTTTATTTTTTTTTTTTTATTCTAAACTGTTTTAATTATTCTTATTTGTTTTGATTATTTTATTTTCTCCTATGTAAAGCACTTTGAATTACCACTGTGTATGATTGTCAGCTCATTTGAGCTTTTGTCAGCTAATAAGGTTAAATAGAATGAACAAATCACAGATTCTTGATTTTATTGCATTTTACAAATCACAGATTCTTGATTTTATTGCATTTTACAAAATGTCCCAACTTTTCTGATTTGGGGTTGTACATAAATGTATCTAACATTCAGAAACGTCCAGGTGCAGTCTAAAAGTTGCAACATCTTCCTGAGTCTCTCCGTGAGGCTGCACTCCACTACTGGTTATTTCTGAGATTTTGAACAGTGATATTTTGTTTTGTTACATGTTGCACATGTAAAGGATCTGCCATTGGGGGCGGAGAGCAGGAGCTCATTTGCATTTAAAGGGACACACACAAAAACACATACATTTTTGTTCACACCCATAAAGGGGCAAATTTGACAAGCTAAATGAACTTGGGGTATTTTGAGCTGAAACATTCTGAGGACACCATATATTTATATTATATCTTGTGAAAAGGGGCATATTATCACCTTTAACATTGCCATATCAATTACCATGACAATCTCTATATCCATACCAATCTCCCAAGAGTTGTCATGACAGAATCATAGTTCTGGCATTAAACTCTAGATGGTGCAGGCTTTAACTCATTCGGTAGCGATCACATCATTATCTACATTGCACAGCTGATTGGTTGTTGTTGCATCAGCGGCCAATGAGGTGCGGGTCAACATTTAAAAAGATCTGCAACCTTTAGCTTACTTGTTAGTGCGCCCGCCTCCCATGCTGGCGACCCGAGTTACCCAACATGATTGCAACAACACTTTTGGAGCCAAAGGAGCAAAATTAGCATTGAGTTCTAGGGTACCCGATGAGGCATCTGACGAGGAACACATGTAGATGTAAAAGCAGGCAAACACATTGCATTCAGATTGGGCACTCTTACCTTGCCAAAACCTGGGGCCCACCCCAATCACATTTACATTAATTTCCCCCCACACGGACTATAGCCTCCCTGTCCACTCAACCACGATCAGTTAGAAACTTTAATGCTGCTATAGCACTAATTACCCTAACTGACGCCTTGGGAATCAGTTTGACCATGCTTCAATATTCGACGCTAAAGGCACCCTTTAGCGTCAGTTAGTTGACGCGATCCCAGGGCGTCATCTAACTGACGCGTTACCCTTAGCGTCAGTTAGATGACGCCCTCCTACCCAGACCTAAACCTACCCGCGTCATCTAGCTGACGCTAAAGGTAACGCGTCAGTTAGATGACGCCCTGGGATCGCGTCAACTAACTGACGCTAAAGGGTGCCTTTAGCGTCGAATATTGAAGCATGGTCAAAATTGTCAGTTAGATGACGCCTTGGGGTGAGAACGCGTTGCAATTACTTGTTGGTTAGGTTGCATTTATTTATATCAGTCACTCGCCCATCATGTAATCCTGCTAAACATGCGTCAGAAATTCTGTTCAAATGACGTTAATCCTATCTGAAAATTAGCTTTTCACTTTGTACTTATCAGAGCCACAACACGGCAGCTTTAATGAGCCAAAATCAGGACTGATTTGATATGACTTGATATCTGTGTCCCGTAAACAGATTAATAGCGCAATGCAGTAGAGTATCCGGAGGACCTTCCAAAGTTTATTCCTGTGTTGATTCGTTTATAGCTAAACTCATTCCGCTGGACATAATACTCATATCAATATGAATCTTAATGTATCACTGATCAAAGTGTGTGTGTGGTCCAGGTAAAAGTTATGGGGACAAAAATGTCCCCACAAAGATGGAAAATTGGCAATATCTGAGATCCTTTTGGCCCCCATGAGGAAACAGCTTATAAATCATACTAAATTCGGTTTTTTGTAAATGTAAAAATGTAGATTTTTAGAGAGAGAGAGAGAGAGAGAGAGAGAGAGAGAGAGAGAGAGAGAGAGAGAGAGAGAGAGAGAGAGAGAGAGAGAGAGAGCATAAAAATATGAGAAACCGAATATCTTTTGACAACTAGTGATAGGATAGTATTTAAGGGTAGCCATACACATTTTTGGCAAGCGTCCCCACTGACCATTTAAGGTAATCTGCATTCAAATCATCTGATGACTCCAAACATTTATTTATTTATTTGTTTATTAGGTTGATGGAATTACAGAATAAAGTTTAGGCTAACTAAACATGTAAGGTGAATATTTATATTTTTATATAGTTTCCACTGTCCTGTTGCAAGTCTTAAAAAGCTGTTGAACTGTGAGCTTCAGAATTATCTACACTTAAGTGAGACGCCCACAGACAAGAATTTCGTTTGATAACAGGCCATTTCAAAGATAGCATACATTTCTTAGCAAGGCGTGGCAAGAATTATACAATGTTTAATTGACAAAGTTCATTTGGAATAATTTGATAAAATCAAGTCATTTTATCATATTATACAAAATATAAAAACGAAAGATAATCGAAAGAAAGAAAGAACAAGAAAAATAACAGAACAAGCGTGCTATCACAAGAAAAGTGTAATATTTAAATTGCTCATATATGTAAATGGTAAATGCACTGCATTTATATAGCGCTTTCATAGACCCAATGGCCACCAAAGCGCTTTACATTTTGCCTCTCATTCACCCATTCACTCACACATTCATACACCGACGGCGGTGTCAGCCGTACAAGGCGCCATCCAGCTCGTCGGGAGCAGTTGGGGTTAGGTGTCTTGCTCATGGACACCTCGACACTTGGTCAGGTGGAACCGGGGATCGAACCACCAACCTTTCAGTTTGTAGACAATCTACATGAACCACTGAGCCACTGCCGCCGCCGTATGTGGAAAGTTGCAGTGGAGCTCCTCAAAATGTAAAACAAAACAAAATAAAACTGTTTATAGGCGTATCACTTATGTAAGCCTATTCATTAAAATAACAGATGGATAAGTATTAAATTAATTAACTTCAATTTAATTAATTGTTAACAGATTCAATAAAATAATAGATAAAAATACAGCTTTACAAAGTATATAGTGAATTATAGTGGGGCATTCAAAAGTTGACAAGTCTTCCAAACCTTGATAAGTCATCTTTGGGGGTGTGAGGAGGGTCTTGGGTGTTTCTTCCTGATGGCAGTATAAAACAGCCAGTCCTCTTGCCAGCAGTCTACAGAAGTTTTCTGCAAACTAAAGTCATCCTTCCACGATGAGTCTCACTGCCAAAGACAAAGCTACCGTTACAGCCCTTTGGGCCAAGATCTCAGGAAAAGCTGACGAGATCGGACATGATGCTCTTTCTAGGTAAGGTTTATTATGGTGTGCTGTAATATGATAATAGTCATAGCTTAATGTTTTCTTTTGGCGTGTATCTGGAATTCAATTCAACGTGTCTGCCTATATAGGATGCTGGCGGTCTACCCACAGACCAAAACCTATTTCTCTCACTGGAAAGACCTGAGCCCCGGATCTGCTCCAGTGAGGAAGCACGGGAAGACTGTGATGGGTGGCGTTGGTGAGGCTGTCAGCAAAATCGATGACCTTACTTCTGGACTTCTGAACCTCAGCGAGCTTCATGCTTTCCAGCTGCGGGTTGATCCCGCCAATTTCAAGGTATAATCATGAAAGTTCGTCTTAATTTGGTCATTCTCTCGCAGTCGCAGTAACCTGAATTCACTGTCTGTGTTTTCCCATAGATTCTGTCCCACAACATACTCGTGGTTCTGGCCATTCTGTTCCCGTCGATTTCACTCCCGAGGCCCATGTTGCAATGGACAAGTTCCTCTCTGCTTTGTCTCTGGCTCTGGCCGAGAAATACAGATGAGCGCGCGTGGTTGTTCAAGACGGATGCCTGTATAAACATTCTGTCTTATTATGATGCAATAAACGAGTATGACAAACTTTAACCAAATGTCTTTGCTGCATATTTTATCAAGTCAAACCTGCCGCATTTGCATATTTAAACAACATTTCAGAAGTGTTTGCAATTTTTAATGTAGGCCTAATTAATCAACTGTGAGTATGGTGATATTGCCTAGTTTTTAGATTTTTTACCCTATTCACCTGGGGTGTCTTGCCGTTAGTGCTTGTAGTAAATTAATGTTTTAAAACATCGCTTTGTTGTCATGAAATGAAGACAAAGCGAACAGAGAGAGACGAGATACGGCGCAGTCTCACATCCGAACACCAATAGCCTATTGTTTAATCAATAACTGTTTAATCAGCCTGATCTCATGAAGATTCGTCTCTATAGAACGCATTGCGTTTATCGTGCAATTTATACTCGAAAATTAGTTTTTACATGCATATGACACGCAGTTTTCGCGTGCAAATGATACGCACTTTATTGCGTGTAATACACACGCACATGCACCACACCTCTAATCCTACCCAAACGTAAAATACATACGTACCCCACATCACTACTAAACCTACCCATGCGTATCATGTGCACGAAAAAACTAATTTTCGCGTATAAATTGCACGATACACACAAAGCGTGCTATAGACGCATTTAACATTCTATAACTGCATCATAAACACGAAAGTATAATGCTGTTTTTGCATGACACCTATTGTAAACCGTTTTACTGCAAAGTTTAAAATAAAATAAAACAGAAAACAACCAACAAGCAAATAAAGGTAAACAACTAAACTTTAAAACCTTTAAATTACCAAGCATCGCAAAATAATTTCTCAACCTTATTGAGTAACAACTAGGCTACTCGGTCGTTTTTAGGGGAGCGTCTATCACTAGCCTATATAGGAAATTTGTCCGATGTCGTTCTGAGCTCCTGCCATTAATCTTTTCTTTAAAATAAACAATGTATCAGTGTAAATAGTCACACTCACAGATTAACGTATTATTCAGTTTATTTGAATTAAAACATATCCATCATTAAAACCTATAATTCAATTTTAATTTGAATGTGAACACGGTCGAATGATTAGTATTTACAACAGTGTGCTATATCAAACAAAATTAGCTTTTGCTGAAATTAATATGCATATATAACAATAGCTTACTAAAATCTCTCACACATTTATTTACTAGGCTATTTAAATATTTATGTAAATAGTTTCACTACTTTCAGTTTAATGGTGTGTCCTGAATCTATACATATTCAACATTGAGAGAACTCAGACCAAAGTAGAATAATAAAAATTATAAAAATCAAAAATATTTTTATATTTAAATACTTTTTTTTCTTTTATATAGGCTACGTTAAGAACAAATAAACTAGTCAACTTTAAGTACAAAATTAAACGAGTCTTATTTGTTTGAGATACTATGACATTTAATTAAATAAATGATATTGACCAAAACTAATTGATAAACGTAAAAATAATTTCTCGGTACTTTGTTTGTTTGTTTTTTTACACAAGTTGTACGAGACGGACCGACTTTCAACTTAAAAAGTAGATGAAGGACTTTTCCTTAAATCGAATTATTATTTTAATTCTAATTATTCTATTTGATGAAAATAACATCATATCATAAGTGATATATGCGACGACGAGTAGGCTATTGTATTTGGTTGTGTAGCATAGACGATTAAAACATCAAATATGGCAACATGTATAAACATTAAAAGGCTGATATTTGTCTTCATGGATTTGTCTTAACATTTGTATCTATTTCTAATAAGCTCCTTGGACTACATAGGCCAAAGGCTAAATTAACTGTAAACATTCAAACTCTATTATATCTCTGAAAATATATTTCAACATACTGTATATAATTATAAATTAATTTTAGTTTGAGATGGCACAATGCAATGTTGAGGACATTATTCTTTGACAGAATGTATATTACATCATGTGCATAAAATGGTTCATTTTATTTTGTCTGTTTGTTTAAATAGGACTTGAAATATAGATCTAATCTGCATTTATTACAGTTATTTCAATTATTATTATGAGAGGTGTTCGGATTAGGTTCTGCACGAACGTGCTGCCTATTTTAGAAGATGATCTGTTAGAGGCAGTTTTTTTTTTACCAAGTTTTGTTTTATTTTCAAATCAAAGGTTGTCTGCTGCAGAAGCAATCCAAAAAAACAAAACAAAGAGTGAATTCATGCGAAAATAAAAGAACACACAATGCACTGAATATTGAATTTTGAAATATTTATTTGCTTCAACTCAGAAGAACATAGTTCTAAACATCAGACGATCCTCTGTGCACAAGCAGGTTTAGTATCTAGTGATACTGTCTTCCAAGGGCAGAGACCACGACGGCGATGAATTTCTGAAAAGCGGCCTGGACTGCAGGTGTGAATCCAGCACCCAATTGAGCAGCAACAACGATGGTTAAGCAGTCAGCCAAAAGCTGTGGGAGGACAGATAGCAGTGATATAACTACACAGACGATATACGTGAATAATGAAACCACAACAACACCTATATAGCCTATTAATGACTGTTTTTTGAGCGTTAACTTACCCTGAAGTTGTCAGGATCTACGTGGAGCTTCTCGGAGTGCAGCACACTTAGTTCAGCATAGGTTCCTTTGATGTTGTCCATGTTCTTCACAGCCCTGTCCAGGCCACCGAGCACAGTTTTACCGTGTGCAGCAACCATGGGGTTTCCCATGATGGCAGCGGCGTTGTAGAGGTTTCCAAAATTGCCGAAGTACCGCTGGGTCCAGGGGTACACGATAAGACATCTACGAAACACAATGAGAAGAAATCGTTTTTATTAGAGCACAGTTTCGAAATTAGTCGCCTGCCTTAAAGTTAAAGTATTGCTAAGACTTTATACCTTGCCAGGGCTTGGGGACCAACGACGTCGTAGTTAATCTTGGAGAAGATGTCCTGGATGGTCGCCCTCTCAAATTCTGTCCACTCAACCATGTTTCCGACTTTAGATGTTCAGACTAAACGCCTTTAACAGAAGCTGAAGAATCCTGTGAAGAGAGAGTTTCAGAGATGTACTTTTAAATGTGTTTCGTCACCACACCCCTTGGCAGGCTATTGGGTGATAAGTGTGTGGGTTGGTTCAACCACGTCCATCCAAGAGATGCATATCATAGCCTAGGACTTACTTTTCTAATATCTACAAAAACTAAACTTAAACAGTTAATTCTAACAGTTGTTTGCCGAGAAATAAAATGAAACAACAAAAAGCCAAACGTTACTGGATTCTGCTCAAAAATTAATTTAAAAGTCATCTTTTTTTAAAGAACAATTATTTTAATCGGATGATTAGGGTCGCTAATTAAGATAGACGTAGCCTAAAATGTATAGCCTGTGAAAGAATAAATTCTGAACAGGATGTAATCTGAAAAGAGGATATGTTTTCTCAGATATCTGCCTCTTCTTTATCCGCTGACGTGTTTATTAGACAAATCATTTGCTTCTTCTCTCATAGATATAGCCATAAGACGCCTCATTTGCCGCTTTTTGCCTGTCGTCAACGGGTTCGCCATATAGGACCGGGCAAGACCGATAACTGTAGAATAACATATAACATAGTAACTGAAGTAGTGTAGTGAGTGTTACAATAACATGGGCTACTATAGGCCTAAGTAATATAGCCTAAATGTACGTCCACGGACAGGCTCTCTTCAGCCAGCCTTTTGTGTTGTTCTGCTTGCCACTGGATAAAGATAAAGATAAATGGAAGAAAAATATAAATGAGCCACGATTAGATAACAAGCTAAAAAAAATATCGCCTATTCTTTGGAGATGAGTTGAGTTGGGTAACTGAAGACATGGTTTAGCCAACATGAGATCGGGCTGGGTTTAGCTCTGTCTCTAATTCTGACAGCCTGACATGATATCCTATCAAAGTCACGTGCTCACTGCACGCAAGACTCACTTGCTGTTTAGTTTCTAAGGCTTCATAAGAATCAAACTCTTTTTCTTTTAAAGTCTCAGCTTTCTATCAAGCATTATCGCTAGCTATTAATAGTGGTGGTAAACTAGCTGCCAACATGATGGTATGTCTAACAACCAGAAACGACTGTTCAGTCGTACCTGTGAAAGTTAATTCCCCGAAATATATGTTTTGGATTGTGCCACGGTTTGTATAAACCCAATAGTCTGCAAGGCTATATTCTTCAGTCCTTTAATCCCTGCTTTGTGTTTTTTTTTAATTGTGTCTGAATTATTGATAAAACACACTGAACTCCCGTTCTGTGTAATGTCCACATAAAATGTGTTTTGGTGTGCGTGTCTATTTTATAGCCTACTCTTGTTTTTTTCTTGACCGGGTGTTGGTGGCGCCAGTGCTTGATGGTGAATTATTAAATTACCTTCAATTGAATTCATTGCTATAGATAATTGAATACAAATGCATAAAAAATACAGCTTTACATTGTAAAATAAAGTGGGGCATTCAAAAGTTGATAAGTCTTCCAAAGCTTGATAAGTCATCTTTGGGGGTGTGAGGAGGGTCTTGGGTGTTTCTTCCTGATGGCAGTATAAAACAGCCAGTCCTCTTGCCAGCAGTCTAAGTTTTCTGCAAACTAAAGTCATCCTTCCACGATGAGTCTCACTGCCAAAGACAAAGCTACCGTTACAGCCCTTTGGGCCAAGATCTCAGGAAAAGCTGACGAGATCGGACATGATGCTCTTTCTAGGTAAGGTTTATTATGGTGTGCTGTAATATGCTAATAGTCATAGCTTAATGTTTTCTTTTGGCGTGTATCTTTAATTCAATTCAACGTGTCTTCCTATAGGATGCTGGCGGTCTACCCACAGACCAAAACCTATTTCTCTCACTGGAAAGACCTGAGCCCCGGATCTGCTCCAGTGAGGAAGCACGGGAAGACTGTGATGGGTGGCGTTGGTGAGGCTGTCAGCAAAATCGATGACCTTACTTCTGGACTTCTGAACCTCAGCGAGCTTCATGCTTTCCAGCTGCGGGTTGATCCCGCCAATTTCAAGGTATAATCATGAAAGTTCGTCTTAATTTGGTCATTCTCTCGCAGTCGCAGTAACCTGAATTCGCTGTCTGTGTTTTCCCATAGATTCTGTCCCACAACATACTCGTGGTTCTGGCCATTCTGTTCCCCGTCGATTTCACTCCCGAGGCCCATGTTGCAATGGACAAGTTCCTCTCTGCTTTGTCTCTGGCTCTGGCCGAGAAATACAGATGAGCGCGCGTGGTTGTTCAAGACCAGACGGATGCCTGTATAAACATTCTGTCTATTTATGATGCAATAAATGTGTATGCAAACCCTTAACTAAATGTCTTTGCTGCATATTTTTTCATGCCACAAACCTGTCTCATTTGCATATTTAAACAACATGATTTCAGAAATGTTTGCAATTTTTAATGTAATCAATCAGCTGGGGAAGTATGGTGATATCTATTGCCTATAGTTTTTAGTTTTTTTACCCTATTCACATGGGGTGTCTTGCCTTTAACTGTCAGTGTCTGCTTGTCAGTAAATTATGTTTTAAAACATCGCTTTATTGTCAAGTGAAGACAGTTAGTCTAGCAAGAGAGATACGGCGCAGTCTCACACCAGAACACAAATATTGTTCATGAGTATTTTATATAGGCCTATTACTCCCATCCAATGAACATGGATTTTTGAATACAAGGGAAACAAATTAAAACATTTGTTGTGTTGCCTTATTTTAATTACTTTAAAAAAAAATGTTCATTGCAAACAGCCGAAAGTCATAATTATTTTGCCAATAAACCTGATTTGCAATGGGAGTTGAATTGCAATTATATTGAACAACTAGATAACTCTGATCAAAGAATAATAATACCCTAAATAATACAAACATATTTTCTTTTTACTTTTTTAAGAAAAAATAAACACAACTTTAAGTTGGCTACAAACGATAACAAACGTTTTGCTTACTTAAATTATTTGTTTGAGATATTTTATTTACTAAATTTAACTGATAAACGTAAAAACAATCTCTCTAGGCCTACGTTTTACAGCATTTGTACGAGACAGATGGACTTCCAATTTAAAAAGAGGATGAAAGACGGTTGCAAATCTAAATCCGTCTTTAATATGATTTCAAACCCATGAAACAAGTGTGTTCTGTTTTTCCTCAAGTATGAAGTATAATTCATATTATTCTATTTGATCAAAATAACATCATCAGTGAACTCTGTAACCACGAGCAAATTGTATTTGGTTATGTTTGTTAGTTACGCTATCTATCAACATCAAATGTTATCATGGTTTTTCCTATTAACATTGAAAAGCTGATATTTGTCTTCAGTATTTGTGTTAATATTTGTATGGCTCCATGGACTAGGTACTAAATTAACTCTAAAACTCTGTGAAAAAGTGCTGCATTTCAATATCCTGTATAATAAATATAATCAGGCCTATACTTTTAGTTTGAGATGGCACAATGCAATGTTGAGGACATTCTTTGACAGAAGGTCCTGCATACATTTTTTCGTTTGTTTTCGTCTGTCTTTTAAAATAGAACTTGATCAGTAGCCTATTATTCAACCGTTGGTATTATTACTAGAGCTATACGGATTAAGTCATGCACGCACTTGCTGCTATTTTGATATAAGATGATCTGTTAAACAGTGTATATCAATGTTTGATTTTTTATTTATTTATTTTTTTTTACTCAACTGTTGTCTGCAACAAAAGCAATCCCAAAAAGAGTGAATTCATGCGGATATAAAAGGACAGATAATGCACGGAATATTGAATATTGACATATTTATTGGTTTCAATTCAGAAGAACATAGTTCTAAACATCAGATGATCCTCTGTGCAGGTTTAGTATCTAGTGATACTGTCTTCCAAGGGCAGAGACCACGACGGCGATGAATTTCTGAAAAGCGGCCTGGACTGCAGGTGTGAATCCAGCACCCAGTTGAGCAGCAACAACGATGGTTAAGCAGTCAGCCAAAAGCTGTGGGAGGACAGAGAGCAGTGATATAACTACACAGACGATATACGTGAAGAATGAAGCCAGAACAAGACCTATAGCCTATTAATGACCGTTATTTGAGCGTTAACTTACCCTGAAGTTGTCAGGATCTACGTGGAGCTTCTCGGAGTGCAGCACACTTAGTTCAGCATAGGTTCCTTTGATGTCGTCCATGTTCTTCACAGCCCTGTCCAGGCCACCGAGCACAGTTTTACCGTGTGCAGCAACCATGGGGTTTCCCATGATGGCAGCGGCGTTGTAGAGGTTTCCAAAATTACCGAAGTACCGCTGGGTCCAGGGGTACACGATAAGACATCTACGATACACAATGAGAAGAAATCGTTTTTATTAGAGCACAGTTTCGAAATTAGTCGCATGCCTTAAAGTTAAAGTATTGCTAAGACTTTATACCTTGCCAGGGCTTGGGGACCAACGACGTCGTAGTTAATCTTGGAGAAGATGTCCTGGATGGTCGCCCTCTCAAATTCTGTCCACTCAACCATGTTTCCGACTTTAGATGTTCAGACTAAACGCCTTTAACAGAAGTTGAAGAATCCTGTGAAGAGAGAGTTTCAGATATGTACTTTTAAATGCGTTTTGTCACCACTCCCCTTGGCAGGCTATTGGTTGATAAGTGTGTGGGTTGGTTCAGCCACGTCCATCCAAGAGATGCATATCATAGCCTACTTTCTTTTCTAATATCTACAAAGACTAAACAATATTTTGCCGAAAAAAAAAAATAGAAACAACAATAGGCCGTATGAGACTGGATTCTGTTAATAATTTAATAAGTCAAAAAAATAATAAAGAACGATTATTGTAATCGGAGGATAGGCCATCGATTGCATATATATATATAAATACATAGCCTTTGAAATAATATATTTATACATCTCTTTATTTCCGCTGACATGTTTGTTTATAGTAGGCTGTAGAGGTATTTTAACAACTAATAAAAACAGCAAAATAGTTTCAACTGTAGAATAACATAAAAATAGTAACTAAAATAGTGAGAATAAACACTGTAAAAAAAAAAGTTGGATTAACTTAAAAAAGTAAGTTACCTGGTTGCCTTAAAATTTTGAGTGGCTATTCAGTGAAAGGTTATTCTACGAAATATGTTTTGGATATTGCCACGGTTTGTAAGAATTCAAGGCCTATTTTCTTCAGTCCTCTAATCCCTAGTGTGTGTATTTTTCTGGATTGTGGCTGAATTATTGGTTTTATTCAACACACCAAACTCCTGATCTGTGGTATGTCCACATAAGAATTTGTGTTTTAGTGTGCGTGTCTATATATATATATATATATATATATATATATATATATATATATATATACCGAGTATATATATATTAAACCACCGAGTATAAATATAATATATCAAACCGCCGAGTGTTGGTGGCGCCAGTGCTTGGGCACGTCATGGCGGCTTGCAGCTATATTGTAATATATTGTAATTAATTACAAGTATTGATGGCAAATTATTAAATTAACTTCAATTCAATTAATAGGGAATTCAATAAAGGTGAATGCAAAAATACAGCTTTACAAAGTATATTGTAAAATAAAGTGGGGCATTCAAAAGTTGACAAGTTTTCCAAAGCTTGATAAGTCATCTTTGGGGGTGTGAGGAGGGTCTTGGGTGTTTCTTCCTGATGGCAGTATAAAACAGCCAGCCCTCTTGCCAGCAGTCTACACAGGTTTTCTGCAAACTAAAGTCATCCTTCCACGATGAGTCTCACTGCCAAAGACAAAGCTACCGTTACAGCCCTTTGGGCCAAGATCTCAGGAAAAGCTGACGAGATCGGACATGATGCTCTTTCTAGGTAAGGTTTATTATGGTGTGCTGTAATATGATAATAGTCATAGCTTAATGTTTTCTTTTGGCGTGTATCTGGAATTCAATTCAACGTGTCTGCCTATAGGATGCTGGCGGTCTACCCACAGACCAAAACCTATTTCTCTCACTGGAAAGACCTGAGCCCCGGATCTGCTCCAGTGAGGAAGCACGGGAAGACTGTGATGGGTGGCGTTGGTGAGGCTGTCAGCAAAATCGATGACCTTACTTCTGGACTTCTGAACCTCAGCGAGCTTCATGCTTTCCAGCTGCGGGTTGATCCCGCCAATTTCAAGGTATAATCATGAAAGTTCGTCTTAATTTGGTCATTCTCTCGCAGTCGCAGTAACCTGAATTCGCTGTCTGTGTTTTCCTATAGATTCTGTCCCACAACATACTCGTGGTTCTGGCCATTCTGTTCCCCAACGATTTCACTCCCGAGGCCCATGTTGCAATGGACAAGTTCCTCTCTGCTTTGTCTCTGGCTCTGGCCGAGAAATACAGATGAGCGCGCGTGGTTGTTCAAGACCAGACGGATGCCTGTATAAACATTCTGTCTTATTATGATGCAATAAAGTATGAAAAACCTTAAATAAACGTCTTTGCTGCATATTTGTGAGTCATTAACCTGTCAGTATCTGCTTGTCAGTAAATTAGATTTGTTTTAAAACGCTTTTTTGTCATAACGAGAAGACAATTAGCGAATTAAGATGAACGAAAAATACAACTATCAGAACACAAATTGTTTACAACGGTTTAATAGGCCTGCATTCTATAAGACTGCCATCATGAACATGAAAGTGATGTTGTTTTATCTTGCATACTCAGTATGAAGTGTTGGCTACAAATCTGGCATTTAAAATGCAATAAAACATTAAACAACCAACCACAAAAATAAACAAGCAAATACATTTTAACAACTTTAAACTTTAAAACCTTAACATGAGGCCAGACATTGCTTCATAATTTCTCAGCCTTAAGAATAGTTTGTGTGTTTTAACATAGCCTAATATTGATCATTAGGCTACAACGTAAGATCCTCTTATTAAAAAAATATTTTGCCTGTCGGTTGCTCTAGTCGTTAAACTTTTATTAAAAATAAACTATGAAATCAATATTGAGCATTAGCTACAACATAAATAGATCCTCTTATTAAAAAAATATATTGCCTGTCGGTCTAAGCTCTTGTCGTTAAACTTTTATTAAAAATAAACTAGGAAATCAATATCAGTGTAAAATATAGCCTAGTCACAGATATGGACGGTTTATGCAGTTTATTTTAATTATAACTTATAACCATAAATTAAATTATAGTCACGGCTGAACGATTAGTATTTACAACAGTATTTGAATATCAAATTTGAATATCAAATAAAATCAGCTGTTGCTGAAATTAATATAAAAATAGCTTACTCAAATCTTTTCTTGTGAATACTTCAAGAACAAATAAACTAGTCAACTTTAAGTCAGATGATCAGTTGCATTTTAATTGCCAGTCTTATTATTATTAATATATATTTTTAGATATTCCTAGACAGCAACATAGTGTCGTCCCAGATCCGGCCCATATCTGGTACACGTGGATTCCACACGGTGCAGATGTGGACCAGATCTGGGCCTACACTATGTTGCTGTCTGGGTGACTTTTAATGGAGTAAGTTATATTGATTATATTGATTGAGACTAGATTACTGTAATGCTTTGTTAGCTGGTTGTCCTGCATCCTCAATAAACAAGCTACAGTTAGTCCAAAATGGAGCCGCTAGAGTTCTTACTATCAAGAAAATATGATCATATATAACACAGATTTTATCATCACTACATTGGTTACCCATAAAGTTCCGTATTAATTACAAGGTATTGCTACTGGCTTATAAGGCCCTAAATGGTTTAACTACAGTCTATTTAACGGATCTTCTATCGCCCTATAATCCACCGCACTCTTTAAGATCATTAAATTCGAGGCTTTTGGTTATACCTATATCCAGATTCAAAGGATGGAGAGCATTTTCACATTTAGCTCCAAGCTCTGGAATAGCCTTCCTGGTATTGTTCGACTCGCTCTCCCGTTTAAAACTAGACTAAAGACACATCTCTTCAACCAGGCATTCATATAATTTTTTAATCTTACAGTTACTGTAAATCCGACCTCTAGTTAAACGCCAGAGGAGAACTGTCCCCCGACTGAGCCTGGGTTCTCCCAAGGTTTTTTTTCTCCATTTTTCTCCACCTGATGGAGTTTTAGGACACCAGTAGGTTGATGGAGTTTTTCGGTTCCTTGCCACTGTTGCCTTTGGCTTGCTCAGTTGGGGATATTCAAATGAATTAACCAATCATTAATACCATTGATCAGCTCTACCCAATGTGCATTTTTTTCCACTAAGAAACAAACATTGTTATGTTATTTTGATTGATACTGTGAAGCTGCTTTGATACAATCTATATTGTGAAAAGCGCTATAAATAGCCTATACTTGACTTGACTTGATTACATTTAATCGATAAACAATTTATCGGTACTTTTTACATCATTTGTACAAGAAAAAATTAAACTAATTTAAAATTAAGATGAAGGCTGGAAACTAAATTATTGTTTAATATGATTTCAAATCCATGAAACAAATCTGCTCTGTTTTGCGTCAATTGTGAACCATTTTTATAGCTATTTAACAAATGAGGCGTCTCTCGCTCGGAAAGAACATTTAAAGTTGTTAAATATTAGGTAAACCTAATATTACTAATGGGATTAAACCCCATCGAAACTGTTCATTTGGTGCATTCTATTATTAAATTTCCATTCAAATGTCTTCTATTATTATTATTATTATTATTTTGGCCTTTAGGTTATGAATCAGCACTATACCATCGTAACCCTCATTTACTAAATTAACGGACTTTTCCTGAAATCAAATTATTATTATTATAATTCGTATTATAATAAACTACTATAGAGAGTAGAACATTAGAACGGTATACATCGAGAGTAGTTGACAAGTTACTTATAGTCAGTAGAATATCTATTGGTGGAGGATCAAAATAAAGTATTAGCAGATATTAGGCAGACAGTCTACTAATACTCCAATGACAGTTAGTTGACATGTAGTTGCAAAGTTACTTATAGTTATTAGAATGTCTAAAGTGGACTCAAAATAAAGTGTTACCGTTATTTCAACAGTATTATGGGGTGTACGTATTAGGTTATGCAGGTACTTGTTGCCTATTTTAATATAAGATTATCTGTAAGAGACATTTATTTACCAAGGTTTTTTTTTTTTTCAAATCAAAGGTCGTCTGTAGCAGAAGCAATCCCAATGACACAAAGAGTGATTTCATGCGAATATAAAATAACACACAATGCACTGAATATTGACATATTTATTGGCTTCAACTCAGAAGAACATATTCTAAACATCAGATGATCCTCTGTGCAGGTTTAGTATCTAGTGATACTGTCTTCCAAGGGCAGAGACCACGACGGCGATGAATTTCTGAAAAGCGGCCTGGACTGCAGGTGTGAATCCAGCACCCAGTTGAGCAGCAACAACGATGGTTAAGCAGTCAGCCAAAAGCTGTGGGAGGACAGATAGCAGTGATATAACTACACACACTGTAAAAAAAGTTAACTCATTATTTTGAGTTATCTTTTTGCATGGGTTTTTTTTTAGTTTAACTAACTTATTTCGATAAGTTGAGGACAAGAAAACTTAAAATTTCTTGTTGTCTGGACAATCTAGTTAAAAAAATAAGTTGAAATAACTAAATTCCTAAAATATTTTTTACAGTGCAGACGATATACGTGAATAATGAAGCCAGAACAAGACCTATATAGCCTATTAATGACCGTTATTTGAGCGTTAACTTACCCTGAAGTTGTCAGGATCTACGTGGAGCTTCTCGGAGTGCAGCACACTTAGTTCAGCATAGGTTCCTTTGATGTCGTCCATGTTCTTCACAGCCCTGTCCAGGCCACCGAGCACAGTTTTACCGTGTGCAGCAACCATGGGGTTTCCCATGATGGCAGCGGCGTTGTAGAGGTTTCCAAAATTACCGAAGTACCGCTGGGTCCAGGGGTACACGATAAGACATCTACGATACACAATGAGAAGAAATCGTTTTTATTAGAGCACAGTTTCGAAATTAGTCGCCTGCCTTAAAGTTAAAGTATTGCTAAGACTTTATACCTTGCCAGGGCTTGGGGACCAACAACGTCGTAGTTAATCTTGGAGAAGATGTCCTGGATGGTCGCCCTCTCAAATTCTGTCCACTCAACCATGTTTCCGACTTTAGATGTTCAAACTAAACGCCTTTAACAGAAGCTGAAGAATCCTGTGAAGAGAGAGTTTCAGAGATGTACTTTTAAATGCATTTTGTCACCACTCCCCTTGGCAGGCTATTGGTTGATAAGTGTGTGGGTTGGTTCAGCCATGTCCATCCAAGAGATGCATATCATAGCCTACTTTCTTTTCTAATATCTACAAAGACTAAACAATATTTTGCCAGAAAAAAAATATAGAAACAACAATAGGCCGTATGAGACTGCATCATGTCTATATAGCCTAACATATTTTAATGTCAATGTTTTTTTAAAGAACGATTATTTTTATCGGATGTCATAGATTGTATATGATATAAATAAATAATGCATAAATAATATTTTTGTGCATTGGAGAATTCTGAACAAAGGGGATGAGAAGAGGGGGTGTTCTCTCATATCTCCACCACTTAAACAAATAATTGATCTCCCATGAGAGTTGCAAACTATACAAAATAATTATGAAATCGAATAGAGACATATGCATTTGACATTACAGTTTCCTAATTTGAATAGCCTAACTGTTAATAAAAAAATCAATAACGAAATTAAAAGAGATTATCTCCTTCATTTACATTGAAAATTATTTGCTAAGTTTGTAAAAAATTTGTTCAATAGGCTAGGCTATATTAAATCTGAACATAGGCAACTTTTGCTATATCATATTCTCATTACCTCGCACAGGCTCACAGTAACTTTATATTGTACAAGCCTATAATAGAAATGTTTTGACTTGCATCACAGAACGAAGTCTTTTAGTGACCTCTGCTGTTCACGTCTATTAATTTTGCTAATATAATAAATATAAATTAAACAGAACTAGTTCATCACTTTAACCAGCAGGGGACGCCTCTCTCTCTCTCTCTCTCTCTCCTCTCTCTCTCTCTCTCTCTCTCTCTCTCTCTCTCTCTCTCTCTCTCTCTCTCCTCTCTCTCTCTCTCTCTCTCTCTCTCTCTCTCTCTCTCTCTCTCTCTCTCTCTCTCTCTCTCTCTCTCTCTCTCTCTCTCTCTCCTCTCTCTCTCTTCCAATATACCCCATTTGTATTATTGTATTCATAACCTTTGTATGTTACTTTTTTATATTATTATTACAAGTAGGCATATGCTACATTATAATATCATCCTATTTGAAACCAGACCACTATGGGCAGCACAGCCACTAATTACTTTCGAGAACATTTTTGCCTAATGACCAAGGGCTTTACATGCGGTCTCAAATTACAATATATTGACAAAAATTTTACATGCACCTAATCCTACCCATCTCCGCCCCCGACCCCTAAACCCACCCCTAATCCTACCCATCTCCAACCCCCGATCCCTAAACCCACCCCTAATCCTACCCATCTCCGCCCCTTATATCTGGATCCAACTCCGCCCCTTGGATCTCGTGTAGGCCTACTGCAATGAGGTGCTACTGGATATCTAGGCATCTAGCTTTAAAAAAATAATTGTCAGAGCGTCGTCTCTCAAGGTGCTGATCCACTTGTGTGTGCGACACTTCTGTCGCGCCACACTCCACTTTATTCCTATGGGTGACATGACGCGACTTTAACGTGCCCGCAAAGCATTCCGGGAAGGCGGCGCTTCATTCCATTCATGGAAAAATGCTGCGAGTCAAAAAGCTGGCCGATGCCCATCTTTATGCAAATGATCCGTCAAACGCAAAGCGTCTATCCAATAGATGCAGTCTCTCGAGGGTCCTTTGTTCTAGACTGGTCGCTAAGTCAAAACCACACCCATAGCGGTAAGGACTTAGCGCCCATCAACTTACAAATGTGGAGAGGCGTGCGACACCACGCTTCAGTCGTGTCGCAAAAGTGGATCAGTACCGTTGCTGAATGTTGCGCTACAGCCCTGTCACGTCTTAAAATTCTACTACAATGTTGCGAGCACGAAGACAGCGACGTTGCCATTGCAGAAGTTTAACTGAACAATGCTGCAATTTCTTTTGTGATGCTGGACAGTTTGTATCATTGAATTATTTTCTTGTTATCATAAAGCTGCTTTGAATTTTGTAGTAAGCTATAGGCTATAGGTAAATAAAGGTCACTTGATTAAACAACTTGACATTTTAAGTTTTAGAAGTCCGTGATAAATTGTCACACCAACCACGCTAATTATGAATTTTAAAACGGAAAACAAAGAGTTGGAACATTACATTGTAGATATTTAGGTTTAGGCTACTGATTGTTTAAATAGCTCACACACTTTTGGTTGGTTTCCTCTTAACTACATAGACACTAGGCTAGGCCTAGGCTATCTTAATTTTTCTTCCATCGTCACAAATATTCAATAGCCTAAATAATGAAAATTGTGCAGACCAAATATTTAAAAACTAGCCAAGAAATCTAGACGCACCCTAGCGGCAGCAAAATTTATTTTGCAGCCAGGGTAGTCTAGCACATGGTCTAGCAAATCTCAGTTGGCTTTCGAGCTGAAAAAAACAAACTCTAGTCAGGCCAATCACATCGTGTATAGAGTTGGTGGGCGGGCTTAACATAATGAGGGCAGAGTTTTGACGGTTCCGCATGAATTCCCAGCTACTTGAAAACGTCTCAGGTTACGACTGTAACCCTAGTTCCCTGAGAAGGGAACGAGACGATGCGTCGATGACGCCTTGGGAACGCCTTTGCGTGATTACCTCTGAAACACCTATGTCAACTAGTCCAATGGAACGAATGAACGCCACGGGCGGGTGACGTCATGACCAGGAAAGGATATAAGCACATCCGGTGCGTTACTCGCGTTAGCTTCTAGAGCCGAAGCAAAGTCGATCGCAGGGATGCAGGAAGTATGGCAGGGTGACGCATCGTCTCATTCCCTTCTCAGGGAACTAGGGTTACAGTCGTAACCTGAGACGTTCCCTTTCTCGCGATGCGTCGATGACGCCTTGGGAACGAGAATACCCAATCCGCCGTACTTACAAAATGCCAGATGATAAAACTGTCGGCAAAATAAGTAAGAAGCAACTGGGAAGCTGGGGCAGCATCCAGGTCCAAGCTGTAAAACCTCACGAATGTGAGCAGTGAGGACCAGCCCGCCGCATCACAAACGTCTTGGAGAGAACTTCAGATAATAAAGCTTAGAAGCCATACTCCTAGTGGAATGAGCCCTGACCACCAAATGGTTGGCCAGAGGACTCACAAGCAAGAAGAATAGTCTCGACTATCTATTTGATCAATAGGTTGGATTTTCTCGAAGAGAAGTCCGATGAACATAAGTGTCCAGTGCTCGCACTGGGCACAAAAGGTTCAGCTTTTCCTGGTCCGATAAACAGGGGATGACAGAAACCTGCAGCACAATAGGCCTTGAAATAATGGTAGGCACCTTAGGAACATATCCATGTTTGGGGTAAGATTTCTTTGGCCATCCCCGGTGCACTCAAGGTGCACCTTTCGGTCCCCACCTGGGCCTGAAGGTCTCGACTCTAAGAGGGACGAAATAGCTAGCAGAAAATTGTCTTAAAAGAAAGGAACTTCTCTGAGACCAAATCTAAGGGCTCAAAGGGAGCCCTAGATAGGCCTTCTAGAACTATTGTAAGGTCCCAAGCCGGCACCCTAGTGCAAGTTGCAGGCCTCAGTCTCAAAGTGCCACGAAGGAAACGAGTGATCAGGGGGGTCTCGACCCAAAATGTACCACCCACCAGGGCGTGGAAAGCTGCAATGGCCGCCACGTATACCTTAAGCATGGAAGGACATAGACCTGATACAAAGCGTTCTTGCAGAAACTCAAATACTGTGTTTACTGAACAGTTAACCGGATTCCACTGACGCTGGTAACACCAAGAAGTGAAAAACTCTCGAAATAGTGAATATAGTTTCCTCGTAGCGGGAGCTCTGGAGCTTAGAATGGTCTCAACAACCTCGGTTGAGAGACCACTCTCTATGAGTTGGGCCCCCTCAGAGGCCAAACACACAGTTTCCAAATCCCCTGCCGGGGGTGCAATATTGCATCCCCTGCCTGAGATGGAAGTTCTCTCCTGATTGGGACCTCCAAGGGAGGGCCGTCGAGGAGAAGAATTAGGTCCGCAAACCCAATTCAGTTTGGCCAGGGTGGTGCTTCTAGCAATAGGCTTATACCATCCTGGCGGATTCACTCCAGAACTCCTGGGAGCAGAGCAACAGGGGGAAATGCATACAGATGTAACCTCGGCCACGTCTGCACCATAGCACCCAAGGGGGCTGGTTGAGCGTGGGAGAACCAGAGTGGACAGTGCGTCGTATGCTGAGACGTGAACAGATCCACTTCTGCCTGGCCGTAAAACTCCCATATTTGCTCCACCGCCTCAGGGTGGAGTCCCCTGGCCTCAGACCCTGCCTCGACAGGGTGTCTGCTCCAATATTCTGGCCCCCTGGAATATACACTGCCCTCAGATAGCGTATTTTCTTGAGGGACCAAAATAAGAGGCCACCAACGTGTTGTCTGTGGAACAAGAACCAGAGTTTTCTCCATATAACCAAGGCGCGGGGATACTGCCGTGTGATCTTGATGGTATGGAGTGGGTTTCCCCTCGGGGAGAACCCTCTGGTCCTGAGCCACCACTGTAAAGGTCTCACGTACAGCAGGTCAAAGGGAATCACATTGGACGCTGCTGCCCTGAGGCCTAACAGTCACTGTTCCAGAGCAACACATGATGGCCCCTCAGGTCTGGGAGGAGATGTCTCAACGCATTGACGACGACCATCATCTCTAGGCAATTCATGTTCCAAGAGACATGATGACTCCTCCACAAGCCCTAAGCTGAGCGGCCTTCCAATACCACTCCCCAGCTGGTGAGGGAAGCATCTGTCGAGATAGCAACTCGATGGCAAAGAGCTCCCAACACCGGAACCTAGGACAGGAACCAGTGTTTCCTCCATATAACCAAGGCGCGGGGATACTGCCGTGTGATCTTGATTATACAGAATGGGTTTCCCCTTGGGGAGAACCCATCTGGTCCTGAGCCACCACTGCAAAGGTCTCACGTACAGCAGGCCAAAGGGTATCACAATGGACGCTGCTGCCCTGAGGCCTAACAGTCTCTCGAACTGTTTCACAGTGTGTGACTGGCCTAGCTTTAGCTCTTTTGTGGCAGTAAGGATAGCAGCTACACGAGCGAGCGACAGAACATTCTGATTCCGCAGATTCATCCAGTTGTCTATGCAATTCAGAATGCGTATGCACTGCAGCCTGGCGGGGCCAGAGCTGCATCTACGCACTTAGTGAATGTGCGGGTTTATAGAGCTAGACCGAAAGGAATTGCCTGATACTGGTTTTCTTTGCCCCTGAAAGAAACCCTCAGGAACCTCCTGTGCTGAGGGAGGATGGAGATTTGGAAGTATGCGTCTTTCAGATCTATCGTGGCAAACCAGTCCTCGGATCTGATTTGAGTCACAATCTGTTTGAGTGTCAGCATCTTGGACTTGAGTTCCAGCACTGAACACTTCAACAGACAAAGATTTAGTATGTGACGCAGTTCTCCATCCTTTTTTGGAACAATGAGATAATGACTGTAAAGACCGACACAATGTCGGGTGAGTACACCTGCTCTATAGCTTTCTTAGCTAACAGAGCCTTTACCTCTTGCTCCATTACCAGAGCCTGCTCGGGATGCACTAACGTGAGCAAAACCCCGTTGTAACCTGGAGGACTAGAACCAAATCTGCCTCTTACTACTAACTGCAGGACCCATAGAGATATATCCAGCAGTAGCTTCCGCGCTGCCAGAAAATCTACCAAGGGAACCAGCCCCTAGAGGATGGCCTCTGGTGTAAGTGAGACAGCCAGTTTAGGGAGCCTTCAGACTCGCTGGGAGCCTGAAGCATACTGGCAGGAACCACCTGAACTGACTGTTTTCGAACCCCCCTCAGAGACAGGCGCAATGTCGAGTTGACGCTGCGCCAGAAGCTCGCTGGAGACCGCTGCGCCCCGAAGCACCAAGGGTGGCGGGGTTGGCAGAACGGTCCCCTGAGGGCACCGAGATGGAAAGGGCACGTATAATGAGGTGTACATCTACAGCCTTAGTAAACACCTCAAACACCTCAGTATTGAAGGTTCAAACGTCACGCAGTATCGGAAGGTCAGGACAGCTGTGTCACGGTTGGTTGAAGCAGGATCCACGTGTCGTGCAGCATTATTTTATTAAATAAACTCAAAACTACACAACCCACACTTAAGGAGCAGATTCCAGACGCTCCTCAGGAAACCGTCCTGGAGGGTGGTGAAGCAGAGGCCATCTTGGGGGAGGGATGGAGCAAGCTGTGCAGGTGACCAGGGCGTAGCAGGCTGTGCAGGCGGCCAGGGCGGTGTAGGCGGCCAGGGCGTAGCAGGCTGTGCAGGCGGCCAGGGCGTAGCAGGCGTAGCAGGCTGTGCAGGCGGCCGGGGCGGAGCAGGCTGTGCAGGGGGCCAGAGCGGACCAGACAGTTCAGGAGACTAGAGCGGATCCGACAGTTCAGGGGTAGATGCGGCCATCTTGTTCGGAGATACAGGCTTAGAGACGGCCACGTTGTCTGAAGACACAGGCGTTGACACAGGCATGGAGTCGGCTATCTTGTCCGAAGACACAGGCGTGGAGTCGGCTATCTTGTCCGAAGACACAGATGTAGAGTTGGCCTCTTGTCTGAATACACAGGCGTGGAGTCGGCCATCTTATTCGAAGACGAAGGCATCGAGGTGGCCATCTTGTCTGAAGACACAGGCGTGGAGTCGGGCTTCTTGCCCGAAGATACAGGAGTGGAGACGGCCATCTTGTCCGAAGACACAGGCGTGGTGAAGGCCATCTTGTTCGAAGACAAGGGCTCAGCCGTGGCAGGCATGATGTGAAGAAGCTCTGGAAGGGTGGTCTCGGCGGGAGGAGCCTCTGGAAGGGTGTTTTTGGCGGGACGAGCCTCTGGAAGGATGGTCTCGGCTGGACGAGCCTCTGGAAGGGTGGTCTCGGCGGGACAAGATTCTGGAAGGGTGTTATTGGCGGGACAAACCTCTGGAAGGGTGTTCTTGGCAGGACCACAGACAGTAAAATAAATGGACACAGCGACACCATAGACTTCAACGGAGAAAAGTGAAGCCCATTAGAAGCAGTCACTTCCTGGTGGCTGAGCGTAATGCGCAGGCTCAAACTGAGCTTGAAGACGTAGATGTGACATGAGCAACCTAGTAGCTGTGGCAAGAGAAATCTGAATCATTCCCTTCCGAATCTTGAAGAGACGGAGAGCGTGAGTAGGAGCTGTCCATGAGCTAGCAGCAGGATCAACTTTATGACTCTCTATGGGCTTCTCCCTTGACTCTATGCCTCCGCGTCCCCCCCGATTGCCTGCAAGCTTCTCCTTCTGTCTATACGGTAATTGCTCTACTGTGTGACAGAGAGTTGCGTGGTTATGATGCAATCGTTAGCCTATTTTTACAAAAACGGCTTCTACGGGCCATAATGTAAGATACAAAGTAATGGAGTCATTTATACATTGTTGTGTTTCTTTAGAAATAAATAATGGACAAATTGAGTCTTTGGACGCCTCAGATGTAAAGTTATTCGCTGTCAAAGTGACGCCAAAATGAATGGGAGTCAATGGAATGCTAACAGCAGGCTTCAGTTTCCTGCTGATGGATTACCCCCTTGGGCGGGACGAGACTCTGGAAGGATGGTCTCGGCGGGACGAGATTCTGGAAGGGTGGCCTCGGCGGGATGAGACTCTGGAAGGGTGGTCTTAGCAGGACGAGACACTGGAAGGGTGGTCTCAGCGGGATGAGACTCTGGAAGGGTAGTCTTGGTGGGATGAGACTCTGGACTGGCGGCCATGACGGGTCGGATCCGATGAGGCTCTGGCTTGACTGTACTGGCGAGCGGTGTGAGTACTGGAGTTGTCAACATCAAAGTGGGCATGACATGAACTGGCTCAGGCTTAGGGGATACTGTGAACTTGCGGGTTTCCTCATCCGCAAAGCCCATAGTAAATGACAAACCGCTCAATAAAAGGGCAAAGCCAATATATTTCACTAGACTAGAGTGTAGTGAGGGGTATCATCAGGCATGAGGAAATGAAGAAACTTATTAAGTCCATGGCCAAACATGTCCTTTAAGATAGCATCATTAAAGTCCACCCCATGGCAAAGCTCACAAAACTCCTTCACATATTCCTCCATCATACGGTTACCCTGGGGGAGGCGGAAGAGACAATCTGCTGGATCCATGTTCTTCTGACATGGTTGGTTGAAGCAGAGGAGGAGACAGGATCCACGTGCAGCATTCTTTTATTAAATAAACTCAAAACTACACAAATATAGACTCAGGAACAAGACTCGGGAACAGAACAAACAACGTTAAGACGGAAAAAGACTGAAACTAGACACAGGGCTTAAATGCAGAGGCAGACAAGCTAAACAAGACAACAGGAGTGTGGGTAATAGGAAACACCCGGGGAGATTATTAAACCTTAAACATAACGGGGAGCTGCTAAACATGGAACAAGACGGGAACACAGATTAGAATCAAAAAATGGAGCTTCGCGAGAATCGCGACCTTATCTGATAGGCTACATAAAAAGGGAAATGGTTATCGAGGAGGCATTATTTAACACTACACTTCCCTATAACATGATTTATATTTTCTTAAAACAGAACCCCCAAAATATCTTTTAAATTACAATTAGCCTACTATAATTATAATCACACACTATGTATATATACTATGAATATATTTTTATATTATTGATCAATATGTGAATCCGTTGACACATGACACGAGTTGTGGTCTCATTGTCACAAATTAATTTAGATGAGATTGGATCAATTCAGTTCTATCTAAATTAGATAGAACTGTATTGATCCCAGATTTGTATGTCTATGTCAGCTCGTAGCTGCGTCCGAAATCGAATATTTCTCTACTCTATAGTATGCGAAAAACAGCACCTCGATGTCCTTTTTCCACCCATGGTCACAATCAGGTTTCACTGCAGCAATCAGGGACTGGATGGACTGCCGTGAAAGTCAGAGGTTTGGGCGGAGGTCAGCTCCATCTTCAAAATACAGCTGAAGAATTGGCACAGCAGCGTTCAGGGGACAGTAGGTTGTAGCAGGGCTCACAATCTGTAAACGTGTATATAGTTTTATTTTAGAATACAATTTGAATCAACAAGACACTTGTTTCCTGTGTTGTCTTATTTATAAATATAATGTACATGATGTATTTGTGTGTGTAAATAGACTTCAGGTGTAAAAGCCCAAGTGCCATTTCTTCAAATGAAAATGAAATGAACAGGACCTATTGCCATTAAAATTAAATTACTGAATCTAAACATACAATCTTGATAAAAATGTTAATTTTAGAAGAAAATTTCAGATGCCATTTAGAGGCTTTTACATCTGAAGTCTTCATATACATATGTATGTGTGTATTGTATCTGACCTCAGTGTGTTGCCGTACTGTCCACCACATTGACCCTCAGTGTGTGCGTGAGTGCGTGCGTGTGTGTGTGTGTGTGTGTGTGTGTAAATGTTTATACGTACATATGCATACATGCACAGCTTGTGATATTCCCATCAACGAATGAATCAATACACACACACACACACACACACACACACACACACACACACACACACACACACACACACACACACACACACACACACACACACACGTATCTCTATTGATTGATTCATTCATGGTAATATCACAAGCTATAGCCTATACACACACACGCGTATGCATATAGGCCAACACAATCTCATAAAAGTGCGTATCTATACAACGTATGTTATATCTCGTGCCATTTATACGCCAAAAATAGTATTTGTGTGCATATGATACGCAGTTTTCGCGTGCATATGATAGCACATATGGCGTTACGCACGCAAAAATCATTTTTGACAGCTATATAACTTAAATGGCACGAGAAATAACATTCGTAGTTTCATGCACACTGCTCGTGCTATTAGCCTACCATCAATGAATTACACACACACACACACACACACACACACACACACACACACACACACACACAGCACACGCATACATGCATCTCTATTGATTAATTCATGTTTATTCATCGATGTAAGCAAATAAATTACTTTGTTCTTGCCAAAAATCAACTGTCATTGTTCACAAGCTTGTGTGTGTGTGTGTGTGTGTGTGTGTGTGTGTGTGTGTGTGTGTGTGTGTGTGTCGTGCGTGCGTGCGTGTGTTTTCTGAGGTGAAATTGCTAAATTAAATAAATGATCCTTACATTATTTGAGAAATTCCGCAAAAACTAGTAGAAAAGAGTAGGCTAGATGATCCTCTGTGAAATCTAACGACGTAAAAATGCCGACGAAAGCGGAAAGCAGAACTAAAAACATCGCTCGAAGTTGATGCAGTCAGTGAAATGGGCTCTTTAAATGTTCGTGCTGTTATGACAGCGTATGGCACGTGACAATTCCAACGTAGCGCATGAAGTAGCCTACCCGGACTCCATTCATTCCCGTATTCAATTTGATGAAAGCCTCAAATGCTTCAGAAAGCCTCGATTGTATTGATTGTATGATTCTCCTTTTCATGATGGACCATACGTTTTTAATAGGAGACAGATCTGGAAAATGACTATTTCTGGTCAGGGGATCTCTGGATAATCCGTAATTTGTTTGTAATAATAAAACAAAAATACCGTTTTTCTGTTTTTTTGTTTCAAAACAAAAAAACAAATAACCGTTTTTGGTGTCAGAATCAAAAAACGAAAAACCAATTAAAAACGGCCCGTTTTTCGTTTTTGGCGATCATTTTTATCGTTATTCCTTTTTGAACAAAAAATGAAGATAGTCTTTGAACTTCAGTCAATTCGTTTTTCGTTTATAAACCAAAAACGGAAGTCACGTGGTCTATTCCTTTTTTGGAAGCGGTACTAACCGGAAAAACTTTCAAAATAAAAGTAGCTATAGTTAGCGAGGTGATTGTAGACTAAAACTGAACTAATAATATTTTTTAGTACAAGTACAGTAGCACTGGGTGTTGAAAAAACACTTTAGTTAACTGAAATAAAAATTAAAACTAATAAAATAATAACTCTGGCTGTTAGGGAGAATTAAACATTTGTAAGACCATTGGTGACCTGTAACTTCAGATTAAGACAAGTGAACTCATTTTATATGTATCTTAGGATAGGATGTAGCCTATTTATTTGTAAGTTTCTATTATTCAATTCCAGTGTTGGGAGTAACGCGTTACAAAAGTAATGCATTACAGTAACATATTACTTTTTGCTGTAACGCAGTAGTGTAAGGCATTACTAATCAATTTTCAGTAATATTTTACTCGGTACATATTCAGTAAGGCTTGCGTTACAAGTTACAACAGACTTTTAGTTTTAATTGTAAAAACAAAAATATATATAGCCTACACAGCAAGACCATTAACAAATGAAAAATGCAAGTAGGCTAGGCTAAATTACCTGTTCGTGGTCAGTCAATAGCCGTGTGTGGTGTCCAAGTCTGTTAATAAAAACTATATGGCAGCGTCTGATATTTTTGTATAGCGATTTATATTTTTTACAGGAGTGCCGTGAGGTATGATCTCGGCCTCTGTGCTCGCGCTGGCCAGTGGAAAAGCGGCTAACGGTGAAGATGGCATGAAGAAGACTGCCATTCGCGAGATGGACGTATGCGCATTATAGGCTATTCGTTCTGTGTTTTCTTTCTAAACAGTTAGGCTATGTTTATGTGGTATTTTTCATGTTTTCATCACGCAATCATGTTTTTGATGCGGTGGTGACGCGTTCATGTAAGGGTGCTGCGCTGCCGATAAAGCATCTAAAAGCTGTCACAAAGAACCGGCAAAAGCAATGATTATGAATATGTCAAATATAGCAAGGAGACATTTAATTGTTTATTAATAAAGTCAAGATGAAGTTGACGATGCTGACTCGCGATCTTCGCAGTAGGAGTGCACCAGAGAGAAATTCACATTTCTTTTCATAAGCAGAGAGCAGTCTGTTTTCTTTCGTTTTGAATTGTTCTGTTTTACACGTAGACATTTCAATATAGATATATTTTTCAGGTCCGTGAATAGGCTACCTTATACGCTGAGTGTCGGTTCATTTATGAGTGAATTGTCCTCCGTGTCGTGATTATTTATAATTGTCTGCTATATTTAGCCTACTTCTTATTTATAAAATCCACGCAATTGCTGGATCAAACATTGATTAAAATTAAGATACAATTAATACAAAACGAAATTCACTTTAAAGAAAGGCTTTGTGTCTTCTGTGTAAGGTCTTTGTGAAAGTTTTAAAGCATCTTTTAGTGCCGCTTCAGAGCGCTCGCGTCCGTAACGGAGAACTGTCACAGTCTGTAACATTGTTTTTTCCTCATAAATGCAAACACGAAAAATAAAATAAAATGAATATTTTATGTTCTGTGGAGAGCCAACCCTTCTTCATCCGATTTGCGCAGTGTAATTCACAAAATTACAACAACAAAAATCGTTGCCTCCTAAAAGTTAAAGATTTTTTTTTGTCACGCATGACTGTCTATTTCCCTAATATAAAATATAAAATGCATGTGTAGACTGATATTTTTCTAATGTCTGGACTCCTTTCAGGGAGGAGCCTATGGATAAACAGACATTTCAATATTTTGGTATTAATGCATTTCCTGAGAATTTATTTTTCAAGTTTTGACAGCAAATGTCATGTCCATAACGCTGGAATTCCCAAATTTTAAATAATTTATCCTCAACTTGTTTTGTGGTGTAAGTCTACGTATTTTATAATGTTAAGTTAACTTCAAATAATACTAATAGCCTAGTAATTTAAAGATGTGGTAGCATTGGATCTGGACGGTATGGATAACTCTTGGAGTTGGAAGTGGTGTGTCAGGTAGGCTATGTGGATCTGAGTGTCCCGATTTCGGTTTCATATGGCATATCATTAAAGCCCTAGTCATTTTAGAACGTTAAGTTCTACTTCTGTATAGTTATTTTGGTGAAAGTAACTCAAAAGTAATACAGGAGTAATGTAACGCATTACAATTCTGAGACAGTAATATTGTAAGGTAATGAATTACTTTTAAATAACAGTAACATGTAATATATAATGTATTCTAGTTTGGAAGTAACTTGCACAACACTGTTCAATTCGCATTTTAGTTCTGTAACATATTTATAGCCCTTCTTGCTATGTGGAAGCTCAACCAGCAGAGGTCACTCTACCCCCTTCTGTGGCGACAACAGGCAACAAGGGTTTGACCTTTTGACTTGTGTTTATATCAAAACAAAACTCTTCCAAAACAAATGTATAAAGTTGTATACTTTTTATTTTCCTTTGCATTTTTCTCCAGTGTAAAGTAGATGAAATATTTTTTTTATGCAGCTAGTAGTTCTCA
The DNA here is from genome assembly GCA_036326025.1 of Chrosomus eos. Taxonomy (NCBI): domain Eukaryota; kingdom Metazoa; phylum Chordata; class Actinopteri; order Cypriniformes; family Leuciscidae; genus Chrosomus; species Chrosomus eos. The sequence goes on from CM070821.1 coordinate 35,815,294, forward strand.
TTAGTTATGTAGACCGTGTGAAACCTAGCATTACCCAGTCAATATTTTCAGATCTTTTAGTGCTTTTTTGGGTTTAATTCTGTTTGGTGAACCACCAGGGAAAGGCAGTGCTCTGTACTCTTGGTACTTGTGTAAAGTAAAATAAAAGTGAAGTTTTTGAAATTTGAACCATCATATTGGAAACTGATGAATTGCTTTACTCATGGCAGGGGCCTTGTCTGGACCACTTGCCATGAAGGTTGTTTAGTCAGTGCTGCACCACAGCCTGAGGAGCTGGATAACATGTTGTGCCAGACACATTTTACACTTAACAAGAGTATACTCATTTGTTTTTATTATTTATTTAATTATAAATTGATTTGGGGATGGGGGCCACAGACACCATACAACAGAACAGACACCACAGAGAAATGACAACACCAGTAAGAGAACGGGGATGGGGGCCTGAGGAAGAGAAAAGACAAACAAACACAAAACCAAGAGACAACCAGCCAAATAACAGCAAATAAACAGCTAACGTAAGAAAACAACTGAGAGAGAATCAAAAGAAGAAACAGTCAATCAAATTAAATAAACACAGCACAGCCGTGAGAACTAGAATAACAACAATACATTTAAATAAATAACTTAACCCTCTGGGGTCCTTCGTTTCAGAGTCACACTCAGGACCTTCGGGTCCAAATGGGCCGGAAGGGTTGAATTCATATTTATTAAAACAAAATCATCATTTTTTTTTACTTGTTTTTTATAATATTTTTGAATATTATATATACTCATGAATATGAATATATACTCATGAAAGCAATTTTTGAAATGAGATGGATGACATCTGGTGGACAAACTGAGCATTTAAAAAATGCAAAACACATATGTAATCTGAATTTATTAGTGTTTACGTGTATAAAAGTGTGTTTGTGTGTGTGTGTGTGTGTGTGTGTGTGTGTGTGTGTGTGTGTGTGTGTGTGTGTGTGTGTGTGTGTGTGTGTGTGTGTGTGTGTGTGTGTGTGTGTGTGTGGTGTGTGTATATGTGTGTGTGTGTGTGTCTGTTTTGCACTCTTGATGTTTTATAGATTCACCCCTTCACTGTTGTGTGCTTTTTTTCTGGATCGTGGCTGATTTGTAGATTGTACGCACAAAAAAGATTATTCAAATCCTGTCCCCAATTTTTTTGGGTGTTCATACCAAGTACCAACAAAGTCACCAAATTTCAGACCATTCCGATGAAGCTATGATTTAAAAAAAAAATGTATTTAAATGATTCGGGTCCATTTGGGCCGAAAAGCATAAAGAATACTACATGTGACAACAACAAAAAAACAAAAAAATTGTTTGGGTGAATGTTACATTTTTACCATAAACATAATAGTAGTATTGTTTGTTGGGCTGGTGATAAAGGAAAATCAACCACTAATTTGTGCCCTGGTCACTCCTTTTAACAGTTTCCATTACACTCCATTTAGTGGCACTTGACTTGTGTCCCACTATTTCCAACAGAAGCATTACTAGTGACACTGGGTGCCGCACTTGTAGAACCAATGTCACAATTAGTCTTAGTACACACTTATTTCAATATCCAATTCCACAAAAGTAGTGCCACAATTCAAAGATGTGGCTTACCATAAACCATGATGTAAATATCTGAAAGTGACAAGGCCCTTTTCTGGTGCCGGAGGACGGAGTGGTGTGCTGCTTTGTCCTGCAAGTCCAGCATTTATTTGAAGAGAGAGTAATGGTAGGTGATGGGCCAGTCTTGATACTATCATCAGTCCTTAAATCCTGCACACAGTGGACAGGCTCACAGCCTCTATTGGGTCAAATCTGGAAGGTCCTGAGATGAGTACCAGGGAGAAAAACTAAATGATTTAACTTTTATTTTACTTTACACAAGTACCAAGAGTACAGAGCACTGCCTTTCCCTGGTGGTTCATCAAACAGAATTAAACCCAAAAAAGCACTTAAAGATCTGAAAGTCCCAGAGCTAGAGATCATTTTAGACTGAGTAATGCTAGGTTTCACACACAAGTCTACATAGGCCTAACTATGAGAACTACAAGCTGCATAAAAAATATTTCATCTACTTAAGTAACATAATAAGTAGGCTATATTGCACTGTAGAAAAATGCAAAGGAAAATAAAAAGAATACAACTTTATAGATTTGTTTTGGAAGAGTTTTGTTTTGACACAGAAGGTGTAACAGTAGATGGTGGAAGCTGAGAGTGTTTATCAGATATAGTGCCATATAAAGAGGAGCTGGAAGGCAGGTGAAGTTCTGCACACCCTTCAAACTCAGTGATCGGCTTCTGTTGGTAGCAGTGCTTGAAGGGGGTAGATAAGGGGGTAGAAAGACCTCTGCTGGTTGAGCTTCCACATAGCAAGAAGGGCTATAATATAATAATATGTTCCAAAACTAAAATGTGAATTAAATAATAGAAACTTATAAATAAATAGGCTACCTGCTACCTGAGTTCACTTGTCTTAATCGGAAGTTACAGGTCACCAATGGTCTTACAAATGTTTAATTCTCCCTAACAGCCAGAGTTATTATTTTATTAACTTTAATTTTTATTTCAGTTAACTAAAGTGTTTTTTTGAACACCCAGTGCTACTGTACTTGTACTAAAAAATGCTGTTAGTTCAGTTTTAGTCTACAATCACCTCGCTAACTTTAGCTACTTTTATTTTGAAAGTTTTTCCGGTTAGTACCGCTTCCAAAAAAAGGAATAGACCACGTGACTTCCGTTTTTGGTTTATAAACGAAAAACGAATTGAATGAAGTTCAAAGACTATCTTCATTTTTTGTTCAAAAAGGAATAACGATAAAAATGATCGCCAAAAACGAAAAACGGGACGTTTTTAATTGGTTTTTCGTTTTTTGATTCTGACACCAAAAACGGTTATTTGGTTTTTCGTTTTGAAACAAAAAACAGAAAAACGGTATTTTCGTTTTATTATTACAAACGAATTACGGATTATCCAGAGATCCCCTGACCATCTCATTGTTCTGTCTGCAAGACTCTCGGACACCGTAGAGATGTTCTACTGAAACCAATGTAACAAAACATGTTACCATTGAAAGTAGCCTACCAAAGTATCAGGAAACAGTGTTGCCTGAACACTTTCAGCTAAATTGGCAGCAGATGACATAGTGATAGTGACATGAACATTCTTTAGAACAACTTCTTTTGTGATGGACTGAAGTAAAAAGTCATGCTGCTCACATTAAAATACATTTCATTGGCTGTTTAAATAAAAAGAAAGTTGCTTGATTTATTGTTAGTCACATAAAGAAAAATAATATTTTTTTAATCACTGAGGAAAAGTGTCATGATGAAATTATATATAGCTATCATGTATTTGAGTAAAAAGTAGTTTTCCCCTTGTAAATGTAATTAAAAATAGTCTAGAATTATATTTAAACAAAATTCAAGTAGGCCTGTCCTAATATTATTATAGTGAAATACTATTGTGATTCGCACGTTCTTCATCTTTATTAGAATATGTCTGTAATTTAAACCTCCCAGTGCTGGCTCAGTTGAGAATGTCAACCATGAACATTATCTCAACTTTTTTTTGTAAGTTAACCTTAGGTCATTTTAATTAGATAAATAATGCATCATTGATTGATTGATTGATTGATTGATTGATTGATTGATTGATTGATTGATTGATTGATTGATTGATTGATTGATGTCATATTGAATATGATATTCAGTGTTACCCTTGGGAACACACGATCGACATGATCAAATACAGGTTAATGGATAAAAACAAGACTTGACTCATTCAGTTCTGTGCCTTTTATTGAGAAATGTTATTCAGACATCATGCATGAGTTGGTTAGTGGTGCCGCACAGTCTTGCCCATGGATGCCCACTGGAAGTTTAGCGGTACTTCTCAGCAAGAGCCAGGGCCAAGTTCTGAAAAAACTTGTCAACTGACACGTGAACATCTGGGGTGAAGTCTCCAGGGAAGAGCATGGCGATGACCACTATGATGTTGTGTGCGAGGATCTAGAAAATAAATAAAGAGAAACACATTACCATGCTAGGCTATTACTACATGCCAATAATGAGTAGACTTGCTTTTGTTTTGGTGTACCTTGAAGTTGGCCGGGTCGATACGCAGCTTGAAAGCATGAAGTTCGCTCAGGGCGGCCAGACCTCCCACAAGGTCGTCTATTTTTGTAACAGCTTCGCCGACTGCACCCATGATAACCTTGCCGTGCTTCCTCACTGGAGCAGAGCCGGGGCTCAGGTCAGCCCAGTGAGCGAAGTAGGTCTTGGTCTGAGGGTAGACCGTCAGCATTCTGAAGAAGAAAATAATAACAATAATAATGTGGGTAATCTAAACATTAGACTATACTTTGAAAGATAAAAACATAAACTTTTCATGTTGTTTAGCAAAGTTATTTATCAAGTTTCTATCAATTTTTATCTTAACTTAAATAGAAAGACAATAGTAGCCTATTACCTGCCGAGGGCTTCAGCGCCGATCTCATCAGCCTTAGGGCTGATCTTACCCCAGATGGCCTTCACCGTAGCCTTGTCCTTATCAGAGAGACTCATCTTTTTTTCTCTAGTTAGATCGTCTTCCGAAAAAAACGGTGCTGGCGAAAATGGGATTTTGTTCCACTTTTTATATAAAACTAAAGACGGGCACACCCATGCAATCGATCCAAACCACACCTCTTCAACGCTTTTCTGCTGATCTCTAACCTGTGGTGTCCAATCAAAAACGTGCCAATTTTGTGCTTCTTGCTTAATGAAGATAACGATTTTCTTTCTACATTCTAGATGTTTTCTATACACATTTTTACAAAAATGTGTGTAAAATAAATGACAATTCAATATATAAAATTATCTTCTCGTTATTTTTTCAATTGATCATAAATAAAAATATTTATTTTCATGTTTAAACTTATGAATCATAATTAACATGTTGTTTAAATGATCTGAACCAAAAATACCCAATTTGTGGAAGGTTTTCCTTATTGAGAAATGGTTGCATTTCTAATCAAATTCATTCTCAATCATAAAGTTAATTTCAAAATCATCATCAACTATATGCTTGCAAAATAGCTACATGAATCTTATACATTTTAATCAAAATACCAATTTGGAAAGGTTCTGTTCCCTACAAAAAAATAAATTAAGCCTTTTCTAAGATTTACGAATTTCAATTGAATAGTAAACTTCCATCTAATTGAATTAAATATTAATAACATATTCATATTATGGATTCAATTTTTTAAAATGAGAAATCTAGAGCTTAAAACATTTTGTAAAAATCTTAATGGAACAAGAGGATGGATTTAGTTTATGTGATTCGTATTCATAAATTTAAAAAAAAATGAAAATTTGTTTGATAAATTTAGGAATACGAATAACATGGTCCATACCCCAAAATGTTTTATTAGACTTGTTTTTTACTCAAATTCTTAATCCATAATATGAATGATATATAAGAATTATTCGATTCAATTTGATGAAATTTTGTATACTATACTAAAATACATACTAGGCCTATATGTATTTTCTATACAATTGACATTCGTAAATCTTAAAAATGCATAATTTTTGGTGAGTGTAGGTATTTCACCTAAAACAACTACATTTTATTGAAATTTATGAAGGTTTGTATGTTTGTTTTGAAAACATAAAATATTTATTTTTAACCCTATAACACTGTGGGGCATATTTCGGGAAAGTAATGGCATAATCATAATGGGCACGAGTCACGACCAAAATTCGTTATGCATATATTTGATTTTTTAAAAAGAAGAAAAAAAAAACTTGTTCATGTTTACTTACTAACTTTTTGGACGGGGTCCGATCAGTGAGGTCCAGACATGCGTCACCTGCTGAGAGAAATTATCCAATAAGACTTTGTATATTTTTATGGGCGGAGACATCAGCTATCAATAAATTGTACTTCGGTTTCTGAATTTCTACTAGTGATTCCTATTGGACTTAAGCAAGCACCTAAGGACACCCTAAAGCGTAAACATGGTTGAGTGGACAGACGCAGAGCGAACTGCCATCCTTGGCCTATGGGGAAAACTCAATATCGATGAAATCGGACCTCAGGCCTTGTCCAGGTAAAATAACTGCACCAGATTCTTAATAAACGCATTCTATGAAGACTCCCTCTGTTAGATGATGTCAGCTACGCAGTTTGTTGAATGATTCTGTTCTTCTAAGGTGTCTGATCGTGTATCCCTGGACTCAGAGATATTTCTCGACCTTTGGCAACCTGTCAAGCCCCGCTGCAATCATGGGTAACGCCAAGGTGGCAGCTCACGGGAGGACTGTGATGGGAGGTCTGGAGAGAGCGATCAAGAACATGGACAACATCAAGGCCACCTATGCCGCGCTCAGTGTGATGCACTCTGAGAAACTTCATGTGGATCCAGACAACTTCAAGGTAGGTTTGCGCACGACAAATACTAAACTGTTGTGCTCATATTATGTTGAATTGGCCTATTAATCACCAAAAAAATGGAGAAATAAACAGCCACTTAATAGATCTCTTGCTCTACAGCTTCTCGCTGATTGTATCACCGTGTGCGCTGCCATGAAGTTCGGCCCCTCTGGTTTCAATGCTGACGTCCAGGAGGCTTGGCAGAAGTTTCTGAGCGTGGTCGTGTCCGCTCTGGGCAGACAGTACCACTAGAGTCTCATCACCAATGAACACCAGCTGTATTGCAGAAGATCGCACCCCGCGGAGCTGTTCACACAAAGATCTAACTCTTATACAATAAGATCAATAAAATAATGCTAAAAGCACTTTCATGTTGTTTGCTCCCATTTATTCCACAAAACACACTGACCATATGACCAGAATTATAAACTCTTCAAAATAAAAACAAATGATTAATGGCAAATTAAGAAAAGAATCCTGTTCTTCAACAACATTAGTATATTAGGGTTTAACCATTTCATAGTGCCTAATGAGTCCGAAACTTCTTACAAATAAGCCTTTCAAAGACAGTTGTGATAGATTTGCAGACTGTGGGTGTTAACCTCATGAATTCATTGATAAAAGAAATAAAATTTATCGCAGCCTCCATAAGTTGACACTCTTATCTATTTGTATTAATATAATTATTTATTAGTCTGTTAGGTTCTCTGTTTGCAAATTTGTTTGCAATTTATTTTAAAAAGAGAAAACAGCGCATTAGCAAAATTATGCTTGAACAATATTTTTGCAGGGAACGTGAGGAAGAACCTTCTTATTATTATGAAATAGTAAAAACAACAATAGAAGTTCAAGCAGGCCAAGTTCTATTATGAGCTATTTTGTCATAAGTTTAAAAAAATGCTATACAATTTGTCAAATAACAAAGGTATAGCAGAATCTTCTTCTAGTTAACTCGATTAACGCTAAAGGTTCTAAGTAACTCATCTAACTGAAATGTGGGCATTTGAATTTCTAAATTATTTAAACTACTTAACTACACCGGACAGAGGCCTACTAAAATGAGCCGAAAGCAAGTCGTGTAGATCTACCAAAATTAGGCATAAGGCATACTTGGAATGTCGAAAGTTAGGTTACATGTAAGTTAATAGCCTGTAAGATAAGGTAGCCTATACAATCGCATTACTTCTTGTAGGCCCATGATGCCGATAACAAACAATGACATATATTGACTGTATGTGCCTGACAACACACGTGGGCAACCACAGAAACAACAAACAGCAGATGGAAATGTATGAAATGTTATAATTTATCTGTCAAAATAAGTGTCACTTAAAAATAAAAAAAACGCCTGAAATAGAAAGCTGTAGGCCTATGGCTGTAAAAGGAAAGCAACCGGGCCTCATGTATGGTTCAGTCATTTCTGTTGCAAATTTAACACTTCACAAAAAGGCAGGTGTGAAGAAGGAACGGAAAAACCCATACCATAAATTAATTTAGTTATAAGCCTAGATGTAGTACAAAGCACATTGTTAGATGTACAAAGTAAATTTAAATGTTCACGACTCGGCGTTTTTAATAAGCAAATCTGCAGGCGTGTCCAAGATTTTATGTAGGCCTATTAATGACAATTTATTGAAATGTCATCTTAACATTTGCTTATTTTTTTATATGCTATATTCTTATGGTCAGAATTTATCCTTAATAAAATATATATTTTTTAAATTACATAATGTAATGATTAAATATTTGAATATGCCTACACAGTTAATACCTGCAATGTGATTTCAAACGGATGGATGAGGAAAGTAGTTCTAATAAACTTTAGAATCGTTGTCTGAGGCTAAACAAGAAATAGATGGCCTAAAAGTCATAATGGACCACAAACAGCCTAGGAGACAAATATATATATATACATATATATATATATATATATATATATATATATATATATATATATATATATATATATATATATATATATATATATATATATATATATATATATATATATATATATATATATAGTTCTCCGAACTATACCTTGGGAGGTTGCTTAAGATATACCAACGCTCTGACGTGCGACGTTACCAGGTGCTGTCCGTGGCGATGGTGCTGAATTGGTTGATATCGATGGCTCGAGAATCAACTATTCACTCATGCAGGGGCTACTTCACTGCGTTATGTGAGAAAGCGGCGTTCTTTATAAAAGAAACACTTCAGAGTTGAAATTGCATTTATTAGGATTAATGGAATATTATAATAAAATAATCCAAACTATAGCCTACCTATAGACTAGGCTACATATTTTAAAATTGTATCAAAATTGCTGCAATAACGGCCCATCACAACTGTTTACGTGATTACTTCTTTCTCCTTTTTGTTCGCCTAGGTGGAGCTGTGATGAAATTGTTCTCGTAAATACTTTCCAGCATTTCAGTAATAAAAGTATAGGCCACATACTGTGCTCGGCAGTAATCAAAAAGGATTCAAACAGTGACGTTTGAAGTGATATCTTCTTGTAAACTTAGAGATGTGGATTCGGACGTCAATCAAATCACCACACGACCTTGGTGTTCGTCAAAAAACAGTAGGTAATTTGGGCGGAGATTTTTACGCGCGTGGTGGGAGAAAGCAACGCAGTCTCAGTGCGTATCAATAGCACGAATGTTATTTCTCGTGGCATTTATACGCCAAAAATGGTTTAACGTCACGACCAGGAAAGGATAAAAGCACATCTGGTCTGACCAGCATTAGCTTGAAACTGTCTGTTATATTTACTGTATGTTCACTCAGTATTTCAATGCGAAACAAATGCAATCGTTCAAATTGTGTGCTTCTCCCTGCCCACGCTATTTAACGGGTGGGGATACACATGATTTGTGTGTTATGTGTTTTGGAGCAGAGCATGCTATGTCAACCTTCAAGGGGCCTGACTGCATTGACTGCACATGTTTTTAAACTTTTTAAGAATATCTCTGTAATTTCAAACCTCCAGTATTATGGATTCCAGCTCGCTCAGTTGAGAATGTCAACCATGAACATTATCTCATCTGAGTTGAATGAACTTAGCCCGGCTGCGTTTTTGTAACGATAAAAGTAAGTTAACCCTGCTTTACCCCTAGATTTAGATCATTTTAAATAGAAAAACATTTAATTATTGATTGATTGATTGATTGATGATTGATTGATTGATTGATTGATTGATCGATTGATTTGATTGATTGATTGATTGATTGATTGATTGATTGATTGATTGATTATTGAATTATTGATGTCATATTGAATAGGCCTATATTGTGTAGCTTTTACCCTTGGCAACACACGATCGACATGATCAAATACAGGTTATAAAAACAAGACTTGACTCATTCAATTCTGTGCCTTTTATTGAGAAATGTTATTCAGACATCATGCATGAGTTGGTTAGGAGTGCCGCACAGTCTTGCCCATGGATGCCCACTGGAAGTTTAGCGGTACTTCTCAGCAAGAGCCAGGGCCAAGTTCTGAAAAAACTTGTCAACTGACACGTGAACATCTGGGGTGAAGTCTCCAGGGAAGAGCATGGCGATGACCACTATGAGGTTGTGTGCGAGGATCTAGAAAAGAAATAAAGAGAAACACATTACCATGCTAGGCTATTACTACATGCCAATAATGAGTAGACTTGTAGTGCTTTTGTTTTGGTGTACCTTGAAGTTGGCCGGGTCGATACGCAGCTTGAAAGCATGAAGTTCGCTCAGGCCGGCCAGACCTCCCACAAGGTCGTCTATTTTTGTAATAGCTTCGCCGACTGCACCCATGATAACCTTGCCGTGCTTCCTCACTGGAGCAGAGCCGGGGCTCAGGTCAGCCCAGTGAGCGAAGTAGGTCTTGGTCTGAGGGTAGACCGTCAGCATTCTGAAGAAGAAAATAATAACAATAATAATGTGGGTAATCTAAACATTAGACTATACTTTGAAAGATAAAAACATAAACTTTTCATGTTGTTTAGCAAAGTTATTTATCAAGTTTCTATCAATTTTTATCTTAACTTAAATAAAAAAGACAGTAGCCTATTACCTGCCGAGGGCTTCAGCGCCGATCTCATCAGCCTTAGGGCTGATCTTACCCCAGATGGCCTTCACCGTAGCCTTGTCCTTATCAGAGAGACTCATCTTTTTTTCTCTAGTTAGATCGTCTTCCGAAAAAAACGGTGCTGGCGAAAATGGGATTTTGTTCCACTTTTTATATAAAACTAAAGACGGGCACACCCATGCAATCGATCCAAACCACACCTCTTCAACGCTTTTCTGCTGATCTCTAACCTGTGGTGTCCAATCAAAAACGTGCCAATTTTGTGCTTCTTGCTTAATGAAGATAACGATTTTCAATCTACATTCTAGATGTTTTCTATACACATTTTTACAAAGATGTGTGTAAAATAAATGACAATTCAATATATAAAATTATCTTCTCATTTTTTTTCAATTGATCATAAAATAAATTCCCTTGTTCCATTAAGATTTATACAAAATGTTTTATTAGACTTGGTTTTTACTCAAATTCTTAATCCATAATATGAATGATATGTAAGTATTATTCCATTCAATTTGATGAAATTTTACTATACAATTGACATTCGTAAATCTTAAAAATGCATAATTTTTTGGTGAGTGTAGATATTTCACCTACATTTTATTGAAATTTATGAAGGTTTGTTTTGAAAACAAACTATTTATTTTTAACCCAATAACAGTGGGGCATACTTCGGGAAAGTAATGGCATAATCATAATGGGCACGAGTCACGACCAAAATTCGTTATGCATATATTTGATTTAAAAAAATAAAAAAATAAAAAACGCTTGTTCATGTTTACTAACTTTTTGGACGGGGTCCGATCAGTGAGGTCCAGACATGCGTCACCTGCCGAGAGAAATGATCCAATAAGACTTTGTATATTTTTATGGGCGGAGACATCAGCTATCAATAAATTGTACTTCGGTTTCTGAATTTCTACTAGTGATTCCTATTGGACTTAAGCAAGCACCTAAGGACACCCTAAAGCGTAAACATGGTTGAGTGGACAGACGCAGAGCGAACTGCCATCCTTGGCCTATGGGGAAAACTCAATATCGATGAAATCGGACCTCAGGCCTTGTCCAGGTAAAATAACTGCACCAGATTCTTAATAAACGCATTCTATGAAGACTCCCTCTGTTAGATGATGTCAGCTACGCAGTTTGTTGAATGATTCTGTTCTTCTAAGGTGTCTGATCGTGTATCCCTGGACTCAGAGATATTTCTCGACCTTTGGCAACCTGTCAAGCCCCGCTGCAATCATGGGTAACGCCAAGGTGGCAGCTCACGGGAGGACTGTGATGGGAGGTCTGGAGAGAGCCATCAAGAACATGGACAACATCAAGGCCACCTATGCCGCGCTCAGTGTGATGCACTCTGAGAAACTTCATGTGGATCCAGACAACTTCAAGGTAGGTTTGCGCACGACAAATACTAAACTGTTGTGCTCATATTATGTTGAATAGGCCTATTAATCACCAAAAAAATGGAGAAATAAACAGCCACTTAATAGATCTCTTGCTCTACAGCTTCTCGCTGATTGTATCACCGTGTGCGCTGCCATGAAGTTCGGCCCCTCTGGTTTCAATGCTGACGTCCAGGAGGCTTGGCAGAAGTTTCTGAGCGTGGTCGTGTCCGCTCTGGGCAGACAGTACCACTAGAGTCTCATCACCAATGAACACCAGCTGTATTGCAGAAGATCGCACCCCGCGGAGCTGTTCACACAAAGATCTAACTCTTATACAATAAGATCAATAAAATAATGCTAAAAGCACTTTCATGTTGTTTGCTCCCATTTATTCCACAAAACACACTGACCATATGACCAGAATTATAAACTCTTCAAAATAAAAACAAATGATTGATGGCAAATTAAGAAAAGAATCCTGTTCTTCAACAACATTAGTATGGGGTTTTAACCATTCCTAAGTAAGTTTTTCGATAAGACCTAATGAGTCAGAAACTTCTTACAAATAAGCCTTTCAAAGACAGTTGTGATAGATTTGCAGACTGTGGGTGTTAACCTCATGAATTCATTGATAAAAGAAATTAAATTTATCGCAGCCTGAGCCTCCATAAGCTGACACTCTTATCTATGTTTATTAATATAATTATTTATTAGTCAGTTAGTTTCCGTTTGCAAATTTGTATGCAATTTATTTTAAAAAGAGAAAACAGCGAATTAGCTGCAATATTATGATTGAATACTGTTTTAGCAGGGAACGTAAAGAACCTTCTTATGAAATAGTAAAAACAACAATATAAGTTCCAGCCGGCCAAGTTCTATCACGAGCTATTAAGGTTAGCTATAAGGTTAAAAAATGATATACAATATGCCAAGTAACAAAGGTATAGCAGAACCTATAAAATAACTTTGCACCTCTTCTTCGAGTTAACACGTTTAACTCTAAATGTCCTATAATGTCCAATTGCAATATGGGCATCTCTGTCGAATTTCTAATTTATTTAAACTACTTTAACTACACCGGACATCAAAAAGTTATTTATAATATCTCATGAGTCCTAGTAAATGCAATTTCAACTATTTCTGAAGTGCTTCTTCATAAGCAATTTATAAAGAACAGGGCTGAGTTTCCCGAAACCTTCTTAACGCTACGTCGTTCTTATGTTACACCTTAAGCTGTACCTTATCGTTAATACGTGTTTCCCGAAACGCTCTTAGTTAAGTATACCTTCTGTAAGTCATACTTTCGGAAGGTTGGTCTGGACCACTCTTAGCTTTACCTTATCACTGTTAAAGGTCTATAATAATATAATTCTAAAGTTTTAATACACAAAGACAGTGTTCAATTAGGCTAATTCAAGTGTTTTCATGCAAAGAATAAAATTGGCATTACATTGATTGTTGTTAGAATTTTAATTATATTAGCCTATTATATATAATAACATTTTATAAATTTATTTTAATTAAAGAGCGCTTTTAAAGGCTACTGTCAGTTAAGTCCTATTCGGACGCTAATATTGTAAACATTTACAGGGGTAAGTCATTTTAGTGCCGTCCGAATCCAGCAAACATTGGTCCGACGGCAACGTCGTGTCCCTGGCCAAAAATAGTCGCGGTATGACGGCATAAATCTGTAAAAATATGTAACACAGAAAATTTCCTAAAAATGCATTCAGATACATTTGTACATGTCTACAGTTGCATGTATAATTGTTATTTTAACTTTTAGCTACGTAGTTCAATATATAGTCCCAGCAAACATTTGGACGTGTAATGACCGTTGAAAAGACGTCCGTCCGACACGTCCCGTCATGGTTGAAAAATAGTTCCAAAATGAAAGTTGAACCGACGTCTTTGACGTCATCTGGCCGTGATTTCAACGTCTTTTCTGGCCGTGAATTCCACGTCTCTTCAGCGCGTCCCAGGACGTCTAAATGCGTCGTCATTTGGGTGTTTAAATGTGTTGCTGCATAATTTAAGTGTATATATAAGCCTGCATTTAAAATAACCACACACATATTGTGTAACATCGTGAAAGACAATCAAGTCTTGAGGTTTACACATCTTGACAAAGGTTCTAAAAGGCTCCAAAATTTGTCCCGTCGGACCTGACCGTCAATAAAACGTTTTAATCACGTGTACACATCACAAACAAGAACACATTATTTGTGGATATAAGAAAAAAGCAACATGTTCTGATTGAGCCAGCATTTTATTGATCTTGAACAGCCTATATTTCTCTTAATTTTTTTCAATGTTTAACATTTGTTAACCAAACTAAAATACAAATTACAAAATACTGAATTATTATATAAAGGGATAGTTCACCCAAAAATTTAATTTAAATTCTTTCATTTACTCAACCTCATGTTCCAAACCTGTATGAGTTTCTTTCTTCTGCTGAACACAAAAGATGATATTTTGAAGAATGTTTGTAACCAAGCAAATAGAGCAACCATTGACTACCATTATTGGAGAAAGATTATTATTACAGTTTTTCTCAGTCGCTTTGGTGCATTTCTTAGATCAAAAGTGCAATTCTTGATACTACTTGTACACATTCCAAATCATCTAGTCACTTGTGCACATCATTAAAGCAATTTCTTATTCCTTTGAACAAATTGCAATTGCTTTTGTACATATTGCAATTGATAATGTACAAGTGTCAGCTTTTTTCCACATTTCCAATTGCTCATGTCATGTTGATCAAAATATAGTAAATGGTTCTCTGTTGAATAGTCTTACCCCTCAAAACATCTAAGCATTAGTTCCTTGAATAAGCCATTACATGCAAAATTGTTGAATATTTGTCATAACTGTCAAGCATAGTTTTACACAATTCTATTAGACCTTTTGTACAAAAACGTGAATTGATGAATCGTGCAGGTGAAATTGACCCTCACTTATGAAGGAATGTAAAGTGTTAGTTCAACCAACAATCAACCAGTTGTCCTGAATACAATAATCAATTGGCAAGCATATAGACAGACCTTAGGGGTGTTTCCTGTGTTTCTTTCTAATTTAGTTTTTTTTGCTTCCTTTGTGCCCCTTGTCTGTTTCTTACTGTAAATTATTTTGTTTTTTCTTTCATAAACTAGCACTGGTACTGTAAAAGCTGTGAAAAACAAAATCTTGTCCATTCTCTTTCAATCAATAACCCACATACAGTAATATGTAAATAGTAGTGTTGAAATTGACATATGCCATAGAAGTGCAGCCTTGTGCAAATTCAATACAGTAACTGTCATGCAAACTGAAGCCTACTGTAAGTTTACATCAGGTAATAGCTACTGTCAAAGTACACAGTAACATTGACATCATGCCTAAACATTTTGACGACCTTGTTCGTGAACAATGACTCAATGACTTATCATTCTGATGACACTGACATGATCATTGGCATGAATATTTACTTTTGAGAGATGTACTAAGGATTTTTAGTGACTGACTAGCTTTAGAAACATATCTATTGTATATTGCAGTTTGTACAAATTGTTCTGAGAAATGAACTTATCATTTAGCACATGTTAGAGATGATGTGAAAAACACACCAAAGCGACTGAGAAAAACTGTAATAGGAAGTGACATCTGCTTGGTTACAAACATTCTTCCAAACATACAGGTTTGAAACATGACATGAGGTTGAGTAAATAATGACAATTTTCATTTTTGGGTGAATTATCCCTTTAAACACATTGTTTGGCTCAATTTTTTATCCACCAGCTCTTCCTGGAGTGTGTTTCAGGTGTTCTGTCATTGCTGCATCAATTTCAGAGTCTGTAGCATTTGGGCTCCACCTCTTCACAGCATCTAAGGGAAGAGAATTATATATTTTTTTTAAATAAATACAATTATAAATTTGAGGTAAATGATCTGCACGTATTTTCAAAATATTTGTATGGTCTACAGCTAAAAAAAAAAAAAAAAAAACATGGAACAAGATGAACGAATCATGAATGAAACATTAGAAAAAGGTAATCAACATGCATTACATTTTATTTTATTGTATAAAAGATTTCTTTTATCTTCAGCAGTTACTGAATCTTAACTTCAGCAGTTACTGAAAACATACATGTTAAAATCCAACTAAACATTTCATTCCAATTCAGATAATTTACTTTCTGAAAGAAACTCTCAAAAGGCTACATTAATAAGTTACAGTAATGACTTTGACTGTATCATTAAACAATACTTTATACTATGGTACCGTTGTATACGTTCAAAGTAACTTTTAGCCTACTGGCTAATTTTAGCCAAACTCAGTAAACTTCAGTTGACAATGTATGTGGGCATCATTTCTTTCGGTTCATTCATGTCAAACAAGTAAAACTCAAGCACGTTTTCTAATAATACAAAATGTACTTACCCAACATTAGATTTTTAATAATATCGACACAACTCCCTCCTCTCTCCTCGTGGTTGTTCAAAGTTCCAGAATCTATGAGAACGCCTTAACATCTCGCGAGATAATCTATCCCATCACAGGATTTTGTAATATCGCGAGATGTTTTGTTATTACATTTTGGCAGCACAGTTTATGGTTTTGGCCAACTCAGACATAAATTGTGACCGGGTATATTTCTGTTTTACATGATGTATATGCATACATTCCATAAAAAATAACAACGAATACATCAGGTAGGCTACAAGGCAGCTTTGCAATCACGTAACCACACTGGGCACTTTGTGATTATAATTTTTTTAAACAAGATAAAGAAAATATATTTACTTTGTATATAAATCGTGTATTTCATAAAGATAATTCCTGATATTTTTTTCTGTCTTGCTAGACTGTACGTGCAAAATACGTCAGTGGACGTATATTCACACAGCCTGACTAGACGTGTAAAGGACGTCAGTGGACGTCTTCACAACCTCTTTAAAACTACTTGGGCAATTAAATTAATTATTGCAGTATTAACCATGCAAGGATTAAGCACAGCTTTTGCATATTTCACAAGGATTTCATAGAGGGTCATTCTGGACTATAAATGCACGTGGAACAGACGTCGCCAGGTGACGTCCTCTCACCCGATGCGCTATATATTGAACTACGTAGCTAAAAGTTAAAATAACAATTATACATGCATCTGTGTTACATATTTTTACCGATTTATGCCGTCATACCGCGACTATTTTTGGCCAGGGACACGACGTTGCCGTCGGACCAATGTTTGCTGGGGTGTATCGGGTGAGAGGACGTCACCTGGCGACGTCTGTTCCACGTGCATTTATAGTCCATCATGACCCTCTATGAAATCCTTGTGAAATATGCAAAAGCTGTGCTTAATCCTTGCATGGTTAATACTGCAATAATTAATTTAATTGCCCGAGTAGTTTTTAAAAGGTTGTGAAGACGTCCACTGACGTCCTTTACACGTCTAGGCTGTGAATATACGTCCACTGACGTCTTTTGCACAACAAGACCGAAACAATTATCAGGAATTATCTTTATGAAATACACAATTTGTATACAAAGTAAATATATTTACTTTACCTTGTTTAAATAAATTATAATCACAAAGTGCCCAGTGTGGTTAAGTAATTGCAAAGCCACTGCATTTTAGTCATTATTTCAACCTGTTGCCTACCTGATGTCTTCGTTGTTATTTTTTATGGAATTTATGCATATACATCATGTAAAACAGAAATATACCCGGTCACCATTTATGTCTGAGTTGGCCGAAACCATAAACTGTGCTGCCAAGATGTAGTAACAAAACATCTCGCGATATTACAAAACCATGCGATGGGATAGATTATCTCGCGAGATGTAAAGGCGTTTTACTTTTCATAGATTCTGGAACTTTGAACAACCACGAGGAGAGGAGGGAATTGTGTCGATATTACTAAAAATCTAATGTTGGGTAAGTACATTTTGTATTATTAGATAACGTGCTTGAGTTTTACTTGTTTGACATGAATGAACCGAAAGAAATGCCCACACACATTGTCAACTGAAGTTTACTGATTTTGGCTAAAATTAGCCAGTAGGCTAAGTTACTTTGAACGTATACAACGGTAGTATAAAGTATTGTTTAATGATACAGTCAAAGTCATTACTGTAACTTATTAATGTAGCCTTTTGAGAGTTTCTTTCAGAAAGTAAATTATCTGAAATGGAATGAAATGTTTAGCTGGATTTAAACATGTAGGCCTATGTTTTCAGTAACTGCTTTAAAAATAAAAGCAGAACATCTTTTATACAATAAAATAAAATGTAATGCATGTTGATTACCTTTTTCATTCATGATTCATTCATCTTGTTCCATGTTTTTTTTATTTATTTAGCTGTAGACCATACAAATATTTTGAAAATATGTGCAGATCATTTACCTCAAATTTATAATTGTATTTATTTAAAAATATATATAATTCTCTTCCCTTAGATGCTGTGAAGAGGTGGAGCCCAAATGCTACAGACTCTGAAATTGATGCAGCAATGACAGAACACCTGGGGCCTGTTTCAATAAGGAGGTTCAACCAACTCTGAGTTAAAACTTGAACTCTGATTTGACTTACCCTGAGATGGGAAACTCTGAGTTTTCGGTTACAGAACAGCTGAAATAAGTTGGTTCAATCAACTCTGAGTTGACTGACTCTGAGTTAAGCGCGTGCACCACAACTATAAAAAGCCATTATCAATGGAGCACAGATATTATGAGTCACCATGGCAACAGCGCCAGACAAAAAGAGGTGTTGGGTGTAATTAATTACCAAGTAATCTAAATATTGTAATTTAATTAAAGGAATTACTCTTAATAATAAAATATGATGCAATTACATTAAATAGGTGATGATAAACCCCATGATAAACAATATTAGCGTCCGAATAGGACTTAACTGACAGTAGCCTATGCTTTCACTGGCCTTTAAAAGCGCTCTTTAATTAAAATAAATGTATAAAATTTTATTATATAGGCTATAATAATATAATTAAAATTCTTACAACAATCAGCGTAATGACAATTTTAGTCTTTGCATTGTTGTTAGAATTTTAATTATATTATTATATAGGCTATAATAAAAATTTTATACATTTATTTTAATTAAAGAGCGCTTTTAAAGGCCAGTGAAAGCATAGGCTACTGTCAGTTAAGTCCTATTCGTAAGCTAATATTGTTTATCATGGGCTCGTACGGTATTTTAAACATTTACAGGGGTAAGTCGGTTATTTTAGTGCCGTCCGAATCCATAATATCAGTGTTTTTTCTCACCCAACCCGCGTAAAAATCTCTGTCCAAATTAGTACCAACTGATTTTTGACAAACAGGTCGTGTGGTAATTTAATTGCCGTCTGAATCCACATCTCTGAGTTTACAAGAAGAGATTCAAAATTCACTGTTTAAATCCTTTTTGATCACTGCCGAGCACCGTAGCTACGTACACTTTTATTACTGAAATGCTTGAAAGTATTTACAAGAACATTATTTCATCGCAGCTCACCTCAGCGGACAAAAATGGGAAAGAGAAGAAAGCACATAAAAAAATTTAAATGGTTATTATGGCAGCAATATATGATACAATTTTAAAATATGTAGGCAAGGCTATTATATGCTGTTATATTTTGGATTATATTTTATAATATCCCATGAGTCCTAGTAAATGTAATTTCAACTATTTCTAAAGTGCTTCTTTTATAAAGAACAGCGCTTTCTCAAATAAACAGCCCCTGCACTAGTGAATAATTGATTCTCGAGTCATCGATATCAACAGATTCAGCACCATCGCCACGGACAGCACCCGGTAACGTCGCACGTAAGAAGGTATATCTTAAGCAGCTTTCTAAGGTATAGTTCGGGGAACACGCCTAGAAATGGTATACCTTCAGTTAAGTTATAGATAATTCTAGTCACATTTATGTTTTGTTTCACAGTAATGTCACATTTTACCTTAAGGGGGGCGTTTTCCCTCACTCTACCCTACCTTAAGAGTCTTCGTCGCGCGCTAAGAGACAACGTTATCGGGAAACTCAGCCCCCAAGGGCCGTTCTTCGTACGTTGCTTAAAACATCCGAGATCAAACGAGACATCCAAGATAATATCATCGTGCTTATGATCCGGATAATTGGGTTCTTCGAACACTCCTGCCGGTTATGATTAGTATATCTGGATTGAGTTATCTGAGATAATTGCGCGTTCATGCGCTGGGTTAAAAGGGGATATGTATCGACAGTAGAAACATTGATCAGCAACGCTGCTATTGGCTGCTCACCGTGGCCAAAGAGCGCGCTCAGTTTTTCTCCACAGAAGAGCAAGAGTTATTGCTTGAAGGATATGCTGAAATTGAAAACTGAATTTGAAAACCAGAGAACACCTTAAAGTGTGCAAAAGCCAGGAGAGAGGGCTGGCAAAAAGTAGCAGACAAATTAAGTTTGTAGTTAGATGTTTTTATCACTTATTACAGTATATATTTTTATATTTTAATAATTTCTAAATAATTAATAACTTTGTTCATTGTAATGTCAGAGTCACCACCCACTGCTAGAACATGGGAACAAGTAAAAGTGAAGTACTACATTCTACATTAAAGTAATTTGTACTATACTAATCTCTTTTAAAAAGGCACTGTTAATAAATGTTTGCCTGTTTATAAAAGCAACTAAGAAAAAGGCTGAGAAATAAAAAGAAAAGAAAAACAAACAAACAGGTGGTGGTCCTGCACCCCCACATTATACCCAGGCAGAAGAGCTGGCCCTTGGGTTAAATGTGAACCTTGTAGAGGGCATCCCTGGGTTCAGCTCTTCCTCAGACCCACAGCCAGTAGCAGAACTCCTTCATTACTGGTAAATGAACTTTAAATGATCCTAGTACACTGTAAAATAATTTGTTGCTGCATTAAATTAAGTAAGCCTATAATCCAAATGGCTGTCCAGTCATATCAGCTGTTAATGAATTGCTTTCACTTGTGAAAGTCTACATGTGTGACTGTGAAACTACATAGTTAATGTAAAAAAATATGTAGCCATGAGTTATTGATCACATTTCCCCCCCCCCCCCACCACCCCAGTGTACTTCATTGTAATGCAATTGTGTTTTCCTCTTTTGTGCAGTTTTAAACAATACACCAACACTTTTACCTGTTCACAAGCAAGTGGCTGAAGCATGTGCAGTAAGAATTATCTAACGTTACATCAAAAGGGAAGAAAGTACAACACTTTGTAATGCCCATTTCCCCCCCAATGCACAGGACAGTGAAGAAACCCTCTCAGGTATATTTAAGTGCATAAAATAACTTTACTTAATATACACTTGAGTAGGCCCTACCTATTATTTCTGAATGCAATATGAGTTCCAGGAGTCCAGAAGAGTCTGCACAAAGCAGTGATGCAGAGGTGGGCAGTGTTGTACTTTTCCTTTTAATTTTTGATGCATAAGCCATGTGTTTGACAGGTTTACCCCTACCCCTAGAAAACAGAGTATTTTGAAAATACTTGACAACTTAAAGAAAAAAAAAACTGGCACTAGAGATAGAGTTGCTTCATAGAAACTTCAGAGTAAGTGCTAATATATTATTTCACACAGAGTACAATATATATTATTTGCAGGCAAAAGATGACTTGATCACTGGCTTTTCTTTACTAAGAACAGTTAAAATAAAACTCAAAGAACTAAGCATATCTGTCTTGTCTTTTATTAAACAATAATGAAATGTTTTATATTTTTTTCTGATGGTGCAATGTTGTGTAATATGGCCCATGCCATGTCACAGGCCCCTGTCAGATGCAACCCTCAGGCTTTTCAGATACTTTAGTTGGCTAAAGTTCACTTCATTGTGTGCTCTTGTCCTGGCTAGAGCTGCATTGTAACTGGGGTTTGGGTCAGGGAATGGGGTCATAAAACACCTAGACAAAAAAAAGTCTCCAAGTAGGATCCTGCTGTAATCACCTGTTTAATGGAAAAATTCAGTTCTGTTAGGATAAGTGTATGTAATACAGTGAGCTTGATATTTATATGTTTCCTTACCACGTTCAGATAATGTGCATAAATCTCTGAAAATTCTTGAGTCATGAACAGATCCTGGCCATATTTGTGATATGGAACATAGTCACACACCATCTAAGAGATTTTAGTCAGTCAACTGCCTTTTTAAAATTGATATAATATTAGCTAATCTGGAAAAGAATCGCAATAGTAACTTGCCTTGCCTGCACTGTTATTAAAGCCCGACTCCGACGAGTCAAATTTTTGCGTTTCCAACAAATTAATGATGTAAACGACATCCTCACGAGTCATGAGAAAAACTATATCTCTCAAAAAGTACACTATCGCGCTGCGCTAAAAGACTTCCCGTATCAGCTCCGCTTATGAAGCCGCGATCTAATCCTGTTAACATGAAATAAGCCTGCTCGCGAGCAGGTTCAAGCTAGCGCACCTGTTGCTATGACAGCAAGTCCAGGATGAGCGTCGAAGAACCAAACAATCCAAGATCATGCCAAATCGCCAACAATCAAATCCAGCTAAGTGAGTTAGCGACGTACGAAGAACGGGCCCCTGTGCAGGGTTGCCAGGTCCCAGAAATATTTCTAGCCCAATGACAACTCAAAACCCGCCCAAATGGAATGAAAACTAGCCCAATTTTCCGACAACGGCTGGATTCCCACAAAGTCCAGCATATCCCCATATATATATTGTCTCCCTCTATACAGATGAAACTTGAAAAATTAGAATATCATGAACAAGTTATAATTTTGATGATTATGGTTTACAGCTTATGAAAACCCCAAATCCAAAATCTTAGAAAATATGAATATTACATGAAATAAATATATGAAAAAGGATTTTAAATACAGAAATGTCGGCCCTCTGAAAAGTATAATCATGCATGTGTAATGTGTATATATTAGATTAGATAGATAGATAGATAGATAGATAGATAGATAGATAGATAGATAGATAGATAGATAACTAGATAGAAAGAAAGATAGAATTACAAAATATATTAGTTTCACCTTTAAATTTTAATTACTGAAATATATGAACTTTTGCACGATATTCAAATTTTTCGAGTTTCACCTATACGGTTGCAAATGAGAACTTGTTCTCAACCGATTAACCTGGTTAAATAAAAGTTAACCTGGTTATTTTTAAATAAAAATAATAATAATAATAATTAAAAAAAATAAAAATAACAAAAAAATATATATGTGTGTGTGTGTGTTAAGTTTAAAGTTTTGGCCTTTTGTCTTACCCAAAATCTTATTATCACACACTGTGTGTTTTTTTTTACACAATCTCATACAATAAAGGTCAAACAAGAACTTGTCCTCTCTGATATTTTCTGACCCTAGTCATTCCTAAATGATCAACAGTTGAAGTGCTTGAGTGACAAGCAACGTGGGCAGCCAGCTTCAACTCTGCCTCTTTCACAGCAACATTAGTTCTTAGAAAGGAACGTTGCCTGTGTCAAATAATGTTTTTTTATGTTATTCAGTCGCAGCATAAGCTAGCCTACTAGATCACTGTGGTGAACTCTGATTTCACATTTGCAATAATTGCTATCATCATTTGGAACACTTTGAATGTGATGTGATGATGCTAGATGCTAGATTTGTGATGTTACGTCAAAAACACATGTGTGACGCGTCCACTCGCCCGCCACAGCGGTTGTTGCCAAATATTCATTCCCGGGGATCAACAACACCCACTAATAAACGGTTCCCTTTTAATTTTTTCTTTGTCTACAATTTAATTTATATATTTTTTGCGGCCGCAGTGCATAATAAATATAGCCCAAAAAACCGCAACCCGCAACTCCATAATTTTTCCCGCGACTCTTTTTTCAAAATAGCCGAATTGTGCGGGAAAACCGCCACCCTGGCAACATTGCCCCTGTGGTCTGTTGTTGTGGGGACATTTCCACGCCCCGAAACGTGACGCTGAACGAAACGAACTGTAATTGGTTGTTTGACATGTCAGTCAAACGGCCTTATGGGCGGGCCTTGGCCAAAAAAAGCTGCTATGAATTCCAGACCTTCAGGTCTGAAGGTATGAAGGTCTGGCTACGCGAGACTAGCGCTTGTGTAACGGCCACCTAGTGCAACGCCTAGATCATGGGTTCGATTCCCAGGGAAAGCAAGAATGTAAATGTGTAATGCAATGTAAGTCACTGTGGATAAAAGCGTTTCCCAAATGCATAAATGTAAATACATGGTACAGATAACATCTTTTAAAAATGTCCTCTACCTTTTTGAAACATGGGACTACAGTTATAGAAGTTATATAAGATACTAAATTTGATGTTGAAAAGACGTCCACAAACGACCACATTTGGTCCCACCGACGTCATTATTAAAGAAAAGACGTCACTCTAACGTCACATTGCGCAGTGGGATGACCACATTTGGAGTACAATTAGCCCTTACACAGAGGTCCTCTGGTCGTTAGCAGGCTACAGGACGATCATTAGACGACAAAAAAGACGTCGTCTGGCGTTACAGTCTGCACCCATAGGGGACCAAAATGAGACGTCCACAACGACCATATCTGGACTACATTTAGCCCTTAAACAGAAGTCCTGTGGAAGTTGATACAGGAAGTTCGGTAGACGGCGGAAAAATACGTTGATTGGCGTCACAGTCTGCACCCTCCTGATACCGACATAGGACGGACAAGCACACCGTTGAAACTACGTCATCTGGAGGTAACTTTGCGCAGGGGGTATTAGCCTACTGACCATTAATAATTTAATTTATAGGCCTAGTCTATATTTTACTGATAACTTAAACTATGTTAAAATAAATGTTACTGGAATAATTTGAGGAATGTTTCATTTGCATAGAACGTGGTGTCTTTCTTAACGCCGTAAAACACCTTCGCTTGAAATGGAAAATCGATTCCTGAGCAATCGATGCCAGCAAATTCAGCACCTTCACTTGGGACAGCGCGCCTTTGTAACGTCGAACGTAAGAGGAGCGTGTTAAGAAGCTTCCTAAGGGACACTTCGGGGAACACACTTAGGAACTTAAACAACTCTGGTAAGATATATCTTTCGAGTCTTCTTAGCGTGCTAAGAGTGAGCGTTATCAGGGAACCGGGTCTGGGCCGGGTTTCCCGATAACGATGTATCTTAGCTCTTAAGAGCGCTCTCTACGTGCAAGGTTACGAACGCTCGCGGCAATTCCACGTGCGTTTCCCAAAAGTGCCCTTAACATGAACGCGCGAGAACGCGTTCTACGTGCTACTTAAGCATCGCTGTCCATTCGCGAATTTCTGAAATATAACCTTATATGGAACCATATTCTGAACGTTTAACCTAAAAATCGTCATTTGTTGTGGATTAGAAATCAAGACAAGTCTAAAGCATCTATACAGGCGGAGGCACTGACAAAATGGCTGAGAAAAAAAAAAAAAAACAAGAGAAGATACCTTTAAAAAAGGTCAAATTAATGTCCTTTTAGAGGAGATAGAGCGAAACAAAGACTTTATTTTTAACAGATTTAAAGGACACCATACAAATAAGGAAAAACAAAACATCAGGGAGGACAACATTGCAAACTAAATGCAACCTGCGGCGTTCAAAGATCAGGGAGGTCCGCAAAATACATGGCTGGTTTTCGTGCACGTCAGCAAGTCATTGGCAATTTTTTTTTAAATTCATCCCTATTTTGCCCAGTCTTTAAAACATGATTCCCACATTACTTCGTTTATGATTTTTTTCTCATTCATTTAATTTAGATGTGTATTTAAAAAAAATTCTTCCCTTTTTAATTATTTGATTTCTAAATTAATTTAAACAAAACACGAGTACAATAATAAAGTGTACAATAAAGTACAATCAAAACCTTATATTATACTCACGTTGCAGTGTAATCTGTTAAATCGAGGATAAAGTGTAATCTGCCGGTTGTCCTGCAGGTGACCTCATATATCTGTCTTCTTACGATGCACTTGGGGATGTACGATTACTCCAGAGCACTCGTAGTTCTACGAAGATTTTCAAGTGCTACTTAAGTTTGGGAAACAGACCACAATATTAAGATCAGTCGTACGATCGTTTTTACGATCAACTTAGGCTTACGATGCTTTTGGGAAACGCAGCCCTGGTAGGCTACAGCTTAAGAACGTCGTAGCGTTAAGAAGATTTCGGGAAACGCAGCTGAGGTCTGTCAATTTTCAATAAGATCAATTAATTTTTAATCGAAATAATTACACAGTGCGTATCAATACCACGAACCACGAAATATTTCTCGCGCCGTTTATACGCCAAAAATAGTTTTTGCGTGTATATGATACGCAGTTTTCGCGTGCATATGATACGCACTTAATGGCGTGTAATACGCACGCACCCCCCTCCCCCAATCCTACCTAAGGGTTTTTCAGTGCGTAGCATATGCACGCAAAAATCATTTTTGGCGTATAAATGGCACGAGAAATAACATTCGTGGTATTGATACGCACTTTTATGCGACTGCGTTGCTTTATTAATCAAATTTAATCATATATTAATATTTTTGTTGTTGTTGCAGACAGAGGCCGAATAGAGACAAAAAGTGGCTTTATAAGTCAGTGTTTTAATTATATCTCAATATAATCACGCCTATCACTGCCTACAGTTTACATCAGCAAAACATTTTGAGCAGCAGAGTTTAGGAGTTGTTAACTCAACATGTTCTTGCATTCTTTCTTAAATTTTTTAAATTTTAAATTTTTTTCTTTATGGCCTCTGCATCACATCTATCTGTTTAAGGGCCATACTTTTTTATTTCTTGTTTTTATTTGTGCTGGAAACTTTATTTTTAAATAATATTATATAATTTATAGTTGTACTTTTGTACTTTTTTAAGTAGTCCATACAGAGTAACATGTTCTGTAGGCTTTTACTTAAGTCCCCCTGTAAAAATGCATCCCTTAAAACTCATCTTTGATCACCAAAATTAAACGTTGTTTCCCTTAAAAATGATTCATGCCTTAAAATAAGTTGAATTTAACTCTACACCCTTGCCTCATTTAGTAGGCCCTATACGCGGTTCTATAAATATACACATTATCCCCGCCTCCACTCACTCACACCAGTTCAGAGATCCACTCGTTGATGATCAATTGGTTACAAGTTTGTGACATCAGAAACACCAGCGATTTCAAACCGCGTTTTTTTGGTTTATTGCAGTTTTAATGAGAAAATACTCAGCAATGCTGTTGACTTATGAATTTGTAAATAGTTTGTCTTAAAGCATATTAAAACACCACATAGACATATAAACAACATTAAAAGCTTGACTTTCACCACATGAAACTTATTTTTTTTAAGGCTACACACCCCTGGATCTAAAGATTTTTTTTTTTTAGAAATTAAATAAAATCGATTAAATAGAACGAGCTTTAAAGAAATTGACATTTCTTTTGGACATTTCATTATTGTCATCAATAAAATAAATGGCTGCTGATATTTTCAATGTGCTGAAATGAGAGTAACCGGATTAACTTGGAGCAGCCATAATAAAATTCATAAAATGGAAAGATCCTGCTTTAAACTCCAAAGCACGAGGTGCTAAAGTTGTCCAAGTATCCTAACGTGTGTGAAAGGGTTAAAGGATAATCAATCATGCTATGTAACCTGTTTGTCCATAGCCATAGGCAACTGATTTGATTATCGTCTGGAAAAAATACAGGTATAAGAGACGTTTTGATTGTTGAAGATTTTATTGATTGCGTCTGATATTTTACTTTTCATTATTTGAGGTAGCCACTGCCTGCATGATGATCTTATCTGTATTTATCGGCGATGGCTGCAGACACAGCCGCAAGAAACTTGTCCACGGCCACGTGCACTTCTGCAGTGAAGTCAGCGGGGAAATGGACTGCCAGAGTCACGAGGATGTTATGGGATAGAATCTGGAAAAACACAACACAAAAAGGATTAGCTAATTAATACACTATGATATGAATAAATAGGCCATTTCACATCTTGAATGTCTCATTTTGATAGAACTCAGAGTGCTCCACACCATGATTTGGGTGTGTCCGATTATCTTCTGACTACACTTCGGACTACAAGTGAAAGGATTGAAACACTGCTCATATAAATCATCTCACCTTGAAGTTTACAGGGTCAATGCGAACCTTAGTGGCATGGAGATCACTCAAATTGCTCATTCCACCAATAAGATCATCCATTTTGCCCACAGCATCAGTGATGGCTGACATCACAGTTTTGCCGTGTTTCTTCACTTGAGGAGAGTCGAGAGAAAAATCAGTCCAGTCAGCAAAATATATTTTAGTTTGAGGGTAGACAATGAGCATTCTGTGGGAAGGAGAAAAATCCGTTATTTGGTTTGGTAAAACTCTTTGACATTGATTAGCTTGGTGTCAAAAAATAATAATTAAAATGTAGATCTCTTACCTTCCCAGAGCTTCTTGTCCTATGGCGTCGGCCTGACCAGAGATTTTACCCCAGAAGGCCTTCACAAAGGCTTTATCCTTAGCTGTCAAACTCATTTCTCGATCCTTTCCACTTCGGTATTACAAGATAAAAGTTTAAGTTGGAGGATAAGGGGTCTTTTTTATAATGCGCAGTTCTGCCACACCCAACAGCGCATCAGCTCCACCTCTCAGACTTCAGCCAACAATTACAGACGCATTTTATCAATTCATTTCATCATTCCTTTAAAAAAACAGTGAATGTCTATATTAATTTATTTTAAATGAGAGGGGAGAGAGAGAGAGAGAGAGAGGAGAGAGAGAGAGAGAGAAAATGTCTATGAATGTTTTTGCATCATCTCTCTAAACAGCGATATATAGGCCTAAAATAATTACCAGAATCCTAAAGAATATATTGAATGTCTTGACCGTATTATCAAAAATAAACTGTCATTGTTTTATTTCTCCCTTTTTTATTACTAAATTAACAACATATTTATCTGAACAATTTTTATTCAGTCTGCTGTGTTTGCATGTAAAAGTTGGTGCCTTAAATGTTTAAGTAGGCTACAATTAGCTTGGATGTTTTAGTCATTTCAAGTTAAATGTCATTAAACTGACTTTTTTTTAAGAGTTGAATTTAGTATAACAAAAAATATTACATTGATTTAACTCATCAAAATAAGTTATGTTGTCAACTTGAACATGTAATTTTTTTATACAGTGTGAGAGATGCTTCGGGGTCTTCATGGGGACACCAAATGGCACCTAAAGGAGTGGGGCAAATACAAAAAGAACAGGACATCCACGGTTATCAAGATTAAACAAATTAAGAACATTTGGAAATGGGAGGAACGGGTCTGAGTGTCCAGATAAAGCTAAATAAGCTGGAACTCGTTCAAATAAAAAAAAAAAAATTAGATGTTGAAAGCGTTAATTTAATTTAACGTTAATTTAATATTACTAATTTACATGCCCGAGCTTTTCCCATACGGATTCTTATGTCTAAATATTAGACTGAAACATTGACTGTGTGCCATCTGTTAATGCGACTCATGTGCCTATAGTGTTTTTAAAGCATAATTAGGTTAATCGCCAGCTATAGTTTTCAACATTTTCTGAGTATGAAATTAGACAAATTACAACATAAAACCTTGATTAGATTTTGGACTCTTACACACAACATTCGTGATTTTGATTATTGAATATCCATTCAATCCATTATTGAATCCATAATTTATTTTTATTGTGGGGTGTACGAAATGGGTTCAAATGGGTTCAATCTAAGTTCGCAGTTTAAATGTAGCTAAATAGGATCGGATCCAAGTACGAATGGGTACCACACCAATCAGTCTCGGCGCCTGGTGTGGGGCGGAGAGTGTGAGTATAAATAAAACTCTGCGCGCATCTTCAGTATTCACACTTGTTGAAAAAGGAAAAAGATAATCACAATGGTGGAGTGGTCCGAATCCGAGCGCAAAACTGTTGCGAGTGTCTGGGGAAAAATCAACATCGGTGAAATCGGACCCCAGTCTCTGGCAAGGTAATGTGAAAGCGTGTCAAAGATAACAGCCTACATATCACGTCGTTAATTCAATTATATTTTGAAAAGAGTTTGAATTTATAGAGCTATTTTCATTCATGTGACAGGGTGCTGATAGTATATCCCTGGACTCAGAGGTATTTCGGTACCTTTGGAGACCTATCCAATGCAGCTGCAATCCAGGGCAATCCTAAAGTGGCAGCACATGGTAAAATTGTGCTAAATGCGTTGGACAAAGCCGTGAAGAACATGGATAACATCAAAGCCACTTACGCCCAACTTAGCCAGCTGCACTGCGAGAAACTCAACGTCGATCCAGGCAACTTCAATGTAAATGCTTAATTTTCTAAATTTGAGTGTATTAATAAGTATATAACAGATTTTTGTTGCCTAACAAATGCACGTTTTCTTGACCCACGCAGATGTTGGCCGATTGCCTCACCATTGTCGTTGCGACCGCATTTGGACCCGCTTTCACCCCTGCAGTTCAGGCCACCTGGCAGAAGTTCCTGTCTGTAGTTGTGTCTGCTCTAACCAGCAGATACTTCTGAAGTCATGCTCAACATCTCTGCCTCAATTCAATGATTCGATGCAATGAAGTGTTGAAAAGTATATATAAATAAAGCAATCAAACATGGGCTGGATTGTGAGTCTTTTTATTCATCAAATTACTTTAATTTACAGCAAACTGTGTTAGGCATTGCTCATTTATAAATGAGCATCAACATTTCTCTCCAAAATGAACAAAACTGTTGCTGTCATTTTCAGCATTATCAGTGAATAGTTGTTCACCTTGCAATGGTTATAAAGTAGGCCTAATATTTTCTTTTTCAATCTTTAAAACACTTAAACTGCTCTTAATTTGATCACAATTATAAACAGACTTTCGGATGGCATGGATATGCTGCAAGTTGGGCCATATGAATGTGCATAATAAATTATTGGCCTACATTAGGATGGTTCAGAGTTCTTAGCCTCAGGTTATGGCATGTGAGATGTTGCATGTATATGAACGCCTCTCATAATTCTGCCACTATACAATTTTTTTTACACTCATCTTGGCACCAATTTTAGAACCTTGATGTATTTTGCAAAACTATAGACACACAACTCAAAACACTCATCACTTGTATCTAACACAGGCTGTCCAGTGTTCAAAACTCTGCATTGTGCATTCATATCTTTTAAAATGCCTTGCACTTGCAGAATCATTGCTTCAAATAACTAATTTATAATGAATTATCAGGAACATTAATTTAGCACTCTGTGGCACAGTGTTGCCTCAAGGCAACATAGTCTATTTTAGTTTATTTTTAATAAAATGAGACACCCATTTATTGGTCAAACCTATCTCAGGGGAGAATAACTCAAATATGAATCCACGAAAGTGCAAAAAAAAGTGGGCACATGACCCACAGGGGTCCATTTAGTGTCTTGTTTCAGCACAAATGCACAGGTCACATGCATGGCTCCATATTTTTCCCAATGAAAAGAGCTTTTTTTTTTTACTCATTTGCATCCAGTTAGTCACACACAAAAATATGAGTCACATTCACTGGTAAAGAGGTATTTTCAAGAACTTTACATTATATCATATGTTTTAAACGAAAAACTGAGGCAACATTGTACCACAATGGAATTGCATGAAAACATACATGGTCGTAATACAAAATTATATTTGTAAGGAACAGAGTTTGAATTATCTAAATATATTTGCATTTTTGCATGATTTTGTAATGCACTCATAAGGATAATAATTCACATACTATATCTGACTGCACATATTATGATCTGCACATATCTAAAATTGTATAAAACACAACTGCCAGTTGATAGAATAGAGCTTTATTGTCATTGTAACATTACAAAAAGTCACCATGCTCAGCAAACAACAAATATTAGAAAACAATAACTACACATGGGATTAACATAAAATTAAAATAAACAATAAAAATATGGGATTAAAAAAAGTAACAATATACACAATGATGAGATTAACATGCTAGTCTCTGTGGACTTTGATTATTTCACACTGAGGTATGATGGATTGGGTAGAAGAAGTGTTCAGTATTGTCACAGCCCTGGGAAAGAAAATATTTTTCTTCCTCAAGTGATATTCCTGTATCTCCTCCCAGGCAGAAGGTTAAACGGCTTGGGTGAGATGGGTCGTTTCACTGTTGTTTGTTATCAGTCCAATTACTAGTGTCATCTGCAAACTTGACAATATGGTTGGTGGGGTTAGCTGTCAGGGTTCTGTCACTTCTGTCTTGTCTATTTCTTGTTTTTGTGACAGAGCTCTGACACTCCTGTTTTGTCTTGTCTGTGTGCCTTGTTTCATGTGGACAAGAGGCTGGGTGCTAACGTTCAAACACAGAGCAAAGAACTAAAGAAAACTGAAGCTGCGTCCCAATGTGCATACTACATCCATCCTAAATAGTATGTGACATTAGTAACTGTCAATACTATTTAGGGCAGTCAGATAGGGTGGATAGTATACACATTGGGACACAGCTTAAGGGTTTAAATACATACAAGGCAAATGAGGCACAGGTGCAAATAATAACTGGATCAGACAAAAGGCACCATCACACTGGTGGCTAAAACCGGAAAAACCCTGGCCGAATGCTGACATTATGAGTGTTGGCTGCTGTTTATCTCGTTTTGTGTGAGCACATGGCTTGTGATTTGTTTTGCTGACCATGTGCTTGTGTTTTTGTCATGTTTGGTGTGAGCACATGCTTGTCATGTATGTTTCCTTGTGCCATGTGTCAAGGTTGCTGTGCAGGTTGCTGAAGACGAGGACACGGGAATTTTAAAGTAGGTAATTTATTTACTAAACACGGGAAAACACTCCAGGGGTGTATTCCAGAAAGCAGGTTATGTGACTTACCCGGGTAAGTTTAGGAGTAAGTAAGCGGATAACCTCTGCTTTCGGTTCCAAAAACGGAGGTAACTTTCGAGTTAAGTAACCATAGCAACTGACTCTCTGAGGATAACCTGCTCCGGAGCAGGTTATGTTGCAGGGTTAGTTTGTTTCAGAGAGGTTTCCGAGCATGGCGTGTCCTTTTGATGAGGATCCTGTGGACGTAGAGGCACAGATTATACGAGGGTTTTTCCGCCGTGAGAGGGTGATAAGACCACGTATCGATGTATTTTCTTATCCTAATGAATATTTGCAGGAGCGCTATCGTTTTTCTAGGGAGTCGTTAATTTATTTAACAAACCTACTAAAACGACACATCTCAAACGTGACAAACCGCGGGTCAGCGCTTAGCGCTGAACAAATTCTTTGTATTGCTCTGCGCTTTTTCGCTACGGGGAGTTTTCTCTACAATGTGGGCGATGCAGAGCATGTGGGAAAGGCAACAGTGTGTAGAGCCGTTCGTACAGTATGCATGGCACTGAAACGGTTTCTATACACTTTTGTACAGTTCCCTGGTCATAAACCTGTGCGCTTTATTAAAGAAGAATTCTACAGGGTTGCAGGTTTGCTCTCAGAAATTCTGTCATCTACTTCAATTCAATTTCATTTCTTAATAGGTTTATTTTGACTGCACACACATAAAGGCTACACAGACTTCTTAAATTTGTAATTAATCTTAATTTCAGGGTTCCCAAATGTGATTGGGTGCATTGATGGCACCCACATTCCTATTAAAGCTCCATCTATCAATGAGGGAGACTATGTTAATAGGAAGTCTGTGCATAGCATCAACGTGCAGGTAGCTATATTGTGGCTCCTTAATATTGGTGTTAAAAATAGGCCTAATAAATGTATTGTTCTCCACAGGTAATATGTGATGCAACCCACCTCATCACTAATGTTGAGGCAAAATGGCCTGGGTCTGTACATGACGCCCGAATATTTAGAGAGTCATCTCTGAGCAACAAATTTCAACAGGGTACGTTTTGTTAGACAAATGCTTGTAGTCTTTATTACATTTACAAAACACCTCAAACATTACAGGACACTTCTATGGTTACTTGCTGGGGGACAGAGGATACCCTTGCCTCCCCTATATGATGACACCCTACCCTGATCCCGAGCCCGGACCACAGACACGCTTCAACCTGTCTCACAGCAGAACACGGGCCAAGGTGGAGATGACAATAGGCATTCTGAAGGCGAGGTTTCAGTGTCTGCGTGGGCTCAGGGTCACTCCAAATAGGGCATGTGACATCACAGTTGCTTGTGTGGTACTTCACAACATTGCCACAATAAGAGGAGAGAGGCATCCCCTCTGTCCTGATGAAGATGACCTAGAACAACACCCATTGAATCTGGCAGGCCACAGAGATGGCAGAAGGCTTAGAGACATGATTTGTCAAAATCACTTTATTTAATGTGTTCTATTTCTTTATATCCTGAAATAAAAGAGACATGACAGATTTGTATTTATTGCTTTATACACACACACACAAAAAAAAAAAACCAGATTCATGTTCACATATGATTCTCACCTTAACTCCTCAGATGGGGTGAGAGGAGGTGGAGGTGGACCCCCGCCAGTTAGACGGGCCTCAGCCTTCTTTCTATTAGATATAGGAAGAATACTGTAAAAGTAACTTAAGACATTGATCTTACAACAGTTCAAATAAAATATGACCTTTTTGGAGAATGTTTTTGTGTTTCATTTTGACTTGGGAAAGAGTTCTTTTTGCTCCAGAAGGATTACACCTTATAAAACAAGAGGGCTAAATATTTCTTGTCAATATACATTGCACTGTATTCTTAAGAAACTGATGTAGAGAAAAGTAAATGCTTGTCGAGTCATGCCACATGCTCAAAAAGACAATTGTTCAACTTTGCAAATTAACGAAAGAAAGGCAAGCATATTTAAAATGTAATAATAATAAAAAAAACTTATGCATTTACTCTGTCAGTTATTTTTTGCCAAGCCAATTGTCTTTCCCTCGCATATGCAGCTGTATTGCTTTTTTTCATTATAATGGGCTTGAACTCCTCATAAGCCAACATTAAAACTTCTAACTCAGCTTCGGAGAAGTACGCGGCACGCAACTTTTCACCCTTAGTTTCCATGGTGACTCCTGAATTCGGCGATCCATTGAAAATGCCTTTATATGTTCGCCGTTAGTGATGTGACATTTGAACCGAGGCATCGGAGCTTCAGTGTTGCCAGATTTGGACGGTGATTTCCAGCCCAAAAGCTCACCAAAAACCGCCCACTCCGAGAAAAAACAAGTATTTCAACTGAACTTTGCTCTCCTCTCAGAGTTAACCATCGAGTCATCTCCCACCACATGTGTACGTTTTAGAGTTGATCACTATCTTACTCTTTACTGTAGATACATCTTACTGTATATATAGGTCACTTTGGCATTATCGATCATCACTAGAATAATACAGCTACCTTCAAGTTATCGCGCTAAATCGCGTCTGCCTGCTGATCGCTGATTGGCTATAAGTGCGTGCGTGCTCATCGGTGACGTCAACACCAACGCCAGCTGACTCTGCATGGGCGTGTGTGTTTGTCATGATGACAGCACATGCACACTTTAGCTTAGTTTTTTAACCAATTAGACTTTAATAAGTAGATGTTTGAAAACCGCCGAACTGACCCCAAACCAGCCCAAATTTTGTCCACCCGCCCAAACCCTTTTTTACCCGCACAATCAAATTCAAAACCGCCCAATTGGGCGGGAACCCGCCCAATCTGGCAACACTGCGGAGCTTGTGTCGAGAAAAAATGGGCGTGCCAGATGAAGCCGCGATTCGAGGCTTGTGTTGTTAACGTGAAAATCACGTGACTGATGACAAACGAGGCCTCGGTTTGTGTGGATACGTCATCGGTTCGGTCTGAGTGTCGCTTCCGGAAAAAGGGGGTTCGAAACTCGCGCCACCTTGTGGGTGTTGCAGGAGTAGTAGAAGCAGTTGTAGTGTCAGAGAGTTAGAGAACTCTCATTGTCGTTATTGTGTCATATGTTAGGGCTGTATATTATTACTTTATATCAGGTTAGAATAGTTATTCTTAATAATTAATAATTGTTATTATTAATTATAGTAGCTATATTATAGTCTTCTTGTTATATTAATTAGATACGATTATTTGGATTGCTTTGGATTTTTGGTAGCTTAGATTTTTGGATCTGGACTGGACTGCTTTTTAATTTGGATTGCCCTTTTGGATTTGTTTGCTTTTTATGACATCTTCCTTTTTCCTGGTAATGGAGCCAGCAAGAAAGAGGAGATCCTCCTCTGTCTGGGCTCAAAAATCTATTGTAATCCTTCCTTCATGCACCCCAAACTGCAGTGTTTACTTGAGTTTACTTTATTACACTCCCTCGAGTCCCTCCACCATAAGCACTGCACTCAACACAGTCACTTTTGTTGTTCATACTGTCACTATCCAGATTTTTTAATTAATTTAAAAAATAATTAATTAACTGTGTGTGTGACAGTTATCTCTGTACAAGTAAATGCAGACAGAGAAAGATAAACATTTTATTTCATACCCAGGCAATGTACAAATGTCTGCACAGATCTCTTTATTATTGCAAATGAAAGGTTACAGAGACATTAACAGTGAGAAGAAGATAAATAAATAAAACAGAGCGGGAGGGGGGCGGGTCATTGGTTCAGAATGAATTAATTTGCCTGCTATTTCTTTGCACAGTAGCTAGGTGTCACTAGTGAGCAATGCTGAATGAAGCTTCGAGTAATGAACCTTTGGTTGAACCAATGGGCTGCGAGGTCTCAGTGGTTCAGGAAGCCTCATCTTGCCATCACTATTCGCCGTGCACGCGCATTAACTCGAGGTTATTAGCAGTAGGTTGATTAAACTAACTCGACACAGGTGTTTTGGAACCGACATACCCCAAGTAAGCAGGTTATGGGTTAATCAACCCAGAGTTCAGGGTTAATCTGATGGTAAGTTAACCCAGCTTTCTGGAATACACCCCAGGACTTCAGGACACACAACTCTACATAGACGACGATCAACAAACACTGAGGGAAAACACAGGGCTTAAATACACAAGGAATAATTGGATAATTAACAGAACACAGGTGAGGAAACTGAACACAAGCGAGGAGCGGGAAAAACTAACAGGACTAAACCAAAATCAAAAAAAAAAAGACGGGGGAAAAACAAAATCTCAAAACAGAACTAAACACATTGAATCGTGACACCATGTGCTCTCCTGTCGATTGTCTAGTCCCTCCCATCTTGTTACCTGATTATTGATTATTTTGCCCCACCTGTCCTGCCTTATTTCCTTCTTGTTTGCTCTCCCTATAGACCCCTTATCAGTTGGTAAACATGGTGACGTTTTTCTGTGGGCGGAGCTTAGGTGGCTGCAGAACGATCCCTCTCGCCGCTTCCCTAACATTAATTTGCAAGTTTTGTTAGCTTGTTTTTTAACAATGACTGGAGAAAATCCGATTTTGCCTTAATGTGCAAGGTCACTCAGTGTCCAGGACTCCGATTTTTATTTGCAAAAGTTAATTTTAACGGACGGAACCAGACGTAAAAAACGTTTTACGGCTGACCCGTACACGCTCACTCAATGGACGATCTGACAGGATTAACGTTACCTCGGTTGAGTGGCCTGACTTCTACACCTACCTGATAGAGAAACCGAGCGTAAAGAGAAACTGAGGGCATATAAATCTTTAGATGCCTATAACTATGTGCTGAATGGTCATGTACAAGACTTGTGTGGTATGATCCGCAGTTCTGCCGAGCCAGCGCCGAGAAGACGACAATGTAAACAGTGACAGTACGTGCAATGTTAATGATGTGAATATTTTCGAGAAATAAAAATTCCAGATACAGCATACTCATTTTTCATTGATTCTTGCACCCAACAACACATCAAGATGACATTTAATAATAATAATAATAATTTAAGCTCCTTATTATGTAGCCGAATCTGTGCTGGTTTGTATTAGCCGCCTGCAGTTTTCCGTTTGTTTTGCCTCCAGCTAGCGCCGTGACGTAACTGTGACGTCGGCTGATAAGGGGTCTATTCGGTAAAACTTCAGACCTTTGTTTACAGATGGTCGATTCTGGCAACCCGCTGCACAACACGACATTTTCCCGGGTTTGTTTCAGCGCCCAGCGCCCAGCTTCTGCTGCCGACATGCGCAGTTGCACCTGCGTGACGTAGTGTGATAATTCCCCTATTTATTCTCCATGTGTTTGCAGTCGTACCCCTTGAGTCCTGCCTATAGATCCTGTTGCCAAGTCCAGTCCAAGTCTTTTGTTTTCCCCCACGGGGTAGTTTGATTTGTATTCTGTTTTATTTATATTATTCATAACAGCCCATTGTCCTGCACTTGAGTCCCTACCCAAGTCCCTATACCCAAAACCCTGACATTAGTAGCAACAGTTTTCAGGAAACACATGACGAGATGTAATACAACCTTTAAGTGCAAGCGCGTACCAGGAGAATGTACTTGACCTTGGCAATGTAGTTGTCATAGTGGAGTTTTCCGGTGGGCATCGTCCCTTGATGGGTGATCCGAGGGACACATCGTCAGTAGTACACCTCAAACTTCATTGGATGTTTCGGCCATTATAACTAGACATCCTTGGCTGAGGAAGGCCCTACGGGGGTGATCAAGTCCCCGCAGTGTATCCCCCAATCACCTAATCAAGCTGGAGCCCAGCAAGAGTCTTGTCTCTTTATCCACAGCCACTGGCTGCTTCTCTCAGCTGCCTCAGACATTGCTTTGATGGCCTGGCGTAGACTCTGGCCTCTGATTCCCAGGTCTCCAAGCAGTCTGGTGGTAGACACTGCCACAAACCCCCTGCACCCCACCTCCACTGGACGGACTTCAGTTTTCCATCCGCGATCTTGTGCTTCAGCAGCTAACTCAGCATAGCGTAATTGTTTTCGCTCATATGCCTCATCCACTGAGTCCTCCCAGGGTACAGTGAGTTCAATGATGAAGACCTTCTTCAGAGAGAGGGACCAGAGAACTATGTCAGGCCTAAGTGTGGTGATTGCAATCTCTGGAGGAAAAACAAGCCGCTGACCAACATCCACGAGAATCTTCCAGTCACAGGCCCCTCGAAGCTGACCATGCTCCAGAGAAGTGGGCCTGCAACTGGCTACCTTTGCCCCCATGCGGACACAGTTGATCTGCAGTGGATTGGGTGCTGATGGTGGTAGGGAGTTGGAAGCAGTCCGTTTGTTTTCCAGGGTGGCTGCGAGGATCTTAAGGACTTGGTTATGACGCCACGTATAACGTCCCTGGGTGAGGCTGACTCTACACCCGGTCATTATGTGCTTGAGAGAACCTGGCCTGGAGCAGAGGGCACATCCTGGATCTTCACCCAACCACTGATGGAGATTGCTAGGTGTTGGAAGAACATCATATGTAGCCCTGATGATGAAGCTGATTCGCTTCGCTTCCATGCTCCACAACTCCTTCCAGCTGATCCTCCTCCATCTCCACACTCTCCCAACGTGTCCATTGTCCCTGTTTACCAAGGGAAACTGCCTTGGTCCACCTTGCTGCTAAAGTCTAGTGGGAAAAGAGTGTAAAGAAGTGGGCTAAGAACACAACCCTGCGGTGCTCCCATACTCAGGGATAGAGTGGATTAGGTGTATTTTCCCAGCCTTACTCTCTGTGTTCGGTCTGTTAAAAATCCAAAATCCAGTTGCATGTGCTTTCCTCAAGTGACAGGGCTAGCATCACTGTTTTTTTTGTTGTCCCTGGCAAAGAAGCTGTTCAGCTCCTCTGCTAATGCTAGCTCACTGTTGCCAGGGACTGGAGTCTTCCCCCTGTAATTTGTGATGAGGGTGAGGATGAAGTGTCATACTGTGATGAAGAAGATGAGGTCATAGTAAATCCTGCAGGGAGAGGGAGAGAGCAAAGATGGAGATAAAGATGAATATGATAACTTGATGTATGATTGATTGGTAATAGGCTACTTGTATTCCACTATGGTAGAATGTTGCCTAGACTAGAGCAACAGCTGGATATGAAATGTTACGTTTTATTAAATCTGAAATGTGTAATACATTAAAAACTGCATAAAAGTGTCTGTGTAGCAAAGTTTAGACTTAGGGTGAAGGAAGGAGACGGGGTCGGCTTGTGGAGACTGCAGGTCTTTACTGACAAATCAAAAAATAAACTGAATCCACTCAGGGACACGCCCACTGCGCTGGGTGATCGTATCTCGATCGTTCTCAAGCAGCTGCTCCCAGCTGTCACTCAAATCGTCCCACGCGCTCTGCGCGTTCTCTTCCCACTTTCACTTTCTCGCTGCTTCAGCTTGACAACGCGATCACCCGCACATAGACATCATATAGACAGTGCCAATAGCCCAGTTTCAGTTAATATGAGCTAACATTGGGTTAAAGTGTGTAACCTGCTGGGTTACAGTGTGTAACCTGCTGGGTTAAAATGTGTAACCTATAGCTGTTACTTTAATCCATGTGTTCTGTCCGATGTTTACCAGTGCTGGGCTGCCAATTTACGAAATGTGGATTTCTGCAAATGGGTCAAAATTGAATCTGATTTTAAGCTAAGTCACAGCAAAATGTGTTGCTCCTCGCCTCCTCCCCAGAGTTCCGCTGGCCCTCCTCCCAGGGCTTTATCAGAATGGGCTGTAAAGCCCCTGCTAGATGCTGCTGCTGTAGAGTGCTGTAGGGATGACATATTTGTAGGTCACCCCAAAAGTTAGCATCTCCCTAGCTCCCTTGACAAAAACTCAATAGGATTTTTCCATTGGCTCTTGAATTATTCTACAGAAAGTGAGCTCTGCGACCAGCACAATTTTTACATTCTTACGTGTTTTGTTCATCATGATATTCTTCAAACACAACTTTTATGAATTTTGAAGCCTAAACACAGTCAGCAAAAGTAAAAAGTTAGACGAATAAACAAACCACATCATGGTTGCATGACTTCACCATTCTGCAGTCAGGGGTTGTTTTATGAATCCAAAGGATGATGCATGATGACGCAGAGTAAACAAATAATAACCGTCTGTATGTGACATAACTCCCCCTCCCCGCGAGGAGGGAGTGAGGAGGATCTGAAGGATGACAGAGCCTGAGGGATGACAGTCCATGGTGGAGCCGAGGGAGCATTGAGCTAGGGTGGAACTTATAGGTCGGAGGGTGAAGGTGGAGTCCAAGGTTGCACCAGTCATTCATTGGAACGTAAAGTCCACACTATGGCTTAGTAACTACTACTAGCTAGTTTGTAACTCTTAAAGGTAACCCCGGTTATTAAGACTTGTATGACTTAATATAACGTAAATTATGTCTCTTACTGAAATATATAGTAGAAAACCCATGAGAGATTTACATTATATAAAAAAATACACATTGTTTTATACATATTTTGGACAATGGGGGGTGCCATTTTATGCACCGTGCAATCTGCGTCGATGACGTCAAATGGTTGCCCCATAGACAGTATAAGAAGTGGACAGAGCCATCTCATTGGAACTCAGTTGAGACAGTTGAAGCCCATTTTTAGCGATTTTTGAGCACTTCCGTTCCTGACGCGCAGACTCAAACCGACTCAAACTAAGCTTGATGACGTGAGCAACCTGTCTGACAGACGTAAATCTTCTAGTAGCTGCATGTGCGTGAAAATTGCCAATGTTAATCTTGCAGAGACGAGGAACTTGAGCAAAGAGTTCTCATACCGAATTATTTCCAATTCCCCTAAAACATTGTTGAAATATTTTGTCCCGTTGCTTTTATGGACTCATTATCTATGGGCTTCTCCCTTGACGGGACGTCCCCCCGATTGCCTGCGAGCTTCTCCTCCTGTCTGTACGGTAATTTCTGTACAGCGCAACAGAGAGTTGAGTGGTTATGACGCAATCGTTAGCCTATTTTTACAAAAACTGTTTCTATGGGGCCATAATGTAACATAGAAGGCAATGGAGCACTTTATACATTGTCGTGTTTCTTTAGAAATAAATAATGGACAAAT
Organism: Chrosomus eos; assembly: GCA_036326025.1. Classification (NCBI taxonomy): domain Eukaryota; kingdom Metazoa; phylum Chordata; class Actinopteri; order Cypriniformes; family Leuciscidae; genus Chrosomus; species Chrosomus eos. Next base: position 35,857,064 of record CM070821.1, read on the forward strand.
GGAGTCTTTAAATGCCTCAGAAGTAAAGTTATTCGCTGTCAAAGTGACACCAAAATGAATGGGAGTCAATGGAAATGCTAACGCAAGTGAAGTTCTGCTTCATAATAAAAATACTGATACACTGTAAAAAGTGATCAGTTGACTTAAAAAAAGTGAGGAAACCTGTTGCCTTAAAATTAAGTAAACATCATTTTTATTATGTAAAAGGAAAAAAGGACAACATGAAAGGACATTGTCCTTTGTGGACAATAGTAGGCTATTAAGGCTACTTTTTAAGTAACCAATATGAATAATTCAAACAATAACATAGGTACTTATGTATATGTCATTAAGTCTATATGGATTCATATTTTATGATGGATTTTCTAAATTAAAAAATGTCAAACAATATAATTTATAGCTACATGAAAGACATTTAAAAATCGATCAGGACATTTTTAATTAAACCTAAGGTGATTTATTTATTTATGCATGCAGGCATACATGCGGAACCATTGCATCCAGTCATTTGTATTTCTTCGGCATAAGTAGTGTAACACTAAACACTGACCTGCCTGTGGTTATGTTGTATGTGTCAGTAAAGAATGAAGTTTATTTATGCAGCTCTCCGTTTTAAACTTCACTGTCAGATTAGTTCAACATATTCAATGACGCCAGCTGGACAAAACATTTTGGTTTACTATCTATCGAATAATACCAGGAACTAGTTTGCGTTAGTGTTGTGCTTTTGGTTAGCTAACAGGCTAACATAACGCGTTACTGCCATTATATCCCCTATTCGTTTATGTCAGTTCTCTTTTCAGTTTATCAGAGATGCAGTTCATCAAATACATCAGATGTCTTACACTAAATTCTCTTGTGGGACAACAGTTCAGCTGTCCAAACCTGTATTGTAAATTTTGCATTGCACGTTTTCAGCTCCAGCTGCAACCTTTATTCGCTTGAGATTATATAAACTTTAGAGTACGCGCCAGGATGTACAAGCAGTGGTCTGCAGATTTAAATTCAGATGCGAAGCTGATGTGGAAGCAGCCTGAATCCAGCCTGCAGCCAAATGGTGAAAAAACAAGCCCAATAAGCGTTATACTAGTTAGCTCTGGCAGCAGAGGAAATAAACTGCTCTTCCGATACCCGTTCCAGAAGGTGTCTGAAAACACTTCATCAGCTGCATGTAAGTGCTCCTGCTTCCTCGTATGTGTGTCATCCTGGCGACTGTAATATTTATGTCTGCATATGATGATGAGTGTTTACCTGAAACTGCCACACCTGCTGTGATCGATACATTTGTACTGTCAATCACATTACTTTACACATGCAATAATTTACACGAAGAATTGAACTTTTCAAGGTGTGTATTTTTATGTCATTACAGCAAAACTGCGGAGTCCATATGTGTTGAATACATCAGGTGACTCTACGGAGGACCAGGATGGTGACTCAAGGTACTATGCAAAGCAAGGGTTTATTTACTTTACTTTTACTTTTCGACTTAAGTTGCTTTAGAACTGTGCATGTTGTTGATGTAATTGTGCTTTCTGCTAATAGACTAAAATAAATATGACCCACATTATTATGTTGTTTTCTGCATGGGATAAACCCTAGTGGCATGTTAAGGGATCACCAGTGTCACCAGAGTTCATTATGTCCATTGTTGTATGTTTCTATGTTGGATGACTTTAGCTTGCTATCTGGATATTATGCATTAGTGAGTGCTTAAAAACCACAATATATGTATGGCCTGATCCAGAAACTTAATTAAACTTGACTGTAAATTAACATGTTGTATGTGATAGTTTTAAGGTATATGATTATGAAATGTTTAAGCAGCATACACATAATATAATTGGGATAATAATGCATAATATATTTTCATATATTATGTAAATATTAAATAATACATAACGTAATAAATGTGTAGTGAAAGTGTCACTTGATTTGCTCTGAAATCTGTTTAACAACATTATTGTGTGATTTACTCTGAAAATACTGAAAATACAAAACAAACAGTGATATTGTGAAATAGTATTACAATTCAGAAAAAAATTCTAATATGCTGATTTGCTGCTCAAGAAAAATGTATTATTATTATTATCAATGTTGAAAACAGTTGTGTATTTTTTTATTCTTTGATGAATTAGAAAGTTTAAAAGAACAGAATTTATTTGAAATAGAATCTTTTGTAACATTATAAATGTCTTTGATCAATGTAATGCATCCTTGCTGAATAAAAATATTATTTTCTTTAATTTCTTTCCAAAAAATAAGTCTTACTGACCCCAAACTTTTGAACAGTAGTATAATGTTACAAAAACTTTATATTTCAGATAAATTCTGTTCTTTTGAACTTTCTATTCATCAAAGTATCCTGAAAATCTGTTATATCCGTTTTCAACATTGATAATAATAAATGTTTCTTGAGCAGTAAATCGGCATATTAAACTGATTTCTGAATGATCAAGACTGGAGTAATGATGCTGAAAATTCAGCTTTGAAATCACAGGAATAAATGACATTTTAAAATATTTTCAAACAGTTATTTTAAATTGCAATAATATTTCACAATATCATTTTTTTTATTAAATAAATGCAGCCTTGGTGAGTAGAAAATACTTATTTAAAAACATAAAAAATCTTACCGACCCCAAGCTTTTGAATGACAGTGTATAGTAGGCTATATTTGTATTATTATTGCTAATATTATTATTATTATTATTATTGGCTAAATAAGCCATTTTAATGGGACAAAAAATGCCATACAGCATCGGGTGTCCTTTGTGATGCATATTATCACAAAGGACATCTAAATTATTAATTGAATTTATTATGTTAAATGAAAGGACAAACAAATCATTAAAAAGTACATTTATTACGTTAAATAAAAGGACAAACAATCATTAAAAAGTAATCACAATTTCAAAGGACTTTATGTAGAATTCAGAAACCCTTGTTATTAGTGACACCGGTGGCTGTTAAGTGAACTGCAGCCTGCAACTTATTGCTCAGGCTCAAATTCGTGCACACGTAACGGGCAAGAGACTGAACGTGATTGAAGGCTCCGATATACTCACTGAAAAGTTAATTTTCTTTCTTTGCTTAGAAGTAAAAAGAAGTTGGAAATACTTTTTCAGCGATATCCTGACGTCATCCACGCTGCTGAGAGCGACGGTTAGATATATGTAATTAAATGTATTGTCCTCTCAATAACAACACATGGCAAAAAGACAGCGGTGAGAAAGCAGCAGTTAAAAAAGCATCTAATCGTAGTGATGACTTTGCACATGCTCTGCGAATCACCGGCATCATGTCAACAGATGAAGAAATTAAAATGATACTGTTATGATAGTTTGATAATAAAGTATATTTAAGATCATAGACAATATAAATCTGTCTGTGAGGCTAGTTTGACTTAATCCCTGTTCTTTGCATGACACATTAAAATGATTGGCATTATCCTGAATATTGTATAAGCATTTGTTTCATGTGTCATAGAACAGAGAAGAGAGGCTCACGGGAGCCCGCGTAACAATCACATCCTTTCGATTTTCCTGTCAGAAACGTCCCGAGTCCTTCACATTGAAATCAGTTTACGGGCTTTTATAGACAACCTAAGAAGTCGGGGAAGGTCTCATTTAAGTTTTGATTAACAAGCTGTTCAAACATGGGCAATAAATAAAAAGCGATTAATACATGACAATTCGTACATATAGCCCGTTAAACATTGTCTCCAGAATTAAGTATGTAAAAGGATGATCAATCTTCAATCTTAAAATTTGGTTTGTTTTTGTCATCCCTATGTCATGCATCCTGCCAACTTGTCTGCTGCATTTTTTTCTTTCTTTCTTTTTTGTTTGTTTGTTGTTTTTTTTCTTTCTTTATGGCCCTATTCCCATTTCAGAGAACAAACTCCACTAACTGATGAACAGTTGGTAGCAGGGTAAGATTAAACCAGCATTCTCTAAACCACCTCTCCTTTTTCCAGAGCACCACATCTTTGTTCATCTTTTCTCCCTGATAATTTGTCTGACATATATGTTCTTTTTTGTTCACACTTACATACATGTATATATATGCATTAAAATGGCAAATGAAATCTGAGAAATTGTAAGTAATTGTGACAGCTTGTGTAATTTATGTCATTGTATCATCTTAAATCGGGTCACGGATTTGGATAAGTTGCAATGGTACGATTGTGATTCTGCTCTTACATTCATTGAAATTAATTGAAATGCAGTATTGTGGGAATCGCCTGAGATACGTTTGCAATCAAGAAATGATATTCAATCAAATGTGGTACAGGTGATTGGCCTGCATTAGGGCTGCAACTAACGACTATTTTAATAGTCGACTAGTCACCGACTATTGAAACGATTAGTCGACTAATCGAATAATTATTGAATTTTTCTAAAATTTAGCATGAGATTGCTTTAATTCTGTGGAAAATGATAGTAAACACAAGAAAGAAGGTGGTACTTCAATGAAAAATGCATATTACACACACACACACACACACACACACACACACACACACACACACACACACACACACACACACACACACACACACACACACACATATATATATATATATATATATATATTTTTTTTTTTTATTTTTTTTTACCGAAAATACGCTTATAAAATGTACAATACATCCAAAATAAAACGTATTGGCTTCCATGTTATTTAAATCTTACCGAGGCGAGTCAATCTCAAAGATATTCAGTCAACTCAATTCACGAGAGAGAGAGAGAGAGAGAGAGAGAGAGAGAGAGAGAGAGAGAGAGAGAGAGAGAGAGAGAGTGCACCCGCGACCGACCGGGCTGTCAGTCATCTATCACTCACCGGTCAAACTTTTGCGGGACAAATGCATTAGTAAGGCTGACAGAAAACAGCGCGCAAGTTCCAGTCTTCTTGCGCTTGATGTTTAAACTGACAGGACTCGCAAAGTGATAAAAATCCGCGAATCACAAGCATTACTGGCCGGGGAGCTGCTGACTCGTAGCCTACTGATCATCATGAATCACACATATCTGCGATGTGACTGTCGTGGATGCGCACATCGCGATATCAATGCTAAAATTATACATCGTGCAGCCCTTTTTATTCGCCGTATCCAGGCTAGAAAGTGCTCCCAAACTTTAGATGTTTTGGTACGCGCAGCTGCTGCGTTGGACGCCGCCATTTCTGTATGTTATCGCTCAGCAGAGAAGCTCATTCGCATGTGTGACTCTCGGAAGAGAGATGCCTCGGTCGGAAAAAACATGTCTGGCGACAACTTCGACAATGAAATTCATTGTCGACTATTTCTATTATCGATTTTTGTCGACAACGTCGACGAATCGTTGCAGCCCTAGCCTGCATTAATGCAATGCTCATGAACTCAACACATTTCAAGTCCGGTTTTCCTTTCTTTCTTTTTTTCCCCTCACATAATTAAATGTTTGAATCAGACAACTGACTTTTGTGCCATGGGCGTTCTTGGGGTCTGTCTCACTCTAAATGACCTTGTCTGAGTGGGTGAAATATATACTGTGAGTGATATAAACCAGCAGATTCATCACTCTGCCAGAGGGAGACAATCACCCGCATACTCACTTACTCACTTAAAGCTACACTGTGTGATTTTTACCCCCATCTAGCGGTGAAAAGGTATATGACCATCAGTGAATATTAGTTTCTGTTCCTCTCAATTCCGATTTCGTTTGAGCTCCTACGGTGGCCAATGTAGTCCAAGATTAACATGGCTTCCAGTTCGACCTCGTCCACATTCGACACGGTGCCATCGAGTGTTAAAACGCGAAATGCAAAGCTTGAATTAACGGGTATGTCCCTCTTTGGCTAATGTACTTTCAAGATGGAGGGGCAACATGGCGACCGACATTAGAACCCCTTACCCGTATGTATTTTCAATGGCATATTATACACTCACGAGAATACTTTATTACTTGAACGAAGTAACTATACATTAATGAGCACATATATTTTTGAAAGAACTAAGTGTTTTTAGCTAAGAATAAACTAAAAAAGTTACACAGTGTAGCTTTAAGTGCATTTTAAAGGTTTAGATCAGGGGGAAAAGTCCAGAGGCTTCACCAAATAATTTGCCCAATCACCTATCCCTTGTGAATCCCCTAGAAATATGAGTTGGTGTATAATTGTCAGTTCTGTGTAGATTAGTACTTGAAGTCCAATCAGACCCTCTGCTGTAATTGCTCCCACTGATTGTGTTACTCCTTCTGTGATGTCTTTTCTTTATTCCTCTTTTTATTCATTTACCTTCAAAGGTTTTCTGATATTATTCTCGCCACCATCTTGGCTACCAAGTCTGATATGTGCGGCAAGAAGTTTGAACTAAAAATAGACAACGTGCGCTTCGTCGGACATCCAACTTTACTGCAGCTTCCGCATAGTATTCAGGTGAGACATACCAAATATCTTGTGAAAATTAATTATTTTATTTTTTATTAGTATTATTATTTAATATAACTAATTACTGTTTAAGTTAAATGTGATTTATTCCTGTGACGTCAAAGCTGAATTTTCAGCATCATTACTCCAGTCTTCAGTGTCACATGATCCTTCAGAAGTCATTCTAATATGCTGATTTGCTGCTCAAGAAACATTTCTGATTATCAATGGTAAAAACAGTTTATTTAACTTAATAGTTTTGGTGGAAACCAAAATCCGATCAATAGAAAGAACAGCATTTATTTGAAATGGAAATCTTTTGTAACATTATAAATGTTTTTACTGTCACTTTTGAGCAATTTAATGCATCCTTGATGAATAAAAGTATTAATTAGACCCCAGAATTTTGAACGATAGTCTGTACTGTTATAGTTTGAAAGTGAAGGAAAGGATTTTGAACTGAAATTTGGCCATTTATTCTTCCCAAATGTTTGAGTCTTCATGAAGCTGCTGTATATATGATGAGCTGCTGATGATATTGCAAAGGCACTGACGACTACCATGATCACAGGCTAACAGCTCCACCTTCTGTTAGAGAGAAACTATGTTAGGAGATCACTATGCCAAGAAATACTTGGCATTTGTTGAATGAGAATTAAACCTGCTTTACAGCAAAGATTCATAATAAACAAACTCAAGCTGCAGGTAAATTTAGCATTGATTCCGATTATTAAATGATCACTTTTTCTGTTATGTTGCATGTATGTTATCAACACAAAACTTACTATACTAACCTGCACAATGAAAGTATAATCTGCATGCACACATCACATTTATTTCTCAAATATAAGAAACATAGTTAAGTCATGACTTCTAAATGTCAAGATTGTGCTTTTTTAAAACTTGAACTTCAATACACCTAATTCAACATTCAATTAATTTACTGTAATATAAGTAAAGTTAAAAGATAACAAACATTATTTATCACTGCTCTAAAAGTATCAGCATGTGTTTTCTTCTTGAAATACATGTTTAATAATAAAATGAGCTTAATGTAATTCTACTTATTAATGATATTCCTTTCCTCAGGTTTCCAAAAGCGACCCCTCCCCCAAAAGAGAGCTGCCCACCATGATCCTGTTCAGTGTGGTTTTTGCATTAAGGGTAAGAAAACATCATATAATCATTTATTTTGTATGAAGAAGTTATTAACATTGCCACACTGCATATCTATTTAGCTCCTGACGAACACATACAATATTATTTGAGTTATCACTCAGTGACTCGTTTAACCATGTATTACTATATATTTGGAAGGCTGTTGCCTTTCAAACTAATTAAAATGTCCAAATTCACATCATTTCATTTCATCAGTTAATAAGTTAGGTCCTGCAGATAGTTTTACTTTATTAGTATTTACTTTACTTACTTTATTAGTAAGTGTTTTATTTTCATTTTCGAATTATTTATTTTAATTTGACATTTTTGCGATTTAATTAGTTAATATCTTTTCTCGAACTCACGAACCCCAGTCTGGGAAACCCTGACCTGATGTAATATTCAATGCACTTCATGTTGTTGATAAACAATGGAATATATTCCTTCTTTCTCTTTGCACCATTTGTATATCAATATGGCACAAGATTATCCTTTTTTTGCATTTTCAATGTTATAAACAAATTAGGTCACTTAAAATATGTGACTATCATGGCATTAGTGTTTTGTTCTAAATTAAGATTCAAAATGTCAGTGCCAGTGTATGCTTGATAAAGGACAGGATGTCTATGTGAACTACGGGAGGGAAAAAGATCACTGTCTAATATGTATTGCACAAAAGAAAAGGAAAAAAAGTATACATTTCTAATACAGAATGCTTTTTGGAGCCCCTGCATAGTGAATCTGCTGTTTGTGAGGATATGTGAGGTCAAGAGTTTCTCAGAAAGGGTGTGGATTTTGATAAGCCTCCAGTGTGCTGTCTATCAGACAGCCTGACAGGGAGGCGGGACTCTGTTCTCTGCACAATCAGTTCGCACATGATCAGACCCACCCCGGTGTCACCATGACTTAACATGGCAGAGCGCTGAGTCAAAGCTCCAGCTGCAGAAAACGCAGACTCACACTCCTATCAGTTCTCCAGCAATGCCCACTCCCTTTACTCGGGACCCTCCCTCTGTCACACTGCCCACCATTAGTCTGCAAATTTGCACATTTGAAACAAGAAAATATTCTGTAAAATATTAGGTTTTTAAAGGGTTGTATTTTTGGTTGGTTATTCGTTATGCCCCCTTAAAAATATCAAAATGCAGAAATGAAAAACATGTTAATCACACAAAAGGTATATTCAAGTCATTGCGTGCATGAATTATTGCATGAATCAAATGAACAATGACACTTTTCATACATCATGTACTGTATTTTTGTGGACTAAATAGTAATTTGTGGATAAATGTGTACATTTGGATTTAACTGGAACGTTTTAGAGTATACTTAGATTATATACTCTTCAGATTTTAACTTGGAGAGGTTTCTTGTCTTCTATGATCGTTTAACTACAGTACACTGCACATTGCAAATATTAGGGTATTAAATCAAGGAGAAAAATATCTTTATTTTGCTCCTTGTGAGAGGCATTGTGAACAGTAAAAGGAAAAGTTAAAATGCCAACAAATACTGATTTTATATTTGTACTATTTATATTAATATTTGTTTCATATGGTTTTGATTTTTTATTTAAGCTTAAAGTTAATGACTCAAATGTCATGTAGTGTAACCAAGCATAAAAAAATAGCATATTTTCCTCACACCTTGAATACGTGTTGGACCACATGATTATGATGGTTTTAAGGAAGCAGTGAAACAGTTTTATTTAAATATACGATCATGCCAAATTTCTCTTTGTTATTTTTAATGAGGCTTTTTTTCTTTTTTTATCATTATGATTTCAGCATAGTTTGACATTTTTTACTTTGTCTACCAACAAATATATAAAATCTTCACCAGTGTTGGGGAAGGTTACTTTTAAAAACAATACTGTTACTTCTTATGGAAAGTAATGTGTTACATTATTGATCTTGCATTATGTGTTGTACGTTACCCCTGGACACTGCTCATCCTAGAAAAGTGTATTGAAGTCATTATATGCATGAATAAATGTATTTTTGGAATAAATATTAATTACAATGAGTGTCATGTCATTAACCCACTCATTAAATGAACAATAACTGTTTCATCTCTGTTTCCACCTTCTACAGGCCAATGCAGACGCCTCAGTCATCAACTGTATGCATAACCTGTCTCGTCGCATTGCCATAGCCCTGCAGCACGAGGAGCGCAGATGCCAGTACCTCACCAGAGAGGCCAAGCTCATGCTAGCAGTGCAGGACGAGGTCACCACCATGACTGAGAGTGAGACATCCCGTTCCCTTCAGATGTGCAGTGTTTGTCCTGCTAATATAGTCACTGAAGGTGTCGCATCATTTTCACCTTGACGTTTACCTGTTATTATAGCAGACAGCACCCCACAGTCACCGTTTCGCCAGATCCTTCCCAAGTGTAAATTGGCTAGAGACCTAAAGGAGGCCTATGACAGGTGAGTAGTGTTGCCTTAACCGTCATTTACCCAAGCGCTCCTGTCAAATGTTTAACAAATGGCCCTTTATAACAATAATTCAAAAGGAACATGTTCTGCTGGGCTAAATCATGCAGCATGTAATGCAATCACTGTTATTGATGCTTTAACTTCCCATTTAAAGGAATACTCTACTGGTTTTTCATATTAAACTATGTTATTAAGGGAATAACATAGTTTAATATGAAAAACCAGTAGAGTATCCCTTTAAAATCCACCTTATTTGTAACGTAAGAGTGTGTGTGTCCTCTATTTGTAACTTAAATGTGCGAGGCTTCCAGTTTCAGTACAAAAACAGTCCGTAATGCTGCTTTATATTGCAAAGTGGTATTTATTGTCATATTTTAATCATCATAATCATAAACACACTGGTTTGTAAACACCATTTACTGCACTTTGTAATTCTTTTAGTTATTTCCCTATAGTGTCTAATGAATCAGAAGTCTCGCATATTTCAGAGAAATAAAGTGGACAGACAAACATACTTGACTGTTTCTTTCAGTTTAGAATAGAGACAAAAGTTTTGTAATTTCTGTCATGGTAACCTTATAGACTGTGTATTGTTTTCAGTCTCTGCACAACTGGAGTTGTTCGACTTCACATCAATAACTGGCTTGAGGTCAGTTTCTGCCTTCCACACAAAATCCACCGTGTAGGAGGGAAACACATCCCACCAGAGGCTCTTGAGCGCAGCCTAAAGGCCATTCGGTGAGTTACAGCATTTTTCCAACACATTTTGCAACATTTTAAAGTCACATGCCCCCCCCCATCATCAAGTTGCATTTAATTCAGTAAGTTGCTGATATGTTCTTGAAAATAAAAACAGCTAATTTGCTTTCTTAATGCAATTTTGTGAACTCTTGTTACATGGGGTGTTTACATTGAATAATGGTATATAGTATTCATCAGTGTGCTTTGTAATAAAGTGCTTTTTTTTGGGCAAATATAGTAATTCATCCATCTATACTATTATTTACTTCCGTAATAGTATGGTAATATGATATTCTGACAATAGCCTTCGGCCCTGTCCCAAATGTCACAATCCGGTCTTGTGGACTTCCTCAGAGTCCACACTTTGGTGATGTCATGTAGTGCATACCTATAGGGCCCTACGACGGCCTCCACAACGGCGCATTGAGAGGTATTTTGGGACAGACTCGATCGTCACGCCGGAAATAGGAAGGCGGTCGTTGTTATGGACAGGAGCTGCAGGTTTGGGGAAATATGCTGCCTATTGTGGTTGTTGTTACATATGACTCAGAAAAGCCCTGACATTCGGGTCTATTTATTTAATGAATCATAATGTGATCGTATTGTTCAGCGCGCTATTAGCCTATGTTTGAGACATCAACCACTGGTCGATGACCATAATGTTTGTTTAAACTGTAGGTAATAACTGGTAAAATGTAAACCTAGGTCATTAAAACCGTAATGATACTTGCACTTAAATATTTTCTTCTCAGTTAACATGTTAAAAGAGCGAAATCTCCTCCCATTCGTTGTCTGATTGGCCTTTTGGCAAGGATTCCTGTGTAGTTAAAGTGTGTGGAACCTGCATCCATTCAAGGGTACAAAGCGGGCGCTGCTGACCACACTTCAGTGCGTTAAAATGTTGAATGGGATGGACTCGTAGACTCAGCAAGACTGAAAGTCCACATGAAGTGCACCATTTGCCCCCCGCAGGCCGTATCACGCACTGCTCCTGCTGGACAGTGAGAAGACCTTGCTGGCTCAGCTCCCTCTGGACTGCTCTCCTGCTCTAGTGCGCCTCATCAAGACCTGCTCAGCCGTCAAGAACCTGCAGCAGCTGGCTCAAGATGCTGACCTGGCGCTCCTGCAGGTCAGTGATTATATGCCACTGTGCACTTTTATCAGCCATGTCCTTTTTTCATGTTTTCAGCTTCTCATTGGTTTGACAAAGACAAGCTGTAGTTTTAGTCCTGGCAAAAATCAAATGAAGAGTTATGCTCAACATAGTCATAGCATTTGTTTTTGTTATAGTTAGTCTTATACTGTCACCTAGTGGACAGATAATAATTCTGTTGTAATAACATTATGGCAGAAATGTTTTGGATAGACTATCTATAAAACAGTGTTTAACCTTTTTGACTACAATTTTTATTGTCCACAACAATATTTAAAGGTTTACTGGTTAAGGATCTATAATTATTATAATTTTTTTGTACAAATTCTACACAATCAAATATTTTAGAGCTTTGCATAATAAGAGAAAATTATATTCATTATAATTCTTTTTAAAGATTTATTAATTTAGATGACTTCAGATAATCCAGGTCCAGAAATCACACTTTTACAAACATGATACATCTCTAAAGTTTACTAATAAAATGGGAATCCTGTTTCTTCACAGAAAAGTAAAATGGTTGTTGAATTAATATAAGAAATCTCTTGATTTGTAGTTGTATTGGCTTTTTTTAATTATCATTTTGTCTTATTTTAAATCATTCAACCCTCCTAATGCATTCGGGTCCATTTTGACCTGGAAGAGGTACATTATTATTATTTATTTATTCAGTTTGTAGTACGAACATGGACAAAAAATTGTGTTAAGACTGTCAAAATACACACAATTTTATTTTTTAAATACAAAATTTAGGAGATATAACCATTTAAACTAAATTGTCACACCTTTTGCACTCGGCCCGTTTTGACCCGAAAGTGAACTGTGGCTTTACATATGAAATTGTGATGATTTTTCTTTTTTTGTTTGTTTGTTTAATTAGTCTAGACATCGATTAGTTAGATTTGTCTCAAATTAATTTAGCTTCTTTCCTACATCAAAGACAATTTTTGAATATTTCTGAAATTAATTTACAGTCTGTTTTAGATCAGAATTTCATAGACAAAATAGTCTAAATCTAAAAAAGGAAAGATGGTTAGAAAAAGAAGTCCACATTTCACTCTTCTGCCAATTATTGATGAACCACTGCAGTATGAAAATGCGATTTATGCTTTTTATCATCTTTTTCATCTGAAAATGAAATTTTATGCAAGTAAAATAATTATATTTTGTTTGAAAACATTACTGGTGCTGTTTTGTCAGAACATGAATGTGTAGTTTTCATATGTGTAGACTATTTTGAGCAGTCATGAGTTCAAAGATATTTAACTAAATCCATTGAAGTCAAAGTAGTTCATACTGTTAATTCACATATTATATGTTCTTATAACTTATAATGATACACACAAATAAGTTTCTCATAAAAATGTATTAAAAAATATATTTTATTCTTGCATCACACTGTTTTTGCTCTAATTTGTGTAACATTTATATTTTTAAAAGAATTTAAAAAATGTTATGAATAAAAAGGGGGTAAATTAAGTAATAGCGTGGTACAAACATGGTAACATTCAAAACTTTTAAAAAAAATTGCACATTCACCAATTAATGTGAAGTTGCTGATCAGATACAACATAGATTTAGCTGACAAATATTACGTTTTAAAAGCTTACGTTCCACAGGGTTCAAACGGACCCGGGAATGCAACTGGGCGTATACAGTTTCTTTTTAATGCATAAGGAGGGTTAGATTTATCTAGGAGGTTTGCTGACCACTGCTCTGAAGTGTAACACTGCCTCCCACAGGTCTTCCAGATAGCTGCGCATTTGGTGTACTGGGGTAAAGCCATCATTATCTACCCTCTCTGTGAGAACAACGTGTATATGCTCTCTCCCCATGCAAACATCTGCATGTGAGTATATGCTCTCTAGAAAACCAATCCAAGCTCTTTTGCATTTGCTCTGATGTACACTCTGTACAAAGTTAAACGTCTCATGATTTGGAACAAAAAAAGTCTTAATTCCTTCAAAACAACCTCTATGCAGACATTAATTGTGATTTTGTGTCTTCCTCCTCCCAGCTACTCTCCTCTGGCTGATGAGTTCGCCCTCCAATTTCCAGGTCACGACCTGCCTTCCATGTTAGCCAAGTTCTCACTTCCCGTATCTCTGTCGGAGTTCAGGAATCCACTGGATGCCCCTGTGCATGAGGTTAGTGTCGTACGCCACAATTTTACTATCACAGACAAACAACAAGCAGGAAGTCATTCCTTTTCAATGGAGAGTAGTACAGGAGCATTGTGAAGATATGCAAATGCAGAATTTTATGATCCAATTTGAGCTTCAGATGCGTTGAAATTTGGACTTGCCGCATGCGTCTGCCCAGTCTGTATCAGAACTATGAGATTAGTAAATAAATTCACTGAAACGTTATTCCTTAAACTAGCAGTGAAGTAGAAGGCTTGAAGATGAAGTAATTATTGTTACCATTATGTGTGTATCTGAGCAGGCCCAGCTCATTCAGATGGTGGTATGGATGCTCCAGCACCGGCTGCTGTTTCAGATCCATACATATGTTTATCTGCTGGTCCCGCCCACTGAGGAGGAGCCAGGTCTGCGGGAGGAGGAGCCACCCCTAGCCACACGTGTTACAGGACGAAGTCTGAGCACTCCCAGTGCCCTGAGCTTCGGCTCTCCCAGTATGATACATACTGTTAACTACAACACCACAGACACTCACATGACATGAGAGAAAAGACCAATAAATAAGTTTCTCTCATTTTCTCACTGCAGCAAGTAGCGATGACATGACCCTGACGAGTCCCAGTATGGAAAACTCCAGCGCTGAGCTGCAGACCGGAGGAGACTCTCCTCTCAATAAAAGAATGACGGAAACGCTTCTGGCCAGCCTGACCGAACATGAGCGGCAGGCCATACTCCGTGTCCCAGCGGCACATAACCCAGAGGATCTGCGCTTGTTTGCCAGGTGACAGAGCGTTTTTTATAGCTTTTTTTTTTAATCTCAAACGTGACTGTTTGTTTTTGTAAGTTTGCACTCATTTTCATTTATCAGAATGAATCCATTTCTGATTCTGAAAGTGTCTAAACACTGCAATTCAAATATGTGTTTACGTGTGCATTACATGTATTCCAAACTAAATTTCAACAAAAGTCAAAACCTTGTACTCAATTCTGTACTTGCAAATGCAAATGTAATAAAATAGGGGTGATATGCTCACGTTTTTTTCTTCCCCATTAAGAAACGAGCCGATAATGTCATCTAAGCTACAGTACCGCCAGCATAAATGTAGTTTTTGCCTTGATGACACATCTAATATGAAAGCTTACACGCGTTTTTTTTTTTTTTAGCAAATATTCAGTCTCATCCTCTAACTAGGGCTGCATTTAGGGCAGCCTATGTAGATTGCAGAACATTTCGGAAACGCAGCCCAGTTCACAAGATGCTAGGCATAAATAAAGATACGCAAATTTATAATACCTAAAATGTAAATGTGTATCACGGCACTGCACATGTGCACTTGATATTTTTTAATCCAATTGAGAAAATAGTCAGATTCAAGTGTTTACTTGCTTATATTTGTCCTGTTTATTGGATTATTTATGGTCTACAACACCTTTTCAATCCGATCAAGATTTCATTCGGATTGAGCTCAATTTGAAGATTTAGGTGTTTACATGAAGTCTATGGAAGTAAAATAATGACAAATGTTTTTGAAACAAAAAGCCTGTTGAAATGTACTTATTGAAAAAAAAATATGCATTGCATTAACCCTGCTTGTATTTTACTGCATTGTATTTTTAGGGCTTGTATTTTTATGGGCTGAAATTTAGCATGGTTGAATATTTAGGCTGTGAATATTTCAATTCAAAACATTTCAAACACATTTTCATTAGTACATTTTCAATAATCTATATTCACATTTCATATTTCACTTCCAAAATATTCAAACTGATTAAAAATACAACCTATAATATTCAACAGGCGGTTTTCGGTCCATTTTATTTCGCTTTCAAATTCGCTTCCTCAAATTCAGTGGTTTAAATTCGACAGTAAATTCAACGTTGACATCCAGGAACTGCAGGAAAAGCAGTAGATTACCGAGCATAATCTCCATCTGCTGTTAGTCGATCTCACCAGCAGGGGGTGCAAACGCGTGTTGTTGACGAAGATAGAGCAGTTAGAGCAAGCCAATTCATTCATAAAAACTAATTTACAACAATGTAAGTCTATCTGTGATTATTATGACGTCTGTTTTATGTGAAATTCAGTGTCTTCACGATTACTTTTCCTGTGTAGGTAGCATCTTTCTCTACCGTGAACGAGATTATAATGTTATTCCCCCGACGCGGATGTACAGGTCCAATGTTACATTTGAGTTTGACATATATTTCTATTGGTTGTTTAGTTGCGGCGATTGTGCTGCATGCATTACTAGGGTTTCCCTCAATACCTCAGGATTCCCCTGCTGGACATATAAAACGCTTAACCTAGCTTAATGAACTAATACAGTGATATAAAAGACCAAACTCGCAGGCAAGCAGAAGGACTCAGAATATGAACTTAACGCGCAAAGTTTAATGCTCAGCGTTTCCCAGCGATACTGGCATAGTTGGCTTGACATTCGCACATTTAGGGACCGTCTCTAAAGTTACATACGACATTGGTATACACGTTTCTAACTTCACTAGCATTTGAAGAGAACGACTTACAGTCATAAAACTAACTGTAAAGTGTTCATGTAGGTGTCAGGCATAATGTGCAATTTATTCAAATAAATTGAAGTTTGCTATTGAAGTTAGAAACGTTTAGGCCTAATAGGACTACCAATGTTACTTTAGAGACGGTCCCTAAATGTGCAATGTCAAGACAATTTTACGTTTAGTCATTTAGCAGACGCTTTCATCCAAAGCGATTTACAGTTAAACTAACAATATAGAACAACAATATGAAAGTGCTATGAACCTTCCCAGTATAATCTAATGCAGTACATGTATGTTGGCATACTTCGTCAATAAAGGTGCGAGTTTTGTCTTTTATATCACTGTCAGGGCTCTCAAGTCTCACGCATTTGGCGTGAGACACACGCATTTCAACCCGTTCACACGCTCACACGCCACACCTTGTGTTTCTCACGCTGAGGAGTAAGGGAACTTGTCCCGCTATACAATTAATGGAAAGGCGCAAGCAAACGGAGGGACATTCTCTGCCGAGTTCATAGCATCTGTCTCGAGTGCCAGCTACCAGCCAATCAGAAATTAGAATTAGTTGTCTCCGGGTAAATTATGTATTCCCGCTGCAAGCACGTTCGTTACTAGACAACACACGCACACACGGAGTGGACGTTGAAAGAGCAAGATCTGATGAATGCGCGGTTTGCGGACCTCTTCATTTACTTTCATTATTTTAGCATTTTGATTTTACGATTCCTGGACGATATCTCTTGCCTGTGATCAAAGACAGTGAGAGCTGGTGTTGAGGAGTATAATCAAATTCGTGCTAAATATTTTTTGATGCATTCAAAAACTCTCCAACTGCTTTTAAAGGGGTCATCGGATACAAAATACACTGTTATATGGTGTTTGCAAATAAATGTGTCTTTGCAGTGTGTGGACACACAATCACCATACAATGAAAAAAATCCATTCACTTTTTTTTTCATCCTCAAAAAGCCAAAAAGTTGTTGCTCATTATCATTTAAAGAGACATGCACCGAAACGCGTCACTGTGAACAGAGCTGTTTTTGAGGAGGTAAAAAGGGTGTTGTTTTACACAATCATTGAGACATTTTAACCAAAGTATGTTAAAAACTTTACATGAAGACCCCAAAGAATCATACCAACTTGTGGAAAATGGGCATCCGATGACCCCTATAAATATGACCGGTTTGGGTCTTGACATACATGCTCAGGAAAGTTATGACACAATGTTATGTACATTGAGCACTGATGTTCAGTTGGCTTGTTTGGGGTCAAATTTATTTTAATTTTTCAATACATTTGTATTTTTTAAATATAACTATTTATTTTATTTGGATGAATTTGTCTTTTTATCAGATTTACCAATTGTTATAATTTCCATTTGTGCTGGTAAATTATGAACAATAGGCAAAATTGAACTGCTAGCAAAAATATAAGCGAATTTGGTTGGGTCGAGGGACCGCTGCTGCAAATATTTGGGTGGCTCCTCCCCTAAATCTCACTCTAAACTTTTGATAAAACTTGAGAGCCCTGCACTGTATTATTCCATTACAGGAATTGCCAGTTTTGTCCCGACAGAAAGGGAATCTTTGAGTATGATGAGGTATTGAGGGAAACCGATAATAATCCCGTTCATGTAGAAAAAGCTGATAACATGTAAGGCTGCACAGGGAAAGTAACAATGAAGTTAATGAATGAAACATAAAAACAGCTTTTGTGACTTAATCATCTTTTCCGCATATATACTGACCCAGATAATCATCACAAAAAACGTAATGCATGCTCAATTGTTGTACAGTTTTTATGAATGAATGGCTTGCTAACTCTATCTTCATTAACAACACGCGTTTGCACCCCCTGCTGGCGAGGTCGACTAACAGCAGATGGAGTTTATGCTCGGTGATCTCCTGCAGTTCCTGGATGTCAACGTTGAATTTACTGTCGAATTTAAACCACTGAATTTGAGGAAGCGAATTTGAAAGCGAAATAAAATGACCGAAAACCGCCTGTTGAATATTATAGGTTGTATTTTTAATCAGTTTGAATATTTTGGAAGTGAAATATGAAAGGTGAAAATGGATTATTGAAATTTTACTAATGAAAATGTGTTTGAAATGTTTTGAATTGAATTATTCACAGCCTAAATGTTCAACCACGCTAAATTTCAGCCCATAAAAATACAAGCCCTAAAAATACAATGCATTAAAATACAAGATGTGTTAATGCAATGCATATTTATTTCAAGTCGTACAATTCAACATGCTTTTTGTTTCAAAAACATTTGTCATTATTTTACTTCCATAGAAGTCCAATCAGTCTTATTTTAAATGGATTATTTGGGTGCATATTAATGTAAAAGTGTTGTATTTCTTCAGGCTCCTGCATTACTTCAGACCATCATCACCTGGAAGAGATCATGTACAATGAGAACATGCGTCCTCGCAGCTGAAAACTTTATTCGACAAGTTTCGCAGTGTTTTTAGTCATAACCAACCATGAGGACCCCATCATCTCTCTGTTCCAGTCTCCACCAGAGTAAACGGATCATTCAGCTCGCCGTGAGTCTGAGGACAGTGTGATGTGTTTGCTCATTCAGGAGCAAAATGTGTTCTGCAGCAACAAAAATAATGACATGCTTAGTTTCAGAAGAGGCTTATGGAGGGAGCCACGCATTATCTACTGTATATAACTGTGTAGACCAAAGATTTTTATGTAGTCATGATTTTAGCTCATGTGTGGTTGATTTTAATAAATGATCGAGGGTCGTGATGTGCAGTTCATCCTCGGGCAGCCATTAAATGGATCGTTTAAGTATTCCACCCAAGCATCGCCTATTTTGAATATGTTCCCTGATGTGATATTTCATCTCCTCAAGCAAACAAGACCAAAAACACATGCCATGATGGTAATTCCAGACTATAAGACTGCATGCCCGAAGACTCGGAGAAACCGAGATCGGGAAGAGAAAGAGAAAAGGGTTTGTAATTGCTATGAGGTCCAAATGGTTTCCCAAACATCTGTAAAATCAATGAGCACCAGGAATAACAAGACTATTTATTAAAGAAACATGATGTGACAAAAAAACAGACCTGTTCAGAAAACAAACTCCAAGGAATAGTTCACTCAAAAATACAAATTCTCATTATTACTCGCCTCATTGCATTCCCAAACCTGTATGACGTTCATCACATATAAGCTTGTCTGCTCTTTTTTTTGTTCTCAATACACTAAAGTAATGCTTTCAAGCTCCAGGACAGAATATGTGAAAAGATACCAGAGATAGATTATGTGATAGATGATGATATGGCTGGTAGTGTGAGAGGAGTTAAGACAAAATTATAGCGAATAAGATGTACGTATAATTCAGTCGCCCCTTTTGCTCACACAGCCAATATTAATATGTGGACTTAGACAACAATATAGAATCTTGACGTAGATCGAACTAAACCTACATACTATAAGGCGAATTATGAAAATGTCACAAACTCTTTATGTGGTGTGCTTTTTTAGTAATTTTATTTTTGTGATCTATCCTCGAGAGAGAATTAAAAGTCGCGCGCGTGCGTGCGCGCGCGAGATGACAAGTCTGCTAAACTTCTCCTTTAGTCTGTTTCGTGCCTAAAGATAACAAAGCACATGAGAGCTAAGATAAATGTATGCACTATCTATCCAGCCTTAAGACGACGACCGGAAAAGAGCTTACGGATCTTACATGAGACTGTCCTTTTCTGTTCGGGTATCAATGGAGGATTGTGAGTGCATCTGATGCACTGCGCTCTGTTCGTCAATAAAGGTGCGAGTTTTGTCTTTTATATCACTGTCAGGGCTCTCAAGTCTCACGCATTTGGCGTGAGACACACGCATTTCAACCCGTTCACACGCTCACACGCCACACCTTGTGTTTCTCACGCTGAGGAGTAAGGGAACTTGTCCCGCTATACAATTAATGGAAAGGCGCAAGCAAACGGAGGGACATTCTCTGCCGAGTTCATAGCATCTGTCTCGAGTGCCAGCTACCAGCCAATCAGAAATTAGAATTAGTTGTCTCCGGGTAAATTATGTATTCCCGCTGCAAGCACGTTCGTTACTAGACAACACACGCACACACGGAGTGGACGTTGAAAGAGCAAGATCTGATGAATGCGCGGTTTGCGGACCTCTTCATTTACTTTCATTATTTTAGCATTTTGATTTTACGATTCCTGGACGATATCTCTTGCCTGTGATCAAAGACAGTGAGAGCTGGTGTTGAGGAGTATAATCAAATTCGTGCTAAATATTTTTTGATGCATTCAAAAACTCTCCAACTGCTTTTAAAGGGGTCATCGGATACAAAATACACTGTTATATGGTGTTTGCAAATAAATGTGTCTTTGCAGTGTGTGGACACACAATCACCATACAATGAAAAAAATCCATTCACTTTTTTTTTCATCCTCAAAAAGCCAAAAAGTTGTTGCTCATTATCATTTAAAGAGACATGCACCGAAACGCGTCACTGTGAACAGAGCTGTTTTTGAGGAGGTAAAAAGGGTGTTGTTTTACACAATCATTGAGACATTTTAACCAAAGTATGTTAAAAACTTTACATGAAGACCCCAAAGAATCATACCAACTTGTGGAAAATGGGCATCCGATGACCCCTATAAATATGACCGGTTTGGGTCTTGACATACATGCTCAGGGAAAGTTATGACACAATGTTATGTACATTGAGCACTGATGTTCAGTTGGCTTGTTTGGGGTCAAATTTATTTTAATTTTTCAATACATTTGTATTTTTTAAATATAACTATTTATTTTATTTGGATGAATTTGTCTTTTTATCAGATTTACCAATTGTTATAATTTCCATTTGTGCTGGTAAATTATGAACAATAGGCAAAATTGAACTGCTAGCAAAAATATAAGCGAATTTGGTTGGGTCGAGGGACCGCTGCTGCAAATATTTGGGTGGCTCCTCCCCTAAATCTCACTCTAAACTTTTGATAAAACTTGAGAGCCCTGCACTGTATTATTCCATTACAGGAATTGCCAGTTTTGTCCCGACAGAAAGGGAATCTTTGAGTATGATGAGGTATTGAGGGAAACCGATAATAATCCCGTTCATGGTAGAAAAAGCTGATAACATGTAAGGCTGCACAGGGAAAGTAACAATGAAGTTAATGAATGAAACATAAAAACAGCTTTTGTGACTTAATCATCTTTTCCGCATATATACTGACCCAGATAATCATCACAAAAAACGTAATGCATGCTCAATTGTTGTACAGTTTTTATGAATGAATGGCTTGCTAACTCTATCTTCATTAACAACACGCGTTTGCACCCCCTGCTGGCGAGGTCGACTAACAGCAGATGGAGTTTATGCTCGGTGATCTCCTGCAGTTCCTGGATGTCAACGTTGAATTTACTGTCGAATTTAAACCACTGAATTTGAGGAAGCGAATTTGAAAGCGAAATAAAATGGACCGAAAACCGCCTGTTGAATATTATAGGTTGTATTTTTAATCAGTTTGAATATTTTGGAAGTGAAATATGAAAGGTGAAAATGGATTATTGAAATTTTACTAATGAAAATGTGTTTGAAATGTTTTGAATTGAATTATTCACAGCCTAAATGTTCAACCACGCTAAATTTCAGCCCATAAAAATACAAGCCCTAAAAATACAATGCATTAAAATACAAGATGTGTTAATGCAATGCATATTTATTTCAAGTCGTACAATTCAACATGCTTTTTGTTTCAAAAACATTTGTCATTATTTTACTTCCATAGAAGTCCAATCAGTCTTATTTTAAATGGATTATTTGGGTGCATATTAATGTAGAAAGTGTTGTATTTCTTCAGGCTCCTGCATTACTTCAGAGGCCATCATCACCTGGAAGAGATCATGTACAATGAGAACATGCGTCGCTCGCAGCTGAAAACTTTATTCGACAAGTTTCGCAGTGTTTTAGTCATAACCAACCATGAGGACCCCATCATCTCTCTGTTCCAGTCTCCACCAGAGTAAACGGATCATTCAGCTCGCCGTGAGTCTGAGGACAGTGTGATGTGTTTGCTCATTCAGGAGCAAAATGTGTTCTGCAGCAACAAAATAATGACATGCTTAGTTTCAGAAGAGGCTTATGGAGGGAGCCACGCATTATCTACTGTATATAACTGTGTAGACCAAAGATTTTTATGTAGTCATGATTTTAGCTCATGTGTGGTTGATTTTAATAAATGATCGAGGGGTCGTGATGTGCAGTTCATCCTCGGGCAGCCATTAAATGGATCGTTTAAGTATTCCACCCAAGCATCGCCTATTTTGATATTGTTCCCTGATGTGATATTTCATCTCCTCAAGCAAACAAGACCAAAAACACATGCCATGATGGTAATTCCAGACTATAAGACTGCATGCCCGAAGACTCGGAGAAACCGAGATCGGGAAGAGAAAGAGAAAAGGGGTTTGTAATTGCTATGAGGTCCAAATGGTTTCCCAAACATCTGTAAAATCAATGAGCACCAGGAATAACAAGACTATTTATTAAAGAAACATGATGTGACAAAAAAACAGACCTGTTCAGAAATCAAACTCCAAGGAATAGTTCACTCAAAAATAGCAATTCTCATTATTTACTCGCCCTCATGTCATTCCAAACCTGTATGACTTTCTTCTGTATAAGCTTGCTGCTCTTTTTTTGTTCTCAATACACTGAAAGTAAAGCTTTCAAGCTCCAGAAAATATGAAATGATAACCATGATAGATTTGATAGATGATAGATGGCTTTGTGAGGGGAGTTAAGAAAATTATTGGCGAATAAAGACGTATAATTCAGCCTTTTGCTCACACAACATTATTATATGGTCTTAGAAGACTATAGAGAATAGAGTTTAGAATATACCTACAGTATATAGAGAATATAAAGCACAAACTCTTTATGGTGCTTTTTTGTAATTTTTTTGTGCTATCTATTTTATTAAAAGGAAAAGAGCAACTTGGACATTCTGCTAAACTTCTCCTTTTCTGTTCTCCAAAATAACAAAAACATGAGAGCGAGTAAATGATGAATATCTCTTTAAAGAGACCGAATAACATGAAGATCTTTCAGGAGACTGTCTTTTCTGTCGGATCATTGGAGGATTGTGAGTGCATCTGATGCTCTGCGTCTCTGTTCGGGACACTCACACATGTGTGACCTCTCAGGTAGAAGCGAAGCGGTTTGGTTGCCCATTCCCCGTGTGACTCGACTCCGATCCGATGGGCCGACACCACCTCTCCAGCGGGAACAGTCTCTCGCTCTGGGTCCCTCTCAAGCCACACCTCGGTATCAGTGGCCAGATCCCTGCGGTCGAAGCAGCGCTGTATATCTAGCGCTTGGCACAACTTGGACGGGCCATTGCAGAGCTCTTTGTCCTGAAGGGTTTTGGCTCCAGCCTTGCGTTTGGCTGCTCGCAGGCCCCTCATGACGTCCTGACCGCTCAAAGGCTCCAGCGAACGCAAAAGCACGGCCGCCCCCTCCCCTGCACACACACACATAGAGTAGAGTAGTTAGCAAGGCTCCTCACTGTCTCTTTCCTGTTGGCTTATGTCTTTGTGCATATGCTCCAACCTTTCTCTAGGTTTATATAATGTGCCAACTTGACCTATAATGAGAAACAGTTGGAGAGCAGCAAAACAAAACACTTGTTTCTTGCGTAACTAGTGACGGGGGATCTGTGGTTACAGCCTTCCGGCTCCATCTCCTGTAAAGCCTTTTTCATATGTGCGTGTGGTCAATTAGAGTGGCTTTTGGAGCCTCACCTTGGCTGGAGACGTTCATGCAGAGGTAGATGCCGTAGATGGGATAGACATAGATGGTCCCAGGCTTCATGAACATTGCAGTGTTTCTCTCTGTGCGTTTCCCCCCCGCTGAGTGGGACGCCTTGTCCTCCCCACCCAAATATGCTTCGGTTTCCACAACCCTTGCTCTGAGCTCAGTGCCATCAGTTAGCTTCCTCACCAACACCTAATAAACACAGAAACCAAATATCCTGCAAAAACACCATCTTAAATCCAGCAGGTGGTGCAAATGTGCCAATAAATTATAATGACTGAGACTAGAATCACGTTAACAGTTGGTGCTGGCTAATGATGATACCTAAAATCGTGTTGCTTTTTCAGTAAAGTTGGGCTATTGTTTTTCTAAACGACTGGATCTATGATTGTTTTTGATAGTTGATAAAACAGGCACACAAAAAATATGTTCAACTTTTTTGCGTGTTTTTAAAAAGAAGCCTCTTCTGCTCACCAAGGCTGCAAAAATACAGTAAAACCGTAATATTGTGAAATATTATTGGAATTTTAAATGTTTTCTATTGTAATATATTTTAAAATGTAATTTATTCCTGCGATCAAAGCTGTATTTTCAGCATCATTACTCCAGTCTTCAGTGTCGCATGATCCTTCAGAAATCATTTTAATATGATGATTTAAAACGTATTGATTATTAGCAATGTGAAAACTGTTGAGCTGCTTAATATTTTTGTCAAATTGATCTTTTTTTTTTCCAGGATTCAGAAAGTTGTGGGGGAAAAACAGCATTTATTTAGAACTAAAATATAAATTTTCTCTTTGTCATTTTTTATGACCAAGCAGGGTTGGTTCAGGTTGTAAAATGTCAGCTGCGACTCCCCAAAAACCTAATAATATTCATCATTTTATTTTAAACTTTTAGTTTGAAAAATATTTTTTCAACTTTTTTTAATGTTAAAATATATTTAAGGAGTAAAAACAATATATTACATTATATTTTTAGAGTCATGTAAACTTTATGTAAAGTTTTTTCAAAACCATACATGAATACAAAGTCTACATTTCTAAGAACTTGACATTTTTATTTCATTTACTCTTTAAAATGTGCTAAAAGATGGTTCAGTTAGTCATGCAGGGAGGTAGAGCAAATACAAGGCAGCTGTGAACGATGTTTATGCAGTGAGCGCTACAGAGTGTGAAAGCCACAAGTGTCACCTTCTCCATTCGTCACGCTGGACGACCGCTTGGTCACACCGAGCAACCTATTATGGGTCGGACCGGATACCCTTCAACATGATAATGGCTTTTCATGCTTCTCATTACACCCCCTTATTTACACACTGCTAAACTGAAAACAAACTTTGTGCTGGTTAAATCAACCTGAAACTCGGCACTGTCATGCAACAATGTGGTTTTCTGGTATTAGAGTAGCCTCAATGTGTTCAGCAACCTTCTTTCCATTTTAAACCTCATTAAAATGCAAATTAGGCCTCTCTGTGTCCGGTCGAGTCTATTCTGTGCTCTGCATTCTGCATTTAACAGTCATTGAAATGGTTCCATGAGGTTAAGCTGTATTTCAAGTGTTCACAGTGAGTGAATCAGTGTGCAGTCAAGACAGGGAGTCATTAAACAACTCCTACACTGTAAAAAACCTAACTCATTATTTTGAGTTCTCTTTTTGCATGGGTTTTTTTTTTAGTTTAACTAACTTATTTCGATAAGTTGAGGACAAGAAAAACTTAAAATTTCTTGTTGTCTGGACAATCTAGTTCTCTACACAAAAAAAAGTTGAAATAACTAAATTGCTAAAATATTTTTACAGTGTAGAAGCTGTCAACTTTATATCTAAATTAATATATCTATATTTATTGTCAAAATGCACAAATCTTATTTTTAATGGAATATTGCAGTTTATTATAAACGATTTCTCAGTGCACGTCACAATTTTTTTAATTCATGTGCCCTCATAATCCTTAAAACAAAATAAATTTCCCTTCCCTCTTAGTTACATCTCTTCTCTTCTCTGATGACGTGTTTACTGACAATCTGTCACTCACATGAGATTGACCATTAGCAAACCACAACCATCCAATCAATTCCCAATGGACAAATTTAAATCCCGCCCTACATTTTTTCTTGTTTGAGAAGCCATTTCACTCTGATATGTGTCACAATAGGGAAGAAAAAACGTTCAAAAAACTTATTTCATGCTGATTTTAACACAATTTATAAGCATTAATGTATTCGTTCCAACACAATTTTGTAGAATTACAGAAAACAATTCTTCCATCAAGTCAGAATTGGGCTTCTGAACACTGACTCTTACTCTTGCCAGGGAATGAGTATGTGCTTGGGAAGTTGCTCATTTCTGGGTGTCACTCCATGATTTCATCACAGTTTCTGTGAATAATTTTTTACAGGCTTGGGGTAACATTTTCTGTCTTTTGACAGGGGGCGGCTCAGGAATACAGATAGCAACTAATACTATTAGAGAAAACTATTTTTAATCGTTGTAGTTAACAATAACAACAATGCCTGACACTTTAGGAACGTGATTTCTTGAAAGTTTTTATATGAGGTGATTTCCTGAGATCGGACCCTTCCCTCAGCTTACCTTGCCGAGAAAGGCCTTCGCCAGATGAACGCAGGACTGATGGAAGAAGCTGTCACCCAGTCTGGCGGGGTATTTCATTGAGAAATAAGGGCTGAGATGATGAACCGCAGTGTTAGTGTCACACTGACTCTGTATGAGTCTCTTGGGAGGTTCACCATCGGCAGATTCTGATTGAGGTAATGATAAATGCTTTCTCTTCCGTGTCGTCATTATAAATATTACAAAATATTAGGCTGTATATTTTCCCCAAACCAGTTTATTCCAGTCTTTCTATCTGCCCAGATTTTTTTTTTTTTTTTACTTATAATGCTAAATAAAATAAGACAGAAAAGCACGCAGGAATAGCGTCATGTCGCTTTTAAGTGATATAACGTTAGCCTATAGCAAACCTGCAACATGTTCCAATGTGCAGATTATTTTGAATAACTGTTAATTATAACTGCGGTCTTAAGGAGGGGGGACAGTTAATGCGTATACTGTCGCTTCTGTGTTTAGTGGATGTTATGTTGAATACGGAGTAGCAGTAGCTTTAACAAATTCATTCAGTTCAGTTTCAGCAGCAGCCCTGGTTTGTTTACCTTTAGCACGCGCAAGGCACTCTGGGATACTTAAAGGGCCAGTGGCGTTTGTGTGATATTTAGTTGCAGAAAAACTGAGTTGTTGGTTTGTAGTTGTTTTGATGGATTTTCGGATGAAATAAGCTGCAAGTAGTTCTCCCACTTCTCCCACAAAAGTGTATCACCCATAGAAATTATTAAATTAATGATTAAAATGGCAGTCACATTTCCCCTATTTCCTTGTCACCAAGATGATCTATTTAGGTCAGGTGTGCCCAACCCTGCTCCTGGCGATCGACTGTCCTGCACAGTTTATCTCTAACCCTGATCAAACGCACCTGCCTTTAATTTTCAAGTAATCCTGAAGACCTTAAATGGTTGTTAAGACCTTAATTGAAGACCTTCAGGTGTGTTTGATTAGGGTTGGAGATGAACTGCGCAGGACAGTCGATCGCCAGGAGCAGGGTTGGGCACACCTGATTTAGGTGCATGAAAATGATGCCATGAAACAAGCACCAACGCAACACATGACCTGTTTACACCTTGTGTGATTGGGTCTATCGGATGACAAGTAGACGAGGGAGACACAACTGTTTACACCTGGTATTTTAATCTAAGTCTGTTTTGTCCCCTTTCAAACACTTCTGTCCTGATTTCTTTGAGGGGAGGCGGGTCTAATGTATGGGCTTAGTCAGATATTTCTAACTAATGTACAAAATAAGCTCTTTACAATTTACATGAACATGACCATAGTTGTGACAAAGCAATGTGAAAAAAATACGGAGATGAGCAGCTTTCATTTCTGCTCTGACAGCCTCATGACGCTGCCCAACGTCAGAAATCAGGAATGGTGAGAGAACATTGTGCTTGGTATGTTTTTTCTCTTCAAACAAGATCTTTAGCTGACAAAGCTTAAATCCCGTCTGCCTGGCACGCTTGCTTCCCATAATGTTTACGCGTTAGGTATAGGCGAAGAGTAGACAGTTGTTTGTGGCTGTTTTAACACATTCGACCACATGAGCGTTACACTAAAAAAGCAATCCGGTCGAATGTGTTTTCAACTACCTCTGGAAGTGGTCGAAATTTGACAAGCTAAAAACCTTTTAGACCCCGTTTACACCTGTATTTAGCGTCGTCCACTTGTGATTCGATCGACCAAATCACATCTTAATACAAGGTCTCAACAGGGCCATAATCTCATGGCAATTCATAACTATTTTATTTTTTGGCAAATTGGTGGCTAATTTATATGAATTAATACCATCTCATTCATACATTTTCATACTATCAAATTGCGCCCCAGTGACGGGTGTGTTTAGGGGTTATGGTTGAACCTTCATGCTTACCTTTTTTTACACATCGTACAAATTCATATGAAATCACCACCTCTTGAAATTACACAGTTACGTTTTCCTGTGAGATCAGTTTGGACTGGCTGGCCTGAACAGTCCCAAAGTCATCAGAGACTAAGCTGTGACATGAAAAAAAACTTTAAATGAACAATTTACCCCAAAATTTAAATTCTGTCATAATTTAGGGCTACTCACCCTCATGTCATTCCAAACCCATAAGACTTTTGTTAATCTTCAAAACACAAATGAAGATATTTTTCATGAAACCTGATTTTTGTCTCTCCAATGACAGTCCATGCAACCCAAACTTGCCTTAAGACGTTCATAAAGAGATAGTAAAAGAAAATAAATCATTATGAATCGAAATTTAATTTGGGGTGAACTATCTCTTTTAGACCCCATCAAGAAGAATTGGGCACTGGTAAAATATCTATTATAATACAATAAAATAACGTTGCTTGTAAAAAAAAATCATTTAGTCCGAATGCGCAGATATTTTTTGATCGATTATAAAAATAAAAACATGTTCTTTACAGAGAGGGCGAACAGGGATGCCATGTTGAGATAACCAGCTTTGTCTTAAAGGTAACCAACAACAAACTTACCTCAGACTTTGCTGTTGTAACAGTTCTTTAGAAAGAAAAATATAAAATGTAACGATGACCCTTTGCAAATCTGCAACATTTCTACATAATCACAATATTGTATAATATTAGTAGATACTACTACTACTACAAAAATAAGAGTGATTCTCACACCTGTTGATGCCAGTATTTTGAAAGAGGGTTATAGCGCCGCCAGTTGACTGTTTAATGGCCTGTAAGGCGTCTATCAATGATAACTCAAAGAAATAACAATAAACAGATATTATATACCTGAAACACTGTTGCAAAATAGTTGTGGTTTAGTATATTCATTCTTTAAAAATACCGTTCATACTCTCCATTCCCAGAGAATGCTTGTGATTTGTCAGAGCTCAGAGGGAGTGAGTGTCTGTGGTAAGGAAATGCTTAAGAAAAGATTTTAGGATTTAAAGTTAGATGTAGGGTTAGGCTTCATAGCTTGAACAACATTATTTATATCAACCAATCTTTTTTTTTCTTCTGGTTTTAGGGAAACCATGATTTGGACCATGATTGATAGGAATGTTCCAGAATGATCCAGGAACATTTCATACATAAAGTCAAAGATAGTGCAGACTGGATTATTTCTGTGTGTTTTTTATGGCTAAGATATCAGATGTATACCTATAAGTAATTTTTCTAAAACATTACACAGCAAATGTTCAGAGTTGGCCCATGACACGCAGTGGCTTTAATGGGACTTACAGATTCAGGCTCTCTAACTGAGCCACTCTCTACGGTCTCAGCATGTCTGTCATCAGTAGCGGCAGGCCGACTCCTGAACACCTGGCTGATCGCCTGTGGACGCTCCCAGAGGACACAACCACCAGCTGTAAAGTTCAGTGAGACTGAAGAACAGACGACAGGATGGACAAAAGCCTGTCCCAGGCCTCCCAGCCCGTCCAGTCTTTGAAGTGCTTGCAATATGTTACAGTGCTTAGGTGAGTTGAAGAGTGTAGAGACATGTAGTATTATTGCTCAAAATTGGGCTTAGGGATTTTTCAAAACCTTTAATCCCAAGTATTAAGACCCGTTCACACCAAGAACGAACTATTGCATCTCATTATAGATCATTTGAACGTGTTTTCCCCTAACTCTGTTAATAAAACAAAGTTTATTGTAAAAATGCTTGAGCTCTTTAAAGCAGGATGGATTTTGATTGGAAAATCGCAGATCTGGCAACATTGCTTGGCCGTAAATGTTTTTATAGTTCATCAGCAGGAAAAAAATCATTTTGAAAGTGATTTTAAATTTCCAACGCTATTGTTCCTCTGTGTCGTTTATAGCCGTGATGTGGACTCTATTCTTTTACATTTTAGAACGATTTTTAAAACCATATCTGAATCATTATCGTTGAAGGTATAGTCCTTGTTGTGTATGGGTCTTTACTCTCTTTAGCCACTGAGATCTGCATGCTCACACATTGCTGCTCTGATGTGCAATGGTAGCAGAAATAGAAAGGGGGCACACTGTTGGCTGCCAATGTGTAAATCAATATGTTTAAGTAACTCAAGAATGCCATAAACATTCCAAGGTGAAATATGCTCATGGCTCATTTTTATGGTGCAGTGTTGGAGTAACCAGCTGTGTCCCCAAGATCTTCCACAAGATTGTGTTTTGCACTAGAATCTTCTTTACAATGATTCTGCGTAAAGTTTTTAACTCCGCTTTGTAAGTTTGGAATCACTGAAATGTTTTATTTTTTGAAGAGTATTTATTTTACTATTTTTATTTTTATTCACCAATGACGCATTCAGCCACGCAGAGCTTATGTATTCTAGTCAGTTTAGTTTCACTTATAGTTTCACTTCTGCTGGTGTAACGTGATTGAAGTTCACATATGTGACCCTGGATGACAAAACCAGTCTTATGGGTCATTTTTTTTTTTAAATTTAGATTTATACATCACATGACAGCTGAATAAATAAGCTTTCCATTGATGTATGGTTTGTTAGGATAGGACACTATTTGGCCGAGATACAGCTATTGAAAATCTGGAATCTGAGGGTGCAAAAAAATAGAAACATTGAGAAAAATCCCCTTTAAAGTTGTCCATTTATGTTTACGATTGTGCTGCATTCACTCACAAAAATAAATGTTTTATACATTTACGGTAGAAAATTTACCAAATATATTCATGGAACATGATCTTTACTTAATATCCTAATGATTTTTAGCATAAAAGAAAAATTGTTAATTTTGACCCATATAAATGTATTGTTGGCTATTCTCACAAATATACCCGTGCGACTTAAGACTGGTTTTGTGATCCAGGGTCACATATCACTTCTCATATATACACACTACTGTTCAAATTAAAGTTTGGGGTCGCTAAGATTTTTTAAATGTTTTTATAGAAGTCTCTTAAGCTCACCGAATTTTTATTTGATCAAAAAATACAGTAAAAACAGTAATATTGTGAAATATTAATACAATGTAAAGTCATTTCTATTGAAATATTTTAAAATGTAATGTATTACTGTGATTAAAGCTGAATTTTCAGCATCATTACTCTTCAGTGTTACATTATCCTGCAGAAATCATACTTCAAGTAATTTCCAAAAAAGTAATTTGCTGAATACAAGTATTGATATCTTTTTCTTTCAAAAAGGTCAAACCGGAACAATTACTGAAGACTTCAGCAATTGAAAAAAAGACACTGTATTATCTTTCTTCTCACCATTAAGCAGCACAACCATTTGCAACTGTGCTAATAATGAATAGTTTCCATGACAACAAATCAACACATTAGAAAGAGCACCTTATAAATCACAATTTACTAATACAAACCTCTGTGTTGAATGATACTTACAAATGGATAATTTAACACAAGGCTTTTCTAGAAGATGTGATGTTGAAAATTGGCATTATATAGCACAGGTTTGCACCCTTGTGAAAAGCTAATGTATCATATTTTATATATATATATATATATATATATATATATACACACACAACACACACACACACACACACACACAGACACACACACACACTGGCCACTTTATTAGATACTCCAGTTCAACTGCTGGAAATATTTAATCAGCCAATCACATGGCAGCACTCAATGCATGTAGGCATGTAGATATGGTGAAGAGGATCTGCTCATAATGGGAAAGAAAGGTGATTTAAGTTACTTAATATGTTATTATATCTAATGTTAGATATGATCCATTAGCTTTTCAAGAGTGTCATTCATGTCATAAGTTATTATGTAGCACACTGTACATCTATTTAGAGAACAATGAGAAGCATTATGTGTAACACAGTATCTCAGTATGTGGTGAAGTGTTGCGCTGGGATGCTTGTTGTCTGCTGATCCAACGGCATCAGGATCACGTCTGCCTGTTGAGCCAAAGCAGGGGCCAGAGATACAAATTGGCCTGACATGACTGTAACTAAAGGCCAGAGATGGTTTGATGATGGCTGTGTCATATAGCTGGTGGTTTGGCTAAAACCATTGTTGGGAGGTTTTGGCTTTGGTCTCATGTACATGTCAGCAGACAGGAGGAGATCTGGCAAAGACTTCCATCATCAGCTCAGCTAAAGCTCTTCAGTGAAACTCACTCGCTTTAGTGAAACTCACTGATTATGACAGCAGTATGAGTCATCAGATCATCCACACTGAGGTGTCACCTTAAGAAGCAGGTAAAGCTTTATTTTCATGTCTGATATGTCTTTTCACACTCTTTTAAATGGAAAGATTGGCTTGTTTGATCTGAGTTTCAGTGTTCCCGCATGGCTGCTCCCGCACAGGAAGCAAGCAGAAGGCAGACTGAAATGTGTGGGAAAAAGATTTCTTGAAGCGGAGTGCATCCGTATGTCCATTTATTTTCAGTATGAAACTGAAGCAGTGAGATTTATTTGCAATAAGGACTATATCCTAGCACAGTAAAGGCTTCATAAAGGCTTCATGGTAAAACTGGAAATACCTGTGATCACAAGGGTGCAAACCTGTTGCGCTGAAATTTAGGTAAGATGTAGTTGTAGGTTTTGTTTAGAAACTCTGAATCAGAGCGTCTTTGCTTTTGTCAAGACCTGTGTTTATGCATTACAAGTACCCAGAGTTGTGATCAGTTTACTTTTTTAAGCTAGTAACCAGGAAAGTAACGCATTACTTTTAAATGTACAACAAAATAGCTAAGTTACATTTCAAATAAGTTACTTTGTTTTCCCATTGATTGACTGATAGCTTTCCTGTACCCATGTTAAGAGAAATCGTGAAGATTTGTGTGCGCTGTCACGCTGTGTGTGAACATGGTTGTATTTCTAAATGTGAGCATGTATTTACTCATCTCACTTCCACAAAAAAACTATTTAGTATTCCTCAAAATGAATAAAACAGTGAAATGCAAAACATTATGCACACCTGCAATAATTAAATATGGTCAATAACACAAATATACTTTATGTATTTAATCTCACTTTATTACCCAATGTCTTCTCTGCTGACCTTCGACGATCCAATTCAACCATACAATAAGCAAAAATTTATCACATTACTTTCCATTAAAAGTAACTAAGTAATAATATAATAATAATAATTCGTTACATTTATAGCGATTTTCTAGGTACTCTAAGCGCTTTACATGGAAGGGGAAATCTCCTCAACCACCACCAATGTCCAGCATCCACCTGGATGATGCGACGGCAGCCATATTGCGCCAGGACGCCCACCACACACCAGCTTACTGGTGGAGAGGAGACAGAGTGATAAATCAATTTGGCCAGGATGCCGGGGTTACACCCCTACTCTTTTTCGAAGGACATCCTGGGATTTTTAATGACATCCAAGAGTCAGGACCTCGGTTTAACGTCTCATCTGAAGGACGCAAATAGTAGGGAGTAACACAATATTGTAGCACATTACTTTTAAAAGTATAACTTTCCTCAACACTGTTCTTTTGAACTTTCTATCTGTTAAAGTATCCTTCAAAAATTTTAAGCAGCACAACATTTTTCAACATTGCTAATATAATAATAAATGTTTCTTGAACATTAAATCATCCTATTAAAATTATTTCTGAAGGTAATGAAGCTGAAAATTCAGCTTTGACATCACAGAATAAATTGCGTTTTAAAATATTTTCAAAAAGAAAATTGTGATAATATTTTATTATAATATTCCTTATATATATATATATATATATATATATATATATATATATATATATATATATATATATATATATATATATATATATATATATATATATATTGAATGCAGCTTTGGTGAGCATAAAAAAAGTCTTCAAAATAGAAAAAATCTTAGCAACCTCAACATTTTGAACAGTAAATGTGAAGTGAGACGTGTCCAATACCATCTGTGGGAAGTGAAACTTCAGCTGAATATCTTCAGAAACCTTTTGCTTATGAGGTCTGCACAGCTGAATGCATCCATGGTAAATAAAAATAAAATATGAATACAAAAATAAATTAAAAAAAAAAATCATTCAAAAGCATGAACACCCCCAAACTTTTGAAGGTTGTGTAATTTGTTAGTTTTTAAAATGATTTAATTTGTAGAATATTTATTGAATTTCAATCTAAAATTTATAAACTATTGTCCTGGCGCAATTCTAATATATATATTTGTAAAAAGGCGGGTCTAATTTCTGTATGTAGCCTTTAAAATATATATATATATATATATATATATATATATATATATTATATATATATATATATATATAATATAATATATATATATATATATATATATATATATATATATATATATTTTTTTTTTTTTTTTTAATTATTTATTTATTTATTTATTTTTTACCTGTTTTTTTTAAGAGAAGAAAACTTGAACTTGATGGTGCATGTGTTTGTTTATGTGACATTCAAGTGGTAATTTTATGCAGATAAATATTTAAACAGGCCCTCTCTAGTTTCACAACAACACCTGTTCAGCCCAACGGTTCACAGGGGGGCAGCGGGAAATCATTTGCTGTGGTACTTTTAAATCATGCATAGCTTGCATCCGTATCTGCCTCATTGTTCTATGTGTCATATTGTAGCTGGCCAAGAGATAGTTCACTCAGAAATTAAAGTAACACCGGCTGTGTCCGAAATCTCCACTCAAACCACTACTCCCTAACCCATATGTATGGGGTAGGGAGTAGAGCACTATATAGTGAGCTCACCAGCATAATAGAAACACCACTTTCGGACACTACTCCATCGTCTCTCGGCGCCGTTGATTACGGCATTACTGTCGCAAATTCGTATTGTCGCGCTGCTCTCCTTGACGTCCATCCGCCATTTTTACGATCAGCGCAATGCATGATGGTATGTAGGGCTTAGGTTAGTGACCATCGGTTTACACTACTTTTCAAAATGCATTCTGGGATACATTGAGTGGACTATATAGGGTATAATAATCATCACTATACATTCGGACAGCACTACAAAATGGCGAGCTCACTATATAGTCCACTATATAGTGAGTAGTGGGAGATTTCGGACACAGCCACCAAGTAACTTTTCCTCTTCGGTTGCCCTACTGGTTGGAAATGAAATTGTCCATTGCCGCTGTCGTAAATAATTTAGCCTACCGTCGCACACACGCTCGCTGTTTATCCAGCACCGGCTTTAGAATGAACGATGTCCACAGACAAGGTAGAGTATGTTACATGATTTCATGAAAGGATGATGTATTGTGACATCAGAAATGAAGAAAACCGAAATAATTACTATTGTAGCGCTTGACGTAAAGCAGTCGAATTTTGTAGTTCTTTTTGTTGGATTACTACCCGAACCCCGAAGTTACATAGTGCCAGTAAAAGTGATACAGACCCCGTCAGGCGATGGCAGAAGTGCCTTTCACCCTGTTACGACTTGATGAACCACTGATAAGATTTTGGAAACATTATTTTAAGGTAAACAATGTTACATAGTGTTGCTTTAAAATGCTGTCATCCTATTACTCACTCGCATGTCTTTCTGAATCATTCGTTTGAGTCAGATCTTTTCAATGAATTGATCAATCTAAGTTCACAAAAACGGATGATTCATTCACGAATCAGACTGATTTGGTTCGCATTGACACAATGATCCAGTCACAGCGGTTAACAGCTCACTGGAAGGGAAGATCATCAGTGAATAACGATTTTGGTCTTTTCACCACAGAAAGATATATGACTAATGAGGTCATGATGATATATGCACATTTATGGTACTTTTGTGCCCATCTTAAGTTTAAAAGCCTCACTCCTCTTTGGGACTAACTGTTTGGAAAAGAATGACAATACCATTCTTCTTTTGTGTTCAGTGGAAGAAAGAAAGTCAGACAGGTTTGGAACAACATGACATGAAGGTGAGTAGCCTAAATGAGGACAGATTTGAAATGTATCTCTTTAAAGGGGAACTGAAACGAACAAAATATAATTCGATAATTTGCTGGTTATGAAAATAGTAAACAAATGAATTCAAAAATAATGTTAAAAACTAAACATATAGGAAGTTTTTTCCCAATACTGAAATGAGCATTTGTTGTTATTAGAGCGCAGCCGTGTTCGATGACGTCACTGGTATGGTACCACTGTAGGCTACTAACCTTATGTCAGGCTACTCTGACTGAACTGACTGATTTTGACAGTATGGACAGAGAACTATTACAAGTTAACACTAAAAACAGCATTTAAGAAATTGAATCATCAAATGAAATAATAAAACTGCATATTCTTCACTGTATGAATGAAACGTACTGCTTACTGCTGTCACTTTAAGAACTACAGTAATGCAGGGATCTAGAATATACTGATACACAATCATATAACCTTGTGTTTTTGACACTTTAAATGCAATATGCCGATAAAGAGAATTTAGTTTAGTGCACGCGCTGTGACAGCTGGCTGTCTGTGCATTGCGTTTAGGCGTGTGCGCTCCTTAAATTTAAACTGGCTGTGTTTCTCGTACACAGTTTGAAAGCAGCTGAAATCACAGTAATAAGTATCTTGCGGGTGTCGTCGATGGAAATTGCAATTATTGGATAGCATCCTCAATGTCGGATTCATTTAGCAAGGTGATCTACGGTGAAGGTGAACATCATGAAAGAGGTGAGTGGAACTTGTTCACAGGACCGCCGGGGTCATATTTATGCCACAGTCATTTTGCAAACAGGTTATTCGGTCCTTGATGGCATCGGAGGTGTTATTTTTGCTTGTTGGACAGATAACAATGCAACAAGACCCCCATCTCGATCTGTTATGCTCTTGAGATGCTATTTTGCTGGAGCTCTCAAGGTAGCCTACCATGCCAGTGACATCACGGACCGTTGAATCTCAAGATGGCTGCGCCCTTGTAACAAAACTACAAACTAACATCCCTGTTTTCCCCCCTTGTAACTACTAAAGTAGTTTTAAAGTGTACCCCGACTAGTGCGGTATTTGGCCTTATAAGATTAACGTGGGCGTCATCTATAAAAAGTTGATACAAAAACACTCCAAATGTTTTTGTTTTCATTAAAAAAAGCCGAAAATCCTTTCACTTGTAGGCCGCCATAGTTATTTACGTCTCAATGCATTCTGGGTAGTGACGTGTTAAGGTTGTAGCTAGCTAAGTTTTGACAGTAGCGAGATGAACACGTCTGCCGTTCAGCCTTTTCAGTTTGAACCCGAGCGCACCGTAGGCTTAAATCAGGAGAATAACGTGGAAGACGATAGGGCCACTCAAGAGTTACATGAAAATGAAGATTATCAGAGAGTTGAGGAAGCGAGAGTGGGGCAAAACAGATGGTGTCTGTGGCTGCGGCAGTTTGCCAATGACAAGCGAGAACGAGAGCGTTTGCTGTAAAGAGCTCCACTTTTTGTCAGCAGCTGTCCAAGGTAGGCCAAGTAGATCAGACGATCGTACTATCGGTATATAAATAATTTAATAAGTCATTTACCGCCGTCGTTTACTTTATTTTCCCTAAGCAGTCACTATGTTGAATGCACAGAAATACCCTCTCCCCACTTACACTGAACAAAGCCAACACTATTCTGCTCATCTACCTCATGTACATTTCAATCTTACAATTACAATATTAATAATTACCATTGCACTAAATTACCGTGTACGGTGCACTGCATATTTAAAATCTTAAATCTTAGACTAAACTGACTATACTAATGGCGCTTTTCCACTACACAGTACCAGCTCGACTCGACTCGACTCGCCTCAACTCGGCTCGCCTTTTTTTTGGTTTTCCACTTTGTAAAAGTTGTACTTTCTGCTACTTTTTTTCGTATCACCTCCGGCGAGGTTCTGAGCGAGCTGAGGCGATACTAAAATGTGACGTGAAACAATGCAGACTGCTGATTGGTCAGAGAGAATCGTCACTGCGTCATCATTGCACGAGCCAGACGGAGTATCCTGAATAACCCCGCCATTTTTAAATAGTTTGGCCAGAGATTGCGTGATATACCCATTACTACCATTAAAACAGCATACACTCGATTTCCTCCATTGTCCTGTGTGTGTGTGTGTGTGTGTGTGTGTGGGTAGCGGGTGTGTGTCGCGTAGAAGATTATGTCACGGCAGTTTCCTGTGGCGTCGCGATGACGACCTGGTACTATTGCGAAAAGCGAGCCGAGCCGAGTCGAGTCGAGTTGAGCTGGTACTGGTAATAGAAAAGCGCCATAAGCTCTTTACAGCAAACACTATCGTTCTCGCTTGGCATTGGCAAGCAGTTGCCGCACAGACACCACGTTATTCTCCTGATTTAAGCCTACGGTGCTCTCGGGTTCAAACTGAAAAGGCTGAACGGCATACGTGTTCATCTCACTACTGTCAAAACTTAGCTAGCTAGCCAGCCAGTACGTTGGAAAAACAATAAACAAAGCTGCAACAGCGGCTAGGCTACAACCGGCTACAACCTATACACGTCACTACCCAGAATGCATTGAGACGTAAATAACTAAGAGTGAACGGATTTTCGGCTTTTTTTTAATAAAAACAAAAACATTTGGAGTGTTTTTGTATCACCTTTTTATAGCTGACGCCCACGTTAATTGTATAAGGCCAACATGCCACAATAGTCGGGGTTCACTTTAAGTGTCCTACCACAAATAACAATGATAACACATGTTATATCACTGTTACTTCCTATTTCGTTTCAGTTCCCCTTTAAAGGTCAAGGAACATAAAAATGTCTTGTGAGCTGCGCATCTACATGATGAGCCTCAGTGAAACAAAACACCTGACATCCTGCTTATATGTTACTTCCTTTAGGCAAACCTCTTCCTTTTGAGTGAAATGGAAATGGGTTTAAACGTTAAGCAGTGTAGGAAAGCTACTCCAGCCTCTGGCTAAGTAAGTTCAAACAACCCCTGGCTGAAATATGAGGTCAGATAATAGACACGGTGGGAGTGTTGTTTTCTCTGGCATACTCTGCTCTGTTTGCCTCACAAAACCTCTGCTAAATTTAACCCGATATCTTTGTCAGCTGACATACGGATCCAGGGCGTTACTAATCAGAGCCTCCATAGTTTCTTTGGCTATTTTCCTTCATTCAAAGTTCCCTCTCCCTCTGCTTCTCCCTCTACCACCTGCTCGCTGTCTTACTCATGTATCGCTCCCTCTATCTCATCACATTTTGCTTTGTGATTCTTTGAAACTCCTTTCTGACAGCTCCTTTTCAAAAAGTTCAAAAGATGCTGTATTTTCTGTTTCTTACAGACTCCTGAAATAATACTCTGTCTAATATATCTTCTTCTTGGTTGAGCGACTCTGTTATTTCAGGAGAAATGGGGACATAAACATTGTGGCAGTAGAAATTTGTTCAGTGTTGTTTAATACTGTTGCTGACTTCAGACAGATGTATGTCATTTAAATACACGACCACCCACATATACATGTTAACTGCCAACTCAGGACCTTTTTACACAATGACTAAACTAAAAACAGAAAACTTTTTGTGTGTTTTGGCGGTTTATTTTTAAACAACAACGGTATTTTAGGGGCCTGAAAATGCAAACTTTTGAAAACGGTTTCAAAGTGCAAGTTTTTGAAAACAATACGTCATGCGCATGCATATAATGTGTTCAGTCTATAGGCGCATAGTGTTTCTTTACAAAGTGATATCACCAACTAACTGGCCTGGCTGGCATGAATAATGCAGCATTTTTAGTCATTTGACAACTTTGTTGTCTGTACACGAAAAACGCAAAGGTAAGACTTTTCTGTTTTTATTTCATCATTGTCGTGTAAATGTACACTAAGTCTAATGAGAAGTTGACTGTAATAATTTATACAAGATGTTGAAATCTCAATCTCCTTCTATTGTTTTTTGATTAGAGGATTGTTGTAAAGCCAGACTGCAGGACTGTGCATCAAATCTTCTGACACTGCCAGAATTTCATCTGAGATCAAATTCGATCGCAATGGTAATTAGTCGGCAGTCTGCGAACATGTCAAACTAGCGATCAAAGACTACAGATTTTGGCCTAGGATCAGATAAATCTTTTAGGATTCACACAATTTGTCTCAGACCGCCAAATTGTAGCTATGCGAGCATCACCAGAGCTTTGTGGATCATTTCGCACACTGTATGTCTTCGGAGCTCAAGCACACACACCCCTAAGTAACAATTGTGTATTCTCTGTGTCGCCCTAAAACTTTGACTTTTAGCAATTTTTTAAAGTATAACAAAGTATCTCTTTTCACAAGCCATTGCATTATGATTTGTATGTTTGTAATATTTAAATAATTGTGATATATTGTGCAGCGCTTGTACTATTATTCCAAACACGGAATACAAAGATATAATTGTAAAATTTGATACAATACACCACCAAACTTCAGAAGAGGTGTTAGGAGCTTTAGGGAAACCTGTTTGGAATAACTACTTTTTGCAAATCCATTCGGAGCCGCAAGAGGGACAAAACGTGCACATTTCATCTTTAATAGAGTCTGGTGTGGTTTGTAACTACTTTCCTAACTGATAGAGGATCAGCTCTTCACATTGATGGAGAGGGTGTGAAATTTCTGTGGCTTTCAAGATTAGAACGCAGTGGATTTAGCCAATGTGAAAACTTCTACATACAGTTTTCTTTCAACTCTGTTCTCCTTTAGTCCCACCTGCTTTATCACAGCTCTACACATTTTTGTTGAGCTGTAAGAAAGAGAAGGCAACATTAGGATCTGCCACATTGTTCCAGGTCATCGTGCCAAAAGATAGTGTTTATTCTTTCTCACTCTCACCACCTGGCATTGTGGGATAACTGTACTTGGCAAATGCTCTCCACTGAAAGCCAGTTAAGAAAGCAGGATGAAAGATCCCTCAAGGGAAATATCTCTCCCTAGTCAAACTCAATTTCTTTAATTAAACCCTTCGTAATTTAAAGCTCATTAATGTTTAAAGGGACCCTGGCGGTGTTGCGTGGGAAGGTGTCAGGTGTGTTGCGGCTCTGCGGTAGGGAGAGGCGGGATTATTCGGGATACTCTGAGGGTGGTTTCCACGGCTCATGTGGTCCTACTCTGAAAGCCAAACAGCTGGCAGACACGCTCATGCTTATTCGTTCATCTGCTGGGGGCTCCTATGGAAAGGAGGTAAACAATATTGCAAGAATGTGGGGTCAAATGTTACATGCAGAAAATGAGGTGAACATGACCAGAAAAACTGCTTTCCTTATCTTATGATACCTGTTCTTATGTTATTTAAATGAAACCTAAATAGAAACCCTGTTTGTCAAGCTCTAAAAATAAATAATGCTCTATATTCCAAGTCTTCTAAACCCATTAGAAGATTTTGTGAGGAACAGACCAAAATCCAAGTCGTTTCAGATCCGAAATCAACAATCTCAACACCTCAAAATATCATGGGATTTGTCATGTGCCGTAACTGAACACAATGTGCTGGTTTGAAAATGTGAGATGGGATGAAGAAGACTGAGAGCTGCAGTGGACTTGATGATCGTCTGTGAATTATGAGCTGTGTGGTCCATATATGCTCTTAAAAATAAAGGTAATTTATCAGCATCGTATTAAAGTGTTTCAATGTTCTTAACACTAAGAAAAAAAAGGTTATTTTAAGAACTGTTCACGGAAAGGTTCTTTCAGGAACCCAAAATTGTTCTTCTGTGGCATTGTTTTGAAACCCCCCTGTTGGAACCTTTATTTTTATGATTTTCATAAAAACCACCGCATTTGGGTTTGGAACATCGTGAAGGTGAGTAAAAAATGACAGAATTGTTTTACAAGGGCTGAACAAAATTCCTTTTCTACTCCTGGACTCTCCTGACATGCAGCTGTAGAAGATTATTTACACTGTATTGATTGACCAGAGTAAGTGCCCTGACACAAAAAAGGCCTCTCTGTCTGGCATGCAGCTATACTTCTGATAACAGCCTCCTTGACCGCAGTCTAAAGCTCTACCATTAGACAGCTGCAATTAAGCAGGAAGAAAGAGCGGTCTGGACTTTACTGATCCTGTTCTTATCTCACTGAGGAAGAGGAGGTCTGTTTAACTGACACATTTCCCCCAGTTCCATCTTTAACCTGTTGTTTGAATCTCACAGTTCAACATTGTTTTCCTACAGTTTATAATGAATCATTAAGGTGAATCATTCACTTACTCTCACTCTCCAAAAAGAAAAGTACAAAAGCTGTCTCTCGGTTGGGACCCTACCATTTAGGTACTAATATGTACACTTTAGGTACTAAGACAATAAAATGCATCCTTTAGAGGGTAAATAAGGTACAAAGGTGTACCTTTGGAAAGGTACGCCCCAGTGACAGCTTTTCTACCTTTTCTTCTGAGAGTCGCCAACCTGTGTGCTTTTCTTTAGAAAAATGTTTTTGTCCATACAGAGTTCAATGTTTTTGACTTTCATTATATGGGCAAAACCTTCAAAATTTCTTCTTTCGTGTTCCACTGAAGAAATTGGGTGGATAAATTATGACACAATACTCATTTTGGGGTGAACTATCCCTAATTTGCTTGTAGTACAGTTACAAAAGACTGGATTTGCTGGACATTTATGATGAGTTCATATTTAAAAAATGTGGATTGTGAGGTTTGGTTAGACAAAATGGTGAGTGTGGAATGTAAACGGCTGTTCTTGTGTTTGATTACTGTTTTACCATAATGACATAGTTTGATGCCAGTGGTGTGTGAGGGAAGTAACATGTGACTGAAGTGGACCACAGGCTATTGCATCAGCAGAGTTTCTGAGGCACTGCAGGGCTTTCTGACACATGAAGAAAAGATAGACTCACAGAATCAACTATTTATTCGTTTTTTTCTTATACTTATATACAGACGCTTTTATCCAAAGCGATTTTCATTGCATTTCAAGTTACACATTTACATTATTATCAGTTCTTGCTTTCCCTGGGAATTAAAACCATGACCTTGGCGTTCCTTGCGCCAACGCTCTAATGTTTGAGCTACAGGAAACTAGTCACCTGATCTGTCAAGATGTTTTCCTAGCCTAAAACTGGAATTAACATAGAAAGCAAACATAGACTGTCAAAATGTAAACGAGGAGGACTGCTGATGGAGATTATTTTTGAATAATTTTTTTGTAGTGTAAATTTTCTGTTGATTAATTGTGACAATTAGTGTTATGATTGAGAATGGTGAATGGCACAGCAGAGGGAGACGATGAGAGTTCATGTTCTCTAACTTCTAACTAAAAAAAATAGTTCAGCCATTAAAGTCAATTTTGCCAATTTAGTCAAACCCATCTGAGGACCCTTCATTTCACCTCTTTTTCAATCCCTTAAGTTTCATGTGAATATCGAGTTGTCACTCTTCATGCGTCCTTTCTTTTTGCCCTCAGTAATTCAGGGCCAGAAGACTTCCGAAGTGAGATTTGCTCCTGCGGCTTTGTGGACGGTTAACACCAGAGGAAATCTTTTATGGCTTGTTTGACTCTGTGTTCCTCTGTTCAAAGTGGGTCTTGTGCTCAGCTCTTTTATCTGGGACTGATTGATGGGGTTTCCACAGAGCTTGAGTGCTCTCCAAACTT
Organism: Chrosomus eos; assembly: GCA_036326025.1. NCBI lineage: Eukaryota > Metazoa > Chordata > Actinopteri > Cypriniformes > Leuciscidae > Chrosomus > Chrosomus eos. Next base: position 35,901,510 of record CM070821.1, read on the forward strand.
CACTACTGCAGTTTAATCGGAGGCCGTGGCTTGCCCTAAGCCCTCCCGCTGCCTCTTCTGTCACCCACAGGAGTATTCCAGAATCTATTCGTTACTACTGGCCCATGGTAGAGCAATCAGATGTTCCCCATGAGCCTCATACATCACAATGAGCATTTCATACATTTGGGTTCGGTCTGTGTTATTTTTTTTCAGCCAGGACCCGAAAATTCTACCTTTATCACAAAACAGAGATGTTTAGCAGAATATCCAAGCTGTCCTTTTTAATATAAAGAACATGGATGGAGATTTATACTATCAAGCTCTAATGAGAAACATTTTTTATACAAGTCTTCTGAAGCCTTATAGCTTTGTGTGAGAAAAAGACTGAACTTATTTTTTTCAAGTCGACGGAGCCCCTGAGGGGACATGATGGAAATATATATGTATATATTTCACACTTATATATAATTAAATGGATTAAAGGTTGTGTGTATGTGGCATGCTGTCCGAGGAGAGGGCTTCGAGCTCAGAATTTGTCCCAAACCCAGAGTACTCCCCTCATCCCAGGCTGGGATACGAATAGTTAGAAGTGAGGAGATGGGGTGGTGGAGGGATGCTGGAAAACTGTCATAGCGAATGCAAAGTTTATTGGGGAACAGAAAAGTATTGACAAATAATTTTTCCTCTCATCTTATTTATTTTTTACCATGTCCCTTTGTGCACATCTTAACGCTTTACAAATCTTCTCCTGCGTACTTCTAAAATCTGGAACTAAAAACTTTACCAATATGCACAAGAACCAATAACTTTTGACATCATATAAAGCCCTTGAAAAGCGTAAAATTGTCTTAAAGATGCATGCAAGCATGAATGACATTTGAAAGCCATGTAAAGATTTTCATGTGCCACATAAAAGTGCAGCTTGAAAATTCACAATATATTGTTACACCCCTAGTTCTCACTCTGTCTCTTCGGGCTGTGGGTGAAGGCCAACATACTGCCTACAGTATATAACACTGTCTGGTCATGCTGCCTATGGCGTGACTCTGAAACCAACTAACTACCGTGAACATAACTGCATGTAATGTTGTAAATGATCTGCCATTCACTGGCAGTGCAAGAAAAGTTGGATGTGTGACATTTGCCCTTGTGGTGCCAAAGCCACACCGCTTGTCACAACTCGCTTGTTGCATTGACTGGCTGGCCCAAACCCAACATTTAACTCTCAAAACCAAACATGTTCTAAGGTTTAGTTGAGAGTTGATGGACTTGCTGGTAAAAGGCCCAGGTCTGGCAGAAAAAATAAAACAGTCATGAGAGGATCTTTTTTGGCCAGTCTGCGATATCTGAGAAATCTACCTGGATTGTGCACTTGTCATCACTGTTTGAATCCAAACCCTTTCACCAACTAAACCTTTCCACTCAAAGACTCCCAGTCCTATGGATATAAATTGCACAGAAAAAATTCTCCACCATAAAGAAGAAGCTTTTGTGCTGGAAAACAGCCTTTTGAAATGTGTACTTCAAAAAGCAGTAATCTGACTGGTTTTGTTTTCTGTGCAAGTTGGTGAAAATCCATCTTATATAATAAGCAATGACCTGCAACCCAAGTTGTGTAAAACATACGCAGAGGTGCCGCTTGCAATTTTGGGCCCTATGAAAGAATATGAGGTTGGGCCCCCAACCGCATCCATTCCATTAAAATAATCGATATCTCCCCAAAAGTAAGCCCCCCTTCCCCCCCACCCCCCAATCGTATTCTTCTTTTCCATTAATGCATGATTTTATGTGGACAGACAATCAGGTAATAAGGCCATGTGCATAACTGAACACGCAAGCCTTAGAGGCACTCTGGAAAGTCCCCGAAGGCAAATACGGGAAGAATCTCAAAAATGTCGTATGAGAAAATGGAATGCTATGCAGGTCAATGCAGTCTCTTTGTCTTGAGTTTGAACTCTGGAGTTGAGGAGGAACCTGCTGTCCAGAATTAAATCATCTCTCTGCCTGATTCTGCTGTTTAAGGGTCGAAAGGGAACTGACATCAGAATGGATATTTCCCAAATTGACAGATCAAGACAACCACAAATGCTTCTTTATTTTGTTGCCTTGCTTTCTCTTTTATTTCTATTTATATAAATATCTATTTAATTATTTCATGTGTAGTCATTACTCGTTACATTCCTGAGGAATTCAAGGGCGAGTTTGTGAATTTTAGAAATGCTTCCCTGATTAATAATTTACTAAAACATTCAGTGAAAATAGTGTGTGGTTTTGTGAATGCAGTTTCATATCCATAATTCTCTTTAAATACAGACTCTACTTTTCTAAATAAATCCTTGTCCCATTTTATAATCCCCTGGTGGCTTAGTTTAATGTCATAATTTAACAACAGTGTTATGGATGACAATGCACGTTGTTACATTTGCTTTCACACTTTGAGGAAAACTCTCAGTGAAATTAAGTGTGTATGTAACATGCCATACACTGCAGAAATGATGTATTAGACTTGTAAATGAGTCTGGATGGGCACCTGAAATAAACACCATTGGACTTGCTAAGACAAAAAGAAAGGCTATGTTTGGAATATTGTACTTTAAAAAGCAGTACGCATTATGCAACTATAAACATTTCAGTTACTCTGAGCCAAATGGCTATACCATATAAAGAGCCTTATAGGGGGCCACATGAGTAATGGTGAATGAAAAGCAGTGTGTGAATTTGAAGTGGTGGTGGTGGTGACAGTGCGCTGTTGAAAGAATAACTGAATCAATGAGTCCCTAAAAGTGCATTAATTACTAGTTGCTGAGTGTTACTTGCTCATGCCCATCCCGTGAGTGATCTCCAGAGTCCTCTGTCCTTGACCATTTCCATGTTTTAGCCCGTCTCGGTGAAGTCCGCCTCAAGGTCACGCCACCGGGTGTTTCTTGGATGGCCTCTTCTCTGCTTTCCTTGGGGGTTCCACTTCAATGCATGCCTATTGCTGTTGGTTGATTACGAAGGTTGTGCCCTATCTTCTCTAACTGATTTCTTCTTCAGCAGGGAATTGGTGTGTTCTTTCCCAAAGGTTGGTATTTCGGATGGTGTCAGGTCAGCTGATCTGGAGAATACTTTTGAGACAGTAGGTTTGGACCTTCCTAATGGTCATATTGGTCGTCCTCCAGGTTTCAGCTCCATACAGCAACACTGACTTCATGTAAAGTTGAATAGGCGAATCTTTGCTGCCAAGGTCGTGTCTCTGGAGCTCCAGATGTTCTTGAGCTGTATGAAGGCCACTCTTTCTTTGCCAATCCTTGCCTTGACATCTGCATCTGTGCCGCCTGTTGGATTAATGATTCTGTGCAGGTAGATGAAGGACTGGACTTCATCCAGGGGACTTCCATTCAGAATGAATGGATCCCTGCTTGTGGATTTTCTCTGTTAACGTTGAGGCCAATCTGAGATGAAATAGTTGTTTGCTGAATGTAGCTACATGGGTTTTATTATACACTCCTTATTGTGGTGCATTACGGAATTGAATGAGTCCACAAGATAAGCTCAAAGGATTCAAACACTAGACACCTAACAATATCAGTTTTTTGTAACAAACGCTGTGAAAAATGCATACACAAAAAACTAACTCACAGACCAACAAACACAGAGAGGTGAAGTGATACAGAAAGTGAAAAGACCCAGTGCTGTTGGACTGTATATTAGCACTCTTTGAATGCTGGTCGAGCAAATTCGAGAGCTGCACATAACTGATAAAAAATTATAATAATTAGAGTCCATTTCAAAGTTACCACATGAAAAAAAAAATACAAAATGTGCATTTGTCTATACGGTTTATGCCTACAGTTAATAGTAACTGAAATAGTATGAGTAATATTTTATTTAAATAAATATAGCCAAATATTCTTCTATTAGTAGAAAGAAAGAAGTTCGTGTAATTTCTCACGTGTGTCAGGAGTTCTGAACGTCTGATCATGTGCTCATCCGGACCACACCCCTTTATCTAATGAGTTTCTGTCACAAACCGCAGTCAGTTCATGTTTAATACAGCAACGTAAACAACTTCTCAACAATATCACACGACTGTAATAACAGTTAGAGGAATTCATAAACTCTTGTCCTGTGTTTAACAGACTTCTCTGCTTAGTCATGGCTGTACACACACACACGCGCGCGCGTACAGTACGAGTCTCCGCGCCTCCCCGTGTGTGTGTACGCGCACCAATCGGCCACGCACTTGACAGACTCTTGGTCGACACGGGCGGGGCTCCCGGTTTATGAAACTGAATTACCGGCAGACAAAAAACTAAACTTACCCCTTCTCGCTGTGTGTCGTGCATGCGTGGGAATGTACTCGCTGCTGCGTGGGAACAATCACATGACCGGCTCTACAATGTCTTAACATTGGATTTTATCACCGAGAGCCTCAAGACTGAGAGACTTTGACATCTGCAGCTGTTCATCTTTTGCGCTGCTTTTTAACGTTGGACAAAATGAAATAAACATAGCCTACACCCTCGATATTTCACAGGGATCTGGAGATTTCAGCTGTTAATATTTCACCCCGTTTCGAAGTGCTTGTGAATCGAATAAGGGTAGGTGATCGTTTCTTTCGTAACGATTTATTTCCAGTCTTTGCTGTGTAGGTTAATACGCCAATGAACATACCGGTACGTCTTGACATAATCGATGCATTTATGTGTTATACTGCATCGTACAGTTTTAAAGAATATGGTTTCTTACCATATCTTTTTAATATGTTTGGTGTATTTCAATTCTAAATGATTTTCAGGATGTGTAATGCTTAAATACCCGAACTTGAACTTGATGTTGGCGGAGTGTTTTTTAAATCACGAGACGTTTGCATGTCGTGGAGGCGCGTGTGCTGTTTCCGTGTTTACGACTTCATCCTATATAGTCCAGTTTACTTGATAGCTATATGCTTCATCCCCGTATCCAGTGATATTACAAACCTCATGATGATTTGCAGGTCTTATTGCCTATAGTTAAACGCTGCATTGGTTGTCAGAGGGACACTCTTTCTGATAGCCTACGAATAACCAGTGTTAGTGTGTTTTCCATACATTTATTTCCTGCACGGGCCACAGTGACGTCAGGTCGAATATTATTGATGCCCCTCATCAATGGGGATTTTTTTTTTTTTAAATCAGCTGATTGTTGATTACCTGTATTTTATGCATTCAGGTTCAAAACCAAAGGCCACTGCTGGCGATTGTAGTTGCCCTTTTTCATGTGGGGTTCTGGTAAAGCCGCTGTCACACATGAATTTGAGCGCGCTAAATGTTTTTATAAATCAATAGGCCTAATGAATATTCAGAAATTTTAATTAGTATTTAATGCATATTTATTAATATTAATATAAATGAGATCAGTAACTTATATGGCATTAAACCAGTGTTGGGGATGGTGCATTACAAGCAAAGTGAGTTACATAATCAGATTACTTTTTTTAAGTAACTAGTAAAGTAACGCATTACTTTTAAATTTCCAACAAAAAGATACTTTTTCAAATAAGTACGCAGTTTACTTTTTACGACACCTCTCCCGTACCCATGTTGAGTAAAATCGAGAGTAATGGTGTGTTCAAGTCCTCCTGGGAAGTTTCATATTTACAAGATGGGAAGTCGTGTTTACTATGTCAGGTGTGTTCAAGTCACTTTCGTCGGAGCAAGAAGGCGACGCACCATCTCTTAATTAACTGCACAAAAATGCTTTCAACTGTTCTTCTATAATGAAGAACAAAGAATGTGCATCAGGTGTGTTTTGCTTTTTAATATTTTTAATTAATTTATGAAGCCACTGTTAACTTTAAATATTCATAATAATAATTATAATACCTATAAATATTGTGGTATTCTGCCATGTTCTCATAGACACGTGACGCATCCCCAACTTGTAAACATGGGGCTTAAAGAAAATCCTGAACATCCCACTCGTTCACAATCTTTCGACATGAATTTAACGCACCATAAGTGCAGAGATGTTGTGTGTGCTGCTGTGTGTGAACATGATGGTTATTGTAGTTTACTCATCTCATCTCATCACATCTCACATCTCAGAGGGGTTCGCGGCGACACAGAGGGGTCTGCGGGGGTACGCCGTCGATTCAACGCAGAAGCATAAAACAGGCTTGAGGCTTATTCAGTTCACTTACAGTGTAAGGGCCTTTACATTTAGCCTGGTAATACCGGACTCTGCTACTTCACTTTGCTGGAATGCTGGAGTCTGGAATGGCATAATAGAGAAGTGTTTTCTCTCTCGCTAGGGGGCGCTTGTCTGAAGTTTAAAATCATTGGTTACCCGTAAGCCAATCAGATAAGTTTATTTATGACGTATGTTATACGCCGACACAGCCGCGTATCATGCATCGTACTCAAATCTATGATTGAACTTACACTGTAAACCTGCTGTAAACACTTGAAGATGCGAGCGAAATACACTCTTCTTGTTCTGGCTTCAGTTTGAAAAACCCGGGAATGTTCTCCATAACAGAGCGAATTGCATCCCGTGTCTCGTTTCCCATTTTCGCGGTCGTTTCGGTTTTCGATTTCTCTAACCTATAATGTAAAAATCAGCGCTTAGCGTCTACGTCACGGCTCTCAGCCCGTCCTCTGTTCGTTGATTGGCCGGCTGTTTTCAGGCCGGTGGAAAACTGAAAGATAGGCTGCTATCTCAGACTGACTACAGGAGCGAAATGAAATTAGCGGAAGTCGGAAGTCTGATGTAGTCAGGCTACTTTACATTGGCCAAAAATAGAAATTTACACATTACTTTGCACAAAAAGTAACTAAGTAATGCAATTAGTTACTTTTTTAGGGAGTAACACAATATTGAAACACATTACTTTTAAAAGTAACTTTCCCCAACACTGCATAAAACAGAACTGAACGCACAACAGGGAGAATGACACAAATAGAAACAGCAATAGCACTAAACAGACAAATGTACTGTGCAAAGGAGAGGACACTTTTTTGGAACGAACAGAATGTCATAATTTTTTAAATAAAGCCTTCCATAATCAAAAGAACGAGACAACATAAACAAAACATGCACATCAGTATACTAATTTTATCTTAACAAGTACACAATGACTGTAGACATGGAAAAATGTACAAAGCAATCTACTCTTATTTGGTACAAATGGAACCTCATACACAGGTAGTGTGTTGGCTTCAGACAAGCTTCCAAGGCACCATAATGTCATATCTAATAATCTAAAAACCAGTTCCAGGGTAGCACAACTAACTGAATATTTAATGATCGTGGTACAAATTGAGCTGCGTCCATATGCCATACTTCCTGCGACGACAGAACTTTTTTCAGGTTTCGAAACACAACCTGCATGTTAGCCTTTTAGGGGGTGTGTGCCGCTTCAGGCCATGCTTATGTATTTTAAAAAGGCTACTGGACTGCATCTAATTCAGTATCCCTGTGAAACATTATCGCTGATGTTTTGCATGCATATACACAAGAGATAGTCAAGAATACAAGCAGTTATTTTATTGGTAGAGCTAGAGCGTCTATTCTGAAGTTTGTGCCGTGCGCGGTGTCCCTGGCCCGTCGCCACATCCCACTCCAGCTTGTGCTCGCAATGCTTTCGAAACATTATCTCATTCAGGGGATCATCATTCATGGTGATGTAACAAGCCCGATTAAGCAGGGCTTCGATCGACTGTCGTCATTATGTGTCGCAGGTGTGCTCCAACTGGGCTCTAGGTTGACACGGTAGAGGAAAGGACAAGGGGAGGAAAGTGCTGGAGTAGGTTGATGCCGCAGGTGGCTGTAAGTAATGGAGAAGAGTGATCATATGTGGATGAGTCACACGGCAGTGTGTGTCCGTCTGACTGTCGGTCTGTCTAGCCAAGAGTGGATCGCTTTCATTACATGTGGTTTTGTTTTCTATCAAGCTTCCCAATTTAAAAGACATTTCTGGCAGTGAAACTGTTTTTTAAAGTTCTGCTGTGCCAAATTGCACTATATTTGTTTTAATTGCGTGAGTGGGCCAGATATAACAACATCGGTTCGACCAGATTCGATTTGTCAAACAATAATAGAGAGCAGAGGATTTCACGCCAACAGCAGTTTTTTAAAGATTAAAGCCACCAAATCGTTGATTTTCAATAGGTATGTTTTGTTTTGATTGTATGAATGAACCCTAAACCTTGCAATCCAATTCACATGTTTGTTTTCATGTACATTGCATCTCTTAAAAAAAAGAAAACGGAGAAAGCTAGAGTGATAATGTCGCCAAAGCTACTGTAGCCATATTTCCATTACAGATTTGCGCAAAACTTTTGCGATATTTTCTAAATGTCGATAAAAAACGTGCGAAATTACGGCGGTTCCATTGACTTTTTACGTTTAGTCGCTAAGGTGTGACTCTTTATTTCTTTTTGTGAGATGAACATGTGTTCTTTTTAGCTACGGACAAGAAAAAGCTATATGAAATTCTTCTCAAAGTAGCCTGCTTTTTTTTAACCAGATTAGTTTAAGTCAGAAAGAGCTCCTCTGAGGTCTGAATAGCACCATGTAGATTTCGAATTTGTAGTGAAATCAACCATCCTTTGTCACCACAGGTACATTGGTGGTCTTGTGGTTTACTGTGACTGGGGTTGCAAAACCGCAATAAGCGAGGATTGAAGGTAAAAATAGAATGTGCTGATCAGAATCAGCACATACTTCCTGTTATGTGTCAAATACATTGTTGAAAAGAAAATTCTAAGTAACAGTACGCTTTCAGAAAGACATGTTCACTGACTTGTTTGACAACTTTTGAAAGAAAAGACTGTCACTTAAAGTTGCTAAAACGAGTCTGCCTTTTCCCCACAGCTCAGCTTCTAATGCTTCAAGTTTCATATTTACAAAGAAGCAGCATTCGAATTGTATCAGAGCTGTTGGGGACGTCCCAGCAGTACACCACCCTTTTTGAATTAACTTCATTAACACACCACTTTGTTCATTCGCACATATTTTCAAGAACTCGCACGTAAATGAACTTCTTGGATGTTCACATATACTTTTAGAAACATGCAGTCCCTGTTTGGGTTCTGGAATACATGAATGTATCTTTTTCAATCAAAGTTGCAACTGTGCCAGAGGATGTATTAACAGGAACATGATCTCATGTGGTTTCATTTTAGTTGCTGATTTCACTGACTTGATTAACTTGACCTCAATGAACTCAGCATTTTCTTTGGGAGCGTTTTCCTTACATTAAATCATGCGCTAACTATATTAACGCTATCTAAAATACCTGCTTGTATATATTACAAATCTGGCAGCACTTAAGGTTGACATAATTATAGTCATTATGTGAGTAAACAATCATAAATTGCATGGAGAATTGTAACGTGCATAAATAGTAAGGTAAGAGAGGCTGTGCTGTATTGCTAAACTGTTAGGCGCAATGCATAGCTGTTTTTCACACTTATATTGTATATTTCAGCACATTTTATTCCTTTTGCACTTTAAAAAGCAATGAATGTTCTAGATGTGTTTGCTGGGTGAAAAAAGAGTGGTCTTTGAAATATTCTTTGAGTCTGTTTTGGAGCATAAATCATGTTCTCTTAAAATGTAATTTAAGGTTTGTTTGATTTGGTTAGATCTGACAGATTGTGGCATGCTCTTAAAAATGTAACTATGATTGAAATTATTCAGGGCTGTTGTAGCTCAGATTGGGAGTCAGTCCTGTCCCGTGCACATGTTACTGGCATAATTGAGTGACTTTGGGTTCTCAGACTAATCAACATGACTTTAATTAGCAAAAGGGTTTCTGAATGAGACGGTGAGGCTTTATTAAGTCCAGAAACAGTGCTGCTGGTGTGAAATGATGTTTAAGTGTATGAGCGTGTAATTTTGGAGGGCTTTGGTAATGTTGTGGGTGTTTCCACAGGAAGTGCTTTGATCAGTATAGTGTCTCGCATTGGGTTATGTTTTACCCTCTATTGAGATTCAGATAATTCTGTTAAAAGCTGATATAGGTCGGGAGATTCATTTACAAATTACAACTGCTTCAATCTGTTATTTAAGAAAATTGTCTTTTACCTTGCTGAAAAATCCAGCATTCCTGGTCACACCACCATCATCATGCTGGTTGCGGACCAGTTACACCAGATCAGTCTTGCTTAAGAACAGCATGATTATGTTAGACCAGTTAGACCAGCCTGGAAAAACATGGATCTCAGGCACCTATCATACATTTTGCATTGAGTGTTTCTGTGTTAGATATTTAAGTTAGATTTGTATGTTTTTCAAATGAAGCCATGCACTCACAATCTCTTCACTTTAGAGGCCTATGGAGAACATCAGGCAGATAGATGGAGTGACATTAGGGAGCTTCCTGGTGGGCCAGTTGACTTGTGGGCTTGCTGTCAAAGCCAAATTTAGATACAACGTCAAATACACATTTTAAATAGACAAAAAGTTCTAGTATCATCAAGTCAGCCCATTTAAGCCACAGTGGTGGTTTCTGTCATATACAATGTTTTCAATAGGTCCTCCCCACACACAGCGCCACTGCACTTCTCTATCACACATTCACTGCAAATCGAAGGAATTGTACCATGTGTAATGGTGCATTGAATTAATGTCGAAATTAATTAACATGCGTGTTGAGCACACTTGGACACAATTATACATTCTTTAAAGTCACAATGAAACAGAAGTAGCAACAGATAAATTCTTTCGTAATGTGATGTACATCCGAGTGTAACGGATTAACGAAAAAGAAAAAATATAGGTTGGGGACTTGGTTCTATCCATCGGTTGTTAATTGGATTTGGACATTGCACTCAAAAATTAATGTGTGCTTGAAGTTTATTGTGGTAGGTCAAGGTTTAAGCGGACCAAATGATTGAAGAAATCCAGCATTCGTCACCAGAGAGAAGTCTGTCGTTTTCACCAGAAGAGCAAGTTATGTCCAGTTCTTGATATTAACTAACTAATAACTATGACTTTTGCCTCAATATACTCACAATTACTGCTTATTAATTGTTAGTAAGGTAGTTGTTAAGTTTAGGTATTGGGTTGGATTTCGGGATGTAGAATATTATCATGCAGAATAAGGCCTTTAATATGTGCTTTATAAACAGCCAGATTAGTAATATGCATGCTAATAAGCAACTAGTTAACCCTAATGCACATGAATTTACGATTTCTGAATATGTAAACTTCCCACTAGGGCACATCTTAAAGGGATAGTTCACCCAAAAATGAAAATTCTGTCAGTAATTACTCAACCTCATGTTGTTCCAACCCCGTAAGACTTTCGTTCATCTTCGGAACACAAATTAAGATATTTTTAATTAAATCTGAGAGCTGGATCACTCCTCCATAGGCTTCTAAGGGATTGAAACCTGACAGCCCCGAAAAGTCATTAAAGACATCGTTAAAATAGTCCAAATGACTACAATGGCTCAATCTTAAGTTTATCAAGCGACGAGAATACTTTTTGAGTGCAAAAAAACAAACAAAAATAACGACTTTATTCAAGTATTCATTTCCACCTCTTTCGGCCTCGAGATTTCACGTAGTGTAACAGCGTACTGCTTCTGTGTTATACGTCACACGTAGGCTCACTATTGGCCGACGCTGGTCATGTGTGTGATGCATGTGACGTTCAACCAGAAGCGTTACGCAATTATACTAAGTGAAATCTAGAGGCCGAAAGATGTGGAAATTAATACTTGAATAAAGTCGTTGTTTTTGTTTGTTTTTTTTCTGCTCAAAAAGTATTCTCGTCGCTTGATAAACTTAAGATCTAGCCACTATAGTCACTTTGACTAATTTAACGATGTCTTTAATGACTTTTCGGGGCTGTCAAATTTCAATCCCTTAGAAGCCTATGGAGGAGTGATCCAGCTCTCAAATTGAATCAAAAATATCTTCATTTGTGTTGAAGATGAACGAAAGTCTTACGGGGCTGGAACAACATTGGGGTGAGTAATTACTGACAGCATTTTCATTTTTGGTGAACTAACCCTTTAAGTTCTGCTGTCGCCTCTCTTTTAAATTGTATTGTGCCGTAAGCAGGTAACTTTTTCTGAGAAGCTCCCTATTCCCCTATTCCTCCCTATGCCTACATAAGAATTTGGGGGATGTAATTCTTCTTGTGGAATGTAAGAATGTCTATTTTAGACATTAAAATACTGTGAATATTTACTATTGACTGCATAATCCAGTAGGCAGTAGTTTATATTGGGTCTTGGGCTGTTGTTTTGTCCCGTCTGTAGTTATGCCTGTGTGCTAATATTATTGCAGTGAGGATGAAGGGCCACTTTTAAATAGGTCGGCCAACTCGCCCGTCTCTATCTTTAGCGT